>OY997591.1:28602553-29202553 GCA_963921825.1 Erodium maritimum | reverse complement strand
TCAATGCACTAGAAATGCATCGCCGCTATAAGAATGCAAGCATATGGGTGCTCGACCGATTCATTGGACGAAATGCTACATATGGGGGTAAGTACTGTACTCAAATGTACTAGACTTTTTTTAAGGCCGTTGTTGAGGTTTTTATGGAGGTATACGAGCGGAAGACAACACCAGATGACATGCAACGATTACTCAAATCGTGGTACAACCGAGGGTTCCCCGATATGATTGGCAGTCTTCACTGCATGCATTGGGAGTGGAAGAATTTCCAAGTCGCATCACAAGGAGCCCACGAAAGGGGAGACCACCGCGGGGATCCAACTATTATGCTGGAAGCCTTGGCATCCCGTGATTTGTGGATTTGGCCTGCATTTTTTGGGATGTGTAGCTCAAACAACGAAATAAACGTCCTCCACGCCGACCACTTATTCGATGACGCTTTCCATGGTCGTGACCTCGTCGTGGATTACGAGCTCAACGGACATCACTACAACCTCCCGTATCATTTAGTTGACGACATTTAAACCACATGGAGTCGGTTCGTGAAGTCGATTCGCCATCCCATTCTCGCAAGTAGAAGTTGTTTGCCAAATGCCAAGAAGCTACTCAGAAAGATATTGAACGGGCTTTTGGAGTCCTCCAAGCACAGTGGCACATAATCCAAAGTCCCGCTCGTGTTTGGAAGAAGATGATTTTGGATGACATGATGCATGCTTGTATCATTCTACACAATATGATTGTGGAGGATGAACGCGACCAGTACGAAGTAGGGGATGACAAATTGTATTTCGAGCCCCCTCCGGAAATACCAAATTGGACACCACCTCAACGATGGCATCAAGTAGGGCACTTGTCATACCAACGAGAGTTGTGTGCCCGAACCAGCGTCACAAATGATGCGACCCATCGGCAACTCCAACATGACATTATGGAGCACATATGGAGTCGGTTTGGAGCGACTTATCATGGCTCAGACATCGACTCATATTTGGAAAAGTGAGATGATTCCTTAATAAATTTAAATTACCAAAAGCACTGTAGTTTGTTGTACTATTTATGAAGTAATAAAATTTCAAGTTTATTAATTAGTTTTGCATTTTAGTTATTTTATTTATTTATTAATTAATTTTATGTATTTAATTTTAATTTTATTTAGTATTTAGTTAATTAAATATGAATTTAATAAATCCAGCAAAAACATAATTAATAATTCAGTCAGCACTTTTGTAAACCATGATTCTCATACATGTCCCCTTTGAGTGGAACACTCACAATTTTAGGGGGACAGATCATAATTCATCCTAGTCAACACATGAATCCTGCCCCCTACACCCCTTGATGTACATTCTCTTAGGATCGGTCTTAACTAATCTATTTTATGACAAAGTTCATTTTTTCGGGTATTGTTTTGTCTGTCACCACCATCATCACATCATGGATGTAAAAATCGGGATAGAAATCAACCATCCCGACCTGTTTTTATGTAATCGGGCGTTGCTAGGCGTTTTTCCGATTTGGAGCCGATTAATCGGATAAGTCGGGCCTAAGCGGCCGGTTTACACCTGGGTGGCGACTCAGATCCGGTCAAATATTAAAAAAATTAATAAAAATATGTTTTTCTATGTTTCTGTCAAATTTCAGACTCTTCTCTACTAATTTGTAACCTAAGTTCCTTCCTCACATCGAATGTCTTCCCAGTAAGAATAACATAAAGAGGTAGAGAAGGGAGTCAGAAAGATGTTGACGAAATTCGAAATATAAAACTGATAGAGACAAAGATGAAAGAAGAGAGAATAAGAGAACACGGTTTCTAAATATGGGTAGGAATTGACGAGGATAAGGATGATGATACTGTGTGATGTATACGTGTTTAGGGCTGGGCAAATATCCAGCCGTCACCAAAAACCGTTCGTCATCGGTCGGCCCCATCACCGGAATCACCCGAACCGGTGTCACCGACGACAATTACGGTTTAAAAAATATCAACCCGGTAGCATTTTGGGTGGGTACGGTTTTTTATCTTCCAAACCGATAAAAAACCGACCGACCGCTTTAGGAAAGTATATAAAAATGTTTATGTTTTGTTTTACTAATTTAATGGTTATAATATTACAAGAGGTTTAAATTAAATGTTGACACTAGTATTAAACTAACAGTGTAACATTGATAAAATGTAGGAGATTAGTTTACTTTTAATCATAAATTTGCCTATAAACAATCGTGTTGTAAGTTGGTTATTCAAGTTAAAATAAATTAAATGTTGACACTAGTATTAATGAATTTATTTTATTATAAAGTTCAAAGTTTATTTTATTGTAATGAACTTAAATTTAAATCTTCATACTTGAATAAACATATATTTTAATCCTTTATTTATTATTTATACCATGTACTTAACTTGAAGGTTTTTGTTTTTAGAGAGCATTAAAGATTTTTTAAAAATGTTTTTTTTTTCTGATGTAATAGTTTAATAGAAAATTACTAGTAATAACTATTTGTGTTTTTTGTTGTAAATTGGTTTTATTGTTCTATTTGTTTCAGAATTTGATGTTTTTTTTTCTATTTTGGACTTTAATTGAAGGCCCAAAAGAAAGCCCAATGGGCCGGTTTAAAACCGTAACCAGCCGGCTCTGTGATGGCCGGTTTTTAGGTTTTCTGTTGGAACCCGATGCGGTGACGGTTATGGATTTCAAATAACTGGTTCTCCATGTTTGTGTTACGGATAATAAAAATATTGTCGGGCCCCAGCCGATGCCCACCCCTACACGTGTTTCACTTTCATAAGGTCAAGGTGATAACTGATAAGAAATGAGGGTTTTAGTTATTAGATAATAAGTAACTAAGTATTGTGTGGCTGTTATTTTACATTACCTATTATACTAACCAAATTAAATTAATAAAAATAATATGATATGAAAAGATTTTTTTTTGAAAAGGGAACATTAGAATTTTATTAATCATAATAATACGAACGAAAATAGAGAATGGGTCTTGACCTTAAGATTAGTATATGTGCGAGCCCCTAAAGAGTGTCCAGCGTATTCGGACCATTATTAGTAGCCTACTTTGCATCGTAGATAATAAAAACGTAAAATAAACAGAAGGATGAACATAAAAAACGATAGATCATGCATGTCAGTTCTTCTGGAGCCCATAAGTTACGTAGTAGGGCGTTCTGGTACTGCCATCCCATCGTCTAGATTCGTCGGGATCACCTGAGATGTCCCTCTCTGAGACGAGCCTTGGTTTAGATGCGATAAGAACAACGAAGCATGCTCCGGCTGTGACTTCTCCAATACTTCTCGCAGAAACAGATCAATCTGGCTTCCGTAAAACATCATCGGATCGACCAACCCTGACGTAATCCGGAAATGCCTGTCCAAAACAAATATATCCCAAAAGGGTCTGTCCAAACTCGAGTCTTCCGACCGTTGGTGCTGCGAAGATAGACTCCAACCTATCGTCCCTCATCCCTAATCCCAAATCCGCCATCTATATTGCTCCGAGACTTTTCCTAAACGGTTCGTGCAGGTGTTCGGCTAGTAGAGTTGTACTAATACCAAACCTCGGCAGATCAAAACCATTAGTTGATGGGATCGATTTCGGATTAGCCTTTAAGGTTCTTCATAGGCTCTTAGACTAAAAGTAAATCTCTTAGACTAAATAGAAAATTACCGTAGTTGTGCTCGGACAGAGAAGAAAAGACATTACCAAATTCTCCTTTCATCGCTTACATCGAGCGGTTGTCACTGCCGCTCTACCAGACAATTATGTGATTGAGGACGTCATCCCCCAACATCGTTGTTGTTGTGATTAGAAGGGATATAGTCATGGGGCATGCAATGGCACAGACCATGGCCATGGCCATGGCCAAGTGTCTCGTGCGGCGCTAGGTCAAGAGTAGCTTGTACGCAAAGGGTCAAGTGGCTTTTTTAATATGAAAAGAATTGATGCGTTATGATGGTTGTTAAAGTATTATTTTATTATAATAAAATTTATATATTATATGTACTAGTACCATTTTTTTAAAGTATGTATTAATAACATTAAAAGTTAGATATATTATGTGTTATAAATTTTAATATTATAATATATATATATAAGGACGGTATCGGCTGCGACCCTATGATACAATGTGATCTCTTACTAGAACGCGACACGTGTTGCGCTTTGAAAATTTGACCATTTCTTTTCCATCACGTTTACTTATTTAATTATTCCCGCTTTGTTTCAACTCCGATTTTCTTCATTTTGCATCAATGTTTTTATTTTTCCAAGAGCTATCTTTCAAGATGCATATTGAATATATTTTGAAGCACAGAAAAGAAAATGAAGGATATGTCCAATATGGGTATGTAAAATAGTGTGGTGAAATTGTAGATATAGTGGATGAAGATTTTGGATATAGAAGATTTAAATTCTGGATAAAAAAAATATAGATTTCGGATATAAAAATACAGATTCTAGATATAGTGGATGTAGGTTCTGGATATAATGAATGTATATTCTGAACAAAAAAAATGTAGATTTGTAAACTTTTGGAGGGTTGATCTCCTAACTCCGACGACGTCTTGACGAGTTCCGATCACCAACGCGAAGGCCTCACTTGCTCTAGCTAGAGCACCCATTATACAAGATCGTTTGAGCTTCTAAAGGCAAGATTCAATACTTCAAAGAAGGCTCATCACCCATTTCGAATTGAAGAGATTTTCAGCAACTATATTTTTCGGTTAGCAAACTTTGGGAAGGTAGATCTCCCAACTCCAGCGACGTGTAGGCGAATTTAGGGCCACCAACGTGAAGTTATCACTTCCCTCTAGCTAGAGAACTCATTGAACAAGATTTTTATAGCTTCTAAAGGTAATATTTAAGGCTTTAAATATGACTCATTACCCTTTTTTGGTTGAAAAAAAATTCCAGCGACAATAATTTTTGGGTAGATTTCATTAGGGTCCGAAACAATGATAGAAGTTAGGACTAGTTTAACGATAGTTAGTTGCGCCTTAAAATTAGAAAAATTCACATCACTATCGATATTCAGTATACTAGAACGGTTTCTAAGAAACCATACCTTAGATTACTATTTTCTCTGATTTGAACTCATGCTTGTTTCGCTTGTGTAGTTGCTCACATTTAATTTACTGTTCACATTTTACATGCCTAAAAACCAAAAACATATTTTCAATGGAATAGCTTAATAACTCCTTTAAATAGGATTTGTTTGGCTTGTGCTCCTTTGGGTTCGACAACTCGGAACTTAAAATCTAAAAATACTACTTGACGATGCGTTCGCTTGTAGTGCCATTTTCTGTGCTAAAACCGCACGGCGTTAATATCCTTAGGCACCTTGATAAGTGAGACTGTGGAAATACATGACCATGTGAATCGATAATAAGTTTTCACTCACATTCTACTTAGGATCAAGAAACTAACGATCGAATAAAATAAGGATGACAATCCTATGACTTATATTCGATCGAGATATCGATGACAAGGGGATTAAGATATTAATTAGTAAAAGGTTAAATCATATTGACAATCTTCATACAACTTTGGAAAATCATAATGCCTTGTTAGAGACCAATTATGACATGTGGGCGAAATGAGGATTTCGGGCCCACTGCCAATGTTGTATGAGCCTACAGGTTCACACACAACAACAAGCCCTAAATCGAATTGGATTTTAGAATCCAATTAAGTGAATATAATTATATTACATTTGATATAATACAATTTTATTCATTCCTCGTTTTTTATTGCTAATATAATGAGATTATATTATACAATTATATTGAGAAATAGAATAAAATAAATGTATAAATATAAATATATATAAGTATTTATTTCTAATTTGTACTTTGGAATTAAACATGTATATTACATTTATTTTGTTTTGTTTTAAAATTAAATTAATAACCATTTGAATTTAAGAAATTGAAAGTAATTATTTTTTGAATTCCACTAACTCCTAAAAGATCTCCACGTAATTGATATTTTGTAACCCATTACTGATTTAAGAAATTAGAATAGTGGTTACGTTTTTTGAGAGCTTTAGTTGTGGAAAAAAAAAATGAAAGAAGAAAACAAGAGAGAGAAAACCACTAGCACACATTTAATTTTGGGAAGGCTTGTTGGTGTGGATATTTGTAGAGGATGGATTCTTTTGGAGATGCCTAAACCTCGTCAAAGCATAAGTGTTCTAGGTCCCCGTCTCGAACTAGGCACAAACCTAGATGGTGTCAAACTTCCTTTAATTTTTGTTTTGTTAGTTTAATTAGAATTACATCGATCCTGAGGATTTTATAGGCTTTTTTGTATTTCTGCTGCGTTTTTGCGCCCTATAACCCATCATTGCCTCCCTGATGTAAAGATGCCCACATACATTATAGCTCAAAAGACAAAGGGTCGGGATGATCCCCCACGGCTATGGAAATGATTTATTGGGGGATACCAGAGGCGAGGTCTACAAGGAAGCCTTGTACGGGATAATGGATGCGAGATCGAGCAACGGGATGTGTATGGGGATGCACATCTCGCCCTACCAGGGTCAAATTCACCTCGACCTAATGTATCCCCATTTTCCTAGTGTTCTCCTTGAATGTCTAGTATCCCCCTAGTTGCCCTGAGACGATATCCACAGATAGATCAAAATGTTTAATAGACACTCAGAACATGTTCAGGTCGAGTGAGGAAAAAAAATAAGCGAACCACGATTGGGAAGCCGCCAACAAGAGAATCTACCCTCTTAATATTCATTTAGATTAGACGCGTATTTTTGTCATAGGGCTTGCTCTCGAACAGGCCATTCGGGATTGTGGCTCGCCCTTTTCGGTCTTGTCAACTACGTTCCATTGTTGTGTTTTACTAGTTTCATTTCATTAATAAAATCAAGGGTTAATTTCATCTCACTACCCTAAAAATTCTTAAGTTTCATCTAACTATACTAAAAATAGTTAGTGGCGCCTCACTACCCTAACTATGAGTTAAGGAGCAGTTTAGTACCCAGAGGCACAACTACACTATTTAAAAAATAATTGTAAGTCCTAGGTTAAAGAATTAAAAATTAATAGTGTAGTTGTGCAATTATGTGTATGGTCTTCAACCTATATGACTTGCAAAATTTATTAATAGTATAGTTGTGCCTCTGGGTACTAAACTATTTCTTAACTCATAGTTAGGGTAGTGAGGTGGCACTAACTATATTTAGGGTAGTGAGATGAAACTTAAGATTTTTTTAGGATAGTGAGATGAAATTAACCCAAAAATCAATAGTTCCAATGCTAAAAAATATCGTTAGTTTATGGAAATAATTTATTAGAATAACAAAGTATGGTAATCGATAGAAAAAAGTTAAAGGAGATGAATATCCTTAGAAAATTTACTGAAATTTTAAATTTTAAAACTTCAAAAGTAGAACAATCATTTCGTAGAACAAAAAATATATATAATTTCAATGGTTTTTCTTGCCATAACCAAAAAAACATGATTTATAAAAGAAAAAAATGAAAATCACAAGTACATATTCTACAATCATCCATACGTCATTGAATCTTCCTCGTCCATGTTACAATCAAATTACAAAGCCCAATTCCAATCTGCTGTGTTGAAGATGAGGTCGAGATTATCCTCGAATCCAGAGTCCTGAAAGGGGTCCGGCAGGGGATCATGGACGCAGGAGGTCCAAACAGGACTCACGAGGTGTGGATAGTGGTTTGATTTTTGATCCGCATTGTCCTTACTGATGCCCGAATCGACGCAAATCAGACCGCATTGTGAATGGTCTAAGGATTCTTCTGTCTGAAAAGTTGGATCTTGAGGAGCGATGCCTTTGTAATTGCTGATATCGAAGTTGGTGAAAGCATTTGGTCCTCTATGCTCGATGGCTGCCCTATCATACGCAACTGCGGCTTCTTCTTGCGTATCTTCATTCAACAAACAAACCACATATTACTTTAATCACTACAGCTTTATAAGATACGATTCAATTGTAATCCATTAATCTAACAATGAACTATTCTAGTGTTTTGGACTGATGTGATAGGCAAAACATGTTGCTACCACAACCTTGGTCTTGGTGAGTGGGTAAGTTCAAAGGGAGACCCAACTAGAGAGTGCACTCGCACATGAAAAACGAATTTATTGATCCATTCCAAGGTCGGTAAAAAAAACCCCAAACTTCCCGAGATTGAAAAAAGATTTTAGCTAAAATATTCCATTTTGGGGTCAAAAACATTCTTGAACTAATCATGTACACGTACGGTACAAACACAAATAAAGATATATAGACAACGATGGACAATATTTAAACATGTATTGTAAGACTAGATTTTGGACGGAGAATAACTATCATATAGTGGGCGTGACTAACTCTTTAAAATAACAAATATATCATTCGTCTCCTCTTTTTTCATGCTTACTAGTCTGAGTTCGTTCCCGGTAGAAATACCTATCCTCCCCCTTAGGGGCTTTTCTCGGTGTTGACCAGAATTATGTTTTGGAGGACTGAGTTCGAGCTTCAGCGTTTGGTGGAAGTCTTTTTCTATGTGCTTCATGTTGGTTAAATCTGGATGCTTCAGATCCTTTTCACTTTTAGCGCTTAATGGTTGTTCAATTTAGGTTTTAGACCTTGGTTTAGTGGTGGCTTCCTGCGTGAAGCGGTTGTTTTGTGGTGGCTTCCTGCGTGAAGCGGTGTGGTTTCTGATTTTGGCCACCTTTTGGTGTTGTTGGTTGTTGTTTGTTTCTGATCTTGGTTATCTTGTAATCCTCTCCTTCTAACTCCTCTTTATCCTCAAACGAGGTTTAATTTGAATTTTTTTTGCTGATCCAAAAACATAAGAGCACTTGCAAATTAAGACGAATTCATTGGAAGATCTGATGAAAATAAGCATTTGTCCTATTGAATCGTCATGGAGCCAACAGATTAGAGATAAATTCACCAAGAGAATCGGAGAAAATGGGAACTCACCCCAATGCATTATCACAAAGACGACGAACTAGGGATAATTCACCGGACGAATCGATGAGAAAGGGAAATTCTCCCCAACGAATTGTGAAGAATTCGGCGCATTGAGGAAAGATTCCAATGGGTAAATTGGCCTGAGAGAAGGTTTCGTTACGAATCACCAATGGCTAGTCACCCTAATCAATAAAACTCTGTTACGTGTCCCACTTTCTAAAAGAAAAAAAATCCAAAAATTATCTCTTCCATCACAGTTTTCACTATAAATACCCTCTCTCAACCCCTTTAATCATATACCCACCATTTCTCCTCTCAATACTGACAAGAGTGATATCTTTCGCATTTAATGCACCCGCTTCTCCGCTTAGAGCATCTCTAATGATTTAAGCCTTGCTAGTTGCAAGGAGGAGTTGTAGAAGCACATTTTGATTTTCTCTCTCTTCCAAACAACTAGCTCCTGCAACTAGTTATGCACTGGTAACAACCAGCTAGTTGCAGGAGCTAGTTGTTTGAGTGTTTTGTACTTTCTGATATTTTCAAAACAACCTCAAATTAAACTACTATTTCTATTTATGGCAAATATGAAATACATTATATTAACTCTAATTCTGATGAACATCTCCATATATATCCCAAATGTGATTGATGAGGTCACTATGGAGACGGTAATGAACATGTCGATCTTGGATCCTTGTTCTATGGCTCATGATACTTGTGATGTTCACCTCTGACGGTGGTCTTGTGCGGTGCATTATGGGCGGGACACTAGTATCTACAAACAGATATGTGGGGTATGACTTTTGTTCATCCTCAACGATCATGATGTGCAAAACAATACAAGTAGTCATGATCACTATGAATGAGTTCCTATCCCACATTCGGCTCAGACAAGTGGCGATATAAAACCGAGCCTACAAAACTCTAAATGCTCGCTCGATATCCTTCCTCGCCGCCTCTTGGTTTCTAACAAAACATCTTTGCTTTGGCATTTGTGGAACTGGTATTGTCTTTACAAATGCCGCCCAAGGAGGATAAATTCCATTTGTCAAGTAATAAGGGGTTGTGTACTCGGACTCGTTGACCTTAAACTTAACATCTAGAGTAAAGCCTCAAACTTCCTACTAAATTTTTTTTGACCTATTCAACATGTTGATGTCGTTGCTAAAGCCTGGTGTTCCAAAAATAGTGTGTCATATCCCAAGGTCTAGGGATGCAATGGCTTCTAGCATGAATGTGGGGATGTTCTTGTGGTGTCTTCTAGAAAATTGTGCATCCAAGCCACCGGACAATTCTTCCAATCCCAGTACATGCATTTGAGACTTCCTATAATCCCCGAGAAGCCGCGTGCTTCGTTCATGTCAACTAAATGGCGGACATCTTCTTCGGTCGGGTGTCGTAGATATGTTCGTACGAAAATCTTGAGGACGCCAAGCAGAACTTCCTAACGCACTCCAAAGTAGTGCTCTCCGCTATTCGCAAATACTTGTCAATGGTATAAGTGGGACCTCATTAATAGAGTTGCCGAAGTGCTTCCGTGCACTTCTAGTGTTGAGAGAATCTGGGCCTCCGTGTAACATACGAGCCATTGACGAAAGTTAGCGTACAGCTCACTCAAAGCATTCATGATTCATAGGAACAATACGCTCGACATCGGGAAGGGACGTCGAAAGTGTTGGTCATTGTACACTAAAGTAGGTGCAAAGTAATTAGCTATCAACTACTCGTGTCCGTCGTCGCGGTTTCACTCTATTATTCTTCGCTTTTGTTCCATCGTCGACTGTGGCCCCTCGGCCTCCTCATCTTCTTCCCTTTGATGTATCGTTTCCAAAATTCGATCGAAAAATTGTTTGGCCATTAGTTCAACCATCTTTTCCGCCGCATGCTCCATTTCTCGGGGAGTCATTTAAGACGATTCTGCTACTATTGGGTAACGATCCATCGAAATAATAACTGCGAAGTTTGAAAGGGAATAGATGTAGAAGAGAAGAGAGGTGTGAGTCTTGTGTAAGGATGATAGTACCGTCAACCAACAAATCAAGACTACTATCCAAGTGAGTATTTAGATCATTGACCTTGTCTAATAGACTTATCTATTATTGTTGTTGTTCCTCTCTTAACATGTACGTAGTAGTTGAATGTGTTAGATGAGAATACCGGACTACAATCTTGAGTGTAACGAATTTATCCCTGCATGTTTGTTCTTAACAAGTGTATTTTTTGCTCAATAACGTAGATCCATTTGAAGAATAAATAAAAACGAAAAAGGAAGAAAGAGTGTAGTATGGACATTACCATAAATGCCAAGATACAAATACTTGTGTCCTAACACTTGGCCAATCCGTGCCTCCCACCGTCCATTCTGATGATGCCTGATGGAGGAACTCAACTATTAAACTATAATATCAACGGTCAAAATCAAAATCTGAATATGCACTAGTGGATAATGTAATAATAACAAGACCAACGATGCAATGGCCCACCACAAGGGACAGTCTTATCCACAATTCAATTTCGCACCTGGCGACGCCGCGGTACTTGGAAACCCCCCTCGAAAACCCATTACTCCGCCGCCGCAGCGACGCCAAAAACTCTTCCTTGGACACCCTCTTCATCTCCTCCACCTCATTTGAGTATGTCTCTATCTGTAACATACGAAAATGAATTGAATTGTGAATTGTTGAGTTTAGGACTAAGATAGTAGTAAAAGGTAATTACAGGGAAGTTCAACGTGGTCTCGGGACCCCAGTGCTTGAGAGCCGCCAGATCATATGTGTGAGCTGCAGCTTCTTCACTATCATATGCTCCTGTAACAACATTCCACAACACAAATACATTTATAAGTATCTCATGTCAAGTGTTGTTGATAAGCACATTACGATCAGGAACTTACTTACCCAGATACACTAATCCCAAGAGAGTGTTTTGGTTAGCAACAGCAAAAGAACAGAGTCAGTGAATTGGCCAAACATAAGACTAAACAATTGAAGAAATATTTTCCGACCTTGTCGACCCTTCCTGTTCCCCATGTTGTTCCAGCAAGTCTTGTCCCAGAGGTGAGCTTCGAACCTCCCGGTCCATCTGTGCCTGCTCCGTCGTCACAACCATTCAAGCTTTCAACACCAACATGAGATTGAATATATGAACACAAACCTTGTGACTCCTCTGTAAATTGAGCTCCTTGTGGCGGCTTTCTTGACCTGGACACGGGGTTGCTTGCGATTCTTCCTGGGTTCTTGCTGATCGGAAGATGAAGAGGTGCAAGATGGTGAATCTGGACTAGACCTCTTCATCTGGGCTTCCTTTCAGTAATGTGATTCTGCTCAGATAAAGTGGTTTATAAAGTGAAACTTGACTTGGAGAGATAAAGTTTGTGTTCTTGAAAGAGGGATTGGGTGAAAGTAACTCAAGCTCAAGGTTAAGTAGAGACACACACCCAACCCAACCAACACTTGGCTATAGTCCAGGTGCTGCCAATTGGATACATTCCCATACTTTTGTGTTAATGTTTCCAACTCCAACTCAATTTTTTCAATAATTGGGAACAAATAATTTATATATTTCATTGTGTGTTTTTTTTTGTTTTGTTTCACTTTTGATGGAATCATTGGAAAAACAGATTTTTTTGACATTGAAAGACTAATTTAAGAGCATGCAAGAAGCGGAGTCGCGGTCAGAGTCATAATCGTTGTAGGAGGATGATGCCAAGTCGATATCGATGTTAACACCTGTTGTCGATGACCCATGTTAAAAATGATATCGATCCAAACCATTTTTGGTGTCGTTGAGCCGTCAATGGCCCAACGACACGTGGTATGCCAATGTCAAGAGTAGAGCCAGAGGAAATCAAGAGGATATAAGCAGGAGTAGAAATAGATTAATATGCATCAACAATTTACAAAGGAGACGTTGTTAGTCGGTCTTTTCTACTTTGCTAAGCTATGAAATATGTCACGCCCCAAATCCGGTTCAGACCGGACTCGATACGTGAACTTAAAACAATAAAAAATAAAACAATTTTAAATGACATAAGGTTTAAAATAATAATAAATTGTAACCACAATCCGAAAAAAGATTCAACAACTCAGAAGACCAGAGTTAAAGTTTAATTCAAAATTATAGTACGTCTCTAGACAATCTAGCCTAGGATCCTCGTTAGCTCCCGAGCATTGAGCATCCAGCCAGTACAAATCCCGCTCAAGACCTAAAACACAACAAGTAAGGGGGTGAGCTTTCGCTCAGTAGGAAAAGTAGTTAAGGTCATGAACATCAGTTCACTACCAAGAGTAACCGTCCAATTAGGGCATACTAGTAAGCATAACAATTAAAAGTCAAATTAAACAATTACTCCAAGACAACGCTTGGCCTTCACTTAGGCACAACTCGTAAAACAAACTCACAGTGAATCGAACCCATACCACTTTTCGCAATTAGCTCTTGACACTCATCACCTAACAATTCTCAATGAACAACGCCAACGGCTATCTCACAACCGATCACACGTGCGAACTCGCACGGCAACACATGAATCAGGTATAACAGCACCTCAGGTCACCAAACACTCTCACAAGACCAAATCACACTTAAAACAACGCACAAAGCCTAACAACATGCACAACACACACAGCAGAACCACCCATAACCTAGTACAACAATTTCCAACCTCCCCGGCTATCACAGCCCATTCCATTTATATCGTACCGGAACACGAAGCCTCAATCCCGACACCCCGTTACCGAACACTTTCACAAAGTCATAAACTTACTTGGAAAGACGCACAAATCCAACCAACATGCATAAAACACACAACGAGACATACACAGATAGCGTACAACAGTTTCCAACGTCATTGGAGATGACTCCGGCGAAGAAAGGGTTTGCTCCGGCCGTCGTCTACGGCGTCAGGGTGCTCGAGGGGGGAGGAAACAAGGGCGGAGGAAGGCGGCAGGTTCACGGCGAGGTCGTGGCCGTGGCCGTGGCGGCGTGGCTCTGGCGCAAACCCACGCTCGCTCCCGTCACAGATCTGACGAGCACAAAGCTCGTCGGCGACGGTACTGGCTGAAACCGCTCGAATCGAGCTCGGGTTGAGGCGTTTTCCGTCACGGCGAGGTCGGGGAAGAAGAACGCGACGAGGAACAGCTCGAACCTGCTGTTTCTCCGTCGCCGGCATCGTTTCGCGTTTCAGGAAGACGAACCCAGAGAGGGTTTCTCCGGCGTTGGCTCTATTTCGTGCACGGTGGGGCTCGGTGGTACTCAGAAGGGAAGAAGAAGCGAGGAGATGGTGGTGGCAAGGCTAGAAGAAGGAGAGAAGAGGAAGAGAAGGGAGGAGAAGGCTCGAGAGCGAAGGGAGAGAAGGCGCTGTGATTTCTACCTCGGTTCGCGTGCGGCGCGAGGAAGAAGATGAGGGGATGGATTAGGGTTGGGCCGTGCGCGTCTTTGGGCTCGGTTTCGCGTGCGGGCTTGGGCTCGTCTTCTGATTGGGCCCAAGCCTGGCCTAATTTCCAGCTCAGTCCAATTCTTCTATTTCCTTCTTTTTTTTTTCTTTTTTAAAAAAAACACTCGTTGCAATTTTCCAACCCGACATTTCAAATTGCTAAAGACTACTCTTTTAAAACATTAAAACGAGGCGGTCTTTACAAAATTGGTCAAAACATTCAATAGGAAACCCTTCTGCATCTCTAGCTATTTATATCGACCTAAGGCTCAGCTTACTGCTGATCTTGTCCTTGCCCACGACCTTTGTCATAGCTCGGGACCATAATGAAGAAGATGATGAATAGTGGTAACTGATATGTCCGGGTCCAATAGAATTAAGACACTTGTAGCTCCTCTGAAGTTACTGCTAACTAACAGACAAAACACTGCGTTTGATTGAGTGACTTATTCAAATGAAAGGTAACTTGCAGCTGAAGGTATCACTGCTGGAGAAGACATGGTCATGACAATGCCTTCCCCTTGAGGATGTGCTTGTCCTCAAGCCTGCAGAGTAGTAAACCAATTAGGGAACTGGGAACGAATGACTGGGCCATCTTCCCAAGTTGCATCGTGCTCAATAGACCTGTCTCATTGTATCATATATTGTATCACATGCAAATTGTTTCCCTTGATGATCTTTGTGTCCAAACGAAAAGCTAGGTAAAGCTTCAACTGTCCCTCAATATTAATGTCAGGCAGTGTGGGGTGAAGCCTGTTCTTGTGGCCCAGATGGCGTTTCAAGAGGGAAACATGAAAGACATGGTGGATTTTGTTTAATTTGCAGCCAACCTGAGCTTGTAAGCAACAACTCTTGTCACGCCCCAAATCCGGTTTTGACCGGACTCGAGACGTGAACTAAAAGTAATAATAATAAAGGTGAATTTGAAATAAATAGTTCCTCAAATAACCGTCTAAACAATAATTTCAACCATAAGAGTCGAAGGTCAAACAACAATAAAATAGTTTAGTACAAAGAGAAAGTACGTCTCTAGACCATACTAGACTAAGACTCTCACTAGCTCCCAAGCTCCGAGAATCCCGCTAGATCATATCCCGCTCAAAACCTGTAGAACAGTAAAGTAGAGGGGTGAGCTTTCGCTTAGTAGGAAAAAGTAGTTAAGGTGATGAGTTAACCGCTCACCACCACGGTAACCATCCAATTATGGCATACTAGCAAGACACAACAACTAACGACAACCACAGAAATTGCATAATCGCAAAACATACTTACATGACCAATATCACACTCAAATCACATCACTTATCCAATCATCAAGCACACAATACACGGTAAAACAACCACACGTCCCGTACAGCAGTCCCCGAACTCCGCCGGCTGTCCACAGCCCGACTCAACAACATCGTACCGGACCACACAGCATCGGTCTAGATATCTTTCCGGAAACACGGCATCATGGTACAAATCACGATACATCATACCTGACCACACAACATCGGCCTAGATGTCTTCCCAGACCACACAACATCGGGGTACGGACCACACCATCCACGACCTAGATTCCCTACACCGGCATACCCCCTCGATGTAGGTATCGTACCAGAACTAGTAACACCGGGGGACCGCGTACGTGGGACAACACCCTCTGTCTAGATACCACCCTACACCGGCATACCCCCTCGATGTAGGTATCGTACCGGAATACCTCGTCTCGGAACATATAGTATCGGATCACATCCACGAATAACTCAAACGTATCACACAGTCATGTTTCAATTAACAGCTTACCAAACCAACCAATATTACCGAACACACCACATCGGTCTATCATTCACCCGATCATATCACAAGGCAAGTTCACGTCACAATGAACATATCACACCACACTAATCATTCCAACATATCATACCGAGCATACCATATCATGATCCTCAATCTAACAACGGATAAACCACATATCAAGCATCACAAGCCATCAATCATAACACCACAACCAACACGCAATCCTAAGGGCACGACATGGCCCACATGCAATTCTACAACACGATAATTCCCAAACCTACGGGCACGACATGGCCCGCAAGCTATCCCTCATTTCACTCGTTCCTCACATCCTACATGCAATTCTATAGTTATATCTTTTAATCAAACCTATATGCATACTAGTAACTTTTCGCAATTAAACCGGTATCCGCTACTTTTCCCTACCTCGATCGCTATCCAAACGCTTAGTCAACGCGAGTCGCCTAGTAGCCTCCTCCGCCGAGCTCGGGTCCAACGTCTAAGATCACAAGTAATACGAGAATTAATGCTAATTCAAGTGTGGTTTAAAGAGAGAAATACTCAAACTAACCCCCCCCCCCCCCCCCCCCCCCCATTGCTCAACTTGTCAAAATGGGCCCGGAAGGCCCATTTTGCCCGGAATCGGGAAAACGTCCCTCATGACTCCGAAAATTTCCCTTTTCATTTTTATCATTCCTAATTAAATTTACTTGTTCCAACGCACTTGACGGAATCAAAATCCGAGGTATGACCGTTCTAAATTCGCAATTAAAGTTTCTAATCGCTTTTCCCGAAATTTCATGAATCACTTACATTATTCGTTCTGGGTGAGAAATTATCGTCCCGGGGTTCACCCAAGACAGTCCAAGCACGAAACCACCAAGTCCCGGACATGTGGGTCCCCACGGCCACACATGGCCGTGGGTGGCCGGACCGGACCTGGCCGGTCACGGTTCCAAGTGTGGCTGACCATGGCCAGTCATTCCCCTCTCCGGTGGCCGGATTCCGGCGACCGGCCGGAGCTCCGGTAGCCGGATTCCGGCGACCGGCCGGAGCTCCGGTAGCCGGAGCTCCGGCGAACCTCCGGTCGCCAGAAAAATACCTCCTTTCTCCCAACAAGCTCCTAACTAGTTCTAGATTCTCCACAACTTCATTGTTAAGCTCTAAAACTTCAAATTCCACCTCAAACACTCCAAAGTTTCAAGACCCATGGTGGGTTTCATCAAAACCAATAAAACTTCAACAACTATCTCCACTTTCTCCATAACATATCTAATTAAACATTAAAAACCTTAAATCTTTAAGACCCAAGTCCATTTCATGCCTTTTCTAGAAAACCCATAAACCCAAACTTCATAAAAATGAATTTGGTTTTTAGATTTACTTTAGGAATGGAGAAAGGAAGAGGAAAATGATATTTTGGAGAAGACTAGTGTTGGAAATCACCTAAAGGAGCTCCTTTTTCTTCACTTTCTTCTTCTTCTTCTTCTTCTTCTTCTTCTTCTTCTTCTTCTTCTTCTTCTTCTTCTTCTTCTTCTTCTTCTTCTTCTCTTCTCTTCTTCAATGGAGCTCCATTCTCTCTCTTCCTAGCTAGTGAATTTCGGCCAACAAGGAGCAAATATGCTGAAAAGTTGTCCCCATGTGTCCTTATCCTCAAGGGGGAAATGTCCCTTTCGTCCTTTAGTCCCTTTCTCTCTCTTTTGTCCACAAGTGGGGACCAATTGGTCTTTTCTCACCTTTTTCTTCCCCTCCAAGCTATCATGGACAAGTGTCCATGTGGGGTCCATTTCTACCCAAAATATCTCAGCTCAAATTAAATTAATTCTTTAATACTCCTAATTCGACCTAGTTTGACCCGGGTTTGACTTTTTTCGCAAAAGTAGTCATTTGAAAGGAAACGACCCAACTAAGCTAACCGTAATGACGGCTAAGCTTTTTGGGTCCTGGAAAGGTCCCGAATGACTCCCGGAGTCATCGGATGATTTAAGGCAATGAAGTGGGCATATTTAGATAGGATGTCAACTATAACTAGGGAAAGGTTGAAGCCAACTTGGATAAGAAACTGTCTCAGACTTGCATTTCTGGCATATATCATAGTGTTGAACAAATTGAGTGACATCCTTGGTCATCTATGACCAATAAAAATAAGACTTGACTGTCTTACGTGTGGCATTAATTCCTGAGTGGCCTCCAACATCAGATTCATGTAAAAATGAGAGGACCTTAGCTCTAGCCCATTGCTCTTCCCTAAGAGGACTTTATTCTTGAAAATCAGCATACCTTGCCTTAACTTGTACTCAGGCATTGAACCAGGGTTTAAGGCTAGTAGCTTCAATAATTCACCCACTTCTTCATCATTCTCATAGCTTGATACCACATCAGATGTCCAAGCAGGCAACAAGACTGTCATCTCAGAATAATATGCATGATCAACTCTAGAAAGGGCATCTGCCACAATGTTGTCCTTCCCTTTCTTGTACTCTTTGGAGTAAGAGAGACCCATGAGTTTTGCCAACCATTTTTGTTGGAAAGGGGTTGTCAATTTCTGCTCCAAAAGGTATTTCAGACTCTATTGGTCTGTCTTTATAATAAAGTGAGTAGAAGACAGGTAATGTCTCCATTTCTGAATGCATGCTACCATAGCCAGTAGTTTTTTCTCATAAGTAGAATAGTCTTTGCTTCTTTCCCCCAATGACTTGCTCATGTAAGATATGCGATGGCCTTGTTGCATCAAAACTCCCCTTATGCCTTTGTCATAAGCATTAGTTTCAATTGAGAATTGCTTAGAGAAATCAGGTAATTGGAGCACTAGGGTGGTTGTCATTTCCTCCTTAAGAGCCTCAGAACTTCCGTGTGCCTTTGGGGACTAAACAAAATAATTCTTGTTGAGTAGGTTGGACAGTGGTCTAGCAAAAACCCCCATAGTTCCTCACAAACTTTTTGTAGTAACTTGTCAGGCCTAAGAAACCTCTCAAGGACTTTAGGTTCTGTGAAACATGCCAAGCAACCATAGCCTTAATCTTCTCAAGATCTGTAGCAACTCCTACCCCAGAAATTACATGTCCTAAATACTCCACACTTGCGGTTCCAAAGTCACACTTGGACAACTTGGCATAGAGATCATTATCTCTCAGTTTTTGCAAAACCAGATCCAAATGAAGCAAGTGATCTTCCCAACTTTTGCTACAGATCAGAATGTCATCAAAAGAGACAAGCACAATTTTTCTAAGATAGTCATGAAGTACCTCTGTCACAGGGCATAACTCTGCACTGAAAATGGCCAGAGTGTATTTTGAATGCAGTCTTGTGCTCCTCTCCCTCTTTCAACTTGATTTGATGATAGCCAGACCTTAGCTTTATTTTAGAAAAGACAATACTACCATGTAATTCATCCAAGAGCTCATCAATGGTAGGTATTGGGAATTTGTCCTTTATGGTAAAGTCATTTAGCCTTCTATAGTCCATACACCTTCTCCATGTGTCATCCTTCTTTTTGACTAAGAGGAAAGGAAATGAGTAAGGACTTCTGCTCCTTGTAATTACTCCAGATTCAAGCATTTTTGCCACCAATTTTTAACTAGTGTCCTTCTGCTGAGAGCTATGTTTGCATGATCTGATGGATGGAGGGACAGATCCAGGTATCAAGGGAATAGCATGATCAAACTCCCTCCTTGGAGGCAATGTGGTTGGCAAGGAAAACACATCCTGAAATTTCTCTAATATTGTCAACAGGTCATTTCTAACTTCAGGAATAGATTCCTTGACATCTAAGTCATAGAGAAGACCCAGATAAAGGTTTTGGCCTTGCTTCAAGTTGCTCAACAATTCTGGCAACTCGATAAGGAGCTTAGTAGGAGGAGGAATAGATTCTTCAAGAGTGATAAAGGATCCTTTGTGATTTATAATCACAAACCTTTCATCATAATTCAAGGTGATGGGGGAGACAGTTTTAAGCCAATCAAACCCCAAAACAACATCACATGGTCTAAGAGGCATGACCAAGAATTACCAAGTCAATGTAGTAAAAGCCATATGCCAATGAATTAAACATCTAGTACTGCACACAAATCTTTTGTTGTTCCCCATTTTTACCAAAACGGGATTAGAAGGATACAATGTAATTCCTAATCTTTGTACACTAAGATCATCTAGAAATGATTTTGTAGCACCAGAATCAATCAAAATGGACAATGATACTAGTTCTTCATTCAGATCATTTCCTCACCTAAGACCCTAAAGAGGGTAGGAGGATAGGTGGTTTAGCTCTAAAAATCTATATTCTAAGAACGCATATAAAATTATTGTGTGGAGTTGTTCATCTTGAATCATTTTTTGAAATATTACATCTACAACCTTTTAACCATATCAACACCATAAACTAGAATTAAATATCCACGTCATACAATAAGCATAAACCAAACAGGGTATACCTTACTGGTGCTTAGACCTCCGAAGTACTTCGACCGGTGATTCTCCCTGACCACGACTTCTTTCCTCTATGGGTACCTTGCCAGGAGATAGCTCAACGTGAGTTCTTGAAGCTCTAGATTGGTGGACTAGAGGGTTTGATACTGATTGTATTATAGGAATATGCTTTCTAGAATAAATGGTGTTTATTTGGTCTAGGATTGTAGATGTAAGTGGGAGGTTTTCGCTACTCATTTTGCAAGAAACTTTCAAAGGAAATTATGATGCATTGATTTTTCGATGATCTAATACAACAACTGAGGCTCCTTATATAGAGTTTATCAACCAATCTATATTTTACAAGTGGATTCTTTCTTTTTCTTCTTTTCTTCTGGACCGTTGCTTTTTCTTCATTGGTGTCTCTTCATGACATGAGTCTACATATCTGGAATATTCTTTGTCGAGCATTTTTTCTTTGTGTCTTCTTATATTTTTCTTCCTTTCTGCTAGTCTTCATTATTGTCTTCCATGATTGACGTTTCATGTAGTCTCTTGAGTTTATTGGGCTTTTTCTTTTGGGCCATTGAGCTGGACTTGAGTTTATATCTCTGATTTGATTTTGTTTTCTGAATCATTCTTGCATCTGCATCTCTGTGTTTGGGCTTTCGCCTCCATAAATTTGTGTCTCTGAATTTAGGCTTTCGCCTCTATAATCTTGTATATTCGAGTTTGGGCTTTCTCCTCTATAATATTGTATCTTCGATTTTGGGCTTTCACCTTTTGTAAGATCTCTGAATTTGGGCTTCCGCCTCTATACTCTTGTACTGCTGAATTTTACATTTTTTTGAAGTGTTGGAGTTCTCTACATGAAGGGCCTTGGGGAAGAATGACCTTCTCCTCACTTATTTTCTTGGACTGAGTCTACTCGGTTGACTATTCCTGGCCTTCTCTTAGTTGATTCATTATGTATTTATATAATTTCTTTGTTGTGGGTGTGTTGGAGGTTGCTAATTTTATCGTGCATTCTCTTAAGTTCTTCATTTTCTTGGGTAATTCTTCGGTATCATTATATATAGTTATAATATCTTCTATTGTCCCACCTAGATGAACTCCAATGGTATGGGATTTCTTAATTTCATGTCACGTAGTCTATTTTTTAAGGGTAAACTTCACCTCACAACCCTAAAAATACTTGCTTTTCGTCTCACTACCCTAACCAAACTTTGTTGCACCTCACTACCATAACAAAACTTTTAGTTGCACTTTCATACCCGCCGTCAATTTGACATCCATTTTTGGATGGAAAATGATAAAAAAAAAGTCCAAAATACCCCTCACTAACGCTTAAATTTTCAAAAGCATGTCATTGGTTTTCAAAAAAATCTTTTTATTTATTTATTTATTTTGTATAAATCAGTTTTTTTTATTTTTAAAAATTAGTTTATTTTTCAAAAAAATCAGATTTTTTTGTAAATTATTTTTTATTTTAAAAAATAATATTTCATTTAAAAATCAGATTTTATTTTTTAAAATTTAGCTTTTATTTTTAAAAAAAATCAGATTTTAATTTCAAAAATCATTTTAAAAATAGATTTTATTTTTAAAATTTAGTTTTTATTTTTTAAAATGAGATTTTTTAAATCAATTTTTATTTTTTTAAAATCAGTTCTTTTTTTGAAAAAAGTTTTCAAATATGTCCCTTCTTTAGAAATAAACTGATTTTTTGAAAATAAAATTTGATTTTTTAAAATAAAAATTGATTTTAAAAAATAAAAAGCTAATTTAAAAAAAAAATTGAATTCAAAAAATAAAATCTAAAATTTTAAAAATAAAATCTGATGTATTTTAATTAAAATATTAATTTTTAAAATAAAAACTAATTTTAAAAAATAAAATCTGATTTTTTAAGAATAAACTGATTTTTAAAAAATAAAAAATTGATTTATATAAAATAAATAAATTAAAAGAATTTTTGAAAATCAATGGTGTGGCTTTTGAAATTTTGAGTGTTAGTGAGGGGTATTTTGGACTTTTTACCATTTTCCTTTCAAAAATGGATGTCAAGTTGACGGCGGGTATGAAATTGCAACTAAAAGTTTCGTTAGGGTAGTGAGGTGCAACAAAGTTTGGTCAAGTTAGTGAGACGAAATGAAAGTATTTTTAGGGTATTGAGATGAAGTTTACCCTTTTTTTAATACTGCCAATCCAGTGGCTCTTTTGGTAGCAAGCCACTTCTGGAAATTATCCAGAGTGAAGGGTACCAAGAGTTTGCTACTAGTTGAGTCTCACATGGTTGTACTATTTTTTCCTATTTTAAACAGTTGGCATATCACAATGGGCATCCCGACGAGGTCAGAAGTGGCATCTATGACTTGAATACCATACTTGCCTAGGCAAAAGGAAGGCAATAAACTTTTGACATAATCTGTAATTATTTAAGGGAGTCTAGCAAGATTGTCTAAATCTTGGTCTTCTACTATGATTTTATCAATAAAACCATAGTAGAACAACTTCTCTACTATTTATAGACTTGCTTCTTTATTACATATGATTTTATTAAAAGCTCTTCTTCTACCTTTTGAAAGATGTTTTGGACTCAAATTTATTTTTCACAAGTCTCAGCCTGTGGTGATTCATGGAGCTTCGTTGTATGTGCATGAAGTTGCTAGTTATTTGGGTTTCATTTCGGGTGACTTGCCTCTTAAGTGTCTGGGGTTTAAACTAGGGGTGCATCCTACTAGAGCTTCGTTCTGGGATCCGGTGTGTTGAATTTCAAATATGCTTTAGCATTATGGATATCAAAGACACTTTGCTTCTCCGGTAGAATTGAATTGATCAAAACAACTCTGTCAATCCTTCCAATTTTCTATATGACCTTATTTAAGGCCCCAAAGAAGGTGATTGTAGCACTTGAGGCCTGGCAAAGACGTTTTCTATGGCATAGCTCAGTGGCCAGAATAGTTCTTTGCAAACTAAGATGGGATATCACTTGTCGTCCAAAGAGAGATGAGGGGCTTGGTATTCGTGATTGGAAACTGTGAATGCGAGTCTTTTAGCTAAAGGGATTTGGCACTTCAAAAATGAATCGGATTCGTTGTGGAAACGCATCCTTTGCTTCAAATTTTGATGGGATGCTAGAGATTGGGACTTGTGTGCTTTGGATTAACCAGGTAATTCGTTCATTTTTAGTCATATTTTTTCCCTGGCTAGGGATCATACCTTCAGTTCGTTGTTTGGGGGACAAAGTTTGCATTGGAGGCTCGGAGATGGGCATAGGATAAACATTTAGGAAGATGTTTTGTGTGGGGAGGAGGCTTTTCAATATCGCTTCTCTCGTTTTTTTTCATTGCTTATTCAAAAGGTTTCCGAATTGTCAAAGTTTGGGATAATAGAACCTGGACTCTGAGATATCGTCGAGGTTTCCCTTATAGTGAAGGATCATTAGCTGCAACTCTTATGGATTTGTTCAACTTGGTGGTTGTTTGTCCTGGGAGGTGCGACAGTATTGTGTGGACGAAGACTTCAAAGAATTTCTCTTCAAGGTTAGCTTATGAATTCTTATTGGAATCAAATCACCAGGTTTACTCTTGGGCATCCATTCTTTAGATTCTTGGATTGCCACCAAAGTTTAGTTCATTGGTGTGGATAATGGCCCATGACATTGGTAATCTTTGGAGCAGCATTTTTAGTTGGTGGAGGCTGATTCTGGTTATGCCGAGATCAATTTTAGAATTATTACTTCTTTGGCGAGGTATTAGATCGAAAAGATGGTGGAAAGTGTGGGTGAAGGCAGGATACATTACTCTTTGGCACATCTGGTTGCAGCGTAATGCACTTGTGTTTCGTGGAGAACCAGAAGGGATGAATGTGGTGTTGTGTAGAATTCAAAGCCACTCCCTTTTTGTTTGTAAATGTGTGGGATGTCAATAAGAACTGTAATCTCAGAGAATGAATAGATGATTCATTTAGTTGTACACAAGGCTAGCTCTTCATTTTTGGTTCAGGACCTATCGAACTTGATATTTTGATGTTTCTTGATCTGCAAGTAAGGCCTGACAAGGAATTCTCGAAGATGAAGCTGAGACTAACTATGGGTTTTGCTGCTTTGGTTGTTGCTTGATCAACAAGCCATTGTTTTTGTTTATTTGATTTTGGATTTTTGATTTTATCCAATCTTTATTTTTTGGTTTTTTTAGTCATTGGGTGATCCTCATTGTTTTGAGTTGTATTCCCTTTCTTAGTCTTACTCTCTCTTGTAATTCAAAAACATTCAATAAAATCCTAATCTAGAAAAAAAAGCACATAATAATAAATAAAAATTTAATTTTTCTAAAAAATAATAATTCTAATATTATAGACAACATTTTTTAAGAATATAAAGGTACTTTATTGATGTAAATCAAAATACAGATATTAGGGCCCCAACGACCTTAGCACTATAGGAACAAACACTAAAATAAAAGGTAGAGACTAGATTTGTGACCCGTAGGAAAAAAAAAACGCTAACCTTATAACAATAAACTCGGTGAACCAGAGATAAGTAACTAGGAGATCGTAAACATTTGAGTAGCTACTAGGGTGTAGCACAAAGGTCCCATTATCTGATAAGACCTGAAGCTGCGTGTTTCGGTATCCATGGCCCTTTTGAGGGGTTAACAGGAAGCTAAGGAGAACACCAGATAATGGGGGGTGGGGTGGGGGTATCGTCGGGATTACACGACGGAGGCAGGGCGGTTCGTGCCTCCCGATACAAGGCTCGAGTCTGGTCGACCTGATCATAATTCCAGGCGAGGCTGCACAGCAGTCCTCGCTTGGGTTGTGTCCGGGTAAGTTACAGCTCCTGGTCTTGGCCCATCCAATTATTTGGAGCACAAGTAGAGGATCTCTTGCTTAGGGAGGAGGTCATGTATTGTCGCCTCCTCACTTGGTCCTTCATCCTTGATGAGATGAAGTCGTAGTAACGAGTAGATGCACACATGTTGCTTGTGCCCCGGATGTGCTTTCAGATTAGGCATGAGATCTTGCATCGCTGGTCCCATGCATCGTCACCATGAATTGGAGGGATATACAATGGTGGGGCCGAGGGGCATCCTCGACTTCTGAATTTTACCCCGGTGGATCATTGTGGACGGTATCCTCTGTCATGCTCGTCGCTATTTTGGTCTTGTGGTGTTCCCAACCTCACCGAATTTTGTTTCTCGGGTCTCCATCTATGGGGGGTCTATATCGCCAGATTCCGGAAAGAGTATCGACTATACAGGTGGTGGATCGTATACAGAGGCCAGACCGCGGGGTCCATTACCAGCCTGCTGAGGGCTAAGAAGGATACCTCATTGCTGCCACCCTTACAAAAAGGGTTCCCAATCCATGTTCATCAGTGGAGTTTGAGGAACAGTAGGAGCCAGGTGGGTTGGGGTGTGTGATAATCTTGACAACTCGGAGGATCCCATCAGGATCAAGGGTCCCAATCTTCGTCAAGGGGTGCTCAACGGACGTGGTGCTTATGTGGATGCGAGGGAGACGATTCAGTCCGTCCAGCCATGTTGCCATGGGTGGAGGCCTCCATGTTCGGGAGATTGGGCTCCCAACAAGCAATGATGGTGGTGGTGTATCTAGGATGAGAATGGAGAGGGGGTGTTCGTGATCTTTTAGACTCCCAGATGCTGTTAATTTGGCCTCCAACATACCTTCTAACGAGCTAAAGAAAGATTTAATGACAATCTCGTGCCCTCCCCCGCATGATGCATCAAATTCAGTCATTAGAGAGATTAAGTGAGATGAAGGGAGTTGAACAGTCATGGTGGGTACCTGACTAGAGTGCGTAGGAGGTAATGGTGGGCGGTGTCGCCATTACTTCGGACGTTATTGTTTTGTAAACTCTGTTGGTGGGGCCGGGGGCATGATCCCGAGAGGGGTTGCATACGGTGATAGGATGTGAGTAGTAGCTGCGAGGGTATTAACAGATACCACCTAGTTGACTAGTGTCACGAGCATGGCTTTGGGAGTCGACATGAAGGTTCGGAGCACAAGGACAACAAAAAAAGATGACTTATGACGGTTGTAGTAGGTAGTAGAGCAAAGGAGAGATGAGAGAATCCTAAAGGCCAATATTTTTTACTCTTCACTCTAGACAACCTTTTAGTTTTTAAAACTCTAATGGACTGAAAAATGATAATGTAGTCTCCTTTTTAAGTTTTATGAAAATATCAATTAAGTTTTATTTTCGTAATTATAAAATATCACATTTATCCTACCTTTAAGTCTTTACCAGACTGATGGATTACAAATTAGCAAACGTAACAAAGAAGAAAAAATAGTTTTTTTCATTTTAGCCTTAGACCATGTACAATTATTTAGTCTCATTGAAGCTAATATTAAGTTAAACACCATGCTAAAAAAATAGGTTTAGTTCGAGAGGCTAATAAAATGTGTTT
Source organism: Erodium maritimum (assembly GCA_963921825.1). Taxonomy (NCBI): domain Eukaryota; kingdom Viridiplantae; phylum Streptophyta; class Magnoliopsida; order Geraniales; family Geraniaceae; genus Erodium; species Erodium maritimum. Next base: position 29,175,540 of record OY997591.1, on the reverse strand, counting down.
TAAGCTTATTTCTTCCAAAATATCAAATTGTCGCCTAAAAACGTTGACAGTTAGCTTATAGTTTTCATTGATTTATCTCTCAACGAAAGATATATTTTTGTTATTATTTCTCTCTTTGCGAAATTCCAGAACACTAACTATTAGTCCATAAAATATTCTCTCAACTAGCTACAGTTACTTACTGTTCACCTACACTGTTTCTACAGGAATTTTGCTTCTTCTTCTCACGGTGTAGTGTCCACGATGGTGTCCACGACATCCACCGGACCACCGTTGAGCTCCTTCCTTCTTTTATCCTTCTTCTGAGCCTACTGTTGGCTCTTACTTCTTCTACCTCGCTCCCGTACTTCTTCTCTCTGAGCCTCCCCTGTATTTGGTTTCTATTGCCATGGTTTCGTCGTCGGCAACGGGACCTCCCCCGGGCTTTGAAAAGTTCACCGGTCCTGGTACTGGTCCTGGTAGGAGGCTGGATTCAGTAATCATAGCCACTCAAAATCGATTTGAGCCGTTAGTTGATCATCTTTCTGGGCGGGAAACGCTTTTCAAATTATTTGTTCACAACTTACCACCGAGAACTTTAAGCCAGTGGCTCCAGAACCTGTTTCTAGAGTGTGGAGAGATCGTCAAGGTTGTGACTCCGAGCAACCCGAATAGACAGGGGAAGTGGTTCGGGTTTCTGACTTTTACTTCTGAGGAAGCAAGGGCGAAAGGGATTGATATTTTCAATGGGTTTATCCTCAAGGGTTTCAAATTGTTTGTGGCCATTGTGTGGGATAGAAGACCTGAAACCTTGAGGGGTAGGAACAATCTCAGCTGGAAAAGAAAGGGTCATGGGAATGAGATTAGAGCTCGGGGACGGAACTTGCCAGAACAGGATTCTGAGGTGACTTTTCCCCAAGGTAAAGTGGTTGAAGAGTACAAAAAGTGGCTGGACAAAGGGCATCTTGCGGTGCTACACAAACAATATTCATTGGAGATGATCATGGAAGATTTTCATGCTGAGAGGGATGGGGAAATCTGCATCAAATCCTTGGGAAATAGGGTGGTTCTATTGTATTTCCCACAGGAACAGGTTGAAAAGGATGCACTAAAAGAAGATGCTTTGTGGTTGTGAAGCTGGATGACTGTTTTGGAGGATAAGGCTCATCTTTGTAAGACAGGAGGTAAGTTCACTTGGGTTGCTCTTCATGGCATCCCCATTTTGGGCTGGGGCTCTGAAACTTTCAATGCTGTTTGTGCTGATCTTGGGACTATTGTCTGGATTCATCCTCAATCCCTAAATGACACCTCATTGAAGGTGGGTTTTATTCTACTGCATTCTCAACAGTACCCTAGTGTTTATAAGGAAACTAGGCTCATTCTTAAGGAACAGATTTACAATGTCATGGTCAGTTCTGTGGATTGTCACCTGGTGCCACAAGTGCAATTAGTGCCTTCTGAACCTTCAATTTCAGACCCTACTAGTTCGGACAATGATTCTTCCCATCACTTTGGAGAAAAGGAAGTTTTAGGCACTAATTCTGAGAGTGGCCCTTGTAGTGAAGGGATATTAAGAGCTTACAAGGAGGTGGAGGAGTTATTGACCACTGTAAACTCTGTGGGTGGTGAGGATTTGGTGGGAGAGATTAATGAAGTGGGGGCTGAGAAGATCTTGACAGAAATTCCCACAGACATTCCATTTGCTCCTCTGCAAGTAACACCCAACAATGACAGTGTATCATTGGCCTCACCAACCTGCAAAGATCTATTAATTGTGCCTGACTCTTTGGGGGAAGGAAACTCAAACATCCTACTCACTGTTTCGGCAAACTTTTCAGGAGTCATTAGTACTGTTCCAATGGTGGAGTTAGGATCGAATCATTCAGTTACTCTTCTTTTGTCTGAGGGGACAGCTTTGGAGCAACAAGGACACAAGGCTACATTGGGTTTGGGGGGTATTAATGAGATGGAAAGTTCTTCATCTTATGCAGCAGTTTTGGGGCCCAGTCCACAAGCTAATTTGGCTAATCCAATGGTTTTGGAGGGAAATGAGGGTTCAAAATTCATTTTAACTCCTAATCTGGTGTTAAGCTCTACACCTGCCAACAAGGCTTCTGTGAACAGGAAGAAAGGAAAGGGAGGAGAAAGTGTTGCTTATAATACAAGATCAAAGGCCAAAACCATCATTGAAAAACTCAGACCTTTACTAAGAAGATGAGTGAACCTGTCAGACCAAAATTTGATCAAGGAGGGGCAGGAACTTTAGAGTATTGCAAAGCTTTGGGATTAAAGGCTTACTTATCTGATGAACTTGTAGCTGAACAATTTGACAACCTTGAACAGGAGGTCAACCAATCTGTGGAGTTAGACACTAATACTGAAGATGAGTACTGTGACTTGGAAGATTTAGAGGAGGGGGAACTTGAGGTGGGGAGGTCCATTACCCCCCTCAGACTTTCTGATCCATGAAATTGCTGTCTTGGAACATTCGAGGGGCTACTTCAAGACAAAAAAGAAGAGCCATTCGAAACGTGTGTTCCAAGCAACTGGTTGCTATGGTTTTAATTCAGGAGACCAAGATTTCTAACTTACCTGTTTATTTCTTATCTTCTTGTGGCCTCAATTCATCTTGGGAAGGTATATGCAGCCCATCATTGGGGAATTCTGGGGGACTCTTCACTCTGTGGGACAAAGGGGTTTTTGAAATGCATCAAAATTTCTGTGATGATCATGTTATTTATTGGACTGGTTGCTATCTGCCTCTGAATATACCTATTTCTGTGATAAACATATATGCCCCTTGTTCAGTCAGTGCTAGGACTGGGCTTTGGGGTGAGGTTGGAGAAGTGATCTCTTCTCTACATCAAAATCTAGTGCTGGCAGTGGACTTCAATGCCATTTTGGACCCTGGGGAGAAGACTGGGAACAATTTCTCTTCAACAAGTTTGAGGGCCTTCAGAAGCTTTGTTGAAGATCTGGGTCTTGTGGATTTTCCTTTGGGAGGGGGAAAATATACATGGTTCAATTCTAGGAACATGGCATCCAGGATTGATAGGTTTCTGGTTTCTGCTTCATTTGTGGCTTCTTTCAGTAATCTTTCTCAAACTTGCCTCCCTAGATTAATTTTTGATCACAAACCTATTGTTTTAGCCAATACTGTGGTGGATTGGGGGCCTAGGCCTTTCAAATTCATAAATGCTTGGGTCAGTCATCCATTTTTCTATCAGCATACACAGGATCATTGGGAGAGTATTACTATTGAAGGTTCTCCTGCCTATAAATTGTGGTTCAAACTCAAGTCTCTAAAAGCCTTTTATAGGACTTGGAACATCAATGTGTTTGGCTGGTTGGATACTCAGATTGAAGAGATCAAACAAGAAATTGGGGTCCTAGACACCCTATTTGAAGATAGAGGACTCAACCCTGAGGAGATATCTCAGAGGGCTTTGCTGAATGCTAGGCTCATTCTCAGTTTTAAAACTCAGGCTAAAATTTGGTGTCAGAAGGCTAGACAAAAATGGTCCACTGATGGGGATTGGTGCTCCAAGTATTACCATATTATGGCCAAAATTAATCAAGCTAGATTGAAAATTAACAGTATTGTAGAAGGTGGGTTGATATATCAGGATCCTGATCAGATCAAAATGGCTGCAACTGAACACTTTGCTAAAAGATTTCAAGGGTCCCCATCAGTGTGCTTGGACCTCTCTTCATTACCATTTAAAAACATTACTCATCTGCAGGCTAATCACTTGGAACTTCCTTTTACTGAATCTGAGATTTTATTGGCCATTAAAGCATGCAATGGGGATAAGTCTCCTGGCCCTGATGGCTTCTCAATGTTATTTTAACTTGCTGGGAAGTGGTAAAATGGGATATCTTGGAAGTCTTTGATCATTTCCACAAGGGTGGCCAGCTGGGGAAGGGATTAAACTCTTCTTTCATCACTCTTATTCCTAAAAACAATGCTCCAGTGGGTTTTGATGATTTTAGGCCCATCAGCCTCATCCACAGCATCTACAAAATGGTGTCCAAAGTCCTAGCTACAAGACTAAAGCCCCTCATGAACTATTTAGTCCATGATACCCAAACTGGTTTTATTGTTGGGAGGCAAATCATGGATGGGGTGTTAATTGCAACAGAACTAATTCACCATATCAAAATGGTGGGGCAAGAGGTTATTGTTCTGAATCTTGATTTTGAGAAAGCATATGATCACATACACTGGAAAGCATTGTTGAATGTATTGACTATTATGGGTTTTGGAGCTATTTGGAAGGATTGGATCTCTGTTTGTATGGAGGCTTGGACTTCAGTATTGATTAATGGCTCACCATCTACTGATTTTCCTCTCAAGAGAGGTCTTAGACAAGGCTGCTCTCTTTCTCCTTTATTCTTTGCTCTGGTTGCTGAGAGCTTACATCAACTTATGGTTAAAGGGTCCAGTTCAGATATGTTCTCAGGTGTGAAATGTATTGATCAAGGGCCTGAGATCACACATCTCCAATTTTCATATGATACCTTAATTTTTATCCAAGCTGGGAAACAACAAGCCATCAACTTGAAGCACACTCTTATATGTCTACAAAAAGCCACTGGTTTGAAGATAAATTTCAACAAATCAAAAGTTCTGATAATGAATCCTCAATCCATGCTCACTGAAGAGGTGACTGAACTTTTAGGGTGCAGTGCAATGCAGCTACCCTTTGGCTATTTGGGCTTTAGTTTAGGGGCCAATCCCAGGAGAGCAAAAACTTGGGAGCCAGTTCAAAACCAATCTGAGTCTTTGGCAAACCAAAAACAAATCCTTGGGGGGAAGGATAACTCTCATTAAATCTTCACTCACTTCACTTCCACTGTATTACATGTCTTTATATAAAGCCCCCAAAGGTGTTATAAAGGAGATGGAACTGTGGCAGAAAAAATTTCTTTGGAGTGGAAAATTAAACAAAAAGTCTTTACATAAAGTGAGATGGGATAATATTTGTAAACCAAAGAATGCTGGTGGCCTGGGAATTCTGAAGCTGGAGATAATGAACATGGCATTATTGGCCAAGTGGTGGTGGAGGTTTGCCCTGGAACTTGATTCATTATGGAAAAGATTATTATGCTCTAAATTTGGCTGGGACCCTGCAGCTTGGGATCTCTCAAAATTCTTGTTAGGCACTGATCAAAGTTTCTTGAGACATGTTGGATCTTTATTGGATTGTCCAAGGTTTGCAGATGCCTTTGGGGCTGTGGGACTCCACTGGACTATCAACTCTGGAAGATCAACTCTATTTTGGGATGATTTATGGATTATTGATGTGCCTCTGAAGGTTTTATTTCAAAGACTCTATCATCTAAGCCATCAGAAGAGGGCTTTGGTTTCACAGGTTTGGCTAGATGGGGATCGAGTCTTAATTTTCAGAAGGGAACTGAGAGGCTGGGAAGAAGATATATTTGATGTACTATGTGACAAAATTAATGCTTTGCCCCCTCTTAATGCTGAAGATGACAAGGTGGAATGGATAATTGATAATAAAGGCTTCTCAGTTCATAAGATGTACAAGCACCTTGATAATGCTGTTGAGGAAGATCTGACTTGGCCTACACTTTTGTGGGATTCTAAAGTTCCCCATAAAATAACTGCATTTATTTGGTTGATATGCATGCAAGCTGTACCTACAAAGTGCTTCCTTCTCAGCGGGGGAATTTATTCTGCAAATATTTGGTGTCCTCTTTGCAATGAGGAACCTGAGGAATTGGATCATCTATTCTTGGGATGCAGTGTCTCTTGGTCAATTTGGACACTGGTATTGGATTGGTGGGGGATTCAGACAGCCTCTCCTGAGGATATTAAACACTGGTTCATTTCTTGGAAGGCTCTTGGCCCATTTTCCTCTCAATCCCCTTGGAGATTTGTGGTATTCTTTACTATTTGGAGAATCTGGTTGTGCAGAAACAATTGGGTTTTCAACCAAGTCCTGTACAGACCAGAACAAGTGCTGCAACTGGTACAAAATGATGTATTTCAGCTGGTTTGGGCTTTTGCTAAAGGAAGAGCTTTCTTCTCATTTTTGGAATGGATAAATAAGCCTGGGGCCTGTATTTTGAAGAAGAAAACTAAGCCTGCAGGAAGGGATCTCAGGCTGGTTGGTTTGACTTAACTGAGCTATTGGCACACTGTTTACTTTCTTTTTGGGTGGGGAAGGTTTTGGGATTGGGTGGGTTGGGGGTGAGTTTTAGTCTGGTAAGGTTAGGTTGAGTGTCTCTGGGGCTTTTGTTTATCTTGTTTTTGGAGTGTGGGTAATTGCTTTGTTGCTGGTCTTTTTTCTCTTTTGTTTCTTGAGTGGGGTAGTATTTCTAGGGGAGAGGTTGGTCTGCACTGTTTTAGGTCCTAGGCTCCTCTCTTGGATCTATGGACTTTTTGTTTGTTGGGATGTCTGGTACTGGTTGGGGAAGTCTTTTTACTTCAGCACAATTCCTAGTTTTGGGTAATGTCTACTATTTGCTGCATAATAGTTGTTTGTATCAATCTTTGGGATGTTAATGTACTTTGTTTGGTTTGGGTGCGCTGGGGCTGAATTTTGAGCTGATCATGGGTGCTGTTCTGTGGGGGAGGAGTAACACAAGGGTACTGGTTTTGTATGTTCTCCCCAGGTGCTATCAAGGATGCTTTCAAGGTCTCCAACAGTCAAGGAACATGACATTTTGGAAGAGCTGTGTTAGATGCATCACTTGGGGTCGGGTCCATTTGTTGGGTAACTTGGGGCCCAAGTTTCCTCATTTCAATTGGTAGTTAGGAAGCTTGACAAGCAAGTAACCGGTAGTGGTTATTTCTGTAAGGTAATTGTGTAAGTTTGGAGGGATAATCCCTTGACCTTGGTTTTCTTTTCGAAAACTTGGTTTTAATAAAATCAAAATTGCTGATAAAAAAAAAACTATTAGCCCATGAAAAATCATCAACTAGGGTTACTCTAAAAATAATAGATTGTATATGCTCTTAGAACCTAGTCTATTGATGCAGATGCATCTTACCATCAAAAATGCCACATTTACTCAGTTCCTATTAGACTTTTAATTCCTTTTTGGTGTCAAACTCCTCTATTTTATGGGTTTTACGTGTTTTTGCTTGATAACAGGTTTTAAAGATAAAAAGAGTGCAAAATAGAGAAAAAGCCCATCGAGACTAGTGATTTGCGGACTACCTCACGGAGCCGGGCATTGCACCGGATTGGAACATGGATAATAGAGAAGAAAAGCATTTTGGAGTCCTCCCCGGAGATATGCTTGGATCCGGCCAGATGACTACCCCGAGCAGGTTCACGATTATGTGAATCAATTTGTTTCCAAGGAGAAAAATGTTTTAGATTTTATTGTCTCGTAACGGTGGACCCCGCGAGTCCGATTTGGTCCGACACGAACTCCTACACAGAGTCGTGAAGATCGTCGGGATGTCACATACATGTTTAGTGTTTTCGTTTTATTTGTATTTTCTCTCAATTTTTAAGTAAAAATTTGTATCTTTTAGAGTGATATTTAGCATTGGGGGCTAGTTAAGAAGAGGAGAAGAGTTGAAAGTTTGGGGAATAGAGGATTGAAGAACATTATTGTATTTCTAAATTGGTACCTATTTCTTTACTATGATTGAATATTATAAATCATTGTGACTGTTTTTCCGTATCTTCTTCTTCCTTCTCCATGAACAACTAAACCTTATAATATAAGGTTATAGGAGATTAGAGACATGAATCTCATTGTATTGAATGCCATAAGCTTGTGAATGTTGAATATAGCTTACGATTTATCGTTGATTTGTACTAAATGTAAAGTCTCTCGTGTAGTCTTGATAGATGATATAAATTAAGATATAAAATTCATGAGATAATGATTGTAATTAGTCTAAAATCAATGATAAATTGAGTTTAAATCTAGACTATGGATAGATAGGGTAGCAGAATTACAATAGCTATAGGTTTCGCAATGAAAGTTTTGAAATTATCGCAGAACTTAAAGCTTTGGGTTTTCCTACATCTAGATTCGGGAGAACTAAGTGGTTAGATTTCATTAAAGTCCTAAGCTACCGACAAAAATTAGGACTAGATTAGAGATAGTTCGCTGCCCCCAAAAATAGACAATTTCACAATATTTACCGATGTTCAATATATTGAAATGATATCTATCAACCCATACCTTTTTTTAGATTACCTTTTTCCCTCTAATTCGAACATTTTTTTTCGCCTGAATACTTGATTTACATTTTAATTATTGTTTGTTTTTGCATGATAATTAAACCAAAACCTTATTTTTAATAAAACAGTTTAATAACGATTTCATTTATAAATTGTTTGCCTTGTGTTCATTTGGGTTCGATAATCCGGATCTAAAAATTCCGAAATACTAATTAATGATCTGGATATTTGCCGTGCCCAATTCTGTGCTAAAACCGCAAAACTTCAGCCATCATTGCAGGAGGCAAGTCCCCTGACACCATCAACTCCGCTTCACAAACACAGAGCAGCTCTAGTGAATCCAGAAAATACTTCAAATCAAGAACAAAACAATTAGGCAACCATAGAGATCATTTCCAAGACCAGATTTTTTTTTTGGGAAGATTTCCAAGACCGGATGTAGTAGTGTTCCAATAGAAAAGATAGTAGATAAATATAGTGAAGTGCCATTGCATAATCAGCAAGAAACTTAACACCAGGATACGTGCACGATTATAACAAACTTAGTTTAAAATATATACAGTGTTGCACCAATAAGGTGTGACCTCTCTAACTTTTGAAACAGCACTGTGATGCACAATGAAACAGTAGAACTGTGATGCACAATGAAACAATTTTTGAAGGAATCTGAAACAGCCTCGATAGAGCCTGAGTCAAGGCCAATGCTGCATGCATAGTGTTGGCATTCAGGCTGCCTCATTTGAAGAACATGATAATAAACTCATATCTAAGTAAATAAACAATAGAACAAACCAATCACTTGAACCAACTTTTATCTTCTGCAAAGAGCTTGCATAATCAATCAAATAGATCTCTATTTCTACAAATCTCATACTTTTCCCCCAAAATACAGCAAGTCAACCGAATTGGTTTTAAAATAATTAGTTCTGCAGCATATCAAACAAGAACATCACCTCAGTTTCAATTAGAAAAAGCCTCTGAAGTGCGATTCTTGCAATTTCTTATGTTTTGTCTGTACACCTCAAGCAGCCCAGGGATCTCTTCTTCGTATCTCTCTACGAACATCCTCAAGAACACACCTTCTGAGGCCTTAAAAGCATGACCCATGCAAGTTTTCTTTCTGAGACCTTTGGACATCAAAATTTTAAGCACAGATAGTCTGGGATAAATCCTATTGTCAAAGCTGTAATTCAAGAGAGATGGGTACTTGGCAATGTCATCAGCAGTCCACTCCAGTCTGTTCATGAACAATTCCAGACCTTCCCTCAACCTCTCCTCTGACAATGCCATGAAATTGGGTTCCTTCACAAATAAAGCATGCGCCTGTTCATCAGTCCACCCAAAGCTCTTCTTCAGCAAATCCATTTTCGAAACCCACGTCTCTTTCTTCACCATTGTGAAAGTTCGAAGCCCGTATATGAACATCAAGCTCTCAGGATCGAAACCCATTTCACAAACCTCCCTCAAAATGTCAACAAACTCATCAGTACCTCTTGACAGAGTCCGGACTCCAATGATGAACAGCTTGACGATATTATCATCCGGGACGCCGCAGCGCCGTAGAGCTGCAACATTCGGCGCCGTCGTATCGGAGAAGTTGTGCAGAACCGAGGTGCCGCGCCTGACGGAGAAGAGAGAAACGACCGCATCTGTGTTGTCGGGGCCGAAGAAGGATTTGAGGAAATCGAAGCAAGGGACCATGATTCTGCGGAGGCTTCTCCTCAGGACGCTGGGGTCTGTGGTGATTATGCGGACGAGATTATCCCCGGAGATGCCGTTTTGGGCAAAGAAATCGAACTTGGGCTTGAATACTTTGAGAGGGTCGTAGGAGAGGTAGACGGCGCAGACGGAGAAGATGGTGGCCATTTGGGGATCGGTGAAACCGTAATCCCTGAAGAGGGCAAGGACCGAATCGGCATTTGAGGTTGAATTGAGCTCGATGCTCTTGTGTTTGCGCTTCCTGATTTCGAAGGCCGATTCGGGGGAGAGACCCAGAGACCTTACGATGTAGTCCGTGGAGGAAAGTGGGCTTGGGGAATCTCTCGCCGACGATGAAGACGAGAGACATTGGAGAAAGAATCTGTCAGTAGTGCTGCGATGGAGTCGGAGATGGAGGCATGGTTGGGTCGTATCAGCAAGAGGTCGTGGGTTCGTTGTGAGATTGAGGAGAGGACACGAGTGAAAAATCAAAAGGCCATAGCCAATTTGTGATTGTAGTCGCGCAGAACAATCCAACATTTCTACACTTTCTCGCAGTTGCTGAGGCGGAGAGGGAAGTGGAGGGAGGATGGGCTATCCAATTCCAAAGAACTAACTCATACCATCTGTTCAGTAGATGATCGGTTGGTTCCTGTAAGGCTGTACATTATTTTTGTCAAGGAAAATTACATTTAATCATATTTCAAATCTATCATGTTATTGTTTTCAATTTTTTTAGCAGTAATCTTAACCAATTAATGAAAAAAAACATTAATTGGTTAGAGCGGTCGCAGGGGTCGGCTCTGTGACCGGAGGAACTCGAGGCGGTAGCCCTGACGGTTCAGACTCATCTCTCTCGTACTCCTCAGATGAAGCACCCTGGGCACCCGCTGCCCCTGCCTGCTCAACGGCAGGTGGCTGCCCTTGGCCCCTAGCTGGCGACTCCTAGTGCCTCGCGGTACGTAAGCAGGTGTCATGTCATATATCCTCTGCACGGATAACGCACATGTTCAGTTTCTTAGTTTCGAATAAAGCGGCTCGCTTAAAAACAGTAACATTCACCACGTTTCACAAGGGTCATACTCGGACCAACAATATACTTAATCTTAGTATAGTCATAGATTATATCATATAATCAGAGAAGTCTGCACACTTGTGCGTCTCACATAATCAATCACAGAATTCAACCATCTCCCACGGGAGTCACAGTGTCAAACAAGTCACACGGTATATCATTCACATCACGCAAAAATTTCACAGAGTCTCCGCACTAACTCATTTCCCCAAGTTCTCAACACATTTCTCTTTCTATCACAACATTCATGTCGACATCGCGTCGTTACAACCCGATTCAGGCGTCCCCAAAACTCGTTGTAACCACTTGACATCCCCCTATCACGTTCACTACAGTGGCACCCCTGAGTCAACCCGTGATAGTACAAACACTTCAGTTTTGCAGAAATTTGGGCATGACCCGTTCGTAAATTCCACTAACCATCCGCTTAAGCGGGACATTCAATAAAAAAACTGCGCAAAGCATTCAGCACAACATAGCACACATCGAACATTGCAGTTACACACTTCGGGTCTCGGTAATTACTCGATTACCACCCGGCCAAGTCAACAATTTGATTTAACCAATCAATCAACAGTCAACCAAGGCGGCAACCCACATAACGATCACTCAACAACCATCTCATAAACAGCATCGAGCACCGCTCGCTAACCCAACCTCGATCTCAACCGATCGGCATAACCGTTCAAACAAGGTACACAGCATATCATAAAATAGGGAAATACATCAAACAAGGCACTTTGCCATCCGAGACTCTCGTCGTCTCGGATATACGCGTAGGACATTTCCGACTTGCGTAACCGACCACTAGAACCTTAACAACCTAACTCTACCCATCTAATTGACGTACGGTCCGAGGTTTTGAAAAACAATTTCAGTGAAACCAGGCTCTGATACCAAATTGTCATGCCCCAAATCCGGTTTTGACCGGACTCGAGACGTGAACTAAAGTAATAATAAACCAATAATAATAATAAAGGAAAACTAATAACATATAAATCCGAAATTTTGTTCCAAAACATGATAAAATGTCACGAGTCAGATGCTCAGACCGAATAAATAAACAGAGTTTAATACAAAAGGAATACGCCACTAAGTAAACCCCCCCCCCCCCCAGACTCTCGCTGAGCATACCGAGCTCTGAGACGTCCTCTAGACCGACTCACTATCAAAACCTGTAAAACAGTAAACATAAATTACTCTTAGTAGGAAATAGTAGTAAAGGAAAAAAAGGGACTTCCTTTACGTTACCAGGAATACCCGATCGATAATTCATACTCAAAAACTGAAAGCCAATTAGAAAGCAACGGAACACAACAACATCGATAAAAGTCCTAAACTTGTCACACCACAAATCCGGTTCTGATCGAATTCGAGACGTGAACTTAAACAAGTAATAATAATGTAAAAATAATTAAATAAAAAGGTCTCAATTGCAATTTAAAGTTTCAAAAGTTTAGACAAGTCAACAGCTCGAAAGAAGTAATAGCAACAAGTCAAAGCAGTAAAAAGACTATACGTCTCTAGACACTAGCCCGAATCCCCGTCAGCTCCCTAGCTCCGAGAATCTCGCTAGTACCGGTCCCGCTCAACACCTGAAACAAAACAAAGTAAGGGTGTGAGCTTACGCTCAGTAGGAAAAGTATTTAAGATGCTGACCCACAGTTCATCACCACGGGTAACCGTCCAATTAGGGTATACTAGTAAGGCACAACTATAAACAAAGCTTATAGGCAGTTCCCAATTACCGATCACTTTCACAAAGACACAAACTACTTAGGAGAACGCACAAAGCCAACCAACAGGTATAGAACACCCAAAGAGACACACACAAATATCGTACAACGGCTTCCAACGGTATTGAAAGCACAAGCCCCATGCACACAGCCACTTATATCGTACTGGACCACACAACATTAGTCCCGATATCTTCCTCTCACTGAGACTGAGGGTAACATCCCCGACCGGAAATACCTCAGTCCGATGTCTTCTCGTCACACAGACTCGGGGCAATACTCACCATACGTACTGGACCGACACATACTTCGGTCGTACACCGTCCCGGACTACGAGTCATCGGGATACTAATCACGCCATCCTTGGCCTCGATACACTACACTGGAACCATCCCTCGGTGCAAGTACCACTCCGGCTACGCCGTCTCTTGGAACACACAAACAGGGTATAACACACAGCACAAAACCATTATCGGTCTCGGTATACCAACCGGACCCTCTCAACATAACACACAGCCGGTCTATCACTCACCCGGTCATATGACAACCAAGGTTTCACGTTATCAAACATGGCACACTTGCCCACACACAGTCACATCATGCAACACCGAGTATAATCTTAGTTAGACTCTCACACAGCAGTTATAGCACACAACACGCAATCCTAAGGCTCGACATGGCCCATCTACCAGCACGACAATTTCCCAAGAGAAGAAAGCGAGTATAGCTAGTGAATCACATCCTACATGTTACTAAGACTCGTCCGGTATTTAGTAATCGAAAGCGGCTATTCTAGTGAATCACATCCTATATGCCAACTAGGACCTTTCCGTTTATTATTTTTCCCTAATCATGCATGCTAGTAACTTTCCGTAATTAAAGGGTATCCGCTACTTTCCCTACCTCAAGACGATAACAAAAACTGCGACTCCTAACTGCTGACGTCCTGGCCTAACTCCGGTCTTCTCGGGCGAAGTCCGCGAAGTCCAAGTCTGGGTTTTAACAGTTAAAAAGTCCGATTAGTTCCGGTATGTCCAAAGTCCTCGGATTTTTCAAAAACGTCCTTTAAATAACCAATTTCAAGTAAAATAAATAAATTAATTATTTAATTAGTTCTGTCCGACCCGGATCCGAGAACCAGGCCCGGATCCGACATTGACCGGACTCGAGACGTGACCTGAGTTGAAATAATTAAGAAACATAACTGATAGGTAAAGGTTCCAAAATCTCAATAAACTCCGTCAAACGACATATCAGTAAATAGTTTTAAAACGACGTGAGTCGCAGCTCAACATAAATAGTCAAATAAAATATGTCCAACACAAGGGACCAACACAACTCTAGTGATAACCCGAAGAGTCCCAAAGCTCCCTAGCCTCGGCCTCTCTAGACGTCTGGTGCTCCTGTAAAACAATTAGAAATCAAAGGGGGGTGAGCCGACGCTCAGTAGGAAAAACGTTAACAACTCAACCCTTAAGTTTAAGATGAACTGTCTACGAATGTAGCTCGAACGACAGAACGATATACTAAATAAGGAGGCGATAAAGAATCAGAAATAATTACAATAACGCAACAGTATCCAAGTGACAGGAATATAACTGGATTTATAATAAATGTTTCAAAGACGAATATTAGTCAACTGGGATATATCAGTATCTTGTCAACCCCTTGCTTTCTCAAGCCTCCGATCCGTGGATAGATTCTGGGATCACCTCGGTTCCCATAATCCGATCTACCAGAGTATCCACATCATGTCAGATTTTCCCTCGGTCCAGAGGACGCACATGCGTTGGGGCACCGGAAACAATCCCAAATGGGCGCTTATCATCGGGATTCCCAGAAATACTTCCAAAGGACCATATATCATAGGGAACCAAGGTAGTGCTCGATGGGGACGCACATCCTTGGGTGGAACCTTAGTAACCATCTCTCAAGAAGTAACCCAAACAATATCCCGCAGGATCTGCTCCTAGTTGATCTATATCCCGCAGGATCTACCAATAATCAATAAATATCCCGCAGGATCTGTCAATAATTAACCCTTGTAATATCCAATAACCAATGCCCTCAGGCTCCAATACTCAGTCCATATCTCACTATATCTGTCCAACTCCAACCACCACAACGGCACCAGATTACCCCCCCCCCCCCCCCCCCCGGTGTAGTACCGAACCAAGCAAACCAACAGACAAACTAATAAACGAGCATGCATTCAAGAATAAGAATATAGGAACAAGTATAAATGGGTCACCAATCAACGCTCAACAGATCACACTTCCATCATAATCAAGACATCCAAAACACTCCATACTTACCGTATACTTACCTGTCACGAACCAACGGTACATCGATCACCTGATTGTGCCCCGTGGCACAACCAGTCATACTCGATCATCCGTTCAATCAACAATTATATTAACATAAATACTCAATCAATCAAGTTATATTCAACAAATCAATCAACAAGTGAACAACTAATTAGCATTCAATCATACGAGCTACTCTAGTTTCATTAGACTCTTAAGTTAACCGAGCAATTAGCAACCAAGCAAACCAAGCATGTGAACCTAGCACACAACTAATCCGAGAGCTCTTCACAGCCTCTCTACCAGTCAATCAATTTCCCAAGTATTGAAAGCACACTTCACTAATTGTCATCGTCCTAACATGCATACTAGACTTATCCGATTATTAGTAATTGAAAAACGATTAATCTAGTTATTCGCATCCTATAGGCAAATCTAGGACGTTTCCGATTTTATTATCCTGATCATGCATTCTAAGCGGTAAATAAGTAATTAAAGCTTTCCCTACCTCGAGGTCTTGCTCTCAACGCTTTGATGCAGTCCGGTGGTCACTACTCCGTTCTTCACTCGGGTCCCGGCGTGATCTTCGCTCTTCTAGCTCGGGTCCAACATCTTAGCTCTCGGGCGAAGTCCCGACTAGGTTGACACATAAAAAGTCCAAATCAATAATTATAACAGTCCAACGGTTCTCTGATTTAACCACAATTTACCCAGTCCAAAATCTCACCTTGAGTTCGTTAAACCGATTAATTAAATCTACTTTTAAAATGGTTTCCATTAAAGTCCGGTTGACCCGGATCCGAACCCGAACCCGGTCCAGACCCGATCCTGAAGTCCAAATGGGCACAAGGCCCAAGTCCACAATGGGCCAAAGCCCATTTTCTGTTCTGTCCGGCCAGATCTCTCCCCAGGCCCAAGGCCCACTCGGCCCAAAACTCGTCCGGCCCAAGGCCCGGTTTGATCTGCCCAGTCTGGTCCGATGAGGTCGGCCGGACTGGTCGTGACGCCGACGAGCAAAGGTGCTCCGGCGGTCTCCCACGGTGGCAGGTGCGGCGCGGTGACGACGAGAGAGAGACGGAGGACGGCGGCGGGTCTACGGTGAACCCGAGGTCGTGGCGGTGGTGGTTCAGGCGAGGACCGAGGCTCGTCCGTCGTCCAGATCTGACGATGGCTCGTCTTCTCCGACGAGTGGAGTTCGACGGAGCTCGAGTTTTCGACGGCGTGCTCGTCCTTACCCAGCTCGTCAGGCCGGCTGTCTGGCGGTGGCTCACGGAGTAGAGGAGGACGGCGAGGGTGTCGGGCGAGTTCGAGCTCGGAGACGTCACACGTTCTTCGGCAAGCTCGCTCCGATTCCGGCCGTGGGAGGTGCGATGGAAGCTCGGAGGGGAGAGGTGAGTGCTCAGTGCGTCCGATGGCGTGGCCGGAGAGGAAGGGCGAGTTCACAGGTCGCCGGCACCGATCTGGAGAGAGGGAAGACGAAGGGGCGAGGGCTGCGTGTGAACAGTACCAGCCTCTAGGGTTTTGACCCCTTTTATAGAGGAGCTGAGTGGGTTCTGGGTTGGGCTTGCGGTCCGGGCCGTGCAGCTCATGCGAGTGGGCCAGAGCTGGCCCAATTCCTAGCTTGGCCCACACTGCTGCCACTCTCTCTTTTCCTTTTTTTTTTATTTTTTATTTTTTATTTTTTTTTATTTTTCCTTCTCAAAATTGATTTGTTACAAAATCACACCTCGACATTCCCAAATTGCACTTTACTACACTTTTAAGCGAAGCGGGTTTTACAATCTACCCCCCTTAAAGAAATTTCGTCCTCGAAATTTAACATGAACGTGCTCCTCTTGTCCAAATCTTAGGGAACGTTCGATTTCGACTCACCTGCGAGGGAGTCGCGGTGTACTTCCGTAGTTCGGAACCACGAAGGAGTTGCCAGACAACGGTTCCCGTTCTCTCTAAAGACTTTAAACGTACAAAAACTTGCGGGCCAACTTGCCTCTGTCGTTGTCGATCCGCTAAGACTCCTTCTTGGGCTCACCCTCAGAAATATCTGATTCCGCGATGAAACTCAGTAGGCCCGAGCCTTCCGTCTGGGTAACTCTTCTGTAGACTCTACTCGGTCTTTAACCGTTTCCCGCATTTACTTGACATTTACCAACTCGTGCGTCACTAGTTCACGCTAGTTACTCAACAACCAAACTTGGCGGTGAACAACAGTCCTTCTCCACAGTTCGCAGTTTTGACATGAAATCATAACTTCAAGAACCACTGACGTACCCAACATGTCGAAGAACACTCAACTCGTTAAGAAACACCGGATGACGGTATAAAATATCCTAAACCGGAATCCTACCTCGGTATAGACGTCGCACGGAAATACTCTTACTCGGTCCAGATATTCTATATCGGAATCTCTTGTCGGTCAGAGATATCATGTCGAAACACCTCGCATTGCGAACTGAAGTAGGAACTTACACGTAGATATAACCACTCAGTTTCCTTCTTAGTAACCTTTACAGGGACAAATTTCTCAGAAATCCAATATTCGCCATGCCAAGACCAACCCCATACGATTTCCCGATCAAGTAAAACGTAACAACCACCACCTCAAGACAGAGGATCTCAATTGCCCCGTCCGAAACA
Source organism: Erodium maritimum (assembly GCA_963921825.1). Classification (NCBI taxonomy): domain Eukaryota; kingdom Viridiplantae; phylum Streptophyta; class Magnoliopsida; order Geraniales; family Geraniaceae; genus Erodium; species Erodium maritimum. Next base: position 29,157,938 of record OY997591.1, on the reverse strand, counting down.
ACCATCCGGTTTACCACTTCCAATGGACCAAAACCGCGCAACTCAAAGGGTAAAACGTACTTACCTCCGATACTGAGGAATGCCAGAACGATCCTTGGCAACCTTTACCAGACTCCAATTTTAGTGTAGACGGCGAACCGTCGTCAATAACTTCGATGTAGAAGCCTCTTATCGTGGTCCTCAACTGTACTGGTATCACATCGGATATCACAACTTCGCTTCTGACATGTCATACCGGGATCTTTCTTCGATATGGGTGTCTTAAAGGGAAGCTCCGAAAATTGGACAAGGACGGAGCCATCTGAAGGTGTGACTCCTCAATTTCTCTTTAGTAACCGTCTCCCGAATAGTTCTCACTAGAACTCCAAACAGGTCTTGTCACGTCCTCACATACTCAAGACGAGTAAGCAACACACAAACGTGATCATCCAAACAAAGGTCCTCATAACCACTGCGGGGTTTGGAACAATCGCTCGCTTCATCACATCCCAAGAAAAAGTAGGTATACCTCTGCCAAGCAACGGGTACCGCGTACCGTCATAGTCGAAAAGCGGCATGCCTCAAACATACCTTCCCAATCTCTCATCATGAGAAGTCTGGCATACAGGTGCCTCACACAACTAATTTCCAACGGAACTCGTAACCACACTCCTCAACTCAAAACCCCACCACACTCAAGAGCATAAACAAACGAAATAACACCAACTGCACCCGCAACAATAACAGGTCAACACACACCCAGGGTAACGATAAAGCACAAACGTGCCTCGCACACGGCCAACAACACGCACATTTGTCACAACGGCTAAACCTGAACACGGTCCCCAGCCTGATATGGGTAGTTACACATCACGTACCCCAAGCACAACTCGGTGTAAGCCAACCACACCACGGTGATCAATCGGTAAGGTTACCCAACTCGCGATATTTCTCTGGACAACAAAATTAGTCCTCAGCATCTAATCGACCACTTCACAAGTCATCTCACCCGAATCCTCCAACACGAGATAATGGTTCTCAAAACCGGTGCATGGTTCGGTACTACCATGAACTCTACCAACAATTCGTTGGACAAATAACGCACAACAACACGGACCAATAGAACCCCTCACTGGTCCTTGGTCGAAAGTAGGCGTCCTTCAAGATACCACCTTTGAACGTGTGATAGTTACACTCGACGACAAACCACGATCCCTGATCGAATGCCAAAGGTCATCCCGACCGGCGGTGACCTTTATACCGTTTATGAGCTATCCATCAACCGACTCATAGTCAAATCCACCCAAGTCGCCCTTTAAGGGTTAAACACCACGTACTGAGATCTTGAAAACCTTGAATAGTTTAGAAACTTGCACAGCTCTGTCATTCGCTACTAGACAGAATAAAACCCACAACGATTAGCTCTTAGTCTTTCCTGTGCTCACCCGTGGCACCAAAATCCGACCCAACATACACTTCCTCGTTCGGTGCCACCTTGTTACTGGCCTGAAATCTGGTGGGAGTCGTCCTCAGCTATCTGTAGCTGGGTTTCAACGCGAGTTGCTCTCGCTTCTAGGACATAACCCCATGGTTAAGCTTAGTCCTTATGGGATAACGTAAGAAACACACCTTCATTTATTTCCCAACGTACGGCACACACTCGTGCAATCTTCGCTTGCTAACAAGGACGTGAAGCAACATCGTCTCGCCGGTTCAAAACTTATGACTTAAATCCCGTGGCGGGGTTAGAAGAAACTGTCGATTACGACAACTGCGGGTATGGGCCCACCACGCTTCCGCTGTGCTACTCTGATCTCATCGTCGCTCGGTCATCTCTGGTGACTGGTCGGACCGTTTACTGATCGAGGCTGTAGCCTTTCACTGCTTCGGCATTCGTCGCCGGTGGCGCTCGATGAACGCTTGTTGTTTCAACACTCGGTTCTTAAAATTCGATCCGCACCATCGGAGAAGAAAAGAACCTTAAATCTGACTGAGTTTGTTACTCCACTTCCCAACTCCCACTGATGCTCGCCGGTACTACCATACCTCTAGTTGATGTGGTTAAGGTATCGGTGGGCTTAACAGTGTTAAACTCACCCGATCAATACGCCCCCACGAACCGATACACCAGGTGCAATGCTCAAGTGTCAGCTGACACGAACTTCAAAATGCAGATGGTCACAAGTACTCTACTCGATCTCAAGATCGGTATCAAGTCCTTACTCGAGCTCGGCCCCGCCACATCGGAGGTTCTCCTCTCGATGGGATGAAAGAATTCACTGCTATGCCAGCATACTCCCTTGTCGACTCTCGTAGGTCGACCTGTGGAACGGTTCATAGATCCATCACTCGACTGTCTTCTTGGCCTAAACGTTCCAACTATTTGTGTAGGGCAACCATGCCACCGAGGCAGGTCCAACGGACGCTACTTCTCCAACCCATCGTGCCTCACGAAGCCTCTCGGCCTGGTCTGCCGCGCCTTGGCGGTTTCCCAATCTTCCTTTCTAACGCTAGTGTTTGCTCCACTAGTGTTGAATCGTCCACGGCTCTGAAGCAATGACTCACTCTGTGCCAAGGGAACGGAGTCCCTCCTCCAATGCCTACGACGGCTCTCCTCGGTCGGCAGCATCCCGGGTGCGAAACAGTACGGGGACACGAACCTCGCCTAATACTCATAGACGGTCATCTCTTTCCAATGCAGATCCAAACTGCCGGTGTCGGTCATCTCGATTAGATCAAAGGAAATACTGTCCCAAGGACAATCCGCTGAACGGGTAGAAGCCACTTCTAAATCTAATCTGCACACACTGCCACTAATACCGTGCTTCTCTCTCTGTCGGGGGTCGCGTAACATACTCTCCAACGAATAACCGAATACTCTAAACGTATTAAGGTGGTGGGTACTCCACTCCAACCATAATACAGCTGCCTCGGGGTCCAACTTCCCGGATCAAACTGGTGTACTCAACTGAAGAAGACTTCTGAGTGCCTGGGCCGTGTAACCATCCACCTGGCTTGGCATTTCGGTAGTGACTGCGTCGGCGGTAGGCACAGACTCTTGTGCTGGCGTTGTACTCTCATGCTGAGTGCATCTAACACTGCGCGAACCACCTCCTCAATCGAGCCACTTGAGTCGGCTCTACTGGAGGAACTTAAGGTTATGACCCTACCGGTCTGTTCCCAAAACTCTCGTGCTCTATGGGAGTAGCTCCCTGGGCGCTCACTGCCCCTGCCAGAACGATAGCTGGTATCTGGCTCTGCCCCACAACTGGACGGCTCTTGGTACTCTCTTGGATAAGAACACGGGACACCTCGCCATCTCACTACCTTTAGCAACTATAGGTTCACTACTCAGTTTACCCCAAAACAAAGGTTCGGTTCACCACAACATGACGTTCTCGTGCGTCTCTACCGGATCCCACTTGGACCAAAAGTAAGTCGTAAAGTCAAACGTAACACTTACACAAACAAGAAACCCGCACCTCGTGCGTCTCACCCCAAAACAAAGGTTCGGTTAAGTACAAGAACGTACACGCGCGTCTCACAAGTCACCCACAGATACGCCCCTCACACTAGTAGATATATATATATACTCATATAATATAGCATCCAAGTTCGCATCTTTAGGCGTCACACATCAACAACCAGCGATTTAGCAATCAACCACCAACTCCCACAGAAGGGTTCAACCAAGTCAAAGAAATCCACTCCTACAGGAGGATTCAAACTCAAGCACACCACACAAAAAGCACACGCAACAAGCATACCCCTTGCTCGGGCATCCTTTCACAGAGAGAGGTTTAGTACTTAACACCATTCAATCCAAAACTCACCCTTAACCTGTCCTTCCCTTCCATGAATTCCCATTTCTTAACTTTTATTCAAATCTTTTCATGTCGATCTCATGTTGTCACAATCTGATTCAGGCGTCCTCGAACCTCATTGTAACAACTTGACATCAAAACATCACGCTCGACTACAGTGGCGCCCCTGAGTCAACCAGTGATGGTGTAAACCTTTTAGTTCTACTGAAAATTCGGCATGACCTATTCGTATATTCCACTAACCCTCCCCTGCTTAAATGGGACAATTATCAATAAAATTACTCAAGTATAATACTCAAAGAGTTCCCATGCTCTGCAGTTCATACCACAATCAACACAGAGACTTTCATGCTTCGCAAGTACACACGCAATCAAAGGGTACCCACTTACTCAAATTCGATTCCTTTTCAAAGTCACCCAAGTTGGGTCACACCCTTCAAGGTCAAAATCTTAGATAAGTCAAATTACCATAACTGATGTAACACTCAACCCATTTCCCAAATTACAACCATCCGATTCTTCCATAATTCCATTCTTCGATTACATCCCTTTCGACCGTACCACCCTAACAAATCCAATCCCTAACTTCGTCAACACTCCCATCCATTAATCCTCCAGCTTTAACACCACTAAACAATCAATCACATCGATAATGCACTTAATCAAATAACAATCTACTCAACAAGTATCATACAACGGTTCAGTCATTGCTCGCTCACCCAATATTGACCTCAACCAATCGGTTTCACCGATCTCTGCATCTTACAATTAATAAGGTAAGGGTATCACTCAAGCGACACAACCGTTATAGCACGAAGAGTTCAACATTGGGCAACCAAATAAACAGTAAAAACTCGAGTCGTTCTTACTCTATGCGTCAACGTGTTTGACTCCGCATAACTGAGTACTCGACTTAGACTTCCTAACTCTACCCACCTAAAAGACGTTGGCCCGAGGTTTTTGAAAACGGTTCGAAAATTACCACCTGTTTCAAATGAAACCAGGCTTTGATACCAAATTGTCACGCCCCAAATCCAACATTGACCGGACTCGAGACGTGACCTGAGTTGAAATAATTAAGAAACATAACTGATAGGTAAAGGTTCCAAAATCTCAATAAACTCCGTCAAACGACATATCAGTAAATAGTTTTAAAACGACGTGAGTCGCAGCTCAACATAAATAGTCAAATAAAATATGTCCAACACAAGGGACCAACACAACTCTAGTGATAACCCGAAGAGTCCCAAAGCTCCCTAGCCTCGGCCTCTCTAGACGTCTGGTGCTCCTGTAAAACAATTAGAAATCAAAGGGGGGTGAGCCGACGCTCAGTAGGAAAAACGTTAACAACTCAACCCTTAAGTTTAAGATGAACTGTCTACGAATGTAGCTCGAACGACAGAACGATATACTAAATAAGGAGGCGATAAAGAATCAGAAATAATTACAATAACGCAACAGTATCCAAGTGACAGGAATATAACTGGATTTATAATAAATGTTTCAAAGACGAATATTAGTCAACTGGGATATATCAGTATCTTGTCAACCCCTTGCTTTCTCAAGCCTCCGATCCGTGGATAGATTCTGGGATCACCTCGGTTCCCATAATCCGATCTACCAGAGTATCCACATCATGTCAGATTTTCCCTCGGTCCAGAGGACGCACATGCGTTGGGGCACCGGAAACAATCCCAAATGGGCGCTTATCATCGGGATTCCCAGAAATACTTCCAAAGGACCATATATCATAGGGAACCAAGGTAGTGCTCGATGGGGACGCACATCCTTGGGTGGAACCTTAGTAACCATCTCTCAAGAAGTAACCCAAACAATATCCCGCAGGATCTGCTCCTAGTTGATCTATATCCCGCAGGATCTACCAATAATCAATAAATATCCCGCAGGATCTGTCAATAATTAACCCTTGTAATATCCAATAACCAATGCCCTCAGGCTCCAATACTCAGTCCATATCTCACTATATCTGTCCAACTCCAACCACCACAACGGCACCAGATTACCCCCCCCCCCCCCCCCCCCCCCCCGGTGTAGTACCGAACCAAGCAAACCAACAGACAAACTAATAAACGAGCATGCATTCAAGAATAAGAATATAGGAACAAGTATAAATGGGTCACCAATCAACGCTCAACAGATCACACTTCCATCATAATCAAGACATCCAAAACACTCCATACTTACCGTATACTTACCTGTCACGAACCAACGGTACATCGATCACCTGATTGTGCCCCGTGGCACAACCAGTCATACTCGATCATCCGTTCAATCAACAATTATATTAACATAAATACTCAATCAATCAAGTTATATTCAACAAATCAATCAACAAGTGAACAACTAATTAGCATTCAATCATACGAGCTACTCTAGTTTCATTAGACTCTTAAGTTAACCGAGCAATTAGCAACCAAGCAAACCAAGCATGTGAACCTAGCACACAACTAATCCGAGAGCTCTTCACAGCCTCTCTACCAGTCAATCAATTTCCCAAGTATTGAAAGCACACTTCACTAATTGTCATCGTCCTAACATGCATACTAGACTTATCCGATTATTAGTAATTGAAAAACGATTAATCTAGTTATTCGCATCCTATAGGCAAATCTAGGACGTTTCCGATTTTATTATCCTGATCATGCATTCTAAGCGGTAAATAAGTAATTAAAGCTTTCCCTACCTCGAGGTCTTGCTCTCAACGCTTTGATGCAGTCCGGTGGTCACTACTCCGTTCTTCACTCGGGTCCCGGCGTGATCTTCGCTCTTCTAGCTCGGGTCCAACATCTTAGCTCTCGGGCGAAGTCCCGACTAGGTTGACACATAAAAAGTCCAAATCAATAATGATAACAGTCCAACGGTTCTCTGATTTAACCACAATTTACCCAGTCCAAAATCTCACCTTGAGTTCGTTAAACCGATTAATTAAATCTACTTTTAAAATGGTTTCCATTAAAGTCCGGTTGACCCGGATCCGAACCCGAACCCGGTCCAGACCCGATCCTGAAGTCCAAATGGGCACAAGGCCCAAGTCCACAATGGGCCAAAGCCCATTTTCTGTTCTGTCCGGCCAGATCTCTCCCCAGGCCCAAGGCCCACTCGGCCCAAAACTCGTCCGGCCCAAGGCCCGGTTTGATCTGCCCAGTCTGGTCCGATGAGGTCGGCCGGACTGGTCGTGACGCCGACGAGCAAAGGTGCTCCGGCGGTCTCCCACGGTGGCAGGTGCGGCGCGGTGACGACGAGAGAGAGACGGAGGACGGCGGCGGGTCTACGGCGAACCCGAGGTCGTGGCGGTGGTGGTTCAGGCGAGGACCGAGGCTCGTCCGTCGTCCAGATCTGACGATGGCTCGTCTTCTCCGACGAGTGGAGTTCGACGGAGCTCGAGTTTTCGACGGCGTGCTCGTCCTTACCCAGCTCGTCAGGCCGGCTGTCTGGCGGTGGCTCACGGAGTAGAGGAGGACGGCGAGGGTGTCGGGCGAGTTCGAGCTCGGAGACGTCACACGTTCTTCGGCAAGCTCGCTCCGATTCCGGCCGTGGGAGGTGCGATGGAAGCTCGGAGGGGAGAGGTGAGTGCTCAGTGCGTCCGATGGCGTGGCCGGAGAGGAAGGGCGAGTTCACAGGTCGCCGGCACCGATCTGGAGAGAGGGAAGACGAAGGGGCGAGGGCTGCGTGTGAACAGTACCAGCCTCTAGGGTTTTGACCCCTTTTATAGAGGAGCTGAGTGGGTTCTGGGTTGGGCTTGCGGTCCGGGCCGTGCAGCTCATGCGAGTGGGCCAGAGCTGGCCCAATTCCTAGCTTGGCCCACACTGCTGCCACTCTCTCTTTTCCTTTTTTTTTTATTTTTTATTTTTTATTTTTTTTTATTTTTCCTTCTCAAAATTGATTTGTTACAAAATCACACCTCGACATTCCCAAATTGCACTTTACTACACTTTTAAGCGAAGCGGGTTTTACAATCTACCCCCCTTAAAGAAATTTCGTCCTCGAAATTTAACATGAACGTGCTCCTCTTGTCCAAATCTTAGGGAACGTTCGATTTCGACTCACCTGCGAGGGAGTCGCGGTGTACTTCCGTAGTTCGGAACCACGAAGGAGTTGCCAGACAACGGTTCCCGTTCTCTCTAAAGACTTTAAACGTACAAAAACTTGCGGGCCAACTTGCCTCTGTCGTTGTCGATCCGCTAAGACTCCTTCTTGGGCTCACCCTCAGAAATATCTGATTCCGCGATGAAACTCAGTAGGCCCGAGCCTTCCGTCTGGGTAACTCTTCTGTAGACTCTACTCGGTCTTTAACCGTTTCCCGCATTTACTTGACATTTACCAACTCGTGCGTCACTAGTTCACGCTAGTTACTCAACAACCAAACTTGGCGGTGAACAACAGTCCTTCTCCACAGTTCGCAGTTTTGACATGAAATCATAACTTCAAGAACCACTGACGTACCCAACATGTCGAAGAACACTCAACTCGTTAAGAAACACCGGATGACGGTATAAAATATCCTAAACCGGAATCCTACCTCGGTATAGACGTCGCACGGAAATACTCTTACTCGGTCCAGATATTCTATATCGGAATCTCTTGTCGGTCAGAGATATCATGTCGAAACACCTCGCATTGCGAACTGAAGTAGGAACTTACACGTAGATATAACCACTCAGTTTCCTTCTTAGTAACCTTTACAGGGACAAATTTCTCAGAAATCCAATATTCGCCATGCCAAGACCAACCCCATACGATTTCCCGATCAAGTAAAACGTAACAACCACCACCTCAAGACAGAGGATCTCAATTGCCCCGTCCGAAACAACCATCCGGTTTACCACTTCCAATGGACCAAAACCGCGCAACTCAAAGGGTAAAACGTACTTACCTCCGATACTGAGGAATGCCAGAACGATCCTTGGCAACCTTTACCAGACTCCAATTTTAGTGTAGACGGCGAACCGTCGTCAATAACTTCGATGTAGAAGCCTCTTATCGTGGTCCTCAACTGTACTGGTATCACATCGGATATCACAACTTCGCTTCTGACATGTCATACCGGGATCTTTCTTCGATATGGGTGTCTTAAAGGGAAGCTCCGAAAATTGGACAAGGACGGAGCCATCTGAAGGTGTGACTCCTCAATTTCTCTTTAGTAACCGTCTCCCGAATAGTTCTCACTAGAACTCCAAACAGGTCTTGTCACGTCCTCACATACTCAAGACGAGTAAGCAACACACAAACGTGATCATCCAAACAAAGGTCCTCATAACCACTGCGGGGTTTGGAACAATCGCTCGCTTCATCACATCCCAAGAAAAAGTAGGTATACCTCTGCCAAGCAACGGGTACCGCGTACCGTCATAGTCGAAAAGCGGCATGCCTCAAACATACCTTCCCAATCTCTCATCATGAGAAGTCTGGCATACAGGTGCCTCACACAACTAATTTCCAACGGAACTCGTAACCACACTCCTCAACTCAAAACCCCACCACACTCAAGAGCATAAACAAACGAAATAACACCAACTGCACCCGCAACAATAACAGGTCAACACACACCCAGGGTAACGATAAAGCACAAACGTGCCTCGCACACGGCCAACAACACGCACATTTGTCACAACGGCTAAACCTGAACACGGTCCCCAGCCTGATATGGGTAGTTACACATCACGTACCCCAAGCACAACTCGGTGTAAGCCAACCACACCACGGTGATCAATCGGTAAGGTTACCCAACTCGCGATATTTCTCTGGACAACAAAATTAGTCCTCAGCATCTAATCGACCACTTCACAAGTCATCTCACCCGAATCCTCCAACACGAGATAATGGTTCTCAAAACCGGTGCATGGTTCGGTACTACCATGAACTCTACCAACAATTCGTTGGACAAATAACGTACAACAACACGGACCAATAGAACCCCTCACTGGTCCTTGGTCGAAAGTAGGCGTCCTTCAAGATACCACCTTTGAACGTGTGATAGTTACACTCGACGACAAACCACGATCCCTGATCGAATGCCAAAGGTCATCCCGACCGGCGGTGACCTTTATACCGTTTATGAGCTATCCATCAACCGACTCATAGTCAAATCCACCCAAGTCGCCCTTTAAGGGTTAAACACCACGTACTGAGATCTTGAAAACCTTGAATAGTTTAGAAACTTGCACAGCTCTGTCATTCGCTACTAGACAGAATAAAACCCACAACGATTAGCTCTTAGTCTTTCCTGTGCTCACCCGTGGCACCAAAATCCGACCCAACATACACTTCCTCGTTCGGTGCCACCTTGTTACTGGCCTGAAATCTGGTGGGAGTCGTCCTCAGCTATCTGTAGCTGGGTTTCAACGCGAGTTGCTCTCGCTTCTAGGACATAACCCCATGGTTAAGCTTAGTCCTTATGGGATAACGTAAGAAACACACCTTCATTTATTTCCCAACGTACGGCACACACTCGTGCAATCTTCGCTTGCTAACAAGGACGTGAAGCAACATCGTCTCGCCGGTTCAAAACTTATGACTTAAATCCCGTGGCGGGGTTAGAAGAAACTGTCGATTACGACAACTGCGGGTATGGGCCCACCACGCTTCCGCTGTGCTACTCTGATCTCATCGTCGCTCGGTCATCTCTGGTGACTGGTCGGACCGTTTACTGATCGAGGCTGTAGCCTTTCACTGCTTCGGCATTCGTCGCCGGTGGCGCTCGATGAACGCTTGTTGTTTCAACACTCGGTTCTTAAAATTCGATCCGCACCATCGGAGAAGAAAAGAACCTTAAATCTGACTGAGTTTGTTACTCCACTTCCCAACTCCCACTGATGCTCGCCGGTACTACCATACCTCTAGTTGATGTGGTTAAGGTATCGGTGGGCTTAACAGTGTTAAACTCACCCGATCAATACGCCCCCACGAACCGATACACCAGGTGCAATGCTCAAGTGTCAGCTGACACGAACTTCAAAATGCAGATGGTCACAAGTACTCTACTCGATCTCAAGATCGGTATCAAGTCCTTACTCGAGCTCGGCCCCGCCACATCGGAGGTTCTCCTCTCGATGGGATGAAAGAATTCACTGCTATGCCAGCATACTCCCTTGTCGACTCTCGTAGGTCGACCTGTGGAACGGTTCATAGATCCATCACTCGACTGTCTTCTTGGCCTAAACGTTCCAACTATTTGTGTAGGGCAACCATGCCACCGAGGCAGGTCCAACGGACGCTACTTCTCCAACCCATCGTGCCTCACGAAGCCTCTCGGCCTGGTCTGCCGCGCCTTGGCGGTTTCCCAATCTTCCTTTCTAACGCTAGTGTTTGCTCCACTAGTGTTGAATCGTCCACGGCTCTGAAGCAATGACTCACTCTGTGCCAAGGGAACGGAGTCCCTCCTCCAATGCCTACGACGGCTCTCCTCGGTCGGCAGCATCCCGGGTGCGAAACAGTACGGGGACACGAACCTCGCCTAATACTCATAGACGGTCATCTCTTTCCAATGCAGATCCAAACTGCCGGTGTCGGTCATCTCGATTAGATCAAAGGAAATACTGTCCCAAGGACAATCCGCTGAACGGGTAGAAGCCACTTCTAAATCTAATCTGCACACACTGCCACTAATACCGTGCTTCTCTCTCTGTCGGGGGTCGCGTAACATACTCTCCAACGAATAACCGAATACTCTAAACGTATTAAGGTGGTGGGTACTCCACTCCAACCATAATACAGCTGCCTCGGGGTCCAACTTCCCGGATCAAACTGGTGTACTCAACTGAAGAAGACTTCTGAGTGCCTGGGCCGTGTAACCATCCACCTGGCTTGGCATTTCGGTAGTGACTGCGTCGGCGGTAGGCACAGACTCTTGTGCTGGCGTTGTACTCTCATGCTGAGTGCATCTAACACTGCGCGAACCACCTCCTCAATCGAGCCACTTGAGTCGGCTCTACTGGAGGAACTTAAGGTTATGACCCTACCGGTCTGTTCCCAAAACTCTCGTGCTCTATGGGAGTAGCTCCCTGGGCGCTCACTGCCCCTGCCAGAACGATAGCTGGTATCTGGCTCTGCCCCACAACTGGACGGCTCTTGGTACTCTCTTGGATAAGAACACGGGACACCTCGCCATCTCACTACCTTTAGCAACTATAGGTTCACTACTCAGTTTACCCCAAAACAAAGGTTCGGTTCACCACAACATGACGTTCTCGTGCGTCTCTACCGGATCCCACTTGGACCAAAAGTAAGTCGTAAAGTCAAACGTAACACTTACACAAACAAGAAACCCGCACCTCGTGCGTCTCACCCCAAAACAAAGGTTCGGTTAAGTACAAGAACGTACACGCGCGTCTCACAAGTCACCCACAGATACGCCCCTCACACTAGTAGATATATATATATACTCATATAATATAGCATCCAAGTTCGCATCTTTAGGCGTCACACATCAACAACCAGCGATTTAGCAATCAACCACCAACTCCCACAGAAGGGTTCAACCAAGTCAAAGAAATCCACTCCTACAGGAGGATTCAAACTCAAGCACACCACACAAAAAGCACACGCAACAAGCATACCCCTTGCTCGGGCATCCTTTCACAGAGAGAGGTTTAGTACTTAACACCATTCAATCCAAAACTCACCCTTAACCTGTCCTTCCCTTCCATGAATTCCCATTTCTTAACTTTTATTCAAATCTTTTCATGTCGATCTCATGTTGTCACAATCTGATTCAGGCGTCCTCGAACCTCATTGTAACAACTTGACATCAAAACATCACGCTCGACTACAGTGGCGCCCCTGAGTCAACCAGTGATGGTGTAAACCTTTTAGTTCTACTGAAAATTCGGCATGACCTATTCGTATATTCCACTAACCCTCCCCTGCTTAAATGGGACAATTATCAATAAAATTACTCAAGTATAATACTCAAAGAGTTCCCATGCTCTGCAGTTCATACCACAATCAACACAGAGACTTTCATGCTTCGCAAGTACACACGCAATCAAAGGGTACCCACTTACTCAAATTCGATTCCTTTTCAAAGTCACCCAAGTTGGGTCACACCCTTCAAGGTCAAAATCTTAGATAAGTCAAATTACCATAACTGATGTAACACTCAACCCATTTCCCAAATTACAACCATCCGATTCTTCCATAATTCCATTCTTCGATTACATCCCTTTCGACCGTACCACCCTAACAAATCCAATCCCTAACTTCGTCAACACTCCCATCCATTAATCCTCCAGCTTTAACACCACTAAACAATCAATCACATCGATAATGCACTTAATCAAATAACAATCTACTCAACAAGTATCATACAACGGTTCAGTCATTGCTCGCTCACCCAATATTGACCTCAACCAATCGGTTTCACCGATCTCTGCATCTTACAATTAATAAGGTAAGGGTATCACTCAAGCGACACAACCGTTATAGCACGAAGAGTTCAACATTGGGCAACCAAATAAACAGTAAAAACTCGAGTCGTTCTTACTCTATGCGTCAACGTGTTTGACTCCGCATAACTGAGTACTCGACTTAGACTTCCTAACTCTACCCACCTAAAAGACGTTGGCCCGAGGTTTTTGAAAACGGTTCGAAAATTACCACCTGTTTCAAATGAAACCAGGCTTTGATACCAAATTGTCACGCCCCAAATCCAACATTGACCGGACTCGAGACGTGACCTGAGTTGAAATAATTAAGAAACATAACTGATAGGTAAAGGTTCCAAAATCTCAATAAACTCCGTCAAACGACATATCAGTAAATAGTTTTAAAACGACGTGAGTCGCAGCTCAACATAAATAGTCAAATAAAATATGTCCAACACAAGGGACCAACACAACTCTAGTGATAACCCGAAGAGTCCCAAAGCTCCCTAGCCTCGGCCTCTCTAGACGTCTGGTGCTCCTGTAAAACAATTAGAAATCAAAGGGGGGTGAGCCGACGCTCAGTAGGAAAAACGTTAACAACTCAACCCTTAAGTTTAAGATGAACTGTCTACGAATGTAGCTCGAACGACAGAACGATATACTAAATAAGGAGGCGATAAAGAATCAGAAATAATTACAATAACGCAACAGTATCCAAGTGACAGGAATATAACTGGATTTATAATAAATGTTTCAAAGACGAATATTAGTCAACTGGGATATATCAGTATCTTGTCAACCCCTTGCTTTCTCAAGCCTCCGATCCGTGGATAGATTCTGGGATCACCTCGGTTCCCATAATCCGATCTACCAGAGTATCCACATCATGTCAGATTTTCCCTCGGTCCAGAGGACGCACATGCGTTGGGGCACCGGAAACAATCCCAAATGGGCGCTTATCATCGGGATTCCCAGAAATACTTCCAAAGGACCATATATCATAGGGAACCAAGGTAGTGCTCGATGGGGACGCACATCCTTGGGTGGAACCTTAGTAACCATCTCTCAAGAAGTAACCCAAACAATATCCCGCAGGATCTGCTCCTAGTTGATCTATATCCCGCAGGATCTACCAATAATCAATAAATATCCCGCAGGATCTGTCAATAATTAACCCTTGTAATATCCAATAACCAATGCCCTCAGGCTCCAATACTCAGTCCATATCTCACTATATCTGTCCAACTCCAACCACCACAACGGCACCAGATTACCCCCCCCCCCCCCCCCCCCCGGTGTAGTACCGAACCAAGCAAACCAACAGACAAACTAATAAACGAGCATGCATTCAAGAATAAGAATATAGGAACAAGTATAAATGGGTCACCAATCAACGCTCAACAGATCACACTTCCATCATAATCAAGACATCCAAAACACTCCATACTTACCGTATACTTACCTGTCACGAACCAACGGTACATCGATCACCTGATTGTGCCCCGTGGCACAACCAGTCATACTCGATCATCCGTTCAATCAACAATTATATTAACATAAATACTCAATCAATCAAGTTATATTCAACAAATCAATCAACAAGTGAACAACTAATTAGCATTCAATCATACGAGCTACTCTAGTTTCATTAGACTCTTAAGTTAACCGAGCAATTAGCAACCAAGCAAACCAAGCATGTGAACCTAGCACACAACTAATCCGAGAGCTCTTCACAGCCTCTCTACCAGTCAATCAATTTCCCAAGTATTGAAAGCACACTTCACTAATTGTCATCGTCCTAACATGCATACTAGACTTATCCGATTATTAGTAATTGAAAAACGATTAATCTAGTTATTCGCATCCTATAGGCAAATCTAGGACGTTTCCGATTTTATTATCCTGATCATGCATTCTAAGCGGTAAATAAGTAATTAAAGCTTTCCCTACCTCGAGGTCTTGCTCTCAACGCTTTGATGCAGTCCGGTGGTCACTACTCCGTTCTTCACTCGGGTCCCGGCGTGATCTTCGCTCTTCTAGCTCGGGTCCAACATCTTAGCTCTCGGGCGAAGTCCCGACTAGGTTGACACATAAAAAGTCCAAATCAATAATGATAACAGTCCAACGGTTCTCTGATTTAACCACAATTTACCCAGTCCAAAATCTCACCTTGAGTTCGTTAAACCGATTAATTAAATCTACTTTTAAAATGGTTTCCATTAAAGTCCGGTTGACCCGGATCCGAACCCGAACCCGGTCCAGACCCGATCCTGAAGTCCAAATGGGCACAAGGCCCAAGTCCACAATGGGCCAAAGCCCATTTTCTGTTCTGTCCGGCCAGATCTCTCCCCAGGCCCAAGGCCCACTCGGCCCAAAACTCGTCCGGCCCAAGGCCCGGTTTGATCTGCCCAGTCTGGTCCGATGAGGTCGGCCGGACTGGTCGTGACGCCGACGAGCAAAGGTGCTCCGGCGGTCTCCCACGGTGGCAGGTGCGGCGCGGTGACGACGAGAGAGAGACGGAGGACGGCGGCGGGTCTACGGCGAACCCGAGGTCGTGGCGATGGTGGTTCAGGCGAGGACCGAGGCTCGTCCGTCGTCCAGATCTGACGATGGCTCGTCTTCTCCGACGAGTGGAGTTCGACGGAGCTCGAGTTTTCGACGGCGTGCTCGTCCTTACCCAGCTCGTCAGGCCGGCTGTCTGGCGGTGGCTCACGGAGTAGAGGAGGACGGCGAGGGTGTCGGGCGAGTTCGAGCTCGGAGACGTCACACGTTCTTCGGCAAGCTCGCTCCGATTCCGGCCGTGGGAGGTGCGATGGAAGCTCGGAGGGGAGAGGTGAGTGCTCAGTGCGTCCGATGGCGTGGCCGGAGAGGAAGGGCGAGTTCACAGGTCGCCGGCACCGATCTGGAGAGAGGGAAGACGAAGGGGCGAGGGCTGCGTGTGAACAGTACCAGCCTCTAGGGTTTTGACCCCTTTTATAGAGGAGCTGAGTGGGTTCTGGGTTGGGCTTGCGGTCCGGGCCGTGCAGCTCATGCGAGTGGGCCAGAGCTGGCCCAATTCCTAGCTTGGCCCACACTGCTGCCACTCTCTCTTTTCCTTTTTTTTTTATTTTTTATTTTTTATTTTTTTTATTTTTCCTTCTCAAAATTGATTTGTTACAAAATCACACCTCGACATTCCCAAATTGCACTTTACTACACTTTTAAGCGAAGCGGGTTTTACAATCTACCCCCCTTAAAGAAATTTCGTCCTCGAAATTTAACATGAACGTGCTCCTCTTGTCCAAATCTTAGGGAACGTTCGATTTCGACTCACCTGCGAGGGAGTCGCGGTGTACTTCCGTAGTTCGGAACCACGAAGGAGTTGCCAGACAACGGTTCCCGTTCTCTCTAAAGACTTTAAACGTACAAAAACTTGCGGGCCAACTTGCCTCTGTCGTTGTCGATCCGCTAAGACTCCTTCTTGGGCTCACCCTCAGAAATATCTGATTCCGCGATGAAACTCAGTAGGCCCGAGCCTTCCGTCTGGGTAACTCTTCTGTAGACTCTACTCGGTCTTTAACCGTTTCCCGCATTTACTTGACATTTACCAACTCGTGCGTCACTAGTTCACGCTAGTTACTCAACAACCAAACTTGGCGGTGAACAACAGTCCTTCTCCACAGTTCGCAGTTTTGACATGAAATCATAACTTCAAGAACCACTGACGTACCCAACATGTCGAAGAACACTCAACTCGTTAAGAAACACCGGATGACGGTATAAAATATCCTAAACCGGAATCCTACCTCGGTATAGACGTCGCACGGAAATACTCTTACTCGGTCCAGATATTCTATATCGGAATCTCTTGTCGGTCAGAGATATCATGTCGAAACACCTCGCAATGCGAACTGAAGTAGGAACTTACACGTAGATATAACCACTCAGTTTCCTTCTTAGTAACCTTTACAGGGACAAATTTCTCAGAAATCCAATATTCGCCATGCCAAGACCAACCCCATACGATTTCCCGATCAAGTAAAACGTAACAACCACCACCTCAAGACAGAGGATCTCAATTGCCCCGTCCGAAACAACCATCCGGTTTACCACTTCCAATGGACCAAAAACGCGCAACTCAAAGGGTAAAACGTACTTACCTCCGATACTGAGGAATGCCAGAACGATCCTTGGCAACCTCTACCAGACTCCAATTCCAGGTACGGCGACCTCGGGGAAGAAAGGGAGAGGTGGGAGGGAGCACGAACCGTGCGTTCCTGTCGCTGACGCGCTCGAATCGAGCTCGGAGACGTCGAACCCGAGGGAAAAGCTCCGGTGTCGATTCGATTTCGTGCACGGGCTCAGTTTGTGAACGGAGAAGAAGATGAAGGTGAGGGCGAGGTGAGGTGTGGCGGTGGCGAGGCTTTAAGAGGGAGAGAGGAGGAGAGGAAGGTCGGGAGCTCCGGCGATGGCGAGAGAGCGAGAGGCGAGGTTGAAGACGCCTCGGGAAAAGTGCGCAGAAATGAGACGCGAAACGACGCGTTTAAGGGTTTTGTCGCCCTCGCGTCGCGGGCCTAGGCGCGCGCACTGGGCCTGGCCCGCGTCTTCAAGTTGGGCTCGTTTCTCTGACCGGCCCAGTCCAATCCAGTTTCTCTTTTCCCTTTATATTTTTGAATTTCTTTTTAAACTTTAATCGATGCAATTTCCTACCCCGATGTTTCAAATTGCGAAAAAGTACACCTTTAAAACAAGACGGGCTTTACAGTCTACCCCCTTAAAAGAATTTCGTCCTCGAAATATAAAACGCACGTACCTCAAGGGTCAAATAGACTGGGGTACTTTGCACGGACCTCGTCCTCGCGCTCCCAGGTCAACTCTGCTTTGTGGTGCTTCCACTGCACACGGACTAGAGGAATAGTCTTGTCTCGCAAAAATTTCTCTCCTGTATCCACAATCCTGACTGGCTGCTCCTCATGAGAGACATCATCGGCTACCTCGATGTCCGCCCACTCAATCACATGAGAGGGATCTGCAGTGTACTTCCGCAGTTGGGAAACGTGGAAAACATTATGCACGTTCCCAAGCTGCGGTGGCAAAGCAAGGCGATAGGAAACTGCTCTAACTCTGTCCAAGATCTCGAAAGGTCTGATAAACCGCGGGGCCAACTTGCATCCGCCACGGTTGAACCGTACTAGTCCCCTCTTCGGGCTCACCTTCAGGAACACGTGATCACCAACTGAAAACTCAAGAGGTCGGCGCAGTCTATTAGCATAACTCTTCTGACGGCTCTGCGTAGTCCTTAACCGATCTCGAATTAGCGCGACCTTCTCGGTCGTCTCCCGGACAATCTCCGGGCCAAGTAGGCTCCGGTCTCCCACCTCTGCCCAACACACGGGCGATATGCACGGCCTACCATACAACGCCTCAAACGGTGCCATCCCAAGCTCGAGCCGAAACATGCTCAGCTCTTCCATCATGTCCCACTCCCGGACATATATACTAGCAACACTATAAGTAGACTTCCTACTCAGGGCATCGGCGACAACGTTCGCCTTGCCCGGGTGGTAAAGTAGCTCGAAGTCGTACTCCTCCAACAACTCCATCCATCGCCTCTGGCGTATGTTCAAATCGCGTTGGGAGAAGATATACTTGAGGCTCTTGTGATCCGAAAACACACGGAAACGCTCACCATACAGATAATGCCTCTAGCTCTCCAGAGCAAAAACCACAGCTGCCAACTCTAGATCATGGGTCGGGTAGTTGCGCTCATGTATCTTCAACTGTCTCGAGCCATAGGCAACTACTTTTCCAGCCTGCATCAACACACAGCCAAGTCCCTCTCCGGATGCATCACAGTACATATCATACCCGACTCCACGCTCCGGCACTATCAACACGGGCGCAGTGGTCAAACGAGCCTTCAGCTCGGTGAAGGAGTGCTCAAACTCGTCAATCCAAATGAAATTAGCCCCCTTGCGGGTCAACACGGTCATCGGTGCGGCCAGACGTGAAAAGTCCTGGACGAACCGTCGGTAGTATCCTGCTAATCCCAGGAAGCTACGGATCTCAAACACACTCTTGGGCCGTGCCCACTTCGATACTGTGTTGATCTTCGACGGATCGACTAGAATACCCTCTCGGGACACAACATGTCCGAGGAACTTCACCTCAGCGAGCCAGAACTCGCACTTCTCCAAGTTGTCGTACAACTGATGAGTACGCAACAAGGTCAAAACCGTCCTCAAGTGCTCCTCATGTGCCTCCTCACTAGGCGAGTAAATCAGTATGTCATCAGCAAACACTACGACAAACTGATCCAGGTAGGGTCGGAATATCCCGTTCATCAGATCCATGAATGCTGCTGGTGCGTTCGTCAACCCGAACAGCATCACCAAGAACTCATAGTGTCCATATCGAGTCTTAAACGCGGTCTTCTCCACGTCCTCATCCCGAACCCTCGGCTGGTAGTACCCTGATAGAAGATCAATCTTCGAAAAGTACTTCGCTCCTCTCAACTAATCGAATAGGTCATCGATCGTCGGCATCGGATAATGGTTCTTCACCGTAACCCGGTTCAGCTTCCGGTAATCAATGCACATCCTCAGTGCTCCACCCTTCTTCTTCACGAAGAGGGCAGGTGCTCCCCACGGCGAAACACTCGGTCTGATAAAGCCCTTCTCCCGAAGCTCCTCGAGTTGTTTCTTCAGCTCGACCAACTCGGCAGGTGCAAACCGATACGGGGCCATAGAGATCGGCGCTGTACCCGGGATCAAGTTGATCCTAAACTCCACCTCGCGCACTGGCAGTAAACCTGATAACTCCTCCGGAAAGACTTCTGGGAACTCGCATACCACTCTCGGTAGCTCTCTACTCTGCACGGCAACAGCCTCCTCACCTACAGTCAACGCAGATAGGAGTACTCCACTCCTACTACCCAGAAAACAGGTAACGACTGTGTCGCCCGACACTACGGTCGCTTGTCGTCGATAACAATCGATCGACGCTTGGTACCTCGTCATCCAATCCATCCCCAGGATCACATCGAACGCTGTCATATCTAGCACAAGCAAGTCACCACGAAACGGGCAATCAGGCACTCGGATCTCACAAGCCCGACACACAGTCCTCAGAACTACCTCTCCCGTCACGGGGGTATCAAGACACAACGGTCTACTCAAAAACTCCACCCTCAAACCCAACATACGAGCAAAAGAAGTAGATATAAAGGAATGAGATGCTCCAGTATCAAACAGAAATGATGCCCATAAATTATAAAGCAAACACGTACCCTGTGTGGCCTCATGGCCGGCGTGACGTCCCTCAGCCCTAGAGTCGGTGACAGCATACACCCGACCCTGCTGTCTCGGGGGTACGCCTCTCGGAGGTGGTGGAAGTGCCACCTGCTGCGCAGTGCGATGTCTCGACGCTGGTGCACTAGCTTCCTGCCTCGGCGCCCTCTGCGTCTGAGCCTGACGCTGCTGGAACTGTGGCGACTGTTGTGGTAGCTGGGCTGACGCCACTGAAGACTGATCGGGGCACCTGGAGGCAAAGTGTCATGGCCGGTCACATCGATGACATAGTGGTGGCCCAGCTCTCGACCTCTGCTCAGGCCTACCCATCGGACGGTCCACTAGTCCGCCACTCATCTGACAGTCCCGATCCATATGACCTGGCTGCCCACAACGATAGCAAGTGCGTCCTGACACGGGAGGTCCAACAGACGCCACCGACCCGACCTGTCGCGGTCCTTTCAGCTGGGTCTGTGGCTGAAATGATCCCGAGGTCCTCTGCCTCCTCGGATCTCGAGTCTCAGACGGCCTCAGTGAGCCACTCAGTCTAGGCCTGACCTCTCGAGCTCTAGCCGACTCTCGGAAGCGTCGCTCCACCGTCAAGGCCTGCTCCACAAGATCAGAAAACACCTGGGTCCTCAGGATACCAACCCGATCCGCGATCGCAGGACGGAGTCCTCCCTCGAAACGACGGCACCTAAGGGTCACCGTCTGCACCATCTCCAGAGCGAAGCGAGACAAGGAGGTGAACCTCACCTCATACTCAGACACCGACAGACCCTCCTGTCGCAGCTCCAAGAACTGCTGGCGTCTGTCATCCAGAACAGCCTGAGAAAAGTGAGCGGTTGAAGACCGCGCAGAGCCGACAGAAGAGTTAGGCAGATAAACGACGTCGACCTCTTGAGTTTACAGTGGGTGATCACGTGTTTGTGAGGGTGAGCCCGAAGAAGGGCCTCTTGCGGTTCAACCGCGGCGGAGGCAAGTTGGCCCCACGGTTTATCGGACCTTTTGAGGTTTTGGGCAGGGTTGGAGCCGTTGCATATCGCCTTGCTTTACCACCGCAGCTTGGGAACGTTCATAACCTCTTCCACGTTTCCCAACTGCGGAAGTACACTACGGACCCCTCCCACCTTATCGAGTGGACGGACATCGAGGTAGCTGATGATGTCTCATTTGAGGAACAGCCAGTCAGGATTGTGGATATGCGAGAGAAGGTCTTACGTGGCAAGACTATTCCCCTGGTTCGAGTGCAGTGGAAGCACCACAGAGCTAAGTCGACCTGGGAGCGCGAGGATGAGGTTCGCGCGAAGTACCCCATCCTGTTCGACACTTGAGGTACTCTTTTTTTAAATTTCGAGGACGAAATTATTTTAAGGGTGGTACACTGTAAGAACCGCCCCCGGTCGATCCCGGTCGAACCGGTAAATTCTGGCGAAGTTTGATTTTCGACCGGAAAAGTCAATCGATGACTCCAAGAATCGTTCGGGACCTGTCCAGGGCCCAAAAAGCTTAGCCGTCATCACGGTTAGCTTAATTGGGCCATTTCTTTTTAAACGACTGTAATATTGGAAAGGTCAATTTTCGGTAAATCGGGGACTTTTTATCGACTAAAACGAATTAATTTGGAGCTGCTGGTTATTCCTATGAACTAAGTGGTCCCCACTAGGACACATGTCCTTAGTGGCTTGGAGGATAAGAAATGGGTCTCAAAGGACCCATTTACCCTCACATAAGACAAAAGGGATGGGTTGGACCTAAGGGGCATTTTGGAACTTCAACAATTTAGGTCTTTTAAAGCATTTGATAACACGATTTCAGCACATTTGCAAGTGCTAACCGATTCTAGAGAGATAAAGGAAGGAGAGGTAGAAAAAAGGAGACTTGAAGAAGAAGAAAGGGAGAAAGGAGCAATTTTGATCTAAGTTCTTCATCATTTCTTCTCCAAAACCCCAAATTCCTCATCATCCCATCACTACAAATGTAAGCAACCTCTTAAACTTCAATTTCAACCCAATTCAATTCATGGGTTTTCCTTGGTTTTGCTAGAACTTGTTAGGTTTAGCTTTGTTTGTTGCTAGTTGTTGATTTAGTGAAGTAGATGATTGGTTTATGGAGAAATCTATGGTTTTTGGGTTGTTTTTTAGTTGGAAATCTCTTGGGTATTTGGTGTTTTGATGAATCCTACCTTGGGTAGTGAAGGATTGAAGTTATTTGACTGTTTTGGAGGTTTTGGATGACTAAAAATGGAGTTTTTAAACTGTTTTCGTGAAAAGGAGGCTGGAGGAAGAAGGACAGAACTGGTTTGGGCTGTCACGGATCCGTGACGGGCACCGTGATGGGAGACGTCACGGCTCCGTGAGGGAGACCGTGACGGCACTCGTCACGGGTCCGTGACGTCATCCGTGACGGGGAGTCTCAAGGCTTCATGACCCGATCCGTGGCAGACCAGTTTTGGTCCTTTTGAATCCTCTTTGGGTGTTTTTCGTCTATTTCAAAAGGTTATTTTAAACCAAACGGTTGGGGATTTTTATCTTAGATGCTTGTCTCGTGGTTAGTCTTTAATTATAGTTTTAATTGTGATCCAAGACCTTAGACCGTGCTTGTCGAAGACCACGGTATGGTATATGATTGTGTACCCCGATGTGCGTTTCTGGGAAGACGTCTAGGCCGATGTGCGTTTCCGGTATGTGCCTCCTCTGGACCGAGGGGCTTTCGGATATGATACATTGGTTATATGTGGGTCGGAGTATGGTGGTTTAAATTATCTATGTTCCGTCATTTTTGTGTTATTTAGTTGTTTCTATTAAAGACTAAACTGTCTCTCCTTGGATTTCCTTTGAGTTACTATTTTTATTAAGTATTGTAATTCTTATTGGTCGTTAATTATGGTATCTTTTGGATAAACGTGTTTACTGAGGTTTCATTGTCAAAGCGGGGGTTCTTTTACTTTACTACTTTTTCCTACTGAGGGTAAGCTCACCCCCTTTGTATTTACGGTTGTTTTACAGGTTTCATTGCTGAGTAGGATGTAGGACGTTCAGGGCTCGGGAGCTCGCTGAGGGTCCGGGTGTTTACCTTATTAGAAACGTACCTTCGCTTTTGCTTTAAATTATGTCGCTTTTGTCCTAGTTTGAGTTTTGACTCGTTGGTTGGACTTGGATTGTATGTTTCTCAAAGATTATTTTACCACAGTTTATTTAGTTTTTTTGTTATTTATCTTTATTTTAATCCGCGTCTCGAGTCCGGTCAAAATCGGATTTGGGGCGTGACAATTTGGTATCAGAGCCTGGTTTCATTTTGAAATCGTTTTAATTTTTGGTCAATCGAGGACTTTTTATCGACTAAAACGAATTAATTTGGAGCTGCTGGTTTTTCCTAAGAACTAAGTGGTCCCCACTAAGACACATGTCCTTAGTGTCTTGGAGGAGAAGAAATGGGTCTCAAAGGACCCATTTACCCTCACATAAGACAAAAGGGATGGGTTGGACCTAAGGGGCATTTTGGAACTTCAACAATTTAGGTCTTTTGAAGCATTTGATAACACGATTTCAGCACATTTGCAAGTGCTAACCGATTCTAGAGAGAGAAAGGAAGGAGAGGTAGAAAAAAGGAGACTTGAAGAAGAAGAAAGGGAGAAAGGAGCCATTTTGATTTAAGTTCTTCATCATTTCTTCTCCAAAACCTCAAATTCCTCATCATCCCATCACTACAAACGTAAGCAACCTCTTAAACTTCACTTTCAACCCAATTCAATTATGGGTTTTCCTTGGTTTTGCTAGAACTTGTTAGGTTTTGCTTTGTTTGTTGCTAGTTGTTGATTTAGTGAAGTAGATGATTGGTTTATGAAGAAATCTATGGTTTGTGGTTGTTTTTGAGTTGGAAATCTCTTGGGTATCTGGTGTTTTGATGAATCCTACCTTGGGTAATGAAGGATTGAAGTTATTTGACTGTTTTAGAGGTTTTGGATGACTGAAATTGGAGTTTTTGAACTGTTTTTCATGAAAAGGAGGCTGGAGGAAGAAGGTCGGAACTGGTCTGGGCTGTCACGGATCCGTGACGGGCACCGTGACGGGAGACGTCACGGCTCCGTGAGGGAGACCGTGACGGCACTCGTCACGGGTCCGTGACGTCATCCGTGACGGGGAGTCTCAAGGCTTCGTGACCCGATCCGTGGCAGACCAGTTTTGGTCCTTTTGAATCCTCTTTGGGTGTTTTTCGTCTATTTCAAAAGGTTGTTTTAAACCAAACGGCTGGGGATTTTTATCTTAGATTCTTGTCTTGTGGTTAGTCTTTAATTATAGTTTTAATTGTGATCCAAGACCTTGGACCGTGCTTGTCGAAGAAAGAAGCCTTTGGACCACATGAGGGGACGAGGAGGAGCTAGCCAAGACGTTAGCTGCTAGGAGTATTTGAGCGTTGGAGAATTCAAGGTTGGGAAGAGTAGCAAACTTCACTCTTAATTTAAAGAATGCTAATAGTATGCCTATAGGATAATAATAACCGGAAAGGTCCTAGTTTTCATATAGGATGTGATTCACTAGAATAATCGCTTTTCAATTACAATAATAACCGAAAGAGTCTTAGTATGCATATAGGATGTGATTCACTAGTTAATCGCTTTCAATACTTTGGGAAATTGCCGTGCTGGTAGAATGGCCATGTCGAGCCTTAGGATTGCTTGTTGAATGTACTTGTTGATGATTGTTCGTCCTTAGTATTGATGCATGCTCCGTCTTTAGGTTATTATAAGAGTCACACTAAACTAAATGAATTAAGATGATTGTAATATGAATGATTGATCCGCGTTATGATTGGTCGAATGAATGAAATGAATGTGATATGATTGGTTGAATGGTTGTGTGAATGTGTATTGATTGTGCCTAATGATATGATCGGGTGAGTGATAAACCGATGGGACGTGATTTGTAAGTAATGTTGGTAAGCTTGGTTTGACTATGTGTGTGGTGGTATTGTGTTTGATAGGCTATTGTGTGGTTTGCGTGTGTACCCCGAAGTGGACGTGCCGGGAAGATGCCTAGTCCGATGTGCGGTTCCGGTATGGTATATGAGTGTGGTTGTTTACACCGAGGTGGTAATTCCGGGAAGATACCTAGTCCGATGTGCGGTTCCGGTATGGTATATGATTGTGTACCACGATGTGCGTTTCTGGGAAGACATCTAGGCTGATGTGCGCTTCCGGTATGGCGTGTGGTTGTTTACCCCGAGGGAGTATTTCCGGGAAGATATCTAGGCCGATGTGCGTTTCCGGTATGATATACTACTTGTTCTACCCCGATGATCTGTGGTCCTTTGGGGACATTTCCGGGACTCCCGATGATATGTGTCCTTGGGAACATTCCCGGGAGCCCCGATGATATGTGCCTCCTCTGGACCAAGGGGCTTTCGGATATGATACATTGGTTATATGTGGGTCGGAGTATGGTGGTTTAAATTATCTATGTTCCGTCATTTTTGTGTTATTTAACTATTTCTATTAAAGACTAAACTGTCTCTCCTTGGATTTCCTTTGAGTTACTATTTTTTATTAAGTATTGTAATTCTTGTTGGTCGTTAATTATGGTATCTTTTGGATAAACGTGTTTATTGAGGTTTCATTGTCAAAGCGGGGGTTCTTTTACTTTACTACTTTTTCCTACTTACGCTCACCCCCTTTGTGTTTACTGTTGTTTTACAGGTTTCATTGCTGAGTAGGCTGTAGGACCTCTCAGGGCTCGGGAGCTCGCTGAGGGTCCGGGTGTTTACCTTATTAGAGACGTACCTTCGCTTTTGCTTTAAACTATGTCACTTTTGTTCTAGTTTGAGTTTTGACTCGTTGGTTGGACTTGGATTGTATGTTTCTCAGAGATTATTTTACCACAATTTATTTAGTTTTTTGTTATTTATCTTTATTTTAATTCGCGTCCGAGTCTGGTCAAAACCGGATTTGGGGTGTGACAAGGCAGTTCTTACAATCTACCCCCCTTAAAAGAATTTCGTCCTCGAAATTTAAAACGAACGTACCTCAAGGGTCGAACAGGCTGGGGTACTTCGCACGGACTTCATCCTCACGCTACCAAGTTGACTCTACCTCGTGGTGCTTCCACTGCACCCGTACCAGTGGAATAGTTCTGACACGCAAGGCCTGCTCTCGCCTATCCAAAATCCTGACTGGCTGCTCCTCATACGAGACATCCTCAGCTACCTCGATGTCCGTCCACTCAATCACGTGGGAGGGGTCCGTAGTGTACTTCCGCAGTTGGGAAACATGGAAGACGTTATGAACGTTCTCAAGCTGCGGTGGCAATGCAAGGCGGTAAGCAACAGCTCCAACTCTGCCCAAAATCTCGAAAGGTCCGATAGATCGCGGGGCCAACTTGCCTCTGTCGCGGTTGAACCGTAGAAGTCCCTTCTTCTGGCTCACCCTCAGAAACACACGATCGCCAACTGTAAACTCAAGAGGGCAGCGCCGCCTATCTGCATAACTCTTCTGCCAACTCTGCGCAGCCTTCAACCGAATTCAAATCAGTGCGTCCTTCTCGGTCGTCTCCCTGACAAGTTCTGGACCAAGCAGACTCATGTCTCCCACCTCTGCCCAACACACGGGCGATCTGCACGGCCTACCTTACAGCGCCTCAAACAGTGCCATTCCAATACTGGCCTGGAAGCTGATGTTGTAGGCGAACTCGGCCAATTGTAAGTGGTCCTCCCATGAACCTCGGAAGTCCAACACACATGGTCGCAACATATCCTCTACTATTGGAATCGTGCGCTCTGACTGACCGTCGGTTTGTGGGTAGTATGTTGTACTAAGCAAGACCTCGGTCCCTAACGCTCTCTGCAAGCTCTCCCAAAATCTGGAGGTGAATCAAGGATCCTTGTTGGACACAACCGACACCGGAACCCCATGAAGATGGATGATCTCCCGAACGTACAAACGGCTCAAAGTGTCAATTGTATCCGTCATCCTCATGGCTAAGAAGTGTGCCGACTTGGTCAGTCGGTCGACCACTACCCAAACTACGTCGTGACCTCTCGGCGATCTCGGCAAGCCACTCACGAAGTCCATCGTGACCTGCTCCCACTTCCACTCTACGATCGGTAGTGGCTGTAGCAAACCGGCGGGACGCTGGTGCTCGGCCTTTACCTGCTGACAGGTGAGGCATCTCGAGACGAACTCTGCAACTGCTCTCCGCATCCCGCTCCACCAAAACTGCCGCCTGATGTCCCGATACATCTTGGTGCCACCCGGGTGCACAGCAAGACGGGAGTGATGACACTCTCTAAACACAACGTCTCTACAAACCCGCGGCACAAACATTCCTCCTCGGTAACGGAGACCCTGATCGGCACCCTGCTCCCAGCCCTCGGTGTCCACACTGCTGAACATCCTCTCCCGGATCTCTGTCGTCTCAGCATCCTCGGCCTGTGCCTTCAGCACACGAGCAACTAGTGTGGGATGACCCACCAATGAACACATAGTCACGCCATCCGTGATCTCATCTAGCTCAAGTCTGAACGAGCTCAACTCCTCCATCATATCCTACTCTCGGGCTGATATACTAGCAATACAGTGAGTCGACTTCCTACTCAGGGCATCAGCGACGACGTTCGCCTTGCCAGGATGGTAAAGTACCTCGAAGTCGTACTCTTCAAGTAGCTCCATCCACCGCCTCTGGCGCATGTTCAAGTCGCGCTGGGAGAAGATGTACTTGAGACTCTTGATATCCGAGAACACCCGGAATCGCTCTCCATACAAGTAGTGTCGCCAGCTCTTCAGCGCAAAGACAACTGCTGCCAACTCTAGGTCATGGGTAGGGTAGTTGCGCTCATGTGTCTTCAACTGTCTGGAGCCATATGCAACTACCTTCCCGGAATGCATCAACACGCATCCCAGTCACTCGTCGGACGCATCACAATACACATCATATCCGATCCCCCACTCCGGCACGATCAACACGAGAGCGGTAGTCAAACGAGCCTTCAGCTCGGCAAAGGAATGCTCACACTCATCAGTCCACAGAAACTCTGCTCCCTTGCGTGTTAGTGCGGTCATCGGCGCGGCCAGACATGAGAAGTCCTGGACGAACCGTAGATAGTATCCAGCCAAATACACTCTTGGGCCGCGCCTACTTCGAAACTGCGTCGATCTTCGCCGGGTCAACTAGGACGCGAGCCAGAACTCACACTTCTCCAGGTTGTCGTACAGCTGGTGAGTACGCAACAATGTCAAAACTGTCCTCTGATGCTCCTCGTGCGCCTCCTCACTCGGCGAATAAATCAGAATATCATCTACGAACACCACGACGGACTGATCCAAGTAAGGTCGGAAGATCGCGTTCATCAGATCCATGAACGCTGCAGGCGCGTTCGTCAGCCCGAACGACATAACCAGGAACTCGTAGTGCCCATACCGAGTCCTAAATGCGGTTTTCGCCACATCCTCCTCCCGAACCCTCAACTGATAATACCCGGATCGGAGATCAATCTTTGAGAAGCACTTCGCTCCTCCTAGCTGATCGAACAAATCGTCGATCCTCGGCATCGGGTAGCGGTTCTTCACCGTGACCCGGTTCAGCTTCCGGTAATCGATACACATCCTCAACGCTCCACCCTTCTTCTTCACGAAGAGGGCGGGTGCTCCCCACGGTGAAGCACTCGGTTGGATGAATCCCTTCTCCCGAAGCTCCTCGAGTTGTCGCTTCAGCTCGACCAACTCGGCTGGTGCAAACCAGTACGGGGCCATGGATATCGGCGTCGTGCCCGGGATCAAGTCGATCCGAAACTCCACCTCGCGCCGGGGATAATCCTGACAGCTCCTCTGGAAAGACCTCCGGGAACTCACATACCACTCTCGGTAGCTCTCTACTCTGCACGGTCTCCGTCTCATCTCCCACGGTCAGTGCAGACAGGAGGACTCCGCTCCTACTGCCCAAGACACAAGTGATGATCGTGTCGCTTGATACTACAATCACCTACCGACGATAACAGTCGATCGACGCCCGGTACCTCGTCATCCAGTCCATCCCCAATATCACGTCAAATGATGTCATGTCCAACACAAGAAAATCACCATAAAAAGGGCAATCAGCAACTCGGATCTCACATGCACGACATACGGTACTCAAAACTACTTCTCCCGTAACAGGGGTGTCAAGACATAAAGGTCGACTCAGAGACTCTACCCTCAGTCCCAACATACTAGCAAAAGAAGAAGCGATGAAAGAATGTGATGCTCTAGTATCAAAAAAGAAAGACGCCCATGAACTGTAAAGCAAGCACGTACCCTGAGTAGCCTCATGGTCGGAGTAACGCCCCTCAGCTCGAGAGTCAGTGACAGCATACACCCGTCCCTGTTGAGCCTGAGGTCCTCCTCTCGGGGGTGGTTAAAGGTTCGTCTGTTGTGGAGCCCTCTGTTGATGCCTCTATGCCCACGCACCCGCTACCTGTCGTGGGGCTCTCGGAGCCTGAGCCTGGCATGGGCGAAATGAAGGTGCCTGGATGGGCTGTGTCTGTTGTGTTCGTCGCACTGGCCTCCTCCAAGTCGGTCGGGGCACACAGTGGAGATGTGTCCTAGTCGACCATAGTGATATCATGTCCTGTCATCGGCACGCGGCCTCTCCTCGGTCCTCGTCGGGCGACCCGCTGGGCTGTCTGCAGGTCCACCACTCACCAGGCAGTCTCGGCCCAGATGTCCCAATTGTCTGCACGAGTGACAAAATTGCGCTAACGGGGCAGGTCCAACGGACGCTACTGCTCCGACCAGTCGCATCCCACCTGACTGGGCATGTGGCTGGAAGATTCCTGAGGTCCTCTGCCTCCTCGAATCGCGACCCTCAGACGGCCTCAGAAAGCCACTCGGCCTCGGCCTGCTCTCGCGGGCCCTAGCGGTCTCCCTGAAGTGTCGCTCCACTGCTAGTGTCTGGTCCACTAGCTCGCTGTACACCTCAGTCCTGAAGGTGGTGACTCGGTCCACGATCGACGGGATGAGTCCCCCCTCGAATCGCCTGCAACGGCGCTCCTCATTCTGCACCATATATGGTGCGAAAAGAGACAAGGATTTAAACATCACCTCATACTCCGATATAGTCATCCCTCTATGTCGCAGCTCCAGGAACTGCTGGTTTCTGTCATCTCGGACTGATCTCGGGAAGTATTGCTCTAGGAACAGCCTGCCGAACAACTGAAAGTCGTCTCCAACCCTGATTTGAGCGTGCTGCCACCAGTGGTACGCATCCCCCTCCAGCTGGAATGCAACAAAAGATACCCTCAGGTGACCATCTGATATCCCCGATGTATCTAGATTGCGGGTGATCCGCTCCAGCCACATCTCGGCTGTCTCGGGGTCTGACTCCCCGGAAAAGACTGGTGTGCCCAGCCTGCGGAAATATCTAAGAACCTGAGCCGTGTAGCTGTCGGCCTGACTCAGCCTCTCAACAGCGGTTGTAGTGACAGCAGGCACAGTTCCTAGTGCCAGTGTTACAGTATCCCTCTGGGTGATGATCGCCGCCAGAACTGTGCGAACCATGTCCTCTAGAGCGGTCGCGGGGTTCGGCTCTGTGACCGGAGGAACTCGGGGCGGTAGCCCTGACGGTCCAGACTCATCTCTCTCGTGCTCCTCAGATGAAGCACCATGGGCACCCGCTTCCCCTGCTTGCTCAACGGCAGGTGGTTGCCCCTGGCCCCTAGCTGGGCGACTCCTAGTGCCTCGTGGTACGTAGGTAGATGTCATGTCGTATATCCTCTGCACGGATAACGCACATGTTCAGTTTCGAATAAAGCGGCTCGCTTAAAAACAGTAACATTCACACACGTTTCACAAGGGCCATACTCGGACCAACAATATACTTAATCTTAGTATAGTCATAGATTATATCATATAATCAGAGAAGTCAGTAAGAAACATAAAAGAGGGGGGTGAGCTTACGCTCAGTAAGAAACATTAGTAAAGGAAAAAAAGGGACTTCCGTTACGTTACCAGGAATACCCGATCGATAATTCATACTCAAAAACTGAAAGCCAATTAGAAAGCAACGAAACACAACAACATCGATAAAAGTCCTAAACTGAAGAGACAAACGAACAACGAAATATGATATTACCAAGACCGCTACAAACGTTAATCGGATTCGATAACACACAAACACAAAACAAGTATTTAAGACAATTCAATCACAAGTATAACTCAATGAATATATCGTACCGGAATACGCCCTCGGTCTAGATATCTTCCCGGAAACGCACATCGGGGTAAAACAAATAGTATATCATACCGGAAACGCACATCGGCCTAGATATCTTCCCGAAAATACCCCATCGGGGTAAACAACCATACGTCATACCGGAAACGCACATCGGGGTAAACAACGTACATCATACCGGAAACGCACATCGGCCTAGATGTCTTCCCGGAGTTACCCCCTCGGGGTACACAATCATATACCATACCGGAAACGCACATCGGCCTAGGTATCTTCCCGGAAATACCATCGGGGTACATAAACAAAACCACACAATTGCATACCAAACACAATACAACGAACTAACATTCCAACAACTTACCGGCACAACTTACCGAGCATATCACATCGTCTATCACTCACCCGATCATAACACAAGACAACAATTCAATTCACATTCATCACATTCACTCGATCAATCATATTAAGAACAACATTCATATCACATTCATATAGCATGTTATGAATCTTACAATGTTGACAATCGAGACCATTGAAACAATTGCTGAAGCCCGAGAGTGACGCCCTGGGCAACACTATAACCAGGGACTGAGATGGCTCAAATAGACTATGCATCAAACCAAGGAACCAGTTGACGTCGTCCCCCCTCTAATGATAATGAAGGCATGTAGAAACGTAAGAGTGCTGGTTTCCGATCTGGTTGGATAATGTAGTGTCGGTACTTGGTGGAATCGATGACACCCTATGATTGATGAGGGGTGAGTATCTGGGATCCCTCATCGACCCCCTGATAACTTATTGAGGGAGCCGAGGGTGCATGTCGCCCTTCGCCGGTTTTCCAACTGCCCCCACCGGACTTTATGAAGTCCTCTGATTTAGTGGTGTCGCTAGCACCATGCACAACCACAACCCTCATAATGAAGGTGGGACACAATCCTAACCAAAAAGGGAAGGCACTCAGACCTTCTCGATGAGACCGCTACCTCGAGGACACCACATTGTTGTCGTCTAGAGTCTAGTTTGAGATTAGTTCTCTTTGTGATGACTTAGTGTTGAATCTGAGGTGTTCCATCTCCATGTGGTCTACTTTCTCAACACGGCGTCCGGTACCCGTCCCTTCTTCTCATTTCTTGGTTTTGTGGAGGTGGTGGGATTCACCGATTATTTTTTGGTAATGGTCGGCGGCGTATTTCCGTTCCTTCCTTTGATTGAAGTCTGGTTCTTGGTATTATGTTCTTGATCGCGAGGTCACCATTGTCATTTTGGTGTGGGCCATCGACGTGCTTCCCTCTTACAGGTTTGGCCTCAACGTTCTCGTGTTGTTGTTCGACAATATCTACTTAGAGTGTGTTGATGGCGTGCTTCATCTTTGCGCAACGATTTTCTTCCTTGCTTTTCGTCCGTTAAATCTTCCATTCATCGTTCGTGGTGGTATTCGGGGCCACACGGTGATGGGTTTCCACCGTGGTGGTGTTTTTCCCTTGTTGGCCTTTTCTTGTGGTTCTACCAGAGTAGACGTTGAGGGGTTGATTTGGCGCATCGACTGGTGATGTTGTTGGCGGTAAAGAGGTACAACATGTGCTAGCTTTCGGTTTTTGGTAGGCTCTAGGTTTTCTGGATGTTGTTTTTATTTGGGCCAGTTTAAAAACCTAAATTGTTAGGCTAGGCCCTTGTGCACTAACTAGTTTGTGGCTTAAGGCCTTAGGTTGTGCTTTAAGTGCAAGTAATATGTTTTTATAGTTGTGGTTCACTTGGATCGAGTTTTTCTCTCCTACTACTTACTCCTCTTAGATACATTGATCAACAATAATCTCGATTATCAAAAAAATGTTTATTAATCTTTTGCTTAAGGATAGACAGTTTATTCTTGATGTGGAGAAATTCTAAGCATCTTATGTCGTGGGGGTAATACATTTAAAGGTGTGGAATTCTAATGAGTTTAGCTTTATAGCAAAAGACATTAAGGAGGTAAAGACATCTATTGATAGCTTGGACCATTTGGTGTAAATTAAAGCCTCGTCTCCCTCAGAGTATTATCAAAAAGCATTGTTAATCCAAAAAATAAAACTCCCAACTAAAGTATGGAGTCAAAAGACCATAACCATTTGGTTTAAAGATAATAACAAATGTACAAAAACTTTTACGTTGGGGATAATTACAAGGACTTGAGGAAAAGGATTTCCAACTCTTTGTTCAGGATATGACTTTGATGGATCCTAGGAGATTAAAGCTCATGTAGAATAAAATCCACTTGATGCGAGTATAGCTCAATTATTTTAAGGGTAAGATCACTCTTATTATATATACTTTATTTATTTTACGCCTTTATTATATGCTTTCCCTAAAGGCTCTTTTTGGTGTCATTAAGGAACTTAAAAATGGTAAAGAAATTTTTTGTGAAATTGTTCGACTACAAATAAGTGATGTGTAAGGTTAGGTGGAAACTGATTCGTAGGTCTGGATAACAGAGGTTTGGGCATAAAAAAATATGCATGTATGAATAAGGCCCTTTTTTCCAAACGGTGGTGAAGATTTGCCTTAGAAATTGGTTGTTACTACCCTCTAGCAACTATGGCTTTTTAGAAACTATTTTCTTGGGATAATTGTCCAAAACTACCATAAAGTTTTGTCCACAAACGAGTTGATACACAAAGTTTCGTCAATGCTGTGTGTGTGGCTACCCTGAAGTTTTGTCCACGACTTTTTTAGTTTTGACATAATAGGGATGTTCAGAATGATGGTCTGGGCAGTGTTTCCTAGATTGAATAGAAGCCTGGACAAAACTTCAATGCACCCACAAAAGCGTGGACAAAACTTCAGGGTAGCCACATAGCATGGACAAAACTTTATGCATCAACTCGTTTGTGGATGAAACTTTAGGTTAGTTTTGGACAATTATCCCTATTTTCTTTAAGTATGGATTTAGGGGGTCGAGGAGACTTTTGTAAAAAATCAGAACCTCTAGTTTAAGCTAGAATGGAATTTGTTTTTCCAATTCAAATCGTTTGTTTTGAAGCTTGTATGTTTAAGGATTCAAAGGAGGACTTGGGGGAACATTGGATAATAGTGGTGATCAATGGTGTTCTTGAAAGTATAAGTTCACCATCTGTATTTTTTTATGGGAAAACGTTGAATCCTAATTGTATTAGAAAGGTCATTCGTAGGTCCTAACTACGCTCCACCTTTTGTCACAAGTCCTAACCAAAAGGTTGTATACATTTACAAAAACTAACATTTCTTGTCTAAGATAACTGAGTTGTTAGTTTGTCAGATAAATTGTTGAAAGTACCCCTAAAATTCGAATATGAGGTTAGAAGTCGAACATGAGCTCACATAACCTTTCATTTTCCATAAATTTCTCTCAATTTGAAACCTTAAGAAAACTCTCTCAACTCTTGAAACCCTAAGAAGCATGGAAGAGGCATAGTTGAAGGAGGTGTGGAAGAGGCATAGTAGAAGGAAGCGTTGAAGGTGGTGAAAGATGTGTGGAAGGAAGATAAAAGATCGACTAGGCCTACTACTGAAGTTCTTGTTAGATTGAGGTGTGTGTTTTTCTCTCATTTTTGTTATTTTTTTGAAATTTGTTTGTTGAAGGTTGAATGTGTGGGTAAAACCTAATCTGCAATATATATGGGTGTTCAAACTATGAAATCTAATTAGGGTTAGTTGCAAAAATTCAATGATAGTAGAAGAAAGAAAGAAAGTAGAGGTAAAGAAAAGGATGTTTGTAAAGGGAAAGTCATGCTAATTAAGGTTCAGACTTTTTTTTTTGATCGGCAAAGCATAATATAAAGAACCGGTTCTTTGAAGTAAAGAACACGTAGTGAAGTGATATAGCTTAAGAGCGTTCCATCCAGGAACCTCAAGGAATCAGAGCCCCACACCCGGGGTTGAACAACAACTTTTACAACCAGGATTATAAGACAAGAAACAGAGCCCCACACCCGGGGTTGAACAACAACAAATACAACCAGGAAACAACACAGAAGAAACAACAGAACCTTGAATAACAACTAAAAGGTCTAAATACCTAGATTTTACTAACATGAAGCACAAAAATAAGGTCTAGAAACCCTGAATTTGCAAACAAGAAGCACAATTAGGAAAGACACAAAATCTTAACCCCAACAGAAGAAAACACAAAGTTGGAAGTGGGTCTGATACCCAAAGCCAACCGGAAGCACAAAACAGAGAAGAAAAACAGTAAATAAAACCACCCGCAGCAGCAAAACCCACTCCAGTCCCTAAACCCAACCGAATCAGCCAACCCTTGTCCCCAATAATAAGGCATACCACCGGAAAAAACCGGCAGTGGCCGTAAAGGGGGGCCAGATATCTAGCCTTTACTTAGGCTCACCTGTCCCGAAGCCCCAAAACTCCATCCCCACAAATTTCCAAAGCCGTTAGGCATAAACCCGACGACGGCCAACACCGACCGTTGGGCCCCGTCACCGTCACCACAACCAGGGCGAGGAAAGGAAAAGTGAGGGTAGATGTCCAGAATAGAGAACAAGTTAGAAGAAGAAAGAGGCCAGAAAAATCTCAAGATCTGTCTCTCTCAGATCTTGGAAGACGAGATATGTCGGCAGCCAACACCATACCGACAACCGCAAGGGAGAGCCCTGGATCTGATGTACCAGGAGACAGATCTGAGTTGGGAGGAGGTAAGAGGACACCAAGTAAACAACCCTTACCGAGAACACGAACAGAGGTCGGAGGACGAAGAGCCGGAAGCAGCTAGAAGTCCATCCGAGGGCGCGCCGCCTAGATCGAGCCCGCAAGCCTTCTTCACCCTCTGACGACGGACTACCATGTAGATACAGAATCTTCAATGGGAGACACGGCCATACGAACACATGGCGGTGTCAAGATCTAGATCTGGAGATTCCAGATCTAGCGCCACAACAGCGAGATAAGGGGTTGGGAAGATCAAAGGGAAGCACAGGCCGCAAGCGAGAAGAAGGGGAAAAAGGGTAGCCACTGTCGTCTTCCCTAGCTGAGGGCCAGAGAGAGACGACGGCGGCGAAGGAAAGGTACCTAGGGTTTGGCCGAGCTTTTAGAGATAAGCGAGAGAGAAGGTTTAAAGAGAGGGTTTTTTTCCAACTCTGCCACCGGGTTAGACTTGATGAATGATATTTTTTATCCTTAATTCGGTAGCTTGATAGTGTGGAGTTAGAAAAGGGCCTTAGAGCATCCACATCAAGGGGGGGCAGAACCCTGGACCCTGAGGCAGAACCCTCTGCTGACTGGGCAGGGTTCAGGGTTCTGCCCCCCTAAAAAAGTGTACTGCACATCAGAGGGGCTTGTATGGGGGGCTTGATTTTCAGAAATGCTGATTGTGTAATGAATTAAGCTTTTAACTGAATTGTTAACGTTATTTTTAAATCGGCAATTACTAAATAAAATAGAAATAAAATTTCATTAATAGAAATAAAAATTCATTAAAATAAAATGAAAATTAAAAAAATACAGAACTTAGAAAAAAGACATAAAAAAATACATAACTAAAAACCAAGGAATTATCAGTCGTCCGAATCGTCAGAGTTGTAAGTCCCGCCCGACCGATTCCATATGTGCTCCATTAGGTCTTCTTGAAGTTGCCGATGAGTTGCATCACTGATGACACTAACTCGCGCTTGGAGTTCCTGGTGGTACGACAAGGGCATGGATCGGTTCCATGGTTGAGGTGGTGCGAAACCCTGAGGTAATTCCGGCGGGGGCTCAAAAAATAAATCGTTATCCCCTGCTTCATAGCGATCACGTTCGTCCTCCACGATCATGTTATGTAGAATGATACAACAATGCATCATATCAGACAAAGTCGCTTTATCCCAGATCCGAGCGGGCCGTGACATTATGTGCCACCGTGCTTGGAGGATTCCAAATGCCCGTTCAATATCTTTCCGGGAACTTTCTTGGCATTTTTCAAACAACTTCTGTTTGCAGGAATAGGGATGGCGAATCGACTTGACGAACCGACCTCATTGAGGGTAAATGCCGTCAACTAAATAATACGGCTTGTTGTAGCGATGCCCGTTGATCTCGAAATCCACGGTCATGTCCCAACCACGGAAAGCTTCCTCGAATAGGTGGCCGGCGTTGAGGACGTTAATATCGTTGTTCGAACCACCCATACCGAAAAACGCATGCCAAATCCACGTATCCCGGGACGCAACCGCTTCCAGCATAATTGTTGGATTCCCGTGATCGCCACGTTCATGCGATCCTTGCAATGCGACTGGGCAATTCTTCCACTCCCAATGCATGCAGTCAAGACTGCCAATCATACCGGGGAAGCCTCGGTTGTTGCCCGACTCAAGTAATCGCGTCATGTCCGCCGCATTCGGCGTCCGCACGTATTCCTCGTAGAAAACCCCAATAACGGCTTTACAGAACCGTCGAACACATTTGAGTATAGTACTTTCCCCCATACGTAGTGTGTCGTCCAATGAATCGGCAGAGCACCCATACGCTAGCATTCGTATCGCGGCGGTGCATTTCTGGTGCGTTGATAACCCCAACCGCCGTGCAGCGTCATGGCCCTGAACAAAGTACCTGTCGTGAGACGCAACCGCTTCCATAACCCGTAAAAATAATGGTCTGGACATACGAAAACGCCGCCTAAACAATTCGGGGCCATAGATCGGGCTCTCGACAAAATAATCCCTCATCAGGTCGGCGTGGCCTTGCTCACGCCTTCTGTCAATCTCTATCCGGGAACCTTCTCCTGCTTCGAGCCGTCGCCTCATTCTATCGAATTCTGGCATTGCTCTCTGTATCTGTCTCTGGGTTCTACGCCGGAGTCCTCGCTCCCAAGCACGAAGTTCGGCTTCGACCTCGCGGCGTTCGGCCCGCAGCTCCTCCCTTGTTTGACGTTCTTCGTCGGACATTTTTTTTCGAGACTTGGAAATAAAATGTAAAGAATTGGAGATGAAATGTGGAGTAGAAAATTTAGAAATGGTGTTGTGGATTTGATGAAATGGGTGAGAGGTATTTATAGTTGGGGGAAAATAATTTGTTTTGATATTTTGTATTAAAAAAAAAGAAGAAAAAGAAGTAGCCGTTTCAGACCGTTGCTGGTAGCAACGGTCATTATTTTTTTTTTGGGTTTGACAGGTGTCACGGGCTGAGTGGGCATCAGAGAGGCAGAGGGGCAGCGAGGCAGAAACATGCCTCGCGCCCCTCTGCCCCGAATCCCTTCTCTTCTCCCCCACGCCCCTGCCCCTCCTGCCTCGCACCAAACCCCATCCACATCCGTGCGAACCCCGAACCCCCTCCTTCAGCTCCTGCCCCTGCCTTGCCATGAAGGTTCGCCTTGATGTGGATGCTCTTAGAAGGCTGTCTTATTGTAATTTCCATTTCTAGATTATTGAATCAAAGCTCCTTTTATTGCTAATTTCTTACAATTACAAAATAAACCGATATAATTAGCATTTTGAAGGTATCAGGTTGTCACCGTAAAAAAATTCTAATGACAGGAGAGAGAAACGTAGAAATAATGAAATAAAAGTATATAGCAAACGGAGAAATATTAAAAAGTGAAACTAAAAATTGATAAAGAGAAAACATTCACAAGAAGAAATAAAGAAATAAACGTTTTTTTTCTAGGAAATTAGAGTAAAACTAATTGTTAATGATTTAAAATGTTTATTTATGAATTTGTTGTGGAAGGGGCATAAAAGAAAGACATACCAATTGTGGCCGCTTCTTCTCTGCTAGAGTTTGAGACTTCTCGACCTTAGTCTTCTCTATGATGTCGCCGCCTTCTTCCATGAAGTCGTCGCCATGCTTTAGGGCGCCACCGGGAGTTCGAGCATCCATTGCTCTTGTCCTAGAAGCTATAGCCGGATCTCGAGCACCGGCGACTGCACCACAACCCGTTGTTGTAACAATCGTCGTGCACCGTGCAAGCGAAGGAAAAGTTCTCCCTCGTGCCATAGGGCTCGGTTCCGGCTACCTCTCCCGGCTAATGTCCGGTCCCCTCTCGCGGACCCCTCTCCTGGCTACTGTCCGGTCCCTCTCCTCTTTCCTGGCGCACATCCTCACATGTTGGCCTCATCCCTCCTCATCCTAAGGGCCTTCACTGCTCTCCCGGTTACGGAAATCTCTTCCAGGGGTTGTCGTCTGTTTCCCATGACCTTGCTCTGGGTGTCCTGCCGGGAGGCGCGTTCCGGTGTTTGTCTTCTGCTTCTCCAACGCAGATCCTACAACCTCTACAATTGCCAGGGAAGCCGCCATCATTGTATCATCCCCCGTTGCCTCCACCGAGGATTTAGGTTACGATAATTATCTGGTTTCGCTTTATTTTCTCTATGTTGTTCTGTATTGCAAGGAGGTTGATTCGAGAGCGAAGGTTCAGGGATTCTACCCAAGGATTCAAGGAATTTTTCGGGAAGGGATCCCGGAATTACATCTACAATCGTCATTCTGACGTCCACAGGTTCGATGCTATAGCAGAAGAAACGTGTCACCTTCGGGGGACCCAGCGGTGTACAGGACCTACCTGGAGCAGTGTTCGTCAGTACATCTACCATCGTCGCTCCGATACCCACATGTTCGGTTTTACAGTAGAAGAAACGTGTCGCCCTCGGGTGACCCAGCGGTCCACAAACCCTACCTTGAGCAGTGGTGTTATTCGGTGCCCTTTAATTTATGTTGTCTCTAGTGGCCCCTTCAATAAATACGTTCTAGACGTTAATGTTAGTTTAAAAGTTATTGTGTTTGTCCCGTCAGGGCCCCAAGCATGTACTAGCTCTCTTTGATGGAATACGAATTGCACTTTTACTAAAAAAAAAGTATTTATTTATGAGAATTAATAAAAAAAATTGCAATGAAATTTTCTAAAAATTTGAAAGTAAATGGAGGTCAATTAGCACATTTCACGATTATTATGAATTTTTTTATAAGCGAATTTTTTTTATTAAGCAACTGTTCTATATGAATATAGAACAGAGCAAGAAAAGATCTACAAAGACATTTTCCTCATACCATAACAGCTACAAAGAGTAAGAACAAAAACAGGAAATAAACACCGAAACTAGCCTACTTCCTAACCGGGTTCAGACAAGTAAACCGATTAGAAACCGAAACTGGGGTTATAGCTTGAGCTGTGGTCGGTTCCAAGTAGTCATCTTTCTTCCAACCCTCTAAGTCCTTCTTGTACTCGAGCGCCAGAGAAAGAAGATCAACAGCCTTTTTACCCAATTTCAAACTGAAACTCCAACTACCTGAGCTATCTTTTTTGGCAACGTTCACAATGAAACGTCCCGTTTTATCCCCCTTAGCAGCAGACGTCCTGGCTCTTGTCTGGTAAACCAGAACTGGTTGAGCAATCAGCTTCGACGGACCCTTTTTTGGGCGTCCACGTCTCTTTGGTTCAACCCCAGAGCTCGGTGGTTTTTCCAAGGCTTCTTTCCACAGACTGCCTCGAAAACCAACTTCCATATTTGAATTACCAACCCGAGGATAATTGTCTTGCGCATCTGGGCCTACTACAGAATTTAACCGGCCCAAATCAGTCCCAATTCGGTTGAAAACATCAGCCAAACTAGGACTCTCACAAGCCATTGACTGTACCATTTCGGATGGGCTTGCAACAGAACCAAAATTCAGCTTGTTAAATGAGTCATGGGCTGACTGGTTGTCTATACCCACATCATTATATAAAGTTAAATTAGGCCCAATAGACTGCAGCCCACCTGAAAGAGCCCTGTAACTGCGCGAGTCTTCTCCTCATCCTACGCAGACCTATCTGTAGAAACTGGAGACTCGACTCCATGATTTACGGCGTTGGTAATGCCAAAAATCACGGGTTTTATATCCCCCAAAACAGAAATTGAATCATCCAGAGATTCGCAGGATCTCAAACTTGATTTCGAATTTGAAACCGAGCTCTGTCCCTTGGAAGTCGTCGTCGGTGTTTGGAGAATGTCCGCTTCACCATCAACCAAAGTCCGGCACACCACCACATTCCGACACACCTCCGCCTGAGCTCTTTCCGGCTCACCACATTCCGTTCTACCCGTCACCTGAGCTCCTTTCGCTTCTTCTTCGACACATTTATGTTGCTCTGTTTTTGCACAGAACATGATCGATGCACACCAAGAACGGACCAAACCGAACCAGGTCGAGCAAGCGCTACCAGAAGATCATACCCCAAGAGCCGGAACCCTTTGAGATCTCTGACCGCTTGTAGAGCAGATGATGGAGTGGAAAACTCGGCAAAGCCAAAGTATCGCCCTTTCCGATTTGTTTTTTTCAGAACAGAGGCGAACTCAACCTCTCCAAACTTACCCAGAAAATTCCGTAACCAAGCAGATGTTCTGTCATAGGGAAGGTTGTAGATGAAGATCATAGGCTGGGCTGTACTCGGCGATGTCGAAACCGTCTCACCTGGTTGACCAGACGCCAAAGGATTGAGTCTGGTTCCAACCACGCCCGATCTGATTTTCTTGTCTGCAAATAAAGAGAACCTAGCACGTTGAGCTACTCCTTCATCCTGCCCCAAGCCTGCAACCGAAGGAACCCGCTTCTTTTTTCTCGTCCTTTTCCTAGTCTTTTCTTGACCAAACCTGAAACGAGATTAACATAGGTGGAATAGGAAGCTAGAAGTTCAGTACAGAAGGAGGAGAAATAGAGGAGCTCCTCCCCAAAAACTTTCCGGCGAGCCATTAGAGAGGCATTACCAGGATTATTATGATTTTAAGAAGGGTTAATTGTCAAAAAATACATTGAAGTTTTATCCACAAACGATAACATGCATAAGCTTTTGTTCATGCTTTGTGGATGTACTAAAGCTTTGTCTACAGACCCTTTTAGAAAAAAAATTGTTGAAAATGTTGGGTCTCGAGGTAGGGTTGGAGATGAACCAACTCGCAGCGGAAAATCAATAAAAACCAAGAGACGATTAAAACCATGAAACAACTAACAAATAATAGATTCACAAGAGAAAAATTCAGCACTATCTCTTACCAAAACTAGAACACCGGTTAACGAATGATTGGCTTGAGTCTCCAAGACGCCTACGTATTCACATGGGAATCAAAGCCACGTAGTTCTTCTCTTTGAGAACTCAAGAACACAAAAATGGAGGTGGAAATTTGCCAAACCCGAAATTGCAAGGGAAGGGGGAGAGAAGTTGTGTTTCCTATTCTTGTCTTGTGTTTTTTTTGTTGAAAAAAGATGACTTAAACATAACAAAACCCATACTTGTCCAACTAAAGGAATGGGACAAGTATGGTGTCAAGTAAGGTGTAAATAGGACAAAGTATGGCAAGACAAGATTGAGTTAGGTGGTGAATCACCAACACCTTAATCCTTGTCTTGCTTACTTAGTACTAATTAATCAAGACTTGATTAATTAGTTCCATGGGCCTTGGTTGCATGGGCCTTTCATGGGCCTCTTG
This sequence comes from Erodium maritimum, assembly GCA_963921825.1. Classification (NCBI taxonomy): domain Eukaryota; kingdom Viridiplantae; phylum Streptophyta; class Magnoliopsida; order Geraniales; family Geraniaceae; genus Erodium; species Erodium maritimum. Next base: position 29,114,881 of record OY997591.1, on the reverse strand, counting down.
GAACATGGCCTGTGGCCATTTCCAACGAGGTCCCGTGATTCGCTCATCGCCTCCATGCCTTCCATACCGGAAATGTCCAACATTATCCGACGCGATCAATCCCAAGACTCCAAGCCTTGTCTTGATCCGTAAAGTCCTATTCACTTACGGGCACATGACCCAAAACCTAGTTTTGGTCATGTCCCGAGACAACTCTCTTTTGGCCATTCTCCATAAATGTGTCAATGAGTTTCATCCTCTGGTGTGACCCTTAGGTTTATGCATGTCAATAGATCAACGTAAAATCCCATTTTACTTTATCCTATTTAAGTGGCAACTAACGAGACTTTAGTATTTCCTGACACTACATAACGAATCGACCCTGTCGATTCTAACCTTTCCGTCGTCCCTGTCATTATCCTTTTATCTCCGATATCCTGATTGAGATAAGGCATAGAGCCGTCATCCTTATTATTCTCAATCACTGTTCCTTGATATGTGAGATGACTGAAGATATGATACCCAGTATCATGTGCATGGCCATGCTATTCTTCCAGTCACTCTCGATCAAGCGGCCGAGAACCGATATCTTTCCCATACCTTAGTATGAGGGATAAATCCCTTAGCCGTCTTTCGTGTCACTCATGTAGCCCGTCCCCAAGCCAATCCTGGCCGTTATGGAAGCCCTGTTACGGACAACGTTAGGCTTAGGTCAAACTCAGTTGTTGACTACATAGCGATCACAAAGACTCTTTGGTCTAAAGATACATGACAAGCTACAACACTGAATATGTTCATGACTTAATCTATGGCACATATTCAGGGCGGGTCGTCCAATATCATGTCCCACATGATATCTATGATCAGACTCCGGAATCCCATTCCAATGACTAACAGAACGTAAGCCATAAAGAGCCATCTTTCAAACTAGTCGCTTCTAGTGAAGCTTTGTTGACTAGGGACCCATCGAGTGTGATCTATCTCGATCTATGGTTCTATTCGCATGGTGGGCATAGATCAGAGCACACATCGATATATTACTCCAACACATAAGTAATATAAAGCTTCTTTAATTTTATTGCTAACGATGATATGTACATTTGGACATTTAGGATTGAACTACGGGCACTAAGACTAACAGAAAACTATTGTGAAGTATTTCATACACAACTATAATGCATTATGAATTGCTCACACAATTTTACAACGCGTTATGTATTGCCCACAAATCTATTAAATCCGCGAAAAACTATCAGACCATTCATTTTGAACATGTTGTTAGTTTTGTGCCACATGTCAATCTTTTCATGTATGACATTATCGTTTAATAATACATTGACACTTTTATTATCACTTTGTTAAATATTAATTGCGTGAATAATCGACTCTTTCTAAGATCATCAAGTACGTGACTTGATAGTGAAACTCTTAGAAGAAAAAAGAGTATTATTCCAATGATCTCTGGTCTTACCGATATACTAAGACTAGTATAATGTTGGCTGATGATCACGGTTTACTGATCATTCATATTGGATATGAAGTCAAATCATAGATGCCATTAGGGAAATGGTATTTGATGACCCACTATGAGAATACTACATAGGAACTGTCATGAGTATTTCTCAGTACCGTAAAATTACTGAAGTCCATTGACCCTATAGTCGTCATGGATTTCTACATAGGTGGTTGTGTGTCTTCATGCAGTTCAATGTTGTCTTTAACCGGGCAACAATAAAGATTGTTGTTGAATACATAATTGTCTATGTGAGGAATGTGAGCGACTGATAAGGGATTTGTCACTCATGTAAGTATGAGAGATATCGTTTGGGCCCCTTGATAAGTGAGACTGCATAAATGCATGGTCATGCGAACCGATAATGAGTTATCACTTGCAGTCTACTTAAGATCAAGAAACTAACGCTCGAATAAAATAAGGATGACAATCATATGCCTTATATTCGATCGAGATATCGAGGACAAAGGGATTAAGATATTAACGGTAAAAGGTTAAATCGGATTGACGATCTTCATACAACTTTGGAAAGCCATAATGCCTTGCTAGAGGCCAATTATGACATGTGGACGAAACGGGGATTTCGGGCTCACTGCCAACGTTGTATGAGCCTACAGAGTCACACACAACAACAAGCCCAAAATCGAGTTGGACTATAGAAGCCAATTAAGTGAATATGATTACATTATATTTGATATAATATAGATTTATTCATTTCTCGTTTTCTAATTATTAATATAATTAAATTATATTAGGAAGACAAAGTGAAATAAATGTATATATATAAGTATTTATTTCAGATTAAACTTTGGACTAAAACATATATACATTATATTTATTTATTATGTTTTATAATTCAATTAATAATTTTTTGAATTTTAGAAATTCAAATAAGTTATTTTTGGATTCCACTACTCCAAAAAATATCTCCACGTATCTGATTTCATAACCCACTTTGGATTTTCGAAATCAGATATAGTGGTTACGTTTTGAGAGAGGGTAGTGAGAAAAACCAGAGAGAAAAGGAAGAAGAAAACGAGAGAGAGAGTTCTGATTTTTGGAGCTAGCACACAATGGTTTTGGGAAAGCTTGTTGGTGTGGATACCTGAAGAGGACGGATTCATTTGAAGACGTCTCGACATCGTCAAGCATTCAAGGTGTTTTTGGTCCCTGTCTCGAACCAAGCTCGAAACTACAAGAGGTAATTTCGTTTAATTTTCGTATGTCGGTTTATTCTAAATTACATGAATCCTAAGTATTTTCTAGGTATTTTATTGATTCCGCTACGTTTTGGGCACCCTAGAATCCTTCACATGCCTATTATGTTTTTCTACAAAAATAAGTGGACAAAACATTGTGCACCCACTAAACATGAAAAACGTGTATGCATGTTTTCGTTTGTGGATAAAATTTCAGTACACTTTTAGACAATAACCCTAAAAAATAATACAGTATAGTGACATGAGAAACCTATTTAGTGTAAGAACTTACACAAGTTGGATGACCAAAAGTAGGAACAGGTAATTTCCTCTCATCTTTAATAGTGGTAAGTGATTTTGAATGTAAAAATCAGTCTTAAGGAAGATATGTTGGAAAAAAATTGTACAGATAAATACGGTTAATGACCAGTAACTTCTACTAGATCCAATTGAGCATGTGTCACACTATCGGCATATTTTGATATTCAATTGATGTGCTGATCCGCAGCAGTAATAGAATTGTTGTTTCTGCCTTAAGAAACACATTGGAAGGTTTATAGAGAGCCCCTAAACAGTGAATGGGAGTTAGTCAGCTTCCAGTGCTGCGATCTCATACCTCACTTCTTCCAGGTGATCATTTATGGCAGTCACAGCATCCTGCACACCTCTTATAGCTTCGTTAAGAGCATTGTCATACTCAGCCTCAGCCTCGGCATCCTCAGTTCCAGCATCTTCTGTTATCTCTTGGACGTGTACACACTCATGCTCCATTGGCTTCTTAAATTTGCAGTTTTCATGGCTCACTAACCGTTCTGAGGGCCGCCCAGCCTTCTTCAACACCTGAATAGTAGCTGTCTGTAGGAGAGAGAACTGTCAGAAAACACTGCCAGGCATTTGGAGGAATAATACCACTAGTCATCTACAATCAGCAGCATTATCAAGAATCTTCTAATCCTCCAAGCATTTGGAAGAATACTACTACTACCAGGGTCTTATCTCTATTTTCAAGGAACTTCCACAAAAGCCGCCTTTTCTTCCTGAGAAAATCTCGGACACCAAATTACAAACCAACAAACATTTCCTAATATAAACCAGCATATTACACCTAATTCATTTCCGTATACTTGACAAACATGTGGATAATGCTAATCAGAAAACTTATACAGTGACAACAACCACCAAGACATTTCTCTGAAATGCCGAGGTCAACTAATAAGTGAATCACTCTACAGAACTTTTTGGGGTCATTGACTCGTATTCTTCTCCTCCATTCTGTAACATCATATGTCTAAGGGAGAAGTACGAATAGATACACAAATGTATACATGTTTTTCACTTACATACACTAACATAAAAAATTATTAGATGAGACACTGAAGTCCCATAAATTTGCATGTTTGTTTTTCAATCCAAATTAATTAATTTATTAATATCTGATTTTTCAAATTTAATTCAGATTTTATAAAAAAAAATAGTAATTTCTTTATGCAAAAATGTTTCTTATTTAAAAAAAAATTATTTTACAAATGTAGAATTTAATTTTAGGGGTTTGGATTTGCGGTTTATTTTAGGGTTAGGGGTTAAGGTTTAGGATACTTTTAGAGTTCGGTGGTCTAAATTCAAATATTATTTATTTAGAGTAATACAAAATATTATTTGATTTATAATTGATAAATTATTTTAAAATTTAGTTTGTGTGATAAGAATTTGCAATTTTAATTTTTAAATGTTGTCTTTTTTAGGGTTAGGGTTCAAATCTAAGGTCATTTTCATCATTTTTACTAAATGAACAGCAAACTAACCAATCTTCTAATGTTATGAATGTTTGAAAACTTTAGCATCTAGTCTAGTGAGTTTGAAGTTATTGTATGCAAGTGCAAAACGTATATACTTGTGTATGTATTCGTAATCCCCCATATTCTTTGTTAAGTCATGCATTACTTTGTCTTTTATTATGCTTCTTTACATATATAAGTTCAAATGAAGCATTGAATCTTACATATAGCAATATCACTTTTCTCAAAAAACTTGTTTTGAATCATCGAAGCACCTATTTTAAAACCTACTTTTGCCTTGAAAAAAAAAGTTTAGGTCTCAACTCTCAACTAGCCATCATCTGTAGCCGCATAGATGCGGCATTATCTATGTTTCAAAGGTCTCCAGATACGAAGCCATATTGCTTAAAACATTTCCCAAATATGTAACCGTTCTGGCCAAAAGGGATCAAGCTTAAGCTATTACTAAACCTTGACCTTCCCTCAAGACATTGAATATAACCTAACCGAAGTGGCGAACATTGAAGGAAAACACATTTTAGGCCTTTCAACAAGATACACGAAGTCTACCAGATGAGGCATATAACGACTTACTAAGAAGTTCAAGACAATACAAGGACTATAGTTCTAAATCTGTCTATTGGTGTGACAGAATTTCATTAAGACCTAACAAACTGAACCACCCTACCAATTAATTGGTTCCTACGTAAAGATTGTTATCAGCACAAACCACACTTTACATACTTCCTTCTAGTTTCTGAAAAGGTAATTTAAGACTATTATTTAGGACACAGAAACCTACCAGATGTAATTTTTGTTTTTCCTGTGTCTGAACAGCCCGAAGAAGGTGAGCCAAATCAATCCGGCCGTAATCTGGATTCTGAAAGAGAGACTCCAATTCCAGAACCTGTATCAATGGGAAGCATTTAACTGAGACAGTGATCGGAAAGATAAAAGAGATTAGAGGAAAAGCCATGAAGTTATGATGTGACCAAGAACCGAACTTGTTTAGAGCAATCATTGAACTCTACTGTGATCTCACTGCAAAGCTTTTGGTAAGCCAATTCCCCTCCCGAAATCAAATATCCATCAAATCCCCTGAAAAGTTGACATCAGAATGGATATTTTAGACTGGGTCTTGCTAAAGTGCACGAAACCATTATTTTGTAGTAAAGGATCAATATGTCATTCCACATTTCATACCTAGACATTGTTTGTGGACTTGATAGAAACGCAACACTAACTTCATACAGGCATGACGACAAATTTCACTATGGTTTAGGCATAAAAAACATCACATAGATGATGACCATTTTGGTCCAAACCAAACAATTTGCAGTCCGGACATATACGAACCTTTCCTAGTCATAACATCAACAATCTAGGCAGCAATCCATTCCATAATAATTTCAGGAAAATGGAACTATGCTTCACTTTTTTGAATCAATAAAACCAAAAGAAGTTGATGCCGGTAATCCATAAAACACAAAAACCTAATAGTTATTTAATTTCTGGAAAATATAAGAAAAAACAGCATACAAAAAAACAAATCTTAACTATTTTTTTCCTTAACTTTTTGAACAACAATTAAAACTTTCTGTAACAACAAATGGGTACCAATAAAGGCGTTCATAGATAGAGGCAGAGTTGAACACAGACAACCAATATACGGTAAATAAGATTCAATATTTGTTCATGACTTCATGCCCACAATAGAAAATTATGAAATCGAAATAGGCAACATTAGTACTTGGGGGTGCGGCTGCAATACCAAATCAGAGGAAATCGACGAACCCTAACTGATTTTTTCATCTCCCAAAAATAATTTTTCGCGAGGAAGCAAACAGAGGGGAAAAGGAGCGTACTTTTTGAGGTTGGAATAAGCCTGGGCCCTTCGCTGCTGAACAGCGAGAAATCGGCGAAGCAAGTCGACGATTTTGGAGGCATTTTCATCTACCTCCATAGATTCGGTGATTGTCACCTTCTTCCCGAAATCCTCCATCTCTGTTTTCCTCCTTTTCCCAGACCTGACTGACTGCCCTGCTCAATTTTAACTCTTTTCCTTTTCTTTTTTTCTTTTTTGACGAAAGAGAGAAAATTTAGTCGTAAATATTTGATTCCAATAGTGCGAGGACAACGTTTCCGATTTAGAGACGATTTTATAGACGAGTGAATTCAAATAATATATCAAAATATGTAGGAGAATAAAATCGTCATTAGAAGGTCGGTTCTTGTTCGGTTTTGATTCTTGACCCCTTCGATAAGATTAGACGTCGTGAGATCTTGTCTTCTATAATGTTCAACTCTCGACTCCCTACCATAAGATTCAAAACCGTAGATCTTATACATTGTAGATGCACTTATGGTCTTCTGATCAATTCAGACACATCAAATCGTCTTTGGTGTCGAACATTGTCACGGTTACTAGCGCCTTAAGCTACCCATGTCTCTCTTTTGAAGACGATGAATAAAACGCACCGTATCACTTAAGTGCGATTTCGTTATTTTCAGCTGTTTCCTTGCCATGCGTTTCTTTTCCATTGGCTCTAGGCTCTACTACCCAAAGGACAACTCAGCTCCTCCTTTCTTGTGGTCCTACAACATAGCACGTTCTGGTGCAGGAGATGCTCTCTATTTAGTGTCCGGATTTGTAGCTGTGACTTTCTATATATTGCTAGCGATGTCTGGGGTTGATGCATTGAACTTCCCATTAAATATCTCGTAGCTAGTATTAGATAAACGATCTCTTAAAGCTTGTCTCTTATGTAATCGATTGTTCCGAAAATCGATACAAAATTTTGCTCCTTTCTTTCATTTCTGAGTCTAATTCAAGCGCAGAATCAATTAGCTACTTGACAACTCTTTTTCTTCGAATTAAAGGGACACGTGGTAGGAGGGGAGTGGCTGGCCTCATCGGGTCCGGGTGCGGAACCCCAATCACGCGTTAGGGTTCGGCTCCTCGCGTGGGAAGCCTCTCGCTCCAACTCCTCTCTGTTTTCTTCACTCTAGCGGGCGGCGACTTTGGCGGTTCCACTTCACGGCTCGACTTTGGCAGCTCCGAGTGCAGGTTCAACTGCCCGGTTTGGCCCAACGGTGCCCTAAGTTTCCTAAATGCTGCGCCATATCCTATGGGTGCCGTATAAATCTCTGCGACACTTTTAAGAGGGATAAGTGCTTAATCAAGAGCTTGAAGACATCTCCTAAAAAAGAGCTTGAAGCAAGACTCACTTCACATCCTTTTCATTGCAATTTTGATATAAATACATTTGAGTTCCAATAATGAGGCGCCCAGAGCTTTGTTTAGAACTTCCGTTCATAAGCCTGCAATTATTTAACTCAAAATGGAAGCAATCGAATGATTCATACTCCGAGCTCACATAGAAATATCAGACAACAATAGGCATGGACTTTTACCACTTTGATCAGATGATACAAGCAAGTATCTGTCGACCGCCTCTTCAAAATTCAAATAACCCTTTGGACCACTGGGCGATCAATCACATTGAGTAGGCTTCACAATAGCAGCAGCAGCAGCAGCATCACCACCACAATAATCAAACGATCTCGAGCTCTGACAAAATGCACGAGCGCTCGTCAGGCATGCTTATGCATAAAAGGTGGTGCAATAACAGACAAATTAATCACGCCAATCTGGAATTGTTAAGAAGACTGACAAAGAAGATACGAACTTCCAAATTCTCAACACATCCCTTACCATGAAGCAGACACAGTCCTAGCCCATTGCCCATAAATACTATGGTCTTTTATCCTGTAATTGTACATATGGAACAAATTACACTTTGTTTGGTTGGCTGAGGAAAATTGACATGAGTTTTTCACTTACAAGTATTTATCATCCGTATTGATGTCAGGAAACAAGTTGATATAAAAGCGAAAACCTTCGGGGCTAACATCTCTACATAGTAAACCTGCAAGCAAAACACAACGGTTAGCTACCGAATGGAAGTGTTATATTCACCGAACCTAGCAAAATGGATTACCTCGGGTCTCAGCAGTTAGAAGATGTTCCTTTGCCATGGCGGGGGCAATCCCAAGCGTCATTGCAGCATCACTTGCACTTACCCCATTCCGGAGGGCATCGGACTTTGTTGCAAGAATCTTGATTCTGCCCAAAACCTACAGTCGATAGCACCAATTAGTTATCATCAAGAGATCTGAAAAGTTGTTAATGGACACTCTCCAATACAGGGTGAGCAGTGAATGACACATAGACATGAAAGGGCATATATTTAATGGAGTGAGGCAACAGAATATTTAACATTGATGGCCGGTGCATAAGAAACATCTACTATGACTCTATGAGGCATGCTCCCAAAAGACCCCAACCCATCTAAAAAAGATGCTATATTTAACAAAGAATATAATCCACTCCGAATTAAAACCAAAGCAGCGTTCCCCTCAAATACTATAGCTGAATGCCAGGCTATCTGATACCATGGTGTTTAACTGCTATTTTGCCCCTCCAAATACCAGGGTTAGAACTCTCTATAAGCTATCTTTAATACAAGTATACAACCCTACAAATCATGGCTTTTAATAAAAGCACCATCAAGCATAGAAGAACCTATTGCAATGATGAATACAAAAATGGATTACCTCCTCGTCGCTCTGGGACTTATTTTGGATGACCATGACTCCGCTTTCGAACTTCCGAAGCATAACTGGACTGTTTAAGAGGTCAAAAGGTAGTAAAAAATCTACACATTATATTACGTCAAAGATAATAAATGTTACAAATATCTCGGATTGTTTTTTACCATGCCATCTCTAATTCCCCCTACCTACAATATGACCAATACAACCACATAAGGAAGTTGCAGATGTTGTCATACTATACTTACACATCAAATTTCTCCCAAACAGCACATGCTTGCAACAAATCCTCTGGTGAGATCAATTCTGAGGCAAAAAGAGATAATTACAAAACAAATTTCATATGGTATAAGATCTTAAAAAGCTCAAGCTACTACTGAGTACAATCATGATTTGAAGCAAAAAAAGAAGAAGTCGCAAAATGATACCTGTGCCTCGAGCACGGTTGAAAAGACAATAAACATCTATAAGATTTATCATTCCTCCAGCTTTGTCTAGAGGAACCTTAACAAAATCTGCCAACTAAGAGAGAAGAAAGGAAAATCAAACTTTTTACGAAAGAAAACAAGAAAATAAAATCAGAATGCGATCTACTTATAGATTAGGCAATGAACAACTAAACGATAAAAGAAATTTACAAATCTTTGGTAAGTTTTGAAAAGTTAACACCATACTTTTAAAAATCCCTTGAGGCTTACGCCTCGACGAGGCGGTCAAAATTAAGATCTGAGGTTACACCTCACACAGTCACACCTTAGCTAAGAGGCTTACACCTCACAAAAATCAGATCCCATTGAGGTTACGCCTCGCCGCCTAAGACTTATGAGTCTTAAGCCTAGGTACCTTAGCTGAATTTGCTTGACTTAAGTTATGTTTTTTGGGCTTTTTAAAGTTAAGTACCAAAATTTGTTAGATTTTTTAAGTGATGTATTTGAGCTCAAAATCAAACCCTAAATATCGTAAAAAGAAAAACAAAACTCTAAACTTATTCTCTTCTCCCTCATCTCACCTGAGGGATAGTGAATTTGAAGGAGGTAATTCTGGATATGATGATTGAGCTATGCAATTTAATTACTCTTAGGACAATAATGATGATCATGGCTTCCTGGACATTTGAGTAGGAACATCAAACATTAAATATGTTTTCTTTATGTTTTAGACTTTAAATTTATTTTTCTGCTATTAATTATGAACTTTTGTTGTAATGAATTTTATGACTCTACGACATAATTCCTAATTGATGAATTTTGTGACTTCGCTATAAAACTATAATTTTTGTTATGAAATATATGATATTTTATGAAATTATTTTTCTTATTGTTGAGGCTTACGCCTCACGTTTCTAAGGGAAAACGCCTCGGTTCCCAATTTCACCTTTCAAACCTTGGTTCAAACTCATATCATCAAATGAAATACTCAGAAAAGAACAGTAATTTTCAGGGTTATTTTTGTGCATTCACAGGCTACATGCATTCATTTTACATAAACCCGTCTAATATTATGATTTAGCATTTTCCATTCACTAACAGATGTTACATGGGAAGCACATCCAAAATGAAGCTTGTGCACACTACAACCAACCAGTTGAACTAGGAAGGTCTAAACCTCAAACAAATCTGTCTACAGCAGTGACACAGGCGACAACTTGTGTATAAGAACATAGTAAGAGAGAAGGAATAAATCTCTACTCGCTAAAATGGAAAGTGAGGTTTCAACCCAATTCACGGGAAACATCAGACTACCAGGGTCTGCCAAAGCCACCAAAGAACACATAATCCAATTACACAGCACCTATAAAGTTATGTTGCACGTCATATTGCGATAAAAATAATGCATTCTGACAAATCCAATTGAACGATGTTAAGGAATTCAGCATACCGACATATATTCAACTAGAAATTGAGGCAGACAAATGCTGAATTTCTATTACATACTTGAAATTAACTACAATTGATTAAATAAAAAAGAACATGAGTACCTGACGGGACAATTGTTGGTGGTATTGGGCACCAGCAGTCTCCTTTGTAACTGGGGACACAATACCAATACTCAACATCCAATCTTGCATCTCCTGTTTGGAACCCATTTCTTCATCATTTGAGGCACCACTTTGAGAATGGGAACCAGACAAGAGTTTCTGCCTCATCTTCTCTGCTAGCATCACCATCTCTTTAGCTTTGCTCTGTTAAAACCAGCTCAATTATATCACTCAAAACCAGCTAAAAGAGCCAGAGTTGTCAAAAGACATGGAACAAAACAAATACCCATATAGGAAATTGAAGCAGAAAATTGTAGGATTGAAATTAGCAATACATTTTCTAAGCAACAAATGATATAAATTTTGAAAAATGAAAGACAGCAAAAACAATACCATGAGAGCATTGAGGTCCTGGAAAGCATCCTGCAAGCTCTTATCAGTGCTCTCCCACATCTCCTGCTCCTTCCTCAAAATTCCAGACACACCCACCATCCGCATCCCAGTCGAATCGAACCCGCCGGACCCGGAACTGGCAACCGGAGCCCTACCCGCCGACCCCGAATCGGATCCGGAAGCCACAGCGTCACTCTCCCAAGCCCTGGCCCTCCAATTCTCCCAGAACTTGGCCACAAACGCATCGCAATCGCCCTTGCCCCTCATAACCACCGTGATCACGATCGATCTCGAGCCGGATTTATCGACCCGCCCATCCGGCGTGACCGAGACCTGGAACCGGACCCGGGGAGAGGCGAACATGCTCTTGATGGATTTCTTGAGATTGAAGATGTGGGTGATGGCGGAGAGAGGGACGGCGGCGGCGGAGGAGGAGGTGGGGTCGGGGAGCCAGATGAGGCGGTGGGTTGTGACGATGAGAGTGCCGGCTTTGAGGTGAGGAAAGGAGTTTGATTCTTCGGATTCGAGGTCGACGCTGGAGAGGAGAGAGCACTCTATTTCGGTCGGGAACAGGACGGGACGGCCGCTGCCGGTGAGCTCGACGGCGGGGAGACACTTTCCGGCCATTTTGTGGTGCGGGCAAGGCGTTGGTGATTTAGCTTTTGAAAGCAGGTTTTTTTACAAGTCAATGTAGTCAGTAAATGCTATCAACTTACCAAATAACCGCTTCCAAAGAAAGATCATTCGTCCACAATTCCAAGTGACCCCGATGGCCGACACGACAACTACGAGCAGTACATTAGTCACTCGATACTCTATACTTGTTCGAGTTCACGTCACAAGAAAGATGGAGGTTGTGTATGTATCTTTACACCATTTTTCTAAACTCTTTAGAATTAAATCGAATCAGTCTGATTGACTTATTTTTTTATCTACTAACTACCCACCGTCGGTTTCTCTAGGTCTGCGAGATCCCTCATCCCCAAAACCCTAGCCGCCATCGACGGCCTCTATAGCTTCGGCTATGGAGGTTATCGATGGAGTTCTCACTTCCTCTTGTTTTCTTTATTGATCCCCTCTCTCAGCAGTCGTTTTCGCCTGCACAATAACTGTAACTTTCCTCCATCCAAGCACAGTCGCCGCTATCCCCGTGTGTCCCTCCACCGTTGCCGGATCTACGCTTCAATCGAGTGAGTCGCATGTGGTCAATCTCCTCATCGTATCGATAGAGGTAACACAGAGTCGAGAAGACTATAATGAACCCTCGGGTTTATTCATGAACCAACCTCCACAGTTTATCCACTTGGAGAAGGTTGTGGAGCGATACAATTTGTGGAATTGATATCCAGGACCGACGTTGTTTGGCCGTCCCAGGAGGAGAAAGGAAGCATGTCGTTTTTCATGTTTTAGGTTGGATTCATTTTTAGTTTTAATTTTAAATTGCAAGGATTGTTTTAGTTGGATTTTATGTTGCTGTAGGATTTGGTTTTTAGGTCGTTTAAAATTCTCGTTTCGTACTTTTGAGATGTCAGTAAGAGGATGTCCTAAGTTAGTATCTGTGAGCAGAAGCAGTATTTTTCTATGGGTACATGCGCGCCGGATTGGTTACGGGCAGCCATGACACATATCTGGAACACATTTACGCCCCACTTTGTATGGTTTATTTCTTGCATTTATGCACTTCCCCGATTACTCGTTTAAGAAAAACTTCTTTTTTTTTAATTGAGGGTCTAAATGGTTTCAGTTGGTGTGGTGGGTAACGATCATTTCGATCTATCGTGGGTTTAATGGTTTGACAAATTACCAAACTTTCATTAAACAAAATAACTATTTTATTTTATTTAAATATAAACAGTGATGGAACAAATTAATTAGTCGACTTTCTCCTCTTCTGATTGCCAAACCTAGTGGTGGTTTGACATTGTTAGTCTTGTAGAATTAAATGATAAACCAAGCCAACACCTTCAAACATAGAAATAAAAATTCATTAACTCAAACTCGAGAATTACACGTATATTAATTCAAAATATGCCCTAATCATACCGGGTCATATCTAGTGATATCATGGAGCATGGAATATGCATTCTTTTTTAGTCTTAGGTTTTTGGTCATTGATTTACTTGTACTTGCATGAGATTTACAATGAATTGGTTGAGTCGGCATTTTGCATATTGCATTCTTTATCACTTTCAATAATCTAGAAGGGCCAAAATACTCATATGGAGTTTATATTTCGAGTTTTAACTTCGCATTATCTTAGTGGACATAGTAGTTACTTATTTATCATATATTCTGCTTTCTCTTAGCTTGTACCTCATTTTATTTTTTTGGTTCATCGGGATGAGCAATGTTTAAGTTGGGGACTTTTAGAGACCGCATCTTTATAAGATTATATTTATTAGGGTTATTACATATAAATATTATCTCTCGTATTACGTCGTCAATTAAGAATTCTATCACCTTTAGGAAACATGCTATTGTAATTAAAAGGTAATTATCACTTGCTTGATACAGAAGTATTTGCTAAATTAATCTCTACTTTGATGGACGGTACATTGAATCCAAATGAAACGCTAACTATGAATCTGATCCTCTCTCCACCTATAGATACATATGACTTACTCCATTCTAATAACACAAATTACAAACATATAAAAGAGTGTATATGAAAGGGAGAGAAACCAAGATCATAAAAGGAATTAAGCTTTTTCTCTGCAAGAACATCAACAACGTGAACGAAACTAATTCTAAGAACTCCCCATCTATATTTTCAACTTGTGATTGATTATGATGTTTAAGATTCAGGATCATGTAAACTATGTTTTAACATTTGCATGAGCATTTATCGTGCTAAATCCTTTTATTTGAGCTTGTTTCGCTGGTAGAAAGTGTTATTTTAGGATAGTTCAGTTTCTTTCATTTTTTTTCTCTTAAATTTGTTTTTCTTCTTTTGCTAAGTAAATGCGTCAGGAGTCAAGGAAAATTCATAGAGGAAGTATTGGAGTTGAATTAAAAAGATCTAAAGAATCGAGCTCAGGAGAAAAGCAGGAGAAAACACTTGGGAAAATATCAGATTGGTACCCTTAACTATACGTTTTTAACACATTGGTACCCTTAACTAATTTAATCACTAAAAAGGTACCTTATGTTTCCAATTAGTAACACTTTAGTGTTTTCCGTCCATTTTTGGACAGAAAATGGTCATGGTAGTGTAGATGAAGGCTGGGGAAGAAACAAAATGAAGGAGAAACTGAATGAATGAGGCGTATGTATGAAATAAAATGGGGGAGATGAAAGTTGCGTAGGAGAAATAAGGTAAAAGAATAATTAGGGTTTAAACTTAGAGGAGTATTTTTGTCATTTTTTGAAAGTTTAAGGTCATGTGCATTGCAAATGACCATTTTCCGGCCAAAAATGGAGGGGAAACACTAGAGTGTTACTGATTGGAAACTTAAGGTACCTTTTTAGTGATTAAATTAGTTAAGGGTATCAATGTGTTAAAAACGTATAGTTAAGGATATCAATCTGATATTTTCCCTGGAGAGCTTTAATGTTGATGCGTGTATATTTAATCTCATTTGAGTATGGAAACAATTGTTCAAAACAATAGCCTGATTTTGCTAAAATCATCGTTTAGGTTGCGCTTGATCGATTTTTACAACACTTGTATAGAAAATAGGTCTTTTATTCGGCGCGTTGTTCCTACCCAAAAATAAGACCTAGGTCATTTAGTAGTCCTGATTTTGTTTGTACAACTTGCAGTTGTGACTCTTTTTGTGTGAACAATGAGCAGATTCGTCTTGATGTTGCTATATTTGTTTAGGAGGTTGGGGCTTGGTGCTTTGTAGTCCATGAATGTTACTCTTTAGTTGGCCACAATTCCATATAGGCTAGATGGTATAATGAAGAACTAACTAGTGAAAGTAGATGGATTTATATTTCTTGTTGATTTTATTGTCATTGATTTCACAAAGGTGTCGCACATGCCTCTTATTTTTTGGGACAACCAAATATGGTTACAACCACCATATAAATTGGTATGAATGTTGAGATTGTCATTAGGAGCGTCAGGGGGATTGCTTCTTATTTATTATGAGAGAGCTACATAGACAACCTCTTTTGATTATTGCATCATGTTAAGTAGCGCTTGGTATGAAGTGTGAAATAGTTCTTCCTATAGCCTTAGTGGAAAATGCTACTTCCTCAACCTTATTTGAGAGGAATACCAAGAAGTAAAGGAAGAAGAGCCCATGATATGTAGATAAGGTCAGAGGAAGATGTTGAAGACCAGAGGGTGTTGTTTGGCCACTTCAACATATATTTGATGGACTTTTGTAGTTTTTTCTTTCTACCAGTCATACATTCTTATTGTCGTCACACCGATCAAGTTGTGGTACACTTAAGTTGATTAAGGAGTTCATGTTGATGAAGTCCTTGAGCCGCCAATCGTCGAGCTAATGACATTAAACTTGACACTCCCTGGGAGAAAACCTAGAGGATTCTAAATGATATGACCTCTGAGGATTAATCAAGAACTAATCAAACTTGGATTTTCTATTTTAATTTTTTTATTAATTAAATTATGTATTACACTATGTAGAAAATAATATAAACATTTAAGATATGAATATTTCATTATTTATGATATATTTTAATATTTCTTAGTGTAATGAACGGAATGCATAACGATTTAGATCTAAAACAATAATAAATATAAACTAACTGATAATAATGAAGAATGTAAGAACCGCCCCTGGTCGATCCCGGTCGAACCGGTGATTTCTGGCGAAAGTTGACTTTCGGCCGGAAAAGTCAACCGATGACTCCGAGAGTCATTCGGGACCTTTCCGGGACCCAAAAAGCTTATCCGTCGTTACAGTTAGTGTCACGATGAGGTCGTGACCATGAAGAAGAGAGGGGACGTGACACCGTTTGGAAGAGAAATAAAGAGTGAGCTACGTCGTCGTTTTGGTAAGTGATTGGTTGAAGTATGAAACGACATCGTTTCCTCTTACACGGTGCTCCTTCTCTAACCCTATCGCATATAAGCAAAGGAGGAGCTTGGTTTCAGACATGAATGAACAATGATATTTCCTTAGCTAGCATACCATTAGCTATAATGTAGGAGTTATTTGCATTTAGTAGTTGTAGTTTACCAAAAGGGACTCATTAAGAGTTGCCTTCAATCTGTCGACGTTCTTATTATCAATCAAGCTTTGAGTTTCTCAGTTATTGTTCTCATGATTCCAGACACAATCGTGACAGTGGTATCATAGCAGGCCTTCCAGCAACCTGTGGAGGAGATGGTATCGATTTCGCGAATTGAAAGCTTGGAGCAGAAAATCGAAAGGTGCGATGAAAATCTGAATTACTTGTATTCATTTTGGAGGGGAAAAGAAGCTATGCTGTATAATCCGTTCGAAGTTGGATGGGGGTGGGAGAGAACCCTTATCCAAACTGAGATGCGGAATCTCTGCGAACAAATGGAAGCTTGGCGTCAGTATGAGTACGGGCTGAGGAAACAATTGGAGGTGGAGAAGTATCGACAGCAAGTTGTTGAAGCCGAGATTCAGCGAAGCAAAAATATTGGGATATTTTCTAACATGCTGGTTGTGATTGATGATATACAGACGAGGGGGAAACGAAGGGAGCAAGAACAAGAAGTGAGTGATAAGCTTAGGGTTGAGAAATTACTTGAAGCTCGGTTATTAGCTGAACAACAAGGTTGGGTCCAACAAAAAACTGCCATTAATATGCACATTGAGGAGCAATTAGCTGATATTGAGAAACCAGAGGAGTTGGGCAAAGATTATGGTGCACCCAGAGTGTTCGATGAATGACCAACAATAAATTGGTTGGACAAAACCGAGTCTTGTTTACTTGCGGTGCATTTTATGGACAGTAAATATGTTGCCAAAGTAGCAGAACATAGTTTGTATCCGGTGCAACTCTTGGCTACACTTGGGGTAAGAAACTTGAAAGCATGGCTTTCCTCAGATTGTTCAATTTATGATGAAGTAGTTGATAGGAAATTGATATTTCAACATAAAGGTCAACTATTAATTTTCCTTTATAGTGACATGCTTAGAGTGACAGTGACATTACTTGTTCTTGCTTATGGAAATCAATGTGCTCCTACTGTTGTGGAATTGGGTACAAAAATTATTTTTGATTTGGTTATTGATAGAGCTTCAAGGCTAATCAGTGAAGTGGTCTTTTCTGTTGTTAATTCTGATCCTCAAATTGTCAAGGGGATTCAGCTAAAGTGTTCGGGGTGGATTCAAATTGCAATATCTTCTTGGTATATGTTGAAGCTTTTCAGATACTAAAAAACGAATTCTCTTTCCTTGTTCGAACTATACAAAGAGAACTCTGCCAAAGAATTGCTTGGGATGATTTAATTGATTTTTATGGGTGGAAAAAGGTCGTCACCATTTTTGGGGATGCTGAGTATGGGAGGAATGTGATATCATTTTTGGGGACATTCTCACCAACAGACAGGTCTTCATTTGGTGTCCTTCAAGGAGTGATTAGGCTTCGCCAATATATTTCAGACTCGAGCGGGAATAAGGCTTTTGTATTTGGGTGGAGAAAAATGAAACAACTTATGTTTTGGAGCAGAGCACAGATTCTTGATGTATCTCCAGAATTTATTGGGAGCATTCATGAGGTTGCCTTGGGGTTGCGGGATGTTATGAACAAAAAGGTATAAATTGTTGCTACCATTTTTTCTTCAAACTATATTGCTTATTTCCTACCTATGACATGTCTTGGGTTCCTTCATTGGCCTACTGGAATCGGCACATTACAATTTGTGGTAGTCTTAGTTGACAAAGGGGGGGACTTTAAATTGTGGGAATGGTCATGCTTATTAAAAAATGGAGAAAGTAAATTTAGCAGCAAGGATATGCATTTGGGTGAGTTAAGGAAAGTTATATATTGGAAGTCTAAATTGTTTAGAGTTGGAGTTGTACAAAACAAGGTGAATTTGGCTATGATTTTAGAGGGCTCAGATAGTAAGGCTTGGTTGAAAGTGCATGCGCTACAAATCGAAGAACCCTTGGAATTTGTTCACATTAATGTGCAAGATTTTCTTTATGCTGAATATGATGTTGAGCATTCCATAATGCCACTCCACCCACCTTTAAATGACACCGTTACTGAATTGGTTCGAGGTAAAGAGTTTTCAGTTGGATGTTCGTTTGATTTATTGAACTTTGGATGTCTTGCCTATCATTTGGTTTCTAGACTTCCTTTGTTTGATTGTCAAAACAATATCAAGATGTACCTGAGCACAATGCATTATCTATTAAGTGAAGGTTTCTTCTCTTTTCCAAGTAATTTGGTTGCTGAATTGCAATGGATGCTTTATGCAAATGAGTTCTTAAGACCAACAATGCTAGATTTTTCAAGTTCCTCATGTTTGTTGAAAGAGGTTGGTGAGATGGTCATGTACCAGGTGACCGTGTCAGAATTTTCTACAGGCCTAGCAGTTTCGGTGTTCATTTTTGGTGAGCAACTTCAACAAACAAGCTTGAGGACAAGCTTGTCAAAAGGAGAAGGCAGAGTATCTCATGGGAAAGAGAGTGGGAAGGTAGAAGAAATAGCTTGGATTGATCATAAACTGATAGTTACAGTATTGAAGTATGGTTGTGTGTTATGTTTGCCTCGGCTTGTTACGACTCAAGACTCAAATATCAATTCTCATGTTATTAATTTTGATGAGTGTAAAGAATTGGAGGTAGACGGTTTTGCTGCTGAGGAGAAGAGTGCAATGCTGACATCCATGGTCATATTCAACTCGGTGAGAGATGTTGGATACCTTGTTGAAATTTTTTATTCTCCTCTTATATGTGTTGATGCTCGTCATTATAAGACAGTTATATGGGTTGATCTTGCAGATGAGTATTTTGAAGAAGTAATTGAATGTTGGAATCTGATGAATTTGAGGGTTGTGGATACTCGTGGGGTAGATGTGTCTTTTGGAAGAACCTATTTTGGCTTTTCAGTGCTCCAATAGAGTGCATGACGATGTCGACTTCTACCATAAAGCTTGAGGACAAACTTTTTGTTAGTCTTAGTGCCCGTAGTTCAATCCTAAATGTCCAAATGTATATATCATCGTTAGCAATAAAATTAAAGCGGCTTTATATTACTTATGTGTTGGAGTAATATATCGATGTGTGCTCTGATCTATGCCCACCATGCGAATAGAACCATAAATCGAGATAGATCACACTCGATGGGTCCCTAGTCAACAAAGCTTCACTAGAAGCGACTAGTATGAAAGATGGCTCTTTATGGCTTACGTTCTGTTAGTCATTGGAATGAGATTCCGGAGTCTGATCATAGATATCATGTGGGACATGATATTGGACGACCCGCCCTGAATATGTGCCATAGATTAAGTCATGAACATATTCAGTGTTGTAGCTTGTCATGTATCCTTAGACCAAGGAGTCTTTGTGATCGCTATGTAGTCAACAACTGAGTTTGACCTGAGCCTAACGTTGTCCGTAACAGGGCTTCCATAACGGTCAGGATTGGCTTGGGGACGGGCTACATGAGTGACACGAAAGACGGCTAAGGGATTTATCCCTCATACTAAGGTATGGGAAAGATATCGGTTCTCGGCCACTTGATCGAGAGTGACTAGAAGAATAGCATGGCCATGCACATGATACTGGGTATCATATCTTCAGTCATCTCACATATCAAGGAACGGTGATTGAGAATAATAAGGATGACGACTCTATGCCTTATCTCAATCAGGATATCGGAGATAAAAGGATAATGACAGGGACGACGGAAAGGTTAGAATCGACAGGGTCGATTCGTTATGTAGTGTCAGGCAATACTAAAGTCTCGTTAGTTGCCACTTAAATAGGATCAAGTAAAATGGGATTTTACGTTGATCTATTGACATGCATAAACCTAAGGGTCACACCGGAGGATGAAACTCATTGACACATTTATGGAGAATGGCCAAAAGGGAGTTGTCTCGGGACATGACCAAAACTGGGTTTTGGGTCATGTGCCCGTAAGTGAATAGGACTTCACAGATCGAGACAAGGCTTGGAGTCTTGGGATTGATCGCGTCGGATAATGTTGGACATTTCCGGTATGGAAGGCATGGAGGCGATGAGCGAATCACGGGACCTCGTTGGAAATGGCCACGGGCCATGTTCCAAGAGGCCCATGAAAGGCCCATGCAACCAAGGCCCATGGAACTAATTAATCAAGTCTTGATTAATTAGTACTAAGTAAGCAAGACAAGGATTAAGGTGTTGGTGATTCACCACCTAACCCAATCTTGTCTTGCCATACTTTGTCCTATTTACACCTTACTTGACACCATACTTGTCTCATGCCTTTAGTTGGACAAGTATGGGTTTTGTTATGTTTAAGTCATCCTTTTTCAACATAACAAACACAAGACAAGAATAGGAAACACATTTTCTCTCCCTCTTCCATGGCCATTTCGGGTTTGGCTAGTTTCCTCCTCCATTTTTGTGTTCTTGAGTCCTCAAAGAGAAGAACTACGTGGCTTTGATTCCCATGTGGATACGTAGGCGTCTTGGAGACTCAAGCCAATCATTCGTTAACCGGTGTTCTTGTTTTGGTAAGAACTAGTGCTGAATTTTTCTCTTGTTAATCCATTCTTTGTTAGTTGTTTCACGGTTTAATCGTCTCTTGGTTTTCATTGATTTTCCGCTGCGAGTTGGTTCATCTCCAACCATACCTCGAGACCCAACAGTGGTATCAGAGCCGTGCTACCTTCGGGATTCACAAGACGGTGTTCAAAGTTTCGGTTTTGCTTGAAAGTTTCGTTTTTGGCATGTTGTTTTGCTAAATTGTTTGATAACATGTTTTAAATTATTGTTTATGGATTTAATGCATGTAAAATGAATTTTTGAAAATTATTTCAAATCTGGAAATTTTGAAAAAAATTTGATTTTTCGGGTCTCGGGAGCGGGACTCTCGGGGAGCCGAAACCGGGACCGAACGGGGCTCCGTTGGACGGAGCTAGGCCAAGCATGACCATTGGATGGTTGATATGTCAAGGCTAAACCGTTTTGTTAGTTATGACGAGTTTGGAACCGTCATGATGAACTCGAAGATCAAATGTTCAAAAGTTTCATTTTTGAATGGTTTCGATAAACCGAGCATCAAAAATTTTTCGAAACTTGGCTATTAATTAAAACCGGAAAATCACATGATGTTTGATAACATTCTTGTTTGATAACACGATGTGTGATGTGATGTTGGCATGGTGTACATAATAGCCCCGAGCTCGATTTAATTATTTATCGCTTTTCACGGCCTGCGAGCCGTTAGTGTTAGCGTGTAATTATTCTTTCAAGGTGTGGTCGTCGAACCACTTGTTTGTAATATTTATTTATTCCCGACCTGCGAGTCGTGTATTAAATTGTAATATTTTACTCAAGACGAAGAAAGGGCGAAAAGGTCATTTGGTGGCTTTTCGGGTGTTGGCATCGGCTTGGAGTCGGTGGAGCTCAAGAAGCTAGTGGGAGTTAGTTTAGGGGGCTATTATGTGCACATTTATCGCTTTATGCTTGGTTTAGTTTATGCATGATTAATTCTATGTGTTTTAGAATTGCATGCTTAACTTTATTTACCGAGCATATCACCTCACATGCAAAGATAAAATTGGAATTTTAATCCTTGTGTGTGAACCCTTAGAACCGTCATTGCAATGGATGTAGTTGACGAGTTCAAAGGAAGAATTACATTGGATGTAATTTGAGGCATCATTGCATTTGGAATGTAGTTGATGTGCTCATCGCATCTAGGATGTGCCAAAGTTTTGAACACAACTGGACAAGTAAAAGCGGGTCATGTCCGATACCTCCCAATCATCAACACCTTACTACCTCCCCGTCCTATGGTTGTCGTGCGCATTAGCGGAGCATCCATGGGGAAGCGGGGTAGTAGGTTTGGACGACATATGTGGGTGTCGTGCGCATTAGCGGAGCACCTACATAGTGACGAGCCATAGTTGAAAATTGGTGGACCCGACTACGATTCTCGGCCTGAGGTTGAGCTAGGGTAACAGATAGGGTAAGTCGTGTACATAAGTACATACCCTAGCCAAGAGTCACATTGGATGTGATTGGATGGAGTCCTACCTACATAGCTCGATTAAGTGGTGAGCATTAGTTCAGCTTAATCGAGTGAATCAAGGATCTTGGTTTCAGATTCTAAAGGTTTAGAATTGATTGTTGGTGTTTAAGCTTGATCTTCATAAAATTTATTCAGTTTACTGATTGAATTTTATCTGTTGTAGATCAAATGGCAAATTCAGCGAACATTAATAGTTTGTCATTAAAAACCATTCTTGACAGGGTCAAGCTAAATGGGACAAACTATTTGGACTGGTACAGAATTTTGAGGATAGTCCTCAAGTCTGAACGCAAAGAATATGTCCTTGACAAGGCTGTCTCTAAGACCATATCAGAGTTACATGAAGTGTCATCAGCCGCTGAGAAGAATATCTCAGGGATCTTCCAAGGATATTTTGATGGTCAACAAGGGAATTGGAAGTGGCAAGGGCTGGGCCCATGCGCACTTGGCAGGAAAGATGAGACACCTGAGAATGTCTGCTTCTACTGCCAACAGCCTGGTCATTGGAACCGGGATTACAGGAAGTTCACGGCTGATCTGAAGAAGGGCAGTGGGACTGCGCCTTCATCAAATAGCCTGGATGATCTGAAGAAGGGCAGTAGGACTGCGCCTTCATCAGGAAACCTGGATGATCTAAGGAAGGGCGGTGGGATCGTGCCTTCATTCGGTATTAACTCTATAGAGCTACATCTCTCTACTTCCAAAGATTCATGGGTATTAGATACCAGGACTGAATATCACACATGCACTTATAAATGGTGGCTGAAAGTAGGAGAGGTTTGGAAAGCACGAAGTGGACCTCAGAGTTGTGGCAACTGCTGTAGGATCCATGAGTCTTGCTTTGCCAAGAGGCCTTGTCTTAGTATTGTATAATGTATATTGCATACCTACTTTTAGTAGGAATATTATATCTGTATCCGTGTTTGACAAGTAAGGATATAATGTTAATATTGGAAATGGAGTTTTCAATGTTCTATGCAATGATATGTTTTATACCAGTACTGACATGGTTGGAGGATTGTACATATTAGATATGGGTAACAATGCCTCAAGTTCTATATATTCCGTTAATACCAAGAGGTCTAAATCCAACGATTTAAACCTAACTCTGTTATGGTACTGTCATTTGGGTCGCATAAACAAGAAGCGCCTATCAGCACTTCAGAAGTGCGGGCTTTCAGGTTCATTCGAATTCCATTCGATCGATAGGTGCAAAGTTTGTTTGATGGGCAAAATGACTAAAGTGCCCTTTATCGATCGCGATGAAAGGGCGGGTGAATTATTGGGGCTGATACACTCGAATGTGTGTAGACCAATAAGTTCACTTGCCAGGAGGGGTTTTAGCTACTTTATCACATTTACTGATGATTACAGTAAATATGGTTATGTCTATTCGGTGAGACATAAGTCTGAAGCTTTTGATAAATTCAAAGAGTTTAAGACTATAGTAGAAAACCAGCTCGACAAAGGTATTAAGGCACTTCGATTGGATCGAGGTGGAAAATACTTGACCACAGAGTTATTAGATCATCTAAAAGAGAATGGGATCCTTTTGGAATGGACTCCTCCTAGGTCACTGTAGTTGAAAGGTGTAGCCAAACGGAGAAATCGGACATTGTTAGACAATGGTCTGTTCCATGATTAGTTGGACTGATCTCCCAATCTCTTTTAGGGGTTTTGCTCTAGAGACGACCGCATTCATAGTGAATCGGGCTTCGACGAATGGTGTGGAAGGGACACCATTTTAAAAATGGTACGGGATGATGCCCGCTTTGTCCTTCCTAAAGATTTGTGGTTGCGAGGCTTATGTGAAACATTTGGTTTCGACTAAGCTCGAACCAAGATCTGAGATATGCACCTTCGTGTGGTATCCCAAAGCAACAAGGGGATACTATTTCTACAATCCCAGTGAGAACATGGTGTTCGTCGCTTGGGGTGGGGTCTTTATGGAAAAGAAGTTTTGTTTCCAAAGACGTAATTGGGAGGACTGTGCATCTCGAAGAAATTCAGGATGGTACAGATCTGTCTAAACCAATTGGCAACCCAGTAGAAAGGAGCCAGAGATTGTCGTAGAGTAAGAACCAATTCCTGTTACAATTCCGGAAGGTCCAAGGCGATTTGAAAGGGTCAATCTTCCACCTCCAAGATATGGTATCCGGAGGTGACAATGAAGTCATGGTGGATCACGATGATCCAGCCACCTTTCAGGAAGTCGTGGATGGGCCCAACTCCGAGTTATGGCTGGGAGCCATGAGGGAGGAAATGCAATCCATGTCGGACAACCGAGTCTGGGAACCGGTTGATCCCATCAATGGTGTGAGGACCATAGGATGCAAATGGATCTTCAAGGTAAAGATGGACATGGACGGCAACCCTCTGACCTACAAAGCTCAACTGGTGGCGAAAGGTTATAGGCAGATCCAATGGATTGACTATGAGGAAACCTTCTCCTTAGTGGCTATGGTCAAAATCGATCCAAATTCTTCTTGACATAACTGCGTATCATAATTACGAGATATGGCAAGTGGATGTCAAAACCGCTTTCCTAAATGGAAATTTGACTGAGTACGTTTGTATGTCTCGACCCAAAGGTTTTGACGATCCGAAGAATAAAGGAAAGATTTATAAGTTGTTGAAATCCATTTATGGATTGAAACGAACTTCTCGGAGTTGGATCCTTCGTTTTGATGAAGCTGTAATTGGATTTGGATTAATCAAGAACGAGGATGAATCTTGCGTTTATAAGAAGGCTAGTGGGAGCAATATTACCTTTCTGGTTCTCATTGAAAACGACATCCCAACCTTGCACGAGACTAAAGCTTGGTTGAGGAAGTGTTTTTCAATAAAGGACTTAGGCGATGCTTCTCATATCTTAAGGATTAAGATATGTAGAGATCGCACCAAGAGGGTCTTGGATTTAAGTCAGGGAACCTATGTGAACAAGGCATTGAGTAGGTTCTTAATGCTCGATTCAAAGAAAGGACTCTTACCCACTAGTCATGGCATTCATCTCAGCAAGACTCAGTGTCCTAAGACACCTGATGAGCTGAAAAGGATGATGAGAATCCTATGCGCCTGGGGGCAGGATCGATCATATATGCCATGACATGTATGAGACCAGACGTCTCGTAAGCCTTATGTTGTACCAGTAGACATCATTCTAACCCGGGGGAAAGATGATGCTGAACTAGTCGTCGAAGGATGAGTAGACGCTAGTTTTCCAAGACAAATCCAGATGACTTTAGAAGTCAATCAGGATATGTGTTTACGCTGAATGGCAGAGCTTTAGCTGGGAAAGCGTAAAGCAAGATACCATTGCCGAATCTACGACAGAGGCCAAGTACATGGATGCTGCAGAGGCAGCTAAGGAGGCTATGTGGATTTGGAAATTCATGGCAGGGCTGGGTGTAATTAAAAACCCATCCAGTCCGGTGAATCCATTTTGCGACAACACAAGGGCCATTGCGCAAGCTAAAAGCCTAGATCGCATAACAAATCCAAACATGTACTGCGGCGTATCCACCTCATCAGATAAATACTGAACTGAGGTGAAGTGAAGATAACCGATATTGCAACAGATGATAACATAGCCAACCCGTTGACTAAGGCAGTGTCACTGCCTGAACATGTTAGACATGTAAAGTCGATGGGGACATATTGGAGTTTAGATTGGAACTAGGGCAAGTGGGAGATTGTTAGTCTTAGTGCCCGTAGTTCAATCCTAAATGTCCAAATGTATATATCATCGTTAGCAATAAAATTAAAGCGGCTTTATATTACTTATGTGTTGGAGTAATATATCGATGTGTGCTCTGATCTATGCCCACCATGCGAATAGAACCATAAATCGAGATAGATCACACTCGATGGGTCCCTAGTCAACAAAGCTTCACTAGAAGCGACTAGTATGAAAGATGGCTCTTTATGGCTTACGTTCTGTTAGTCATTGGAATGAGATTCCGGAGTCTGATCATAGATATCATGTGGGACATGATATTGGACGACCCGCCCTGAATATGTGCCATAGATTAAGTCATGAACATATTCAGTGTTGTAGCTTGTCATGTATCCTTAGACCAAGGAGTCTTTGTGATCGCTATGTAGTCAACAACTGAGTTTGACCTGAGCCTAACGTTGTCCGTAACAGGGCTTCCATAACGGTCAGGATTGGCTTGGGGACGGGCTACATGAGTGACACGAAAGACGGCTAAGGGATTTATCCCTCATACTAAGGTATGGGAAAGATATCGGTTCTCGGCCACTTGATCGAGAGTGACTAGAAGAATAGCATGGCCATGCACATGATACTGGGTATCATATCTTCAGTCATCTCACATATCAAGGAACGGTGATTGAGAATAATAAGGATGACGACTCTATGCCTTATCTCAATCAGGATATCGGAGATAAAAGGATAATGACAGGGACGACGGAAAGGTTAGAATCGACAGGGTCGATTCGTTATGTAGTGTCAGGCAATACTAAAGTCTCGTTAGTTGCCACTTAAATAGGATCAAGTAAAATGGGATTTTACGTTGATCTATTGACATGCATAAACCTAAGGGTCACACCGGAGGATGAAACTCATTGACACATTTATGGAGAATGGCCAAAAGGGAGTTGTCTCGGGACATGACCAAAACTGGGTTTTGGGTCATGTGCCCGTAAGTGAATAGGACTTCACAGATCGAGACAAGGCTTGGAGTCTTGGGATTGATCGCGTCGGATAATGTTGGACATTTCCGGTATGGAAGGCATGGAGGCGATGAGCGAATCACGGGACCTCGTTGGAAATGGCCACGGGCCATGTTCCAAGAGGCCCATGAAAGGCCCATGCAACCAAGGCCCATGGAACTAATTAATCAAGTCTTGATTAATTAGTACTAAGTAAGCAAGACAAGGATTAAGGTGTTGGTGATTCACCACCTAACCCAATCTTGTCTTGCCATACTTTGTCCTATTTACACCTTACTTGACACCATACTTGTCTCATGCCTTTAGTTGGACAAGTATGGGTTTTGTTATGTTTAAGTCATCCTTTTTCAACATAACAAACACAAGACAAGAATAGGAAACACATTTTCTCTCCCTCTTCCATGGCCATTTCGGGTTTGGCTAGTTTCCTCCTCCATTTTTGTGTTCTTGAGTCCTCAAAGAGAAGAACTACGTGGCTTTGATTCCCATGTGGATACGTAGGCGTCTTGGAGACTCAAGCCAATCATTCGTTAACCGGTGTTCTTGTTTTGGTAAGAACTAGTGCTGAATTTTTCTCTTGTTAATCCATTCTTTGTTAGTTGTTTCACGGTTTAATCGTCTCTTGGTTTTCATTGATTTTCCGCTGCGAGTTGGTTCATCTCCAACCATACCTCGAGACCCAACACTTTTCTTATGGGGGTGGTATGTCACGATGAGGTCGTGACCATGAAGAAGAGAGGGGATGCGACATCGTTTGGAAGAGAAATAAAGAGTGAGCTACGTTGTCGTTTTGGTAAGTGATTGGTTGAAGTATGAAACGACATCGTTTCCTCTTACCCTATCGCATATAAGCAAAGGAGGAGCTTGGTTTCAGACATGAATGAACAATGGTATTTCCTTAGCTAGCATACCAGTAGCTGTAGTGTAGGAGTTATTTGCATTCAGTAGTTGTAGTTTACCAAAAGGGACTCATTAAGAGTTGCCTTCAATCTGTAGACGTTCTTATTATCAATCAAGCTTTTAGTTTCTCTGTTATTGTTCTCATGATTCCAGACACAATCGTGACAGTTAGCTTAGTTGGGTCGTTTCCTTTCTAATGACTAATTTTACAAAAAAAGTCAATTTCGGGTCAATGGAGCCAAATTCGGAACTTTATCGAATTTATTTTAAGTGTGCTGGAAAATATTAAGGGTCAAGGTGGACCCACATGGACATGTGTCCATGATGGCTTGGAGGAGAAGAAATGGGTCTAGAAAGACCCATTTTCCCTCATGTGTGCCAAAATAGAAGAAAGGGAGCTAGAGGGCATTTTAGACATTTCTCTCTTAGGTTTAAGACCCCTTTTTGGATACATTTCAGGTACTGGCATGTCTAACGGCTTGATGAGGACAAGACCGTGAAGAATCCAACAAAAAAGTATCAATATTGATCCCTGCTAAAACTCCAACGGAGATGCAATGACAATCATGGTTAACTAAACCCCTTGTCAGATTATACTTCGTCGGAGATGAACTAATTGCCTTCCCGATAGGAAAACACGGAGAACACTGTTCTTCCTCTAGTGAGAAGAAATTTAAGGGAACCAAACGCGATTCTACCGTAGTCACACAAAACCTCCCTGATCCTAACGAAAAGCTTGTCTACAATTGATAAGGAGTGATTGTGAAGCAACACAAACGTTGCTCCTAGTTTTGACGAGAGATCTTGAACTCTTACAACAGTTCCAAACTTACCCATAATAAAAATCATCGTCTCCCTGCACCGTCCCTAAATAGGGATCCCCTGTAATTTGAACCATCGAAAGCTCCTACCACGCAAACAGAGCTTCGATTTTCCCAAAATAACATTAAACCAAGTCCCAAACCAGGTCCATAGCTCAACCTTACTACCCTCATCGACAATATCCTCTTTGGTATTGATAAGAAAAAGATGAGTGTCAAAAGAATAAATATGCACCTCAAATTTCCCATCCGCTTCCATCGGTGCCTTCAAATGGAAAACTGAACAAACCTTCTTTGAAACTCTAAGGACACCTTGGTCGACCAAAGATGTCATTTTGACGACCTCCACACCATCAACAATCCTTAAGTCAAGGGTAGGATCAACCAAATCAACGAAAGAGTTTGGTCGACCTCCAGGAGCCTTTTCCCTCATAACCGGCCGATGGGGGTTCCTAATCCTCCCCTCCGCCTAAGCAAAAATAATTTATGCACACCCTAATATGACCTAATTCTGAGCTGGATTGCTTCCTCCATATTAAGTATATCTTTCAAGGTAACAAAACAAAAACAATGCCTCGCCTTATTTGTAACACTAGGCAATTGGACATCGTCACCTCCCCTACAACACCAAAGATCTCACTCACATCTCGAACCGTAACCCCATATGGAAAGTTCAACACGAACAACCTCTTAGTCAGTATCTTCTGACTGATAACCAACGACTCTGTAAATTCCATCTCAAGTACACACATTTAGGACAAAACTTATTCATGTCTGATCCCATCCCCAGCAACATGTTGTTCATGGGAAATCGGAACCGAAGGGGAATTTGGTCCCGAGCATCTCCCACCGACAATCATCACCCATGGAAGAAAGTCACAACAACTTCAATTATCCAAGCTCTGGTATGAGTTCTCGGGGACAAAAATAGTCACGGGCAACACATAACCAAGCTCTAGTATGAGTTCCTGGAGACGTAGACAGTCACGGATAGGGATGGCATAACGCCCCGTCCCCGCCCCGCGCATGGTGGACTCGGGAAGGGAATTTTTTAAGTGGGGCGGGGTACGGGACGATAAACGGGGATTTTGACGGGGTGCGAGGCGGAGATAGGGCAAGCACTCCCCGCCCCGCACCCCTTAATATTATTTCACAATAAAATATTATAATTTATATATACATAATAATAACAATACACTTGTCTAAGAACATTTTCTCATGTTTAAACCTTTGTTGTGTGGTCATGTTTGTAGAAATAAAGCAATGACCTTTTCTTCGTTTACAGAACATGCTAATACAAAATTTGTTCTTGTTTGATACCGTGATAGAGTTTATATGTGTTGTCTATGAAATTGTATTCACAACACTGTATATTTTTGGAAATTTTAAGTTTAACTTGTTATTCCAACTTTTAAGATATTTGAGCTGTGATTATAGATTGATATTGATATTGATATTGATATAAATGTTAATCATATAATATAATTGTATCACTTTATGTATATGTAACACTGATTTTTTATTAACTGCTTTTTAATGTAATCAACCTATTATTTATAAATCAAGTAAATTGTAAGCGCGCTGTTGTTGGATTTTTTATTTAATCTTCTTATTACATATGATATTTGCTTATCAAGGTGATACAACTATATTTAATCATTCATTTTTCGGGTGATGAGAACGGGGCGGGGAATCCCATCACTGATGAGAATGGGACAGGAACAAGGTAGGGAATAAATCCCCCTCGGGGAAAGAATAGGATGGGTAATAAAATACATGTTCCCCGCCCCATCCCCGCGGGGCAGGGTCAACGCGGGGATGGGGATTGGGGTCCCCGCCCCAACCCCGCCCCATTGCCATCCCTAGTCATGGAGTTGACAAGAAGTCCCCAATCAATTATCAACGCTGCACGACCAATACACCTTCAATACATAGAGACCAAAACAAGCATCATTTGATTCTTTGTGAATACGATGATTGAAGCGAGAACATCACCAATGAGATGAGATTGTCAGATGAAAATCGTGATTCGAAGCGAAACAGTCAGTGGCGATCTAGTTCTAAAACGACGAATCAGTTCCCCACACGGAGAAGCACAGTTTGATCGTAGTAGGCAGATCACTAGAGGAGTTTTTGGGCCTACATTAATCACAAGGGCAGCAACGCATGATAACGAGGAGTTTGGTTAGGATGGGGTGAATAGAACAGTTGAACCGACCGGAACAAGGGTGGTGGTGTATCTCACCAAATTACACTAAGAGAAACCACAACACGCGCACCACGCACCACATCCTTACGGTATGTGGGGCTTGGTGCGTGGTTCATGTGATTCGCGGCCCACCAACGGCACGCGGACATGTGGCACTCAAACGGTAAAAAAAATCAGACTGTTTGGCAACGGTCCGATTCAACGGTAATATTTTATTTAATTAAAATCAAATTAAATTTAATACAAAAAAATATTTCTCCCTCCCAAAAAATATCTCTTCCCTCGTTCATCCAACACACATCACTTCTCTCAAAATCCTCTCAACTTTCACTTTCAAATTTATCCACTTCATCCCTACAAAATCCTATCAAAAATGTCTGAAGATTCGTCCCAAATGGCAACCTCACTGGAGCGACAAGAGTACGTGTCGGACGACGTCAATTTGGCTCTTGATGTCAACATACCTCTAGGACCAAGCTTGTAAAAAATGTTCAACCCTACCGGTATTTGGAATGAGCAAGTTTTCCATCAATTTATGCAACAAGGATGGACCATTGGTACTTTGAATAATTTCTCGTCTTTAATTAATTTTGATTGCGTCTTTTTTATTGAGTATGTTAATTAATCTTTATTATGTACGCTAATTAATCTTCTGGTTACAATAATATTTTATTATGTATGTTAATCACTCTTTCCATTAATTACTTTTTTAGTTACAAAAGTTATTTTTTAGTTAATCTTTTCATTAATCAAAAAAATTTTATTACCATTTTAGTCTTAGGTCCACCATAAAACCGGACAATCCATTAGCCGTACAATTTCGACCGACAAATTTGAATTACAAAGTATCATCGTACAACCCCAATATCAACTACTACGTGTACCCCGAGAATACTGAGTACCACTAACAACACGTCAGTGGAAGCAGCGGGACTCGGATGTCCTCCACATCGTCCTCTATTGGGCCGAGATGACCGACAAAGCCGTCCGTAGAGAAGCAGACCAAATGGCCCCCCGAGGTGGAAAAGCTCCTTATCAAAGCGTGACAACGCACAACCACAGACCCCATTAAGGGGAACTCTCAGGCAGGCACCACATTCTAGGGCACGGTGACGAAAAGGTTCGTTAAAGACGAGAAATTCAAGCCCGAAGAATGGATGTAACAATTCATCAAGAGCCATTGTAAACGACAAGCTCCTCAAGTGCGGAGGTAGATCACCCTCATGAGGAAGGAGAAAGAGATTGAGTCCCATAGCGGTTGGGACATAACAACGTATAGGGAGGTCGTACAGGAAATCTATCGAGTAGTGTGCCGAGAGACCGAACTGAGGACATTCAACCTCTTCCATTGGATTGAGCCGTTGAAGCACGATGAGAACATCTGGGAAGATGAAGGCATGACCGAGGTTATGCGACAATGCTTGAATAAGGCCGGTTGCTACATAAGTACCCTACCCACTTCACTTCCCACCGATGATGACGATGTCACACCTCTCGGTGATGATTGCCAACCTGAAGGGGAATTCAACGATCTGCTCGGGGAGGAAAGTGCCCCACTGGCCCCAATTGGACCAAGTGCCCCAATTGCCACCCCATGTGTGCAAGAGCGCCCAATTAAAAATAAGGCCGCGAAGAGGAAGGGGAAGGGGGTCATAGAGACATCAACTATCATCGCCCACATAGATAACGCACAGTGTGAGAAGGTCAAGCTTGTGTGCGAACTCGACCAGAAAATACTTCACTACTTCACGAAAATTGAAGAATTGGAGAACGTGGACATGGAGGAGTTGACCAGGCATAGGGCCTAATCACTAAACATTAATTATACATTGGAGTGCACCAGCCATAGGGCCTAACCACTGAAGAACATGCATTGAACAAGCTTCCCTGGCTAGCCAGTGGGAAGCCCTATTCGCAATTCTTTTTACAAATTGAAGGGTTGTCCGCTCTTGTTGAGAAACAAGTTCACGGATATCCCTAATCAGCGTTCCAATGGGCGAAACCGGCGCATCACCACGAGAAATTAGGTTGAGGAGGACCTGAGCATCAGAGCGGATGATAACATTAGATACAAAACTCGGTGCATTCTTCAGAACCGTCGCCAAAGCGCAAGCCTCAACCATGATCGGGGCCAATACTCCCAGAAGAGTACCATTTACAATCAGACGAACCAACCCTTTGGTGTCTCGGGCAATGAGGGCCCATGCGGACTGCTGCGTGTCCTGGAATACAGCCACGTCCACATTAATGAAGATGGTACCTGGGGGTAGGCGAGTCCACTTAGTCGGTCAGACCGACGGTGCAGTTTTGGGCTTCGGGGAAGCAGCTTTCGCCTCCCGCCAGGCCGACAGATGGGCTGCCGCTGATGATATTACCCGTAATGTCATCGGGCGTGTACCCTCCATTTAAGCTCATTCCTCGCCTTCCAAATTTCACATTGAATAGAGAGAACCGCTGCCACCTTATCTCGGGGCCTCCCTGCCGCCATCCCCTCCCACCATTGCACAAAAGTCCCTCATATGCTCGGAGGAATAAGGTCCCCAGCCTGAGCCCAACAAGTCTATGCGAAACCACATTCGAGGAACAAGTGGTCAACTACCTCTAGTGCTCGCCCACAAATATCACAAGTAGTTAGAATGGGGACAGACTTACGATTCTGATTGGTAGCTACTTGCAGAGTTTCAGTTAGACTTCGCCACAAGAATATCAGGAGACGTGGGGAGCGGGGATCAACCACAGAGCAGACCATGTGACTAGCACCGTATTATGCCTCTCCGTTTGTCTCGTCGTGGTTAGTATCGAATACCCTGTTTTTGTAGTATAATGCCTAGTCTGCTCAGCAGCCCAATACCATGTGTCCTTAGTATTGAGTAGCGATAGAGGAAACTGAAGTATATTATCTTGTTCCTCTTCAGAGAACACTTGACCCATCCAACTGACATCCCAACATAGCTTTCCTGGCACTATGAGCCCCGCAATTCGAGCCCCAACCAGGGCTTGATTAGACGACGTGATCTCCGGGTTAGGCCCCACGAGCCAAGGGGTATCCTTGATGAAGGTATCTCGGCCATCCCCTATCGCTATCCGAAGGCCACCTCGCAATAATTCCTGAGCGGACAAAATACTAGATCAGGTAAAACTCTTATTGGCCACAACCCCAGCCTCGAGAAAACTGACCTTTAGGAAGTACCTAGCCTTAAGCACCCGCGCCATCAGGGACTGAGGCCGATGGAACATGCTCCATGCTTGTTTTCCCAGGAGAGCCTTGTTAACATCACTCAGATGACGAAATGCCATACCTCGAGAATCGAGCGAGAGCCACATGTATCTGAGATATGATCTTGGTAGGTATTGTGAAGACAGACATAACATAAACAGAAAGGGAGGTAAGAAATAGCCGGATCATCACTTCCCCGCCTGCTGGTGAGAGGAGCTTTCCATCCTAGGATCTAATATGCTTAATGATCTGGTCGCCCAGGTACGTCATCGCTGCATTCTTGTTCCACCTGATCATATTCGGGACCCTGAGGTACATAGACCCCGTCGAAGTCTCTTCAATATTCAGTATCTGACAGCATTGTTGTTTCATGAGCACGATTGTATTTGTGTTGAAAAGAACTGAAGACTTATCCAGGTTCAGAACTTGGCCCGAGAGGGTGCCAAACAACCTGAGGATACCCTTAACCGTCTACGCGCCGTCAGGCGTGCCTCGACAGAAGATGTAACAATCATCTGCAAAGAACATATGAGAGATTCCCCCCCCCCCCCCCCCCCCCCCCGCGCGACACAGACTCCCCTCATCCGCCCCTCACTTAGGGCCTAACGCAATAGTAATGATAATCCCTCCATACAAAGCAAGAAGAGGTAGGGAGACAATGGGTCACCCTGACGTAGCCCCTGAGTCGGCGTAAGCGTCAATGTCTCCCAGCCCCCAAACGAAACTGTATAATTGACGGATTTTATATAACAAGCCACCAATTCAATCCACTCCGCCGAGAATCCTAATTGCCCCATAATCCGAAGGAGGTAGTCCTATTCTACCCGGTCATAAGCCTTACTCATGTCGAGTTTCAGAGCCATAAAGCCTACCGCCCCTGTCGCTTCTGCCGAAGGAAATGAATGACCTCAAAGGCGATGAGGATATTATCCTGAATACACATACCCGGTATAAACGCCCCTTCGGTATCTAAGAAAACATTATGAAGAAGGAGCCGCAAATGGTTAGGTAGTACCTTAGATAGAATCCTGAAGATGACGTTAGGCAAAGATCCGTTACTCTGTCTGGATCCGGCTTCTTCGGAATTAGAACAATGGAGGTGTCATTTAGAGTTTGATCTAACTTACGGGACTGCAACACCTCCCCTATAAAACGCACCACCTCATCTGCCACAATCTGTCAATAATGCTGATAGAATCGAGGATTCATCCCATCTGGTCCCGAAGAATTGTTTGGCCCAATCTGAAATACCGCCATCTTAACCTCTGAAACCGAACATGGAGATAGTAACGACTGGTTCTGCATCGGAGTAATACAACAAGGGAGGGCAGTGGGAAATTCCTGCAGGTCAGGCATACTCGAAGTAAACAGTGTGGTGAAGTATTCCACAATTAAATACCGCATCCCCATGTCCCATGTAACCAAGTCCCCAACATCATTTTTAAAGGACAAGACCGCTTTTACTTGAAGCGGTACAAACAAGCCGCCTGGAAGAATTTAGTGTTGCGGTCCCCCTCATCCAGTCAATATTGCTTGGCACGCTGGCGCCAGAAAGCCTCCTGCTCTCCCAGAGCACGTTCATATTGGATTTGAATCGCCTCCCGACGGTGCACCCATGCCCTAACCGTGTGACCGTTGAGCTTCGCAATCCTTCGTTGGCACCATTTAATAATATTGCGGTGGAAATGGTATCGACCCCACTTATGCAGGGATTTGCCCACTGCCTGGATGACGTCCCCAATAGGTTTCGCCGAGTGTTATCCCAAGAAGCCTGAATCAGACGACCGTAGTCCTGGTCACAAACCCATTGAGATTAGAAGCGCAATTTCGGAGGGCCTCGGTGAGAGACCTGGCGAGCCAGGGATAGAAGGATCGGCCAATGATCAGAGGTTGGCACACTCGTATTGCAGAAGTCCAGGTCCGGTAGAGAAGAAAATAGAGTGTTTGAGACCAGGGCCCTATCCAACTGTGATTGGATGCGTGCATCATGCCGTCGGCCATTGTACCAGGTATACTGATGGCCGGTTATAGGGACATCCACCAGGTGTAGGTCGTTCACCATAGAAAAAAATTCATCCATAAGGCTCAAAGGATAAGACCGACCTCCCGTTGTCTCGTCCGGTTCTAGGATGTCATTGAAGTCCCCTATTAGAATCTAGTTGGGTCTCATGGGGGCATGTAGATCCCGAATCATTTCCCATGTAAGGTGTCACCTATCCCGACGAGATTCTCCATATATCCCCGTTAGTCGTAGGTCCACATGTCCCGGTGGCGAAACCTCAACATCAATATACCTCGTGGCTGACGGTCGAAACATCACACCTATACCAGAGACCCAAAACATCGCCAAACCCCTCTGGCCTAACGTACCTCAAGAGGTTCGGACATATGGGACACAAAGGTAGTCTTGAAATCCAAGGGATCGGGAGAGGAGACAACTCTGAATATCCATCAACGTTTCCGAGAGGAAAAGAAGATGCAGACGATGGTCACGGAGCAAATACCTGAGCTATTTTTTATGCAATCCCGTCCCCATACCCCGACAATTCCATGCCAAAATCCGAAGGTCTAGCTTGGATCGCATTGACGGATTTCTAGGACCCGGGTCCCAACTTCGATGTGGCATTCTCACAGTCAAGGACGATGACAATGGGGGTGGGTCTGATTGAGTCTGAATTCGAGCCCCATCTGCTCTTGCGACGCAATTCCATCCAAACCAGGAACAGAAACAAGCGGAGTCGCTTTTTAAGTTCAAGTTTAATTTGTATTTTAGTTAATGAATTAATTTTATTAAAAAATTCAATTTTATTTAGTATTTAGTGTTTTAAATATGAATTTAATAAATTCAGCAAAAACATAATTAATTATCTAGTCAGCATCCATTCATCACCTCTACAAACCATAATCCCCATATATGATCCTCACAATGTGGTGCTCTCTCAAAATCAGGGGTTCACCTCCAAACACCATCCTTCACCACATGATCCTCACTACATGATCCTCGCGATGTACATGCTCTAAGACGATATAATATGTGGTACTTGTAAGTCATGTGACGAATAGCCTTGTCAAGTTTGTTTCATTGTATAACATGGTGATGTTTGCGCATTTTATATGCATCGTGCATAACATAGCCCCTATATCAACGTATGTGACGAATGTATGCATTTATTTTATTTCTAAATACGACATATGTGTTGTTATTTTGGATGTAAGAGTAGAATAGTTTTGGGTGGCGCATCCAAGATGAAGGACCGTAATGGACATCCAATATGGAGTCCCATAATGAAGATCCAAGATGAAGGCCCACATTGGAAAGTCCACTTGTGGGATTTCATATTATTTCACACATAGGATTGACCATTGGTCTTCATATGGGCTTATGAAGACCAAACCTAGAATGAGTTATGGTATGACACGTTTATTTTACATCTATATGCATGATTGATGAATGTTGTATATATACATGATTAGAAACATGCTTAGGGTTATGAATGATATGCATGATTAGGTTTTTAAATGTTATGCATATTATTGTACATGATACAATAAGAAAGAATAAGAATCCTCAAAATTAATATTAGGTGGAAAATGATGCTTATCCACTATCACGAGTGTTGTCCGAAACTTGGGGACTATGTATTGTTGTGCAAAAGATAGGGATACATAGGGTTTCAAGTTAGGAAAGTACCGAACCTAATGACTATATGTTGGTGAGCCAAATCGCGGGATACATAATTGCCTAGAGGCAAGGGAAGATGTATAAATAGGTTATCCGTTAGCTCGATATGGTTGTACCTAACCGGGGTGGCAAGTGCGAATCGAATCTGGGGCATCAAGATAGAATGTGCCAACACACATAAGGATGGGTGTGTTCTATCCAAGAGTTCCATAGCGATGAAATTAGGAAAAGTGACCTACCTAAATAGTCACACTTAGAGTGATAAGCCAAATCTCATTCTAATATGTTGAAGTATGGATCTTGGAAACAAATATTTAAGGTATAAATGAGGATTACCTATGTTTTATTATACATGTATTAATTACTCTACATATATGTATTCGTTGTACATTATGTCTTCAAACACAACACACACCATATCAATTTGATATATCCTTTAGAAGGATTGACTGAATGGAAATTTTTTATGGATTGGTCCATAAACCTGTAAATTGTTCTTAAGAAAGAGAGAAAGGAATACGTCCTTGATATTCCTATTCCCCAAGAACCAATTGCAACTCAACCAAGGCTCAAAAGGATGCTTGGAAGAAGCATTCCAATGACTCTATAGTTGTTGAATTCTTGGGGACAAGCTGGGTTGTCCGTCCTAGCATATGATGCCCTACAACTGTTGGAGTAAGCGAGGATGGATAAGGAGTGCATCTCTCACTCATCCTACTCCATGTATGTGCTAGTACTTTAGGCAGGAGGTTTTGCATAACTATTGGGGCTGGTAAAGCTAGGGGCAAAGCCTGGCGGTATCATCGGCCTGGGTGCATTGAGGGTTGGGGGGATATGGATACTTTGTATCTCTCATCCCTACCGAGGTTTATGTTTCGATTGGATAGGTTCCAACCAGCCCCTCCTTATACTCGCCTTGATATAGGGGGGGGGGGGGTTTCAAGGGCCATGAGGGAGAAATCAACTTTAGGAGGACCCGTCGATTGGTGCGGGTCCCTACACTGGCATTCGTTCTCCAGGTGACCAATGCATCCACATTGGAAGAAAAAACCTGGGAATCGAGCGTATTAGAGCCTAACCATGAACAACGCTTGGTTTGGCATGGTTTCCCGGGCCTTTCGTCAAATAGGCGTGGCCAAATCCTTCCCGAAGCGGACCCGGAGGATGCCTCCATCTCCCATGCTTGAAGTATCAATTCTAACGTCCATGCAGCCACCTAATGATTGTCCAATCCGCCAACTAGTTTCTCATGTGATGGTGTCCCATGGGAGATCAGATATCCACGCCCATAGCTGAATGCACGAGAACATGAGTGTGGCCAGGTTAACCCCTGTTTTGAGGTCCTCGAGGATTAACGGTATATTCTTATAAGACTAGGGTTCGTCCCGTTGGATACGATCCTTTTCTTTTTGGGATGTGAAGTAAAATCCCGTAATTCCCCAGCCCAGATCTCGAATAACCAGTCCAGAATGATACCAGACCATGTTCATAATCCCTTCCATAAGCTTCAGGTCTTGGTGATGTGGGTTAAAATGTCTAACGACCATGGTGAACTGTGTGTTAACTTAGATAGTTCCGGCCTCGAGGTCTCTAGGATGGTGATATTTGCCTCCCCTTCCTCATAAATTTGGAGGTTGTCGAAGCTATCTTGGAGAGCCATTAATGCCTCGATGGGTGATTGTTCTAGAGCACGCTGGTCGGATATGGCTCCCGGTTCTTGACTAGTACAGTTTGTTCCAACAGTAGGGCGAGCATCCCAAACCACTTCCATATCTTGGTTCCCTGTTGTGACGCGAGACAGCCAGCGGCTGGTCTTGTCTGCCTCCAATGATACTCTCAATAGAAGATCCATCAAAATCGGGAGTAGTGACGTATTCAGAGGCGTCATGAAGCTCTACCGCGGAGAAGGAGACCTAGGAAAAATTGCATGCGCCACTGATCCCAGATGGGTGCTAGTCGTGAGGATCACGGATGGTATGACCGATGGTAGTGGTCCGTTGGAAATGATCGATAATGGGGTGATAAGGGCACACCTTTTGGGTTTTTGTTCTCGGGGGAGGGGGGAACTCGATGAGGGTAGGGGTTGCGGTTAGAGAGGTATCGGTACAAGTCGTTTGGCCATTTTCTAGTACAAGAGAGGTTTGATATGTTCCTGGCTTGGTGTCGGCGACATATAGCCAGACTCACCGACCACTTTGGAAAGTTGGGGCTGGTGCGGTAAGTTTTAGAGGGGCATACCTGATCATCATGGGGCGACATCGGAGTAGCATGCCGAGTTGGTGGTGTGGCTTCCATTGGACATGTTGTTGGGTCTCGATGGAGGGTATGAATGCATACTTGCAGAGGAAGCAAATAAAACCTGAGACCATGAAAGGAAAAACTACCACGATTAGATTCACAAACCAAAATAAAATCATCGATTTTTACTCTTTGTTCAAGAACACAGGAATAAAATAGAACACCAAAGAAAAGATGATCGACTTGAGTCTCCAAGACGCCTAAGTATCCACTCAAGAATCAAAGCCACATAGTTCTTCTTATTAGAACTCAAGAACACCAAAGTTATGGAGAAATGCAAGCTTGGTCGTGACTTTTGCTTGGGAGAGAGAAGAAGTTGTATTCGTTTATTGTCTTGTATTTGTTATGTTGAATAAGATGACTTAAAGCATGTCTTTCATCAACGTAATAAACTAACAATTAAGGACAAGTATGGTGTAGAGAAGCATGGTGTAAATAGGACAAGTATGATGCTAAGTATGGGTGGATATGATGTGGTTAGGTGATGAATCACCAACACTTTAATTCATGTCTTCCATACTTAGTGCTAATTAATCAAGATCTTGATTAATTATTTCCATGGGCCTTGGTTGACATGGGCCATCCATGGGCCTCGCGGGAGAAGGCCCATGGCCATTCCCAACAAGGTCTCGTGATGCACTCATCGCCTTCCAAGCCTTCCATACCGGATATGTCCAATATTATCCGATGTGATCGTTCCCAAGACTCAAAGTCTTGTCTTGATCCGTAAAGTCCTATTTACTTATGGGCACATGACCAAAAACCTAGTTTTGTTCATGTCCCCTGCAAACTTCCCGGTTGGCCATTCTCCATAAATGTGTAAATGAGTTTCATCCTTTGGTGTGACCCTTAGGTTTATGCATGTCAATAGATCAACGTCAAATCCCATTTTACTTGATCCTATTTAAGTGGCAACTAACGAGACTTTAGTATTGTCTGACACTGCATAAAAAATAGACCCAATCGATTCTAACCTTTCTGTCGTCCCCGTCATTATCCTTTTATCTTCGATATCCTGATTGAGATAAGGCATAAAACCATAATCCTTATTATTCTCAATCACTGTTCCTTGATGATGTGGACAAGCCCTCAAGGGAAATCAAGAAGACATTCAAAATCAATTCAAGATTCCAACAGATCTGTTTTGGCTCATTCCAAGGAATTAAATGAAGGCATTTGGCTCTTTCCAAGGAATTAATGAAGGCAACTTGTTCCATATTTCCGAAGATAAATCAGCCACTTATTCAATGCAAGGGAGATGAATTCAAGACCATTAACGAGCTATTTGTGTTGATTTGCAGATTTCCAACATTTAGATAAACCAAGAGTCATTTAGTTGTCCAAAGCTATTAATTTCGAGTCTTGTTGTTGTCATATATAAAGGTTCATATTCAGAATGTAAAAGACAAGTTATCCAAGTTTTATGAAATAAAAATTCGAGTTTTCTTCTGGGAAGAATCTATCACATTCAACCTTCTTGTGTTCGAAGCCTTGAAGCTTGTTTGTTCGACTTATCACAGACTTTCCATAATCTGCGTGGCGTCATTCAATCCACCATCTACCCTCCTAGTTACTTCGATTCTTCAAAAAGTGTTGTACGACCATTTGAAGTAATCTCCATCATCGACTTCATCTTCATCCAGTAGAACCTTAGAAAGTGTTGTACAACCAGGTAAGGTTCTCCATCCACCACCACGTTCCTGTATCATCTGGTATCAGAGCTAAACGCTCCAAATCAGGTTTTTTTTTATCTATGGCATATTACTCATATTATTCATACCAACCTCGATACCAAGCTCCAACAAGTGAAGGGGGTGACGTGCAACAACTCCTCTCTAAAATGTCAGCCACTCTCCAAAATTTGGTGGCCTTAACAGCCAAGGGGCAACAAAGAAAAGAAGAGAAGCAAGTTAGTTGTATGCACAACAATTTCCTAAGGCGACATTTACGCAACAACAACAATCTGGCCAAGAAGAACGAGAATTGTTGGAGCAAGACCAAATCATATATTCTGTGCACAACTTGTTCATTTTGGGTCCATCCAACAATGGCTATGATATGTTCTTGGATGGAATTGCAGAATTGTTCAAAAGTGATATTCAAATGACGAATGTGCTGATATCACAACCATGGCATGTGAATGCATTTGTGGAGACAAATGATGTTTTGCTTGGGCAAGCTAAACTATTTCAGAACCTTCTTGGGCCAACAAATGATGTTTTTCTTGTCAACATTGCTGATAAGGAGCCCTCTATGCGTTCTGGTCACATGTTGATTGTTGAAGAAAAATTCGAGGTATATTCAAGACTATTTCGTTTTGATTATCATGAATTATCAATACAGTTCTTTGGATTGCTTTGTTGGCTAACGGGTATTGGCACTAAGTGGGAAAGAGGTTGCAACTCTACGGGGCTAGAAAAATTGAAGTCAAAAGGTTATGAATCAGTTCTGAGGTCAGAACCTTGTCAAGAGGGAGGGAATGATGTGGACAAGCTCTCAAGGGAAATCAAGAAGACATTCAAAATCAATTCAAGATTCCAACAGATCTGTTTTGACTCATTCCAAGGAATTAAATGAAGGCATTTTGGCTCTTTCCAAGGAATTAATGAAGGCAACTTGTTCCATATTTCCAAAGACAAATCAGCCATTTATTCAATGCAAGGGAGATGAAATTAAGACCATTAGTGAGCTATTTGTGCTAATTTGCAGATTTCCAACATTTAGATAAACCAAGAGTCATTTAGTTGTCCAAAGCTATTAATTTCGAGTCTTGTTGTTGTCCTATATAAAGGTTCATATTCTGTAAAAGACAAGTTATCCAAGTTTTATGAAATAAAAATTCGAGTTTTCTTCTGGGAAGAATCTATCACATTCAACCTTCTTGTGTGCGAAGCCTTGAAGCTTGTTTGTTCGACTTATCAAAGACTTTCCATAATCTGTGTGGCGTCATTCAATCCACCATCTACCCTACTAGTTACTTCGATTCTTCAAAAAGTGTTGTACGACCATTTGAAGCAATCTCCATCATCGACTCCATCTTCATCCATTAGAAC
This sequence comes from Erodium maritimum, assembly GCA_963921825.1. Lineage (NCBI taxonomy): Eukaryota > Viridiplantae > Streptophyta > Magnoliopsida > Geraniales > Geraniaceae > Erodium > Erodium maritimum. Next base: position 29,071,410 of record OY997591.1, on the reverse strand, counting down.
CTTAGAAAGTGTTGTACGACCATCTAAGGTTCTCCATCCACCACCACGTTCCTGTATCACTTGATATGTGAGATGACTGAATATATGATACCTAGTATCATGTGCATGACCATGCTATTCTTTCAGTCACTCTCGATCAAGCGACCGAGAACCAATATCTTTCCCATACCGTAGTATGAGGGATAAATCCCTTAGCCGTCTTTTGTGTCACTCATGCAGTCCGTCCTCAAGCCCATCCTGGCCGTTATAGAAGCCCTGTTACGGAAAATGATAGGCTCATGTCAAACTCAATTGTTTACTGCACAACGATCACAAAGACTCCTTGGTCTAAGGATACATGACAAGCTACGACAATGAATATGTTCATGACCTGATCTATGGCACATATTCATGTCGGGTCGTCCAATATCATGTCCCACGTGATATCTATGATCGGACTCCAGAATCTCATTCCAATGACTAACAAACGTAAGCCATAAAGAGTCATCTCTCATACTAGTCGCTTCTAGTGAAGCTTTGTTGACTAGGGACCCATAGATTGTGATCTATCTCGATCTCTGGTTCTATTCGCATTGTGGGCATAGATCAGAGCACACATCGATATATTACTCCAACACATAAGTAATATACAACCGCTTTAATTTTATTGCTAACGATGATATATACATTTGGACATTTAGGATTGAACTACGGGCATTAAGAATAACACATGCTTGATGCAGCTCAATTGGTGGTGATCAAAGAAGGGGACGGTGGTGTAGTGGAGATGCACAAGGATCCAAATGACGACGATAACGAGAACGCGCAAAACCCTAAAGGCCCAGAAAGTTTTTTTTGTTCACAGAAAACAAGCATAAGTCATGTACAGTAGTCCCCTACGTCGCCGGCTTCCACAGTCCGGCTCAACCATATCGTACCGGACCACACAACATCGGCCTAGATATCTTCCCGTACCACACACCATCGGGGTACAACTCACAATACATCATACCGGACCACACAACATCGACCTAGATGTCTTCCCAGACCACACATCATCGGGGTACGAATCACACCATCCTCGGCCTGGATACCCTACACCGGAATACCCCCTTGATGTAGGTATCATACCGGAACCCTTAACCCCGGGGGACCGCGTACGTGGGACACCACCCTCGGCCTAGATACCCTACACCGGAATACCCCCTCGATGTAGGTATCGTACCGGAATACCTCGTCTCGGAACATACCCACGAAAGTCTCATCATATCACAATACCATAGTTCAACTAATAACATACCAAGCCAAACAATCTTACCGAAACACACACATCGGTCTATCAATCACCCGATCATATCACAAATCATTAGTTCACACCACACCAAACATATCATACTTGACATAACATACCAACATATCATATCGAGCATGCCATATCATGGTCCTCAATTCAACAACGGATAAACCACATATGAAGCATTACAATTCATTAATCAAAACAACACAGTCAACACGCAATCCTAAGGGCACGACATGACCCGCATGCAATTCTACAGCACCGCAATTTCTAAACCTACGGGCACGACATGGCCCACAAGTTATCCCTCATTACGCTCGTTCCTCACATCCTACATGCAATTCTACAATTATATTACGTAATCATAACCTATATGCATACTAGTAACTTTCCACAATTAAACCGGTATTCGCTACTTTCCCCTACCTCGATCGCTATCCAAACGCTTAGTCAACTCGAGAAGCCTAATAGTCTCATTCGCCGTGCTCGGGTCCAACGTCTAAGATCATAAAGCAATCCGAGAATTAATAGTAATTCAAGAGCGGTTTAACGAGAAATCAACCGAATTAATCCCGACGATCAAAACATGGACCGAAGGTAAATTGGGCCGGAACAAGGCCCATTCCGGGCGGCCCACAGGCCCGGTACCCCGCCTGGCCCGTGCGGCACACCGGCTCGGTACCCGGCCCGGTACCTTGCACGGTCCGTGCGGCACACCGTCTTGGTACCTGGCCCGATCCGTGCGGCATACCGGCCCGGTACCTGGCCCGTTCCGTGTGGCAGTCCGGCCCGGTATCAGGCCCGGTCCGTGCGGCATTCCGTGCCATTCTGGGCAGACCTCTTCTTCTTCCTCCCTCAACATCGTTCCCACAAATTTATACCTCAAAAACTCCATTTTTAGCCCCAACAACCTCCAAAATCAGTCCCAAAACCTCCATACTTCAATACCCATATTGGGTTTCACCAAAAACAACACAAACTCAAGTGATTCTATGCAAAACCTTCACCTTTCTTCACAAAACAATCATCTAAACTACAATAACCTTAAACTCATCCTACTTCAAGCTTTTCTCTACCAAACCCATAACTCAACTTCATTGAAATGAGATTTAAGAGAGTGCTTACCTAAGGAAATGGATAAAGGAAGAAGAATAAGAGGTTTTTGAGAAGCTTTGAGGTGGAAATCAAGACAAAGTCTCCCTTTTTCTCCTTGCTTCTTCTTCAAGCTTCAATGGACACCTCTCTCTTCCTCAACTTGGTAATTTCGGCCACACTAGTGAAATGGGCTGAAAAGTGTCCCAAATGAGGTCTTAAACCTAGGGTGCAATACCCAAAAAGCCCCATTGCCCTTTAACCTCTAATGTCCAAGTTTTTAAGGGTAAAAGGGTCATTTTCCCCTATTTCTTCTCACCCAAGCAACCATGGACATGTGTCCATGTGGGGACCACCTCTACCCAAAATATCTCCAGCTTAATTAATTTAATTCGGTTTAGTCTTTAATTAGACTTAGTTTTACCCCGAGTTGACTTTTTCGCAAACACAGTCGTTTGAAAAGAAACAACCCAACTAAGCTAATCGTAACGATGGCTAAGCTTTTTGTGTCCCGAAAAGGTCCCGAATGACTCCCGGAGTCATCGATTGACTTTTCCGGCGGAAAGTCAACTTTCGCCAGATTTCGCCGGTTCGACCGGGATCGAACAGGGGCGGTTCTTACAAGAACTCAGAAACAACCAGACAAACCCGACACGGGTTGAAACAGATGATAAACAACAACAAAGCAACTAAGGATCACAGAAACAGAACTGAAACCACCAAGAAAAGAAAACAGGGAACGGTCTTATAACCTAAATTTCTCAACCATGAAGTGCTTAATAAAAACAAAGTTAAGGCCTTGAAGCTGGATTTTCCAACCATGAAGCACAGAAGCATCAAAACTACGAACCCACTGCTCAAGAGTCGAACCAAATATACGTCAACTCTAATCCTTTAAAGTAGCAAGCCAATCCAAACTCATTAGAACCACAAACTCCCAAATAAAGAATTTGAGGCTCTAAGCAATGTCGGTGGCCTGCACCGCAGCGGTAGAGACAGAACCAGGGGATAACCCCTGGAACCCCGAGACCAATCTACCCAGATCGATAGGCTTCAAAACATGCAATGAGCCTAAACCCTCGCTGGTGGCCAACACCAAGACAGACGAGCCCGAGCCAACACATTACAACCGAAAAGAGATAAGTCCTAATCGCTGGAGATAGAAAGGAAACGGGGAGAGAGGCAGAATCTTAAGGAGAGGAGAAAGATGTACCTTAGCATAGAGCAGAACGAGCCATAGAACCGAGTTGTCTGAAAAGTGCCAAGTCCAGCCAGCATCGAAGAAGCGAGGGGCACCCCCAACAGGCATATCTGTAGTTATGACAGGAAGATCTGGCCTCCGATGGCCAGATCTGAAAGCAGACTCACCAGAAGCAGTCAGCCGACCTGCACAGAGACGCGATTCTTTAAAGCCAGAACGGTCCTTGCCGGAGACGAGAAAGCGCTTCCCATCTCTGGAAATGAGAAGGCGCCAGACGGAGAAAAAAGGAGAGCCAAGCACCCCATCGCCCGCCAGAGAACTTCGGTCTGCAACGATCCTCTCTTGGGAAGGAGGGGAAAGGAGTCCCACATCCAGATCTGAAGTTTTTGGACACCGAGGAGACGGAAAAGCTCAACTCGCAACCACCGCCCGAGGGGAGAGATGGGGTCGAAGAAGGAGGGAAAGGAAGGAGAAGGGAGGCTAGGGTCGCCGGTGACCTTAATGGCCGGAACCACGAGTCCACTGCCGAAGGCGACAAAAACTGAGGAAGCTCAGCTTTTCAGAAGAGAGAGGCGAAAACAAATTTTTGGAGAGAATTTGCTTTGGAGAGCAACTTATTGATATTCAGTATCTACATTGACTCTGGATTTTATTTTTTCACATCATATGCCTCAGCTTTTATTAGCTAATGTATATGATGTTTCATGGTTGAGTCTTAATGTTTTACTTTTCTTGACATTATATTATGGGTAAGATAAATAATGACGACAAAACATATCAAATTATAATGAGAGGGGAGGACATAGAACAAATGTTGATGAACAAATCAGTACATTTTTTCTAAACACATGGTAGTGGAAGTGATGTGTATAATTTGAAATGGTTGCGGTGCTTCCTGTTGGAGGACAAGAAAGACAAAAAGGCAATGAAATGAAATCTCCAAATACCTCAAAAAGAGCATCAAAACCCATTCGAGACTGAGAGAGACTGCTCTCTTTTCCCACAACTGAGGAGCACCAGCACCGTTCTTCCTGTCTCCTCCTCACCTCCACCGTTGGATACCAACCCTCCAACTCAATCCTGCGGCCTTCATTTGCTCCCTCTTTTAACTTAATCAACAAATTAGTTCTAATTTTCTTTTTAAATAATATTAACAATTCAATGCTCACCTCTTCACGTTCTTGAAGCAACCCCTCTTTGAAAGGGTCTGTTTTTTTTTCACTCCAAACCTAGTGGACAAATTGTTTGATTTTATTTATTTTAATATACTTTTTTATCGATTAAATCATCACCTCCAACCAGAAAAGAAAAGAAAAACACTTTTTGGGGTCTGCGTATGGAGTAGAGGTTCTTCTGCTGTGTCCCAAAGTTTGAGCCTTTTCTTGTCAGTGACAGAGAGTGATTTTGAGGCTTTGAGCAGCTCGGACTGGGACATGTCTGAGGTTAGAGATGCCGCCATCAAGCTCTTCGGAAGGAATATTCCTGTGCCGGACTTTCCATCTCCGGCGGAGCCCGATTCGGCTGCACCACAAGCTCCTTTGGTATTGTTATTTTCATCTCAGCTTCAATAGTATGTGTTTTGTTGGGATGGTTTCCTTTATATTTCTATTTTGTTTCTTTATGTGGAAAGTTGGGTCCAGATGTTTCTTTCTATTTTTGGGTCTTGCCTAAAACATTGATGGTATTAGAAGAGGGTATTGAGAAATTGAATAAAGTTTCAATCTTTATGCCAGTGATATGTTTGTTGGATGTTGAGAAAAAAATGATCTTTACCTGTGTTTCCTCTTTTGAATTGGGGATTTGCTTTTTTATTGGGAGCTTAATTTACTGATACTAAGGGACAAATGTTTGTTTACTAGTCATGATGTTCTCTGATTGTTTCTGGGGTTGAAATGTGACCTTGAGTTTATGGTTATTCAGTTATCGCTACAGATTTTATAGCTTTAATAGGTGGGAGTCTTAATCCATACCAATAATTCCTGTAGGTGTCCTTCTAGATTCTTCAGTGCTACCTTTTGAGATTCTTCAGGAAGCGATTCGCTCTTGGGATATCATGCTAGAGAATTAATATCCCACACAGTCAGCAAGTTTCACATTGGAAGAGCTTTCTATAAAACATTATCTTTGGAACACAACTTCTCAATACATTAGCTTTAATGTGTTGGTTCTGATTCTGTGGGAGTTGCTTGGGTTTGTTGGTTGCTTTAGCCTGAATGATGTTTAGTAGTAAAATGTGATATTGTATCCAACTCAAAAAGTATTTTCGGGTTTCAGGATGAAATGAGGAAAGTGGATACTGCTCTGATGGCAAAATCATGCAAAGACGTTCCTTCAAACTCAGAGGATGGAAGAGAAAACAATGAGCTAGAAGGAAATCGTATCCCTGCTGAAGACCAAGTCTTGAAGAGGCCGGAGAAGATCCTCCCCTGTCCTCGGTGCAACAGCTTGGACACAAAGTTTTGCTATTTCAATAATTATAATGTCAACCAACCTAGGCATTTCTGCAAGAACTGCCACAGATATTGGACAGCCGGGGGCACGATGAGAAACGTTCCTGTGGGAGCTGGACGGCGAAAGAACAAGCATCCATCAATACCATTTCGTCAAGCGGTGGTGCAGTCTGATGGATTACAATGTGAAGCCTCAAACTCTGTGAATCATCAACATCTCTCAGGTGTAGGACTTCCTGATACTATCCAGGGAATAGGAAAAGTTATGAAGTTTAGCAAGGATGTTCATCTGTGTGAATCAATGGCAGCTTCGCTTAATCTCAGAGACCCAGCAATACGTGCTAAAATGGGCTCTACTGCTGTTGGGAATGATGGGGAAGAGCCATCCTCATCTGGGTGTTTTTCGGCAACCACTAGTGTCCATGAAAATGAATTGCCAGAAAGACAAATCGAGCAGGTTAGTTTGCAAGGACTTAAACCTCATATGCAGCATTATCCCGGTGCCCCACAGGCTTATCCTTGGAACCCTGGTTGGAGCACAATGATGTTCAGCCCCGATAACAACAATTCTAGTGTAGGTTCTCCACCCATGATGGCAGTTTCTAGCTTCTGCCCCCCAAGTGTGACTATCCCATTTGTTCCTGCTCCGTACTGGGGGTGCATGCCTAGCTGGGATGGTAGGAAATGGAATATTCCCATGGTTGCAACTACTGGTGCTGGATGCCTTTCTCCTTCATCTTCTGCTAGCAACAACTGTTCGGGTAATAACTCCCCAACCTTGGGAAAGCATTCAAGGGATGCAACTTTGCAGGCAGAAGAAAAGACAGGCCAGTCTCTTTGGGTGCCTAAGACTTTGAGAGTTGATGACCCAGATGAGGCTGCAAAGAGCTCCATATGGGATACTTTGGGCATTAAGCCTGATAACATTCAACCCGTTAAGAAAGGTGGCATTCTCAAAGCTTTCCAATCCAAACCTAAAAATTCATCAGATCCAGATGCTGACCATGTTCTGCAAGCAAACCCTGCAGCTTTTTCTCGCTCTCAAACATTCCAAGAGAACACGTAGAAGATTGCCCGTCATTTCTTTACAGAGCTAATTACTTGATAGGCTGCCCATGGTATACAACTTTCTTTACTGGTCCATAAAGCACATGGAAGCTCCATATAGTTAGTGGTTGATTATCTGGTGCAGAAGATAGTTATGGCCAAAACTAGGGCAAGGAAAATTCTGAACTGGTTTGCACCTTATCAACATTCATATGAACCATGTTATTTCTTATGGCAACTAGTATAAGATGTACCAAGTTGATACTATTATGGTTCTGCTATCTCAGAGTTCAAGGTATGGTCCTCAGATCCAACAGCAACCAAGGAGATTCCCATTTTAGGGTTTAAACAGTTATGGTTCTCAAGTATTTGTTTGTCTTCAAAAGCTTAATAGGCTGTAAGCTATTCAATTCAATCTGTTGTCAAGAGAGAATGTCAGTCAGAAGATCAAATTTTGTTACTTGATTTGTATATGGGATAGACAGATGAGTTTTGCTCTTTGAAATTAGTGTTACTTGTTTAATAATTTGCACTTTGGTTGCTGCTTATATTTGTGTTTCTCTTTCATTGTATTATATCATGGTATCATATCAGATTTTAATCAATACCACCACCCATCAGATTTTAACCCAGCCTGGAGAAAGTGACTCAAAACACTTGGCCAAGTAGACAAGAAAGGTTGGTAAAGGAAGCTGTCTTTGTATACTCTTCATATAAAAATGGGTTTGGTCTGATCTTGACTTGCAGGTTTTTTCAGATAACCACAGGCTTGCTTTGTTTTCAAATGGAATATTTTCATACAGGTGGGGGTGGGGTTCAGCATCCACAACCAGTAATATAAGTCAATCTAATTATGAACTCATGATTGAAATTACAAAAAGATAGGGTGAGATCTAACTATTCAAGATTTCTGCATCTAGTTACGAAATAATCTGCATTGTGTATTTAAATTCGGTAATGAAACAATCTGGTCTAGGCCACTCCTGTGTCCGAGAGCTGCATTTGGGGATGTGGGAGTTGGGAAGTTGATTCTTGATTGTCTGCTTTCCCTGAATCCTGGACCTGTGCTGCAAACTGCAGGTTCCATAGCACATCTTCAACGGAAGGCCTATCAGATGGTTCACTGGACAGACACCTCATACATAACTCCATCATTGTCTTCAATGATTCGTCCGAGCACTCTTTGTGCACCGCTGGATCAACGATGCTCCTTCTAGCTGTCTCATCAGTTGCTGTGCTTACTTGTAGCTGCATAAGAATCAAGACCAAAACTTTGCTTCAATACCAAATGAAAACTTCCACCTTCAAACTACATGAAAATGGCCATGTTGCGGAAGAGGCTACTCACTAGATCTTTTGAAACATCGACCTCGTTCTGGGACATGATTGGCCTTCCAACAATAATTTCCAGTAAGATAACTCCTAGGTCGTAAACATCATTTTTATCCGTATGCTGAGCTCTGCAGATTAGATAGAATTGTGAAAATAAACTATGAAGTATTTTGTGCAAATTATGCTGTATTCATCCTTTTATGATTCATGTGCTGTATTTAAAGAGGTATGATGAATACCTTGCCTGAGCTTTTGTTCGAGAAGAAGAAACAGCAGGAGCCACCTGGAAAGATCTCAAAGAATCAACGAATATAGCTGAGTGAAAGAAAATATGCTTTAAAGAGTTGAAGAAGTTCCTTTGTGTCATACCGCTCCCCAATTCTCAGCTAAAAGAGGCAGATTATTGATGCTGATCTTCACATGTAGAGTATGATCCAAGAAAACATCTGTGATCTTCAGATTATTTGAAAATACGCCAGGTACAATCCCTGTGTGCAGGAACTGAATGCCCTTTGTGACTCCAATCGCCGCTGATATTCTTTGAGTCCATGTAAGCTTTTTTCCCGGAAGCCCTTCATCAGAACTAGAGTAGCCTTCATTATTAAGAACTTGATTAGATACTTATTTTCTTCACCTAAGTTGACCATCAACCTAATACTGTTATTAACGCCCTAGGAAATTAGGTTACCAGAGATGCAGCTTCTTAGTGTTCGGTCTGGGATGAACTCAAATATAACGAACATTCTGCTGACACTTGAATCATCTGGGTAGCACTCAAGGCAATGCCCAAGAGCACTAGCCAAATGTCTATGCCTGAGTTTGGAGATCAGCTCAATATGGTGAGTGTAGCTCTGAGGGCTGTGCCTTTTTCGCATTTTCAAGCTTCTAATGGCAACAACAGTGCCATCAGCAAGTTTCCCTCTGTAAATCTGGCAATATGACAGAAGAAATGGCAGAACTTTATGATTGGTAAGAAGCCTTCAGATGGTCGCTTCCATGAATAAACAAGATCAACACACTAGAAAGAAGAATTAAATAAGATGCAACTTTCTCTGCATCTTTCTGATAGACAATTGTAACTGCAGGTATAAGGGTGACCAATGCATATTCTGTAGCTAGATTAGTCAGTGTAATGGTCATAGACACAAGTCTTTGACCTGATACTTATAAATAGTGTTTATGAAGTATAATACCTGACTGTTATCATTTTCTCCTATTAAAGTTGTTGAATTGAAGTTGCTTGTGGCATTCTTGAGTTCCTCCAATGGAAAGGCTCGATAAGCAGGAAGACCAAGTGCTCCAAGCTTCATAGTTTGCACAATATACCCTACAAGGCAGAGAATTAAAAGTCGTTTCCTTTCTGAATGAAAGGTAATTAAGAAGGAAGTGTGAATCTTACTTGCATCTGTAAGCATCTTGGCTGTGTTTACAGGCGAAACATTCTCAGTGATAAGCCTGGTATGAGGTTTCTTCATTGTTCTTATGTAGTAATACTCTCTTCTTGTTGCGAGGAATATCAGGAGCATGATCACTATCCCTCCGAGCATGCCTCCTGTTATGCCTAATGCAAGAAGTGCCTTAGCAAACACTCTATTCTGCTTCTGCTCCCGATGCGATATTTTCACAGCCAGAGCTTGATTTGTGCAGTAGGAAGGAGGGTGCTGCTCTTGGCTTCCTCCTGAAAAGCAGTTCTCTGAGTAATTGACAACCCTGTTGAAACCCTTTTGCAGACAGGTGGGCAAGTCCCCGGACAAGAGATTCATGGACAGGTTTGCAAACACAAGCTCGGAACTGCAGGACGTGTTCTGGAAAAGCTTTCCGGTGAACCTGTTTGCGGATACATCAAGGTATGCAATCGAAGGAAGGGACAGAAGTGATGACAGAAACGGCCCCACGAATCCATTGGAAGAGATGTCCAGTTTCTGAAGCTGGTAATAAGAGCCCAACTCGGTTGGGATGCTGAACCCGAACTTGTTCCTCCTCAGCACAAGAGTAACCAGCTTGTTGTGCAGGATTGGGAAATGGGGTCCAAGAAAATTACCTTCCAAATCAAGAACCTGAAGGTTTGTGAGATTGTGAAGATCAGGGATTTCCCCGTACAAATAATTTGTTGAAAGGGCTAAAATCCGAAGACTGTCCATTCTTGAGATAGAATTGGGGAGAGGCCCACCAAGTGAATTGTTCTTGAGGCTCAAAACAGCCAGAGCAGGGAGTGAAGTGAGCCACTCAGGAACTTGACCAGTGAACCTGTTATGGTCCAGCATGAGGGTCTGGAGATACCTCAAAGAAGAAAGCTCGACTGGAATGGCTCCACTGAAGTAATTAGAACTCACATTGAGAATCTCCAGAGAAGTGAAGTTGGCAATACTAGGAGGAAGTGGCCCCCAGAGACCAAGAGAGGCGAGAGTGAGGACTCTGAGGTTTGAGAGACCAACGGCGAGAGTGTCGAACAAGAGCTGAGAGGAGAAGCTCTGAGGCAGAGGAGGAGCAGCGACATTGGTGCCAACAATGTGGAGCTGAGTCAAGTTGTCTTCATAGCACACAAGAGTGAAAGATGGGGATGGTTCTGTGTTGCACAAATCAGGGGTGGAGGAGGAGCTCAAGCTGGTCATGGCATGTGGGTAGTTGAGAAGCTGCTGGATGGTGTAAAGAGCCTGAGATTGTGATTGCTGTAGCTGGTGAGAGACTTGGAGGGGGAGCAAAACCAGTAGCAGAAGAAGATGAAGAGAGTGATGAACTGGTTTTCCATTCCCCATCACACCTCTCTCTGGTGATTAATCAGGCAAAGAGTTGAGGCTAAGAAGAAGAGGACATGCTTTGCTTTTCAGAGGAGATTGTGCTGAATTTCTTCAAGAAATGCAGTCTCAAAGACAAGGCAATATTGTAATAACCAGGTTTTTGGTGAAGAAGAAGAATAAAAAAACATGGCTGATTCAGACTTCACTTGCCACAGTGTTCTTGCACTGAAGATTTCATGGTATGGTATGGTATGGTCTACCTTGCGGTTACTTTAAACTGATATCAAAAAGATAAGATTTTGCAATGTTAACATATATTGGCACAACCAGAAAATCATAATGCCTAAAAGTTTTATTTTAAAGGGTTAATTGTTGAAACTTACCCTTATGTATTGGTCACGAACACTATGCTACCCTCATTTTCAAAATGATATTTGCAGTACCTTATCTATTGGTCACGTGATTACGTTAGGAAAAAAATAGACGGTAAAATGCCGTTTTTTCCATTTTGTTAGTCATATGACCTCAAGTGTCATATAATGGATGGTAAAATGACGTTTTTCCTTCATTATTTTACTTTCATACATTTTATAAGGAACATTATCATTGCACCCTCGTTGTTCCTTATAAAATATATAGAGGTCAAATACTTAAGGGAAAAAAACGTCATTTTACCATCCATTATATGACACTTGAGGTCATATGACTAATGGAATGGAAAAAACGGCATTTTACCTTCTATTTTTCTTAATGTAATCGTGTGATCAATAGATAAGGTACCACAAATATCATTTTGAAAAGGAGGGTAGCATAGTGTTCGTGACCAATACGTAAGGGTAATTTTCAACAATTAACCCTATTTTAAATGTCATTGCCATTTATTACTTAAAGAATATTCTTAAATGTCATTGCCAGTCATATATACGTTACCTCTTTCCCCGTCTTTATCTTATTTGCACAGGGAAGTGGCTACGAGTTGGTGAATTATGGTCTGCTGGTACCTGGCACCTGATCTATCGTCGTTCCTTCATGTTTGCATACGAGTGGGATGAATCGGCTCTTTTAATGGAGCTCCTTGGCTCGGTTTCGGTCCGTCCGGCTTTTCCTGATTCAGTCACTTGGTCACAGAGAGAAGCTGGTTTCTCCTCTGCTTCTGCTTACTTGTTGCTTTCAGATTCTGACCCTGCTCCAGTTTCTTGGGCTGGTATTCTTTGGGTCAAGAACCTTCCGCCCAAGTATAGCTCCTTAGTATGGTTATTAGCTCACAACGTTGTCCCTACTAAGGTCTTTCTGGAGGAAAGGGGTATACGAGTTTCGATTCAGGACATGCTCTGCAGTTTATGTTCTCTGATTTTTGAGGACTCCTCTCACCTGTTCTTGCACTGTACATATGCTTGGCGTTTTTGGTCGAAAGTCTATGTCTGGTGGTCACTTGTTTGGGTAGTACCGGGAGACTGTGTATCCTGTTTGTTTGCTTGGAGAGGGCTTAATAGCAAGAGATGGTGAAAGGCTTGGGTCAAGGTAGCATATCTTTGCTTCTGGCAATTTGGCTGCAGAAGAATTCTGCAGTATTCAGGCAGTAGTTTGAGCCCGTTGAGGCAGTTTTTCTTAAGTTGCAGACACACAGTTATAGTGTGTGCAAAATGACAGGGGATTTTCTAGAAGGGGCGAGCTTAAGCACTTGCTGTTTTACTTGTGCTCGCAGGAGCTAATCTGTTATAGGTTGTTTATTTCTTTGGAGGTTATTTTGGGGACTCATCCCCTTGGCTTTGTAAAATTTTTCATTTTCAAAGCTCTTTGGATAAAACATCATTTATAACAAATGATAAATATAAAAATGAAAATAAAATAAAAAGGTAAAAAGGGCCCTGGCCAAATGGTAAGGATTTGATGGGAACAAAATAGATGAATTTCAGAATTAATTTAGATTGGTTAATTGATGATCCCTAATCAGTAAACAGTAGAGAGAAGTGAAGTATAGTAATTAATGAGGAAGCATGCAAGTGCAACAACCAAGGCATTGTAAGTAAGGTTGATTCTTTCTCCAGCTTGAAGAGGGCATTAAATGTAAATAGTAGTAATTATGAAACCTTTCAAACACAAAGTGGGCAGAGATGAAGTCAGATGTGTCTCTGTCTTTACCTCAGAATCAGATGATGACACATAATACCACAAATAAGTATAGCATCTCGAGATTCATTTTCATATTCTCAATCCCTCCCGTCCTTGTACTTTCACTTACGTTATTTTATTCTATGGTTTGATTTGAAGAAAATTAGTTCCATCCTATTGTATTTTTTGAAAGGGATTTCGGTCTCTCTCTTTTTTTGATCAATGAGTTTTTATAATTTCACAACTTCCATGAAAAAAATAGCAAAAGAGAGCACACTTGTTTCAATCTCTTGTTTTTTTTTCAATAAGTCGAGAAATTTATAAACCTCATTTTCAAAGAATGAAAAAGGGATGAAAACATCACACTTGCAACTAAGAAGCTGAACCAAGGTACAACCGACCTGAAAATGAATGAACAACAAACGCGAGCGTTGGCCTACCTGCACAACCTCATGACAACCCCAACAAGGAGAGATATCTAAAACACAAGTCAAAACCCTGATTTTCCAAACATTAAGCCCAAACAAAACAAAATAAACCAACCTACTGCCACAGAATGTAGAACACCCTGTCTCGTCAGAACCATCAGTCAGTCACACGGACTACATGACGATGACCAACCAGTCGAAGGCCAACACCAAAAACGACGGAGACGAATCAAAGGATAAAATCCTCCAAAACTCATTATACTACAATCGAAACTGAAGGCATAATGCTTAATGGCGCGAAGGCCAAGCACCTCGACGGGGGCCAACACCCAGAACCGACGAGTTCTACCCACGAAATTGGGAGGAAGGAGAAATTACCAACAAATTACGAAAGAGGATAATGAAGGGGACACTAAACTAAAGAAACAGATAAGGAGTACCCGTAAGCCTCTACGATCTACCAATTCCACGACGAATCCAGGTTGAAGAAGAAGTGTGTCCCACGATCGACACTTGAAAAGACACCTCCAAAGCTACGCTCAATCCCCCACCACACCACCTCAAGGGAAAAACAGCAGAGTCAGTTAATCCGGAGGCCAACACCAATACCGGTCCGACATCCTTGAACCTACTAGAGAGCCGAACAGTCGGCGAGTAGTTCCGACGACGACGAAGTAGGAGAACGCGGACACAAAGTCTGAAATAGGGGAAAGAGCAGCGGTCAAAGTCCGGCATGACAAGTCTGGCACGACGAGCAAGATCCGACGAATCTCGAACGGAGCTGGGCGTGACCCACGCGCTGCCCATGGCCAACCCAGGACCAAGCCCTGGACAGGCCCGGGCTCAGCAACCGAACCAGGCTCAAGCCCAAGCCTTGGACAGGGCCGAGCTCTGCAACCGGTCCAAGCTTAGGCCCACAACCCAGGCCCAAGCCCGCGACCCATGCCAAGATCAGAACACAAGACCCGAGCACACTCCGGCGAGCAGAGCTACCGTCCGGTTGAGCAACAACCAAACTGTTGGGTCTCGAGGTAGGGTTGGAGATGAACCAACTCGCAACGGAAAATCAATGAAAACCAAGAGACGATTAAAACCATGAAACAACTAGCAAAGAATGGATTCACAAGAGAAAAATTCAGCACTATTTCTTACCAAAACAAGAACACCGGGTAACGAATGATTGGCTTGATTCTTCAAGACGCCTACGTATCCACATGGGAATCAAAGCCACGTAGTTCTTCTCTTTGAGGACTCAAGAACACAAAAATGGAGGTGGGAGCTTGCCTTGGCCGAAATTGCCATGGAGAGGAGGGAGAAGTTATGTTTCCTATTCTTGTCTTGTGTTTGTTATGTTGAAAAAAGATGACTTAAACATAACAAACCTCATACTTGTCCAACTAAAGGCATGAGACAAGTATGGTGACAAGTAAGGTGTAAATAGGACAAAGTTTGGCTAGACAAGATGGGGTTAGGTGGTGAATCAGCAACACCTTAATCCTTGTCGTGGTTACTTAGTACTAATTAATCAAGACTTTTTTTTAGTTCCATGGGCCTTGGTTGCATGGGCCTTTCATGGGCCTCTTGGAACATGGCATGTGGCCATTTCCAACGAGGTCCCGTGATTCGCTCTCGCCTCCAAGCCTTCCATACCGTAAATGTCCAACATTATCCGACGTGATCAATCCGAAGACTCCAAGCCTTATCTTGATCCGTAAAGTCCTATTCACTTACGGGCACATGACCCAAAACCTAGTTTTTGTCATGTCCCGAGACAACTCCCTTTTGGCCATTCTCCATAAATGTGTCAATGAGTTTCACCCTCCGGTGTGACCCTTAGGTTTATGCATGTCAATAGGTCAACGTAAAATCTCACTTTACTTGATCGTATATAAGTGGAAACTAACGAGACTTTAGTATTGCCTGACACTGCATAACGAATCGACCCTATCGATTCTAACCTTTCCGTCGTCCCTGTCATTAATCTTTTATCTCCAATATCTTGATTAAGATAAGGCATAGAGCCGTCATAAAAAAAATTATCATAAATAAAACTGAATTTTTGAAAAAAAATATTTTTAAAAAAACTGATTTTATAAAAAAAATTGATTTTTATATATTTTTTAAATTAAAATCTGAATTTTTGAAAATAAAAAATTGATTTTATAAAAAAAAACTGATTTTATTTTAAAAATAGTGAAATTTTCAGCTTAACACCCTAACAATGAAGGGTATTATTGTCATTTCACTTATTTTCAAATTCTGAACCAATGGTATGAGTTTGAAAATTTGAGTAATAGTTAGGGGTATTATGGACATTTTACCCGGTTGGGTATGAAAGTGAAATTAAAAGTTTGGTTAGGGTACGAAAGTGAAAAAAATTTATGCTAGGGTATTAAACTGAAATTAAATGTTTGCCAGGGTGGTAAAATGAAAATTTCCCTACTTTATATCTCTTGCATATGTGTTTGGAATCTCTAGTGATGAACTGATGGTCAACTTTTTTTTTGATCAGCAAGTTTTTGTTATTCAAACCAAGATTTCGAAAAGAAATACAAGGTCAAGGGTTTTAACCCTCAAAGATATTACAACCAAAAGGGCAACAATTCAATGTCCCCTAACTAGAAAAGGTGAAACACCTAAACTCAAACAAGTATAAGAAAAAGATTTAACATCAACAATAAAACCCAACCCTTAATACACTTACCTAAGCCCACCCAGCGACAAATAGTACCCAATGTAGTGAAAAACCAGTCGAGTAGGGATCAAAATCAACCAAGGAACGCTGAAAACAAACATCCGGAAGGAGAAGCTTGCATCGTACGTAACCAAACCTCTAAAGGGGAAGCTTGCAGCGCAAGTAACCAAGCTTTTCAAAACAAAACCCGTTAGGCAAGCTAACCAAACCCTTTAGTCACCCAAAATCAGTCCCCCAGACCAGAAATGTCTCCTCGGCAACAAAACAAAAGGTGTCAAGAGATGTCATCCCAGTGAAGACAATCAAAAGTACCAAAGGAACATCACAAACAAACCCTAGAAAGAAGTTATGCATCAACCACTGGCGAAACACTGGAAAGCAATTATGCAGCAACCATAGGAAGAACAACACAAGCCAAAGCAAAATAAAAACACTCCCTAAATCTACCCTCGCACCAGAGAGAAAAGAGGAGACAGGAGAAGAAAAAAGAAACCACTCTCAGAAAATTAAATCAGAACACCCAAACCCACTCCTAATCCTCACCAACCTAAAACCTCACCAGTGGACCCAAACCAAACCCCCCAAATCCAACCCAACCCCTCAAACAAACCAATATCCAAGTCACTAAAATACTGATCCAATTACTGCCTCCAGCTATTAATCCTTCTAATGCAGCTGAGAGGATCAAATAGCCAACAAGCAAAAGAGAAAGAGGAGTCTGGTTTGAATAGAGTCCACAATATTTGGAATGAGTCATTTTGAATTTGTTGAAGTATCCACTCAGAAGTAAAAGATATGTCCTTAAAAATGACTGAGTTTCTAGCCAACCAGGTCCTCCAAATAACAATTGAGAAAATGAGGCTCCAATATTTTGTTGCAGATCTAGGGATCAGACCATTCCAAGAAAGAAACCAAGGCAAGATTGAATCAGGTCTTGCTGATTTTACCCCCCACAAGTCCAAACAAGAATCCCAGCAATCCCAAGCCAAAGGAGAAGATAAAAATAAATGGTCAATTTCTTCAGGTTCAAGGAAGCAATTTGGGCACCAGATATTTTCTGCATAAAGGCCTCTCGAGAGTAGAAAGCACTTGGTAGGCACAGCTTTCATGCAAAGGAGCCAAGAGAAGGCAGCCATTTTAGGAGGGAGCAGAGGAGTCCAAAGTAGGGAAGGCCACTCCAAGGATTGGTTCAGATTCTCATCCAAAAATTGATACATCTTGTGTACTTTAAAACCAGCTTCATCAATCTTCCAAGACACTTTATCAGTTCCAATTAGTTGCAATTGGCAAGAGTTCAGATGATCCCCAAGCTCAACAAAGATGTCTACTTCCCAACCCCTAAGGTCTCTTCTAAAAATAAGGAACCAATCCCCCTCAAACCAGAAGTTGGATACAATGGACTTCTTCTGAGTACTCAAATGATATAACCTTTGAAATACAAATTTGAGTGGCACATCTAGTAGCCAAATATCTTCCCAAAATAAGGCAGTACTACCAGTAATAACAGTCCAATGCAGTCTCATTGCACCAAAAGCACTAGCAAATTTTGGGCAATCAAGCAGAGATTGAATGTGTCTCAGAAAAGAGTGATCATCATGAATAAGCAATTTGGAAAGATGCCAAGAATTTGGATCCCAACCATATTTGGCACACAGGAGTTGTTTCCAGAGAGAGTCTTTCTCAAGAGCAAATCTCCACCACCATATAGCAAGGAGTGCCTTGTTCATAATGTGTAAAATTTTTATGCCCAAGCCCCCAGAAACTTTTGGCCTACATATTAAATTCCATCTCACTTTGTGTAAAACTTTCTTAGAAACAGTCCCATTCCACAAGAACCTTCTTTGCCATTTTTCCATCTCCTTGATCACTCCTTTAGGGGCTTGATATAGAGACATATAAAAAAGAAGGAGAGAGCTAAGTGAGGATTTGATGAGGGTTAGTCTGCCTCCAAAAGATCTTGCCTTGGCTTGCCACAAATTGAGCTTGCTCTTGAATTTTTTGATCACAGACTCCCAGGTTTTCAATCTTGTAGGATTGGATCCAAATTGAAAACAAAGATAGTTGAAAGGAAGCTCCATCTCAGCACATCCCAGAACATGTGTAATCTCCTCCACATACACAGTTGAAGGATTAAGAACAAGGACTTCAGATTTGTTGAAATTAATTTTTAGACCTGTGGCTTTTTGGAGACAAAGCAACGTATGCTTCAGATTGATCACTTGTTGTAGTCCAGCTTGAATAAAAATCAGAGTGTCATCAGCAAATTGAAGATGAGATATCTCAGGACCTGAATCATTACATTTAATCCCTGAAAACATTCCAATAGTAATTCCTTTGATCATCAATTGATGAAGTGATTCAGTAAGTAGTGCAAATAGTAGTGGGGATAAAGAGCAGCCTTGTCTCAATCCTCTCAAAAGAGGAAAATCTCCAGATGGTGAGCCATTGACCATAACTGAGGACCAAGCCTTCAAGAAAATAGTGATCCACTCAATCCATAAAGAGCCAAAACCCTTGAAACCAAGGATTTCAAGCAAAGCCTCCCAACTGACATGGTCATATGCTTTCTCAAAATCAACTTTAAAAATGATAACCTCTTGACCTGTAGCCTTAATGGACCGAATGAGTTCAGTAAAACTGAGTATACCATCTAAAATCTGTCTGCCTACTATAAACCCTGACTGAACATCATTTACAAGGTGATCAATCACCTTCTTTAATCTGGCTGCCAACAATTTAGAGATGATTTTATAGGAGCTTGAGATGAGACTAATTGGCCTATAGTCTTTAAAGGAAAAGGGTGTAGCAGTCTTGGGAATAAGAGTAATGAATGAGGAGTTGATCCCTCTACCCAAAGAACCTTGATGAGCAAAATGGTTTACAAAAGCCAAAATGTCCTGCTTCAAAAAAATTCCAGCAATGTTGGTAAAACTTCATGGTGAAACCATCAGGACGAGGTGCCTTCTCACCATTGCATGATTTAATGGCCAACCAAACTTTTTCCTCAGAGAAAGGTTTTTCAAGTTCCAATGCATGTAGTGTTGATAGAGAATTAAAAGGAAGGCTAGAGAGGTCAATGCAGATCTCAGAGTCCTTAAGAAATCTTCTTTGAAAATGTGCCTTTGCCACTGATTTTATCTCCTCAGGTGAAGTGAAGCTCAACCCACCCTCTTGTATTTGTGTAATGAGTTTCTTCGTATGATTGAGATTAGCCACTATGTGAAAGAATTTAGTGCATCTATCACCATCTCTAGACCACTTGAGCCTAGCTTTTTGGCTCCAGAGCTTAACTTGCAGCTTAAGTTTCCCAATTAACTTAGCATTCAGAAGAGATTTGTGTGCCACCTCAGAGGGAAGAAGTGATCTGAGATCCAATTCACCATCTAAACTTTTGATCTTAGATTTTAAATAGTCAATATCATTCTCCAGCCAACCAAAGGTATTCACATTCCAGGATCTCAAATAACTCTTTAATGATTTGAGCTTAAACCAAAGCATGTAGGCAGGTGAACCAGAACCTTGGATAGATAACCAAAAAGTTCTAATGTCAGAATAGAAAGAAGGATGATCCACCCAAGCATTGATGAATTTAAAAGGTCTTGGACCCCAGTCAATAATGGGATTGCAGAGAAAGATGGACTTGTGATAAGATAACACTCTAGGTAGACAAGTCTGAGTAATTGTATCAAAGCAGTTCAAAACAAGGGGGAAATTAGGAATCTGTCTATCCTAGAGGCTTTGGAACCAGGCCCAAACCAAGTGTAATTACCCCCTCCCAATTGTAAATCCACCAGACCCACAGAGTCCAAGAAGTGATTAAAATCCCTGATACTGGAAGAGGAGTATCTATCACCAGTTTTCTCAAGAGGATCTAATATCGCATTAAAATCCCCAGCCACCACTAATGCATCACCACATTGATTGATCTTCAAGCTGATCTCTTGCCACATGACATCTCTCAAAGGAACCAAGCAAGGAGCATACACATTTACAATGGCAATACTGAGTTCAGAAGCAACAAGGGTACCAGACCAGTAAATAACATTCTTCTCTATCAGATGAGTGTAAATTAAAGATGTCCCTATCCCAAAGAGTAATAATGCCTCCTGAATTGCCCTCAGCAGGAGAGAATATAGCCTCCCAAGATTGAGAAAAACCATAGGCTGAGATAAAATAATCAGGCAAAACATTGATTTTAGTTTCTTGTAACTGAACCATGGAGAGATGTAATTTAGCACAAACATTTCTAAGAGCCCTTCTATTTTGTCTAGAAGAGGCCCCCCTCATATTCCATGAGAGAATTCTCATGGAGAGGCCAAATGTAAAGAGGGAATGGTGGAGAGAGGAGATAATTGTCCCTCCTCAAGCTCCTCTAATTCACAATATTCTTCATCAGAACCATCCTCCAATTCCATAGCTTGGTTAACCTCCTGCTCTAGATTGTCAAATTGTTCAACAACAAGTTCATCAACAATGTAAGCCTTGAGCCCCAATGCTTTACAATAGTCCCAAGTGCCACTACCCCCAGGTTTGAAGTTTTAAACTGACTTTGATCCCAGTTTAGAAGCAGAAGCGGTATTGGGGGGAAGGTAGGTTTTGTTTTTGGATTTTGTGTTATAAGAAATTGGGTTGGCGGTTTTCTTCTTTTAAACTTTGGTAGTAAGAATTTTAGATGAAGCCGAGGGAGTGGTGAGAGCTGGTGTCAAATGTTTGAAAAACAAATTCCCTCCAAATCTGAGAGATTAGGGTTTGGTGTCAGTGATTTGGGACCCAAAACAGTGTTTAACTGTGTTGGGCAGATCCCCCCATTAATGTTGCATGCACCCAAAGCCTCTTTAATCCCCTTAAGCCCCAAATCAATCCCATCTACTCCAGCTAATGAGTTTTGTACTTCAGTCCCCAATGGAAATGGAATAGTGGCTTGCACAGTAATCAGTTTGTTTGAATTTTCTTCTCCAAATAAATCGGGAGCAATCAAAGTTTCTTTGAAGGATAGCATACCAACAAGAGGAGTCACAGGTTGCAAGCTCTCCCCCTCTATTAACAGAGGAAAATCCTCAGCAATAAAACCAATCTCTGGTCTAGTACTAGGTTGTGGAGTAGCCTCTAAGACCAAATTAGTAGTGATGTTTTCTACCACATGATCAATAGCATTAACTTCTTCAATAACTTCCTCCGACACTACAATCAATTCTCGAACATTCTCTCTAGTATTAGACACAATAAATTCACTAGAAAGAGAATTTTCTGACCTGGTATGATCCGAGGAGCAATCCTCAGTTTCCAACTGAACAATGATGTTGGGTACCACAGAAGGAAGTACAGAGCACACCATGATGTTGCAATGATCTTCTTCCAGCCAAAAATCTGCTTCTTTGTAAACTTTTAGGTATTCTTGAGAGTGTAGCAAGACATAAGCAGCTTCCATGGAGTGTCCCTCAATAGACGAAGGATGAATACACACGACCTTACCCAACTCTTCCACACATGCTTCAAAATTATTTGAGGACCAGCTTAAGATTGGTAACCCATAGATGGCCACCTAGGAGAATTTGCCACCTTGTTTGCAAAGATGAGATTTACCAATGATGATAGTCATCTAGTGGAGTAACCAAGCCACTCCATTCTCTAAAGCCTTTTGTTCAATAACTTCACCAGGAAAGTATAGAATCACTACTCGATTGCCCAAGGTTTTGATCTTGATCTCAGCACCTCTCTCCGCATAAAAATCTTCCATAATAGCTTCCACAGAAAAGTCTTTGTGTAATAGCGCTAGATGGCCCTTTTCCAACCAGACTCGATTAGATTCCACCACAGTACCCCTAATGCTGTGTGGATCACCAAGATGTTCCCCTTTCCTATGCCATTCTCCAACCATTAGTGGCTTTGTAAATTCTCTAGTTTTGGACCAAGCCTTTGTGACCCTCAATCTAAAGCCTTTGAGCATAAAGCCATTGAAAACTTGTATTCCCTTCAGTACATGTTCATCATTTTTGAAAGTAATGAAACCAAACCAGAGACCTTGTTTGTTGGGAGAGGAGGGAGCCTCAGCTTTCAAGATATCTCCACACTCAAGAAAGAGGTTTTGTAACCAAACGTTTGAAGTGTTTGGAGGAAGGTTGTAGACAAAAATTCTCTTCTCCTCCCAATTAGTGCCTAGAGGTTTCTTATGATGTTCAAAGTTTTCCGTTCGAGGCTGACTCGCAATCCTCTATTGATCAACTCTAGCCCCCCTCTGAGGTTGTGTGGCGATGATCACAGATTTGAGACGTTGAGAACCCACCCTTTGTCTCTGTGAGATTTCAAAACCTGGTGGTGGACCAGTTGCAGACGAAGAAGACATATCTCAATGATGTTGTAGCTCCAAACCAGAACAGAACAATCCAAGATCAGCTGTACCCCAACAATCACGGTGGTTCGATGGCCTGTCGGAAGGCCACCGAGGACACTACACCGGTGGAAGAGGGTTAAACGATGAAGAAACAGAGTGTGTGTTGAAGAAGAACAGTGTAACTACTATAACTTCTAGAGAAAAAAAACGAGAGAGTTACAAGACATTTACTCAAAAACATGAACTGATGGTCAATAAAACTTATTTTTTGCAACTTAGCATCTATTCTATTCTTTAATTTTATACCCGCTTAGTAACGCCTAAGTGTGGATGGGAGATTTCAAAAACAACCTTGAGCTCATAAACGTTTGTATCATGCTCAAAAAGGAGTTCAAATTTAGTAGATTCATGCATTCAAATAAATTTATGTTTTCTTTAAAGTCTTTGTTTTCATGCACCTTGATTGGATTGTGTGACAAACAATAGCATAAGAGTCGCATGGATTGGATTTTCGATTAGTAAGGATCATTTTTATGGAAACAAAGGCTGAGATGCATTGTTGTATGGGTTAGGATATGTTGTATATCTTTATTGCATTGTCAAGATGGGTAGATTAAAGGGCTCGTGATTAATTAGGTGTCTTGTATTTTAACGCCAACTAATTTTTATGAAAGAAAAGGCGGTCATACAGTCTTTAAATCATGTATTGACTATGTTTCATCCTTTTTGGCATCTTTATGCCCAAGGTCGAACTACTTTGTGCATATAAGAAGTGTGATTTGGAGATTGTGTGGTCCATTGAGTTCTAGCGTACAATTGAAAATTAATTGGTGCTGTTTTGAACCGTAAAGGGCGTGTCTTCATCCTAGGATAACTATAATGAACGTGGCATGGAAGTACTAGTTAAGTTTATATGGTTCGTCCTATTGTAAGTTTGTGGTACCAAAATTTCAAAATCGCAAAAAAGTTAGAGAAGCAATGACCATGAATACTAGGTACTAGGGGGATCTAATGAAGGCAATATGTTGGAAGATGGAGTGTGAGGTTGCGATGAACCGCTTGCAGATTGAGGCCTCTTACCCATGACCATCTATTTAAGTAATAAAAAGTGAACATACGTTTTAAGTCTCACTGTAAGACTTTTCAGTAGAAAACTCAAACAAACTTTGGGCGACCACATATCTCGTAAAGGAACTAGGAATTTCCATCTTCCAAATAGCCCAAGGACCGCAAAATGCAAAAACAACACCATGACTACTATGAAAGAAAAATGTTAAGGGTCACACTTTATATGCTTTTGATTACATTTGCTAGATGTACTTTCAAAGTATTGTAGGGTAGATAGATGGCACTAACTTTGAAATCTACCTAAATTTATCAGCAGTATCTACTTTGCTCCATCCATCTTTCAGCTTTAGCAATAAAGTGTTGATATATGCCTAATCACCAAAATGAATTGACGGTGTACAGGAAATGTATTTAAATGTATAAATCCTATATATCCTTTATCCGTTCTAAGCTATGTTGCATGATTTTGAATAAAAATCACAACTTTTTATGTTTAAGATTTACGGTCTTTTATTTGCTTTGCGCTTGCATAAAACCCTTTTTGTTTGATCAAGTCAAGATGTGCATTTTATTTACTGATTTCAAATAATCCAGAGCCACCAAGATCCACCTACGAAATTTTATATCGCTGGGTTTACCTTGGTACCTAACTTTGACTAATTTTATTTACTACTATACTTTTATATTTAAAATGTTATTTTTTTTGAACCGTTGGTTCGCGTATTTCTTGCTTTCTCGGGACAAGAAAGTATTAATTGTGGGAGTATGATGGGATCACATCTGTATGTGTTATTTGATGACACTTTACCACAACTTTAACTGTTTTCGTTTATATTTAGCATATATTACTATTCATTATTTCCCTTTTTGTTTTCATCTTTGTACTCCATGCGTTCCTTCCTTTGCAGGTAGCTCAAGGAGCTTGAGAGGAGAAAGCTTAGCCATGAGCTTTGGAAGCCGACCAACACCGAAGAAAACATCTGAAGAAGACAACTCCACTGAAGTTACATGTCGTGGAGCTTCAACCTCCACGTTGTGTAGGAGTGGACATGTGGAAGCATCCTAATAAAGGACGCACTAGGGTTTTGGGATACACGTTCTGCACCTCAACGTCACACTTCGTGAAGCTCCTCTTCTACCCTTCACGCCATGACGAGATCATCACCAACATCGTGAAGACCTTCACGCCATGACGAGATCATCACCTACATCGTGAAGACCTTCACGCCATGGAAATTTCAAATCCACGTCGTGTAGCTTGAGGCATGAGAGCACATTCTGCACGACGTCTAGGGTGGTAAGCTAAGCCTATAAATAGAGGAATTGGGCTCAGGATTTACGAAGCTTCCATAAATCTTTGAGGCCATTAGAGAGGTTTTTCTACGTGGGGGTTAGTTCGAGTTCAGGAGGTGACATCATAGCATTGGAGCGAGCTATCTTCTGCATTCCAAGTTCGTTCAGAGCCAGAGCGACCAAGAGGACGATTTAAGAATAAGATTGATGGGGAGACATAGTCTAGAACTAGAGTACTCTCTAGCTCTAATATCCTCTTTATTCATGATTCTTATACCATTACTTGATTGTACTGAGACATTGTTTGTTCTACTATAGAGCCATTTTTCTCATGGAATGTGATGTTTGGATATATGAATTGATGCTATTGTTATTTGATGTGCTTGTGTGTCGATGTGATCTCTGGTAATGATTCAAGTCTTCTTCTTTTACATTTCCTTTCAATTCTGGCTAGGTCGAATTTAGGGTGTTCTTAGTGGATGGGTATGATCTTGACCTCCCGGGTCTATTGAGACTTAGAAATCTCATTTCAATCCCTAAATCAAACCGAGACCGAGTCTAAAAGGTAGCCACGGAACGAACCACCTTGTCACCCAAGGTTTTGACTATTGTTCAATAGGCTCCCTAGAGTAGTCACTGCAGGAAGGCGGCTAGAATGCATTGAAAGAGTTGAAAGAGTCACATACCAAGATGCATAGCTAGAATGCATTATAAACGCAACTTGGGGACTGAAAGAATTGTCTTATGTGGGGGGATAATTAATTTCCTTATCATCGGGTAAGTGATTATTATAGTTCTACGATCAACATCGATATCCAGGACCGAGTATGCCTTTTAAAGTGGGTAAAGATTATACTCTTATCTAAGTATGATACACGCCCCTAACTTATGTTCGCATCCTTCGTTCCACTTTCATGGTAATCTTAGGGATGCTCATCATTCATGAAATAGTCAGCTGTTAGGACCAAGGAAAGTTGTTGGGATAGTCCTTGTGGCCGGGGTGTAATGACCCAACTATAAGTTGTATCTAAGTTCACTTTTGGAAATCACCTAAGGTAGATGATATGAGTTTCTTCTTAGACTTTGCGTATCAACTTGAGTCGCCTTTGTTAGGCCATCATGAAAGTTAAATAACATAAATTCTGCACACACTTATATTTTTGTTTCATATGCATGATTCACCATTCATTATTTACTCGCTTGTCTCTAAATTTTTAACGCATGCTCCTCCTAGTTAGTAACACTCTCTCTATCTCGTCACTGTATTCCCTCTAGGGGGTTGGGGTTTTCCACCCCCAATTTTACTTACTAGACTACTTTTGTGAGTGAAATTTGTATACCGTTATAATAAAAAACAATATAGAAAAGCTAACCTAGGATAGTGAAAACTTTAGGGTAGAGTGTTTCTATATGTAGGGTACCCACCACCTCCCTGTGGGAATGGCTTGTACGTTATCATTTACTATTTGATGAAGTTTGGCTGAGCTTTCATGTATGAACTTATAAATATTCTATTCCTTTTTTAGAGGTGATCTTACTCCTCAACAAGATTGCATAATTTTCAGGGAATGATATATAGATTATTTCTCAGTGATTGGTAAGTCATGATATCATTATAAATCTTTGTGAGGGAAAATTAACGATAGTCCCTCCTAGAAGGTGCCAATGGTGGAAGTTGTGTAGTGGAATTGTTGAAAGTTCTATCCTTTTGTGATGTTTATCGGGTTCAATAAAATGCTGGAGCATGAGCTGTGTTCTCACGACCATTCCACTACCTAATACCATGTCGTCGCTATTCACCGCTCCATCAATGGTGACCTTTTTGTCCCTTGAGGACTTTCAAAAAGGTTTTTCCACCTTTTCCATTGATCCGGACAAAGATGCAGTCATTGACGTACCGTACACGGCGTCGGATGAGAATTCTCTAGGTTGTCACCTCTACGGTATGGTCGGTCGTCTTCTTAATACTCGGTCCTATAACTAAAAGGCGATACTCCGAGTCATCACTAAAGTCAAGGGAGATTCCTCCAATGGCCTCATGAGGTGAGGCGAGCCTTGGTGATTTGACCATGCTTCTCTCATCCTTTCAAATCTACTAGGACATGGGGGAATGGAACCTCCCCGAATGGATCACATCTAACTGTAGGCTCAAGCATATGATATTTCTCCGAAAGTCATTACGGAGACTACGGGAAACCTCGTGGGAGACACACTTGAGGGCTGTGTGAAGGTCAATTGTGACCAATGGGATCTCTAGTAAGGAAAACTCCGGATTCGGTTCTGGATGCATCTGACCTCTCCCCGGACGTTCTATGGTATTTAGATTTCAAGAATTGCCTCTGTCGGTTAGTATTAGGCTCAACTATGAATGACTTCCCATTTTCTTCTTCAACTACGGTCGTCTAGGACATACATCCCATGAGTGTGCAACATCCACACCCAGCCTGCCCCGATATGATCTCCCCTTGGTGGCCGAGCAAAACGAAGGAATGGGTCATCATTAAGAACACATTGGGCACCTCTAGAGACCTATTGCATTCAGGCACCACCCCAATCAGTTTCACCCCACAAGATGTCCCCTCAAGGTCGAGCCAGAGTAACCATAAGGCTTACTCCAACTATGACATCGAACATCTTCTCTAAGAACCCAACATATTCCTAGATCCAAACGCCCACCTGGCAGCCTCAGCTTAGGGTATATATAGAGGAGGGTTCGGCTTGGGGATGACACCCAACATCTTTTCTAAACCATAGTTAGGAGGTAGAAACAACATTAGAATTTTTCATACTCCATAGTTTGGTAGGTTATGCCCTTGGTGGGGGACAATTGAGGGACCTGCCAAACGCCTTGGGATTCTGGGTGAGAAACTAGTACTCAGGAAGGCCGAAAAAGGGAGACGTTGGGGAGGAAAAATGTCCCGACCCTTATTCGGTTAGCACCATATTACCGGTTTCCTCCAACAATTGTTGTGATCCCTGATCTATCGGCGTACATGCCACATAATACAAATGATCCTCTATGGAAGGCCAAGCGACAATTGGGAAATCTAGTTTGTACCATGTCAAACCACGATTGTTACTTCAGTTTGTTAGAGTTTATGTTTTTGGCGTCTGACACACTTACCAATACAGAGCTTCTACCGCTTATAATTATAGGATCGTGAGTTAAAATTGTATTTGTAGAATATTTATGCTCATAATATGGTTTTTCTTTTACATTTCACCTTTTGAATAGATAAAATATTAATATCTTTCGATTAAAAAAATAAAATTACAGAGTTAGTATGCATAAAAAAAAAGTTAATAATACATACTAAGAATAAAATCGATAAATCAGTTATGTTAGGGCTTTTTCTACGCCGATAGAGTCGACGACGGAATCTTCTAGAAAACCTCTTCGACCCTCTCGGCCCCGGGCAGGTAAATCATCCCCACCTCAATAGCATCGAGATCACTCGCCTACGCTACCGGATTCGTTTCCTTCCTTTTCGGTCACTGTTTCCCCTTCTCCTCCTTTAGCCCTATATGCTTTATCGATGAGCCCTTCTCCTCTGGTTTTTCCTAACACAACCCCCATACTTCAGTCTCAACAGCGGATAGACCCTGTTTCGGGCCTGATCCACAACCCAAATCTCTTTCAAGAAACACCTGATTTTCGAGTATTGGCTTGGAATTACCAAGAGATGAGTCCAAGAGTCCATAAGAAACATGTTCAACACCTTCTACGGAAACATAATCCTTATGCTTTTTTTCCTCTCAAAGACACTTCTCTCGACCCAAGGTCGTCTATTGTTAGCATGGTTTTGTGTTTTCATGGCCACATTTGCGTCCCAGTTTCTGACACACAAAGGGGACTCAGTTTCTTTTGGGTAGTAGGAGTGGACCTGCCAAGTTGTTGACTACATAGCAATCACAAAGACTCCTTGGTCTAAGGATACATGACAAGCTACGACAATGAATATGTTCATGACTTGATCTATGACACATATTCATGTCGGGTCGTCCAATATCATGTCCGACATGATATCTATGATCAGACTCCGGAATCCCATTCCAATGACTAACATAACGTAAGCCATAAAGAGCCATCTTTCATACTAGTCGCTTCCAGTGAAGCTTTGTTGACTAGGGACCCATCGAGTGTGACCTATCTCGATCTATGGTTCTATTCGCATGGTGGGCATAGATCAGAGCACACATCGATATATTACTCCAACACATAAGTAATATAAAGCCGCTTTAATTTTATTGCTAACGATGATATATACATTTGGACATTTAGGATTGAACTACGGCAACTAAGACTAACAATCTCCCACTTGCTCTAGTTCCAATCTAAACTCCAATATGTCCCCCATCGACTTACATGTCTAACATGTTTAGGCAGCGACAGTGCCTTAGTCAAAGGGTTGACTATGTTATCATTTGTTGCAATATAGGTTATCTTCACTTCATCTCAGTTCAGTATTTCTCTGATGAGGTGGATACGCCGCCGTACATGTTTGGATTTGTTATGCGATCTGAGCTTTTAGCTTGCGCAATGACCCTTGTGTTGTCGCAAAATGGATTCACCGGGCTGGAAGGGTTTTTAATTACACCCAACCCTGCCGTGAATTTCCAAATCCACATAGCCTCCTTAGCTGCTTCTGCAGCATCCATGTACTTAGCCTCTATCGTAGATTCGGCGACGGTATCTTGGTTTACGCTTTCCCAGCTAAAGCTCTTTCATTCAGCGTAAATACATATCCTGACTGACTTCTAAAGTCATCTGGATTTGTCTTGGAAAACTAGGTGATTTAGAAGGGTTGGGATAAATCCCCTTTGGCCTCGATTAAGGAAGTAATTCAGAAGATTGGATCATCATTGGATGATTGGGGTCGTTTTCAATTCCATAAGAATGTGAACCATATAAAGTCGTGCTAGAGACATATCGCGGAACTTAATAGTCGTGTGGACCGTGTGGGCTACACAAGAGGGAGGCAATTTGAATTCAATATGAGAAGGCCCTTTGTATGCAAGAATTTTTCTGGCGTCAAAGGGAAAAACAACATTGGCACACGGTTGGGGACAAGAATACAAAAAAAATTCATGTTGTAGCCTCATATAGACGTCGCATTAACACTGTTGTGTCTCTAAAAATGATGCAGGTCAGACAGTTACTTGGGAAACGCGGATGCGGGAACTTATTATCAATTACTTCGGGCATTTATTTACTACCCAACACCCCGACTTAAACCATTTTCCGGATACTCAAAACCAAGCGCTCTTGGCCTTGAGAATGGCTAGTGAAATTCGAGTTGTGATTTTTCAGATGGTACAGATAAATCCCCAAGCCTGGGTGCGCTTAATCCGAGATTTTATCAACATTACTGGCCTATGGTGACTGACGAGGTAGTTCTCTTTATTCAATGGGTACTCGAATTGAGGAGCTTTGACTCGGACCTGCATGACACATCTATTACACTCATCCCTAAGAAGCTTGATTCAGAACTGATAACTAACTTGAGGCCTATTTCTTTATGCAGTATAATATTTCGTACTGTATTGAAAGTCCTGGCAAATAGACTTCGGCCTCTTTTACAATATGTGATATTTGAGTCTTCGGGTGTTTTTATTCCAGGAATGTGCATCCAAGATAATGTTCAGATTTCTTTTGAGATTATCCATACCCTGCGAAGGAAGAGACAAAGACAATGGGGAACATGACACTTAAACTGGATATGAGAAAAGCATATTATGCGGAAACTTGGTTTCGCTATTGATTGGATCGAACTTCATTCATGATGCATGCGAATAGTTCGATATTATATTTCATCAGGGGTTGAGAAATGGCGGTGTTTAATCACTCTCGGGGTATCTATTAAGGAGACCATCTTTCGCCCTACTTGTTTCTATTTTGTATGAAAGGCTTATCCCACGTACTTAAGATGGCACAAGAAGCAAGAGATATTCACGGAGTGAGGGTCGGTACGGGAGCCCCAAAGATATCTCACACATTCTTTGCAGATGACTGCTATATTTTCTACAGGGAAAATGTGAGAGAGGCACATCAAATCCAAGACAAACTGGGTCGGGTCCTAAATTTCAGCAAATCGTCTATTTTCTTCAGTACAAACACTCTTAGGCCTATTCGCTAAGAATGTTGTGGGATTTTATTGATTGTAGAAACCTCAGTGACATCTATGTATCTCGGAATCACTAATATGATTGGGCGTAACTGGAACTGAGCCATGACTTACTTTGGTGACCGTATTGTCACTAGAATCCGATCATGGGATGGGTAGCTCTTGTCACTTGTAGGGAAGGAAGTCATAATTTGCTCGGTCTTGACCTCACTACATGTATACATTATGTTAGTCATTCGAGATCCCATACGTATTATAGACCATATTGTTGGGTCTCGAGGTAGGGTTGGAGATGAACCAACTCGCAGCGGAAAATCAATGAAAACCAAGAGACGATTAAAATCATGAAACAACTAACAAAGAATGGATTCACAAGAGAAAAATTCAGCACTAGTTCTTACCAAAACAAGAACACCGGGTAACGAATGATTGGCTTTAGTCTCTAAGACGCCTACGTATCCACATGGGAATCAAAGCCACGTAGTTCTTCTCTTTGAGGACTCAAGAACACAAAAATGGAGGTGGGAACTAGCCAAACCCGATATTTCCATGGAGAGGAGGGAGAAGTTGTGTTTCCTATTCTTGTCTTGTGTTTGTTATCTTGAAAAAAGATGACTTAAACATAACAAACCCCATACTTGTCCAACTAAAGGCATAGGACAAGCATGTTGACAAGTAAGGTGTAAATAGGACAAAGTATGGCAAGACAAGATTGGGTTAGGTGGTGAATCACCAACACCTTAATCCTTGTCTTGCTTACTTAGTACTAATTAATCAAGACTTCATTAATTAGTTCCATGGGCCTTGGTTGCATGGGCCTTTCATGGCCCTCTTGGAACATGGCATGTGGCCATTTCCAACGAGGTCCTGTGATTCGCTCATCGCCTCCAAGCCTTCCATACCGGAAATGTCCAATATTATCCGACGCGATCAATCCCAAGACTCCAAGCCTTGTCTCGATCCGTAAATTCCTATTCACTTACGGGCACATGACCCAAAACCCAGTTTTGGTCATGTCCCGAGACAACTCCCTTTTGGCCATTCTCCATAAATGTGTCAATGAGTTTCATCCTCCGATGTGACCCTTAGGTTTATGCATGTCAATAGATCAACGTAAAATACCATTTTACTTGATCCTATTTAAGTGGCAACTAACGAGACTTTAGTATTGCCTGACACTACATAACGAATCAACCCTGTCGATTCTAACCTTTTCGTCGTCCCTATCATTATCCTTTTATCTCCGATATCCTGATTGAGATAAGGCATAGAGCCGTCATCCTTATTATTCTCAATCAATGTTCCTTGATATGTGAGATGACTGAATATATGATACTCAGTATCATGTGCATGGCCATGCTGTTCTTTCAGTCACTCTCGATCAAGCGGCCGAGAACCGATATCTTTCCTATACCTCAGTATGAGGGATAAATCCCTTAGCCGTCTTTTGTGTCACTCATGTAGCCCGTCCCCAAGCCAATCCTGGCCGTTATGGAAGCCCTGTTACGGACAACGTTAGGCTCAGGTCAAACTCAGTTGTTGACTACATAGCGATCATAAAGACTCCTTGGTCTAAGGATACATGACAAGCTATGCCAATGAATATGTTCATGACTTGATCTATGGCACATATTCATGTCGGGTCGTCCAATATCATGTCCCACATAATATCTATGATCAGACACCGGAATCCCATTCCAATGACAAACAGAACGTAAGCCATAAAGAGCCATCTTTCATACTAGTCGCTTCTAGTGAAGCTTTGTTGACCAGGGACCCATCGAGTGTGATCTATCTCGATCTATGCTTCTGTTCGCATGGTGGGCATAGATCAGAACACACATCGATATATTACTCCAACACATAAGTGATATAAAGCCGCTTTAATTTTATTGCTAACGATGATATATACATTTGGACATTTAGGATTGAACTACGGGAACTAAGACTAACACATATACATGTGGCGCTAGCTAAATTTTGGTGGGGAGGAAAGTTGACAATAGTCCGAAAGCCTATGGGGGAATGGCCTTTCGCCACCTCTAGGATGTTAACGCTACTATTATTGTAAAACAAACTTGGGGGTTTATTCATCGCCCTCAATCGCTAGTAGTCAGGGTCCTCAAACCCAGGTATTTCCCGCAAATAGATTTTCTTCATGCATAGATTGGGTTGAATTCGAGGTTCACATGGTCTAGTATTCACTCAGCTTAGATGTTGCTTCTGAATGGTTTTCAAGTCGTTATTGGGGACGACCGGGGAACTCAGATTTTGGATACCCCATAGTTGATCGGCCCGGAACCTCGAATCCAAACAATCTCGGGAATTAGATCGGGCTTTCGTGGACGGTCTGATGATCCCTTGTTCCCATTGTTGGGATGTGAACCTTATCCGCAAATTATTTGACATTTGCGACCAGAACATTATTCTTCAAGTTACCTCTTTCAAATGCGAAACCCATAGATGAGTGGTATTGGGTTAATGATAAAAATGGCTTATACTCGACCAAGGAGGGATACAAGATATTGGCAACCACTAGACACTAAAGACGTCAAAATGGAGACCCAGTCCTCTCGGCATCTTTATGAAACATCTCGGTTCAACCACGACTGCTGATCTTCCTATAGAGATGTCTCACAAATACTGTACAAGTGACTTAAAATCTCTATCACTGGTTCGTTCCCATCTCCCCACTCTGTGCAATATATGGCTGATCCTGAGAAACTGTTAGCCATATATTTCTTTCTTTCGGTTTTACTAAAACATGTTGGTCTCATGTGTGTGTGTGTGTGTGGGGGGGGGGGGGGGGGGGGGGGTCGCATCCAAACTTATTTGGACAATATTCAGTTCCCTACAAGGTGGGAGAATCTTACGACGGGAACAAACCCGGGATGGGTGGTAGAGATTCTCAGCATTCTATGGAAGATTTGGAGATCCCGGAATGCACTTGTATGGGGATATACCACACCATCTGCTTTTGGGGTAGCCTCGGCAGCTAAAGCCAACCTTTTGGATTGGCGGGAGGCAAACGCCAGTTTATCGTTACCTCGAATTGTATCCTCTAGTCAAAATGGGTACCACCCCCTCTCGGGACGATTGTCATTAACGTCGATGGAGCAGTCTTCCAAGACTCGGATGAGAAAGCATGGCAAATTCTAGCTCGCATGAGGGGGTAGGGTGGTTCAGCTGGCTGCAAATGAGATCCTCTCGGGCGTTTGGTCCCATTAATGATTGAAGCTTATGTTATTGGGACGACCCTCAAAATTGCCTCAACACTGGGGAACGGGCCAATTTTCATTCGTTCATACGCACAAGTTTTGGTCAACATGATCCTCACATAATTACCAACAACATCTCTTGTGGGTACTATTATCCAAAATATTCGTCAATTACTCCTTCAAAACAAGGGTCTGCCTCTTAATTTTGTTTAAAGAACTGCGATTAAAGTTTCTCATTGACTCGCTAAACCGGTTCATTTTATTTATACTCATTAATGGTCATACCCCTTTTACTTGATGTATTTCGCCGTGTTATCCTTTCTAATAAATATCGCATTTTTGGTTCAGAAAAAAACCATGTGTACATCAATTTAGTCAAACCTGAGATTTGAGATCACTTTGTAGCTATTGCTCCTAGAAACAACCATAAACCCGAAGTCAAGCTTTGTTAATATTTAGCTGAAAGCTCAACTTACTAAACCATATTCATTTGTATTTGAACAATTACCGAGGTTTGG
Source organism: Erodium maritimum (assembly GCA_963921825.1). Taxonomy (NCBI): domain Eukaryota; kingdom Viridiplantae; phylum Streptophyta; class Magnoliopsida; order Geraniales; family Geraniaceae; genus Erodium; species Erodium maritimum. The sequence continues at coordinate 29,036,486 of OY997591.1, read as the reverse complement.
GTGGTGGCACAACCGCAAATTCTAGATCCATGCTTCTCATCAATTAATGAGTAGAACTCGTGACTACTGTGAAAGCAAAGCATCATAAGTAAAACCTATAATGCTAATATGTATTGAGCATCATCTTGTCCCCAAAATGGCAAAATTAGCCTAGCTCTGTAGCTCCCAACGATGTACATCACCGATCAAATCCAGACATTTAGGTTAAAACAAACCAAGTCATCTTTAATCGGGCATAAAACGTCTTGATGGATCAATATTATTTTGAAAATAAAATAGTGGACGTGATGTGACCCACACATTTTAGATGATGAAAGAGGGACATTGGCATGTGGATTCACGGGTGGTTCATCGCAGAAGAAATCAAAGGCAGCAAATAAAGCTTACCACACCCCTTTTTGATCAATCATGACTTGGGGAAACCCTTTGGTTGTCTTCAATACAAACAAAAACAAGCCAACCCTTTTGGCTTCTTTTTAGTCACGGGCTTCTGTTACAGCTCAAATCATTCAGCCTTTCTCGTTCACGTTTTCCAGCGACATTCTATATCTCTCTTATACAAACTTACTTAGGTCCTAAACATTAAACACTAATTTGTTTTTGGGGTAAATTACATCTGACTACCCCAAACTATACGCGTTTAACGGTTGACTACCCCAAAGTTAAGTCGTAACAATTACCTATCCCGAACTAACATTTATTAACGACGTTGGTCACTCCGTCCACTTTTCCATCTGTTTACTGTTCACTTTTTTCTAAAATTCCAGAAATGCCCTTACTGTTTAACACCTATTTTTAATTAAATATATAATTTTGTATTTATTAATAAATGAATTAAAATCAGGTTTTAATTAACAAAAACGTGTTCTTCTCTTTCGATTTGTTTCATCTTCTTCTCCAGTGGAAAGCACACGGCGGCGGCAACAACGAGGAGACCACGACGGCGAGCTACGGGCGGCGGCGGTGAGCTACGGGCAGCGGTGGCGGCGAGGAACGTCCACACCTTCTCTGCGTGTTCCTCATCTTCCTCGCGTTGCTCGAAAAATCAGCCGTGAACTCGTGCTTGCAGCTCGTCCAACGCCATCTTCTGGTGCGCGGGAACTCGGCCTCGACGGAGTTGGGTTCCTCCGGACTCGCAAACCCCTTTCCACCGTGCTGGAGTCTGACCCAGATTCAGATCTGTTAGTTCCTCTTTCCATCGTGACGAGCCATGGTTATGTACGGGTAGCAAAAATTGGTTTTTGAAGTAAAATTAGATGGGTTTGTATGCATATATTAGATGGGTTGAGTCATTAATTCAAGGTTTGATGAACACGAACACAGAGAAAATACTAAGGTTAAGCTTTTGATGTTTTGAAGCTTCGATTAGAAGCAAAAATAGGGTTTGCAGCATCAATTAGATGGGATTGAAGCATCAATATGAAGCAACTGATTGTTGTTTTGGTTTGAATGGTTAGGGGATTTTGAATTATGGTCTCTGTTAATGTTCTAGGTGTTGTTGTAAAGAACACCATGCTTTTGGTGGTGTTGGTCGAGCATTGGAAGGGATGGGCACCAATGTTGTATTCTTTTAATTATTTAATTTTATTTGAAATGTTGTTTCTGGATATTTTATTTTATATTTTCTATAAACATAATGAAAATAAGATTAAAGGAAAAATAAAGAAATAAATGAAATTAGTAAAAATTAATTAAAAATTAATCATATATCATATATCATATATATATCTAATAGGAACTTCCTGTACAATTCACGCGCGCCCCTCACTGTGCTCGTCTTCATTCCCCCCCTCTTGACGCGCGCTGTTTTTTTAATCGCGTAATGGGCTACGTAGCCCACCCCAGCCAAGCCCAATCCGAACCCTGTTGAGCACGCCACCCTCTTCCTCTTCTCTTTTTGGTCGTCGTTTCTACTCCATCTATGGCCCTTTCACTCCCCTCATCAATGAAATTTGTAACAGTCCTATTTTCTCTGTCTCTTCTCCTCCTTTCTTCCATTCTTCTTCAAATTTTCTCTATGTATAGGACGATGGGTCCTTGATTCTAAAATAGGATTACAAGCTTGTGCACTTTTTGTTGTTCCTTTTGGTGTCTGATTTCCTATTTTGCATTGCAATACGTGGGATCTTGATTGAGAATTATTATCAGTAACGTATTTGGATTCTTTAGCAGCCTATTCCGAATTTAGTTGGCGTTGGAGGTGGGCTCGTCGACATGGATTTCTTCTTCCGGGCTATGGCTTCTAAATCATTCGTTATTTACGCCGTTGGTCTGTTTTTGCTTTCCTTGTGGTGTCCTATTTTTGATTTTTATTGTTCACGTGTCTTTGTCTGTTGACATTTTAGGCTAGCAAAGGCATGGGTATAGAAGATAATTTCCATCGAGGTCTCTCAAAAGGTACGTTTTCTCTCCTTAAACTATTGCTTTTTATATCCGAATTTTTATATTCAAAACGATGGGTTCTGTTATGTGTAGATTGGCTTTGGTTGGATTATTAGGTAAGCATCAATTTTGTTTGCCCGTTTTTTGTCGCGGAACCTGGACTAACGATGTTTCCATGATATGTTTTCTACACAGAATTGTGGTGGTGACAAACCAACTTAGCTACTCATTTTCATGATATGTTTTCTACACATAACTGTGGTGGAAGTGAGCTTTGGTGTTTGTGAAGCGTGTATTTTAATGCCTAGGAATTTATCATATATCATATAACTGCATTGGTTATTGCTTAATTATTATTTACCAGTTCGTAGTATCAAATTAGCAGGCTTAGTTTGAGTTTAGACTTTCATCCCTGGAATTTTTATGCGTTTCCTGAATTTGCAATCAGTTTCAAGGTTGTGGATTTAATTTAGTTCCTTTGCAGTCACATGCATTAGTTTGGTAACTGGGATTGCTTGTGCAACGTATTTTAGGGGTTTTGATTAAGCACAAATGATGTTCAAAGGGTTCTCTACTGGTTGCTTTTGCATCATGGTTCATGTTTCAGTAGCATGTCATTTTTTATTTTTTTTATTTGTTGTTTCGTTGTTTTCCTACTTGGGGTTTAATTTGTTTATGAATTGTTTTTTCCGGAACAAAAAAAGAACATTTTCCTCCTGGTGATTTTTCCACATGATGCAATCATGAATCTAAGAGGGTATTATGCAGTACATACACTATAGTTCAATTATCCCCGAAAACTGTAATGTTGAATAAGGTGGATTTCTCAAAGGAATAGTTAGTGTTTTATATCAAGTGTGAACCTAATCTACGTTTTCAGTTTAAGGTGGTCTCGATTCCAATTATGTATTGTCTTTTGAATCTATACTACTGCGGTGTTATATGAAATTGTCTTAGTCATCTCTTTTTTCTCTGCTCTGTCCAACCTATATTATGAATACATGTTAGCAAATCTATGGTGTAGTTAGTTGCCACCAGATGAGAATATATAGAAGGACTTGGCATGTCGTTTCTATTGTAGTTTGGATGTTCTTTACCTTTTGGCATGGTTGGAGTGATCTTTAATTTGGAGAAGTATACTGAAGGCCGAGAACTTATTTATGGGTGGTGTGCTATTTTATGTTCACTTGTGTTATTTTCTCCGAAGAGATAATAATTTGGTATATTTGTTTCAGTGAACTTCCGTGTCAGCAATATGAAAATTATAGCTCCCCTCAGTGCTCCTCCTTCATCGCTGAGATTTTCCGATCATTTTGTATGTACGATTTCTACTGTTTTTTCGATCGTTTGTGTGTTCGATTTCCATTGTAACAGCGTTTGGTGGTATTCATTTTCTTTTGCTTTGGTCTAATACTATGTTGCATAATGGTGACATGTGGAGTACATTGATACTGTGATATCGGCAACACCCTGCATATTGTTTCTTGATTCCAAGATTTGCAAATAATTTCTTAGATGTTTTGTAGTGTCAATGGGAATTGTTACTTTTTTATCTGTTAACAAATTCATCGGTGGTTACTTTGTTGATAATGTGTTCAGTTACTTCAAAGTGTTTTTGTTAGCTGAATATTGAATGGTTTACTTAAATGGTATAGAAAGGATACCCTACTGATCATGCTGCCTACAAGTTTACCGATTTAGTGGGTTTGAATGTGTGTTTTGGTTGTGATTGATCCTCGGTTTATAAGGATGTTTACTGATGGTGTTATTATATGTTTCAGAATCAATTGAATCATTAGGTCGGATTTGCTCTCTTCCGTTTCAAGGTTTGAATGTGTATTTGTTTTCTGGTTATTTACTTTTGGAAGATGACATTTTATGATCACATGCATTTTATGATATTTCCATATTGGCTCATTAGGTGAGGGTTCGAACTGTTTGTTATAGAAATGATACTGTTTGTCATTCTCATATTTTTTTTATTCCGTTTGGTGGGTTGGTGATGGACCACCACTAAGTGTTGCTTGCAGGAGAGTTTCTGAAGGAAGCTAAGCCTTTCATAGAGGACGGGTCCATGCACAAAATTTAATAAGAAGTTATCGGATTGCAAGCCATTAGGTATGCAATCTTTTGTTTTCTTTATAATTGAAATGTTAAACATATCCATTGTTTATGTTATATTGTTAACATTTTGTTCCAAGCGATAGAAAAAATTAAAGAACTATCGGTCTGTATAGAGGGTAAGGGTCTTACGGAAAAAAGACCATGTTTAACACATTGTGTTACTGTATTTTTTTCCTTCTCTTTTATTCAATTATTATCCCAGGCCATGAAATGGGTTGCGATTGTACTAAGATTTGTGGCTATAACAGTTTGTTTGATGCTTGACCTGTGTAGTTGTTTAAATCTTTGAAGTATAATGCGTTGTATGTTGTTTAGATTTGTGGCATCGTTTTTACTAATATTCTGAGCTAACATATTTTTGCTTCTATTTCCTGTTTAGCTTTGCTCACACATCAATGTTGTATTATACCATAAAGATAGAAAAATGGTGTGTAACTCATTTCCACTGTCCAGTTTCAACACAAATGTTCCATGGCAAAGCATTTGAGAGATGTCCCGGTTACGCTTTTGAGCAAGTGATTGTCAGTTCATGAAGAAAAGCAGTCGATTTTACTGTGCAGTGAATCCAGGTCGTTTTTTATTTAAGTTCTTGATGTAAGTTTTTATTTGTATTGTTTTAATTTTGGACTAAATTCTAGCATTTTTCCGTCAAGTCCTACACTGTACTTTTCTTCATATTTTATCATACCATACATACTCACATTACATTTTTTTTTGTTGTAATTAACAAGGATATATTTTATTAATTGTTTCCTCATCTTTGATGATCAGTAGAGATCTTTTTCAGTCCGTTTCTTTTCACCAATCTTTTGTATCATTAGAGTATTTTCTTAACAAACCATCATGAAGATCTATTGCCAACTGGCCTATTAGTCTCTGTGTTTGTTTGGATTGTATCTCTTGGCTTGCCAGTTTCAGGCTTTTGGTTTCTCGATTTGTGTTTTCTCTGATTGCTTAGCTGCTCAAGTACTTATAAATTTCTAACACCATGATTGTAACCAGATTTAGACTATGCTGCTTTCAAGCTGTATTTTTTCAATTGATTACACAGTTTTGTTATGGAGACCCCGAGAGTATTTTGCTTATTTGTGTTGTAATGCTCTTGACATGGAATCGTAGTATCAATTTTGTATCAGCTGTAGATTATCACATTGCTTCTCAAAATCGTTATAAGCATTTGACATATGGAACCTCAATCTAAAGTATCCTTCACGTATCAGACCTGCAATGAAATATGCTTTGTTTTGAGTGATTACATCTGGTTCAAGAATCAATAGCGTATCATGTCTGCAATGAAATATATCTGTTTTGAGTTTTGTTTGATCTTTTTCATTCCTTTTGTGTATTTAGGTGTGATATGTTCTTTTTATTTGCTGGAAAGTTGATAAATATTTATCTGTTTACTTCGAATCAGGCATTGGTGCTTTCGCCGATTCAATGATTGCCTTCGAATTAGTCATCGGTCTGGTCTTATTCCCTTTTCTCGAACGTGTAGTCATTGTTTAGTCATTTTTCCGTTTAGTAAATCGCCTGTTTCACTTTTCCATTTGTTCACGATTGTTTAAATTCGTTTCCTGTGTGTCCCATACAATGTAAAAATGTTCATTTTCCCCAAAAACACACGTGAGCATTTCGAGAAATATTATGATTATGCAATACCGCTATTGAATATTATATTAAGAAACTTTTTATTGCAGGTTACTGTTGAAATTGAGTTTTTTGTCAAAAACAATGTACCTTGAAGATCGGACTGTTCGTTTGCATCTATGGTAAGGCTCTGGTATAGATTTTTTGATGTAAAACTTAATATGTGAGAGAAGGACTCGTCTTCAGCTTTCACAGGTAACTAAATTATTTTTTACAATTCTTTTAGTGTTGTTAGTTTTCAACGGTTCTGTTTAGCTTTGTTAATGCCGCATGAAGTTCACAAGTCATGAATGCAGATGTATAGAAAGTTTAATCATCCTTATCACAAGCTAGATATTACGAAACTAACTTAACATTATCCCCCATCATGTGAATGTATTCACATGAATGCAAAAGGAATAAGGGTAATTTGGATCAGACATTCCATTTATGCAAGACGAGTTTACAGAAAGCAAGCGATTTAAATTTCATTTTTGTGTAGGAGGTGTCGTGGTTGGTTAATGTAGTGATTTAAATTCCTAAAAATTAGAGTACTATGGAGAAAGATGTAACAATCAGTTAATACTCTTTGCAATTACGTCATAGTTGAACTGACCTATGGAGAAAGATATTGAACAAACTGGTCAAGTTGAAGTTTCAACAATTAACTTATTGGATGAGTGATAGCTTTCTGGAGACATTGTAACATGATTCATGAGAATGTTCAAATGGAAGCGAAATTTAATGAAGAGAAGGATATCATGCATCGAGATAGGATTAAGTTTTTTATGCATCATGTCCATGAAAATTGTTTTAATCTGATTTCTTCTGTACAAAGCACCAATTTTTTTTCTTCGGAAATGTGATATCTATTTTCCATAATTTTGTTGGACAAAAAACATTATCTTAGTGTTAGGGTATTTGCCATTTAGAAGTTTACAAGTAGTGGCATCAAGAGGTTATCACCATTAAAAGCAGTTTTAATCCAACAATTCTTATAATGTGAATGATAGAATATGTTATTACTGTAAGCACCGCGCATCGCGCGGTGCTTTCCCCCTAGTGATTAATAAAAGTAATACATAAACTTATTTATGAATTTATTAAATTAGTATTATTAAAGAATATTTTAAAATAATAATTAATTTATAAAATGAATAATGATTTAAAAAAATTAATTTTGAAAAAAAAGCTGAATTTTTAAAACATTTTTTTATCAATTTGTAGATATTTTAATTTTTGAAATATTTGAAAATAATTAATTCATTTATTGTTCATTTAAATAGAAAAAAAATTAGGGTTTGAATGGTATAAGGGTGTAAATCTGAATAGCCTTTGAGGGTATTTCCGTCATTTTACAAAAAAATTAACAGCCATGGATGGAAAGGGGGTAACATCGTTACTAAACGTTAGTTCGGGGTAGGTAATTGTTACGACTTAACTTTGGGGTAGTCAAACGTTAAACGCGTATAGTTTGGGGTAGTCAGATGTAATTTACCCTTGTTTTTATCAAAAGTTTCCTAAATTTATTTAGTCAATAATAATTCTCTTTTTTTTAATCGAAAGATACATAATTTCATTAATCAAATTATGTAAAGACAAATAAGTGCATCTGGGACTCTCTGACCACAAGAACAAGGCAAGGACATTTAAGAATGTTCGCTATTCTTTTCTAAGTAGAACCGTCTACGACGGAGTTGAGTTGGCGCCCCATGGGCAAGGACAGAATATGGATGGGGGGAACGGGATACCGGAGATCCGGAGGGACCTCGACGATAATGGTGATGGTGGGAGGCAAATCATCGTCTGGGAGCGCTCACAGGGCCAGTCCCCGATACTCTGACGATGCCTCATCCCTCCCGGCGGGGCCTCTTCCCCGCTTGTGGTGAGCTATCCCATGCCACGCCAGGCGCAGCCCTCCCCAAAACTTTCGCAGCCTCCCTCGATTGATCCCCGGGCGCTGGAACCTCAACATGGTGTGCCTCAGCCTGGGCGTGTCCTCTACCTCCGAACCCTCCAGTCCGGGATGACCGAACGGTAGCAATCGAATCCGCAAAGAGTTGATCCCTTCGTAGCCCCCCGACCATCCCTTGTGCAAACAGGCCCGGGAGAGAGGTGAAGGACCACCTAGAGCGGCCTAGCTCGATCGACAAGCTAGTATCCTGGTTGGAAATCCGGGGACCTAGATTAGGTAACGGGTCCATTGTTATGTCGGCTTCCCCATAACGAGATGACCTAGCCTTAGGTAACGGGTCCATTGTCAACGACTACAATCCCCCAGCTCCCAGATAACCACCGCGACCGATACATGCTTCATCCATAGCCACCAGATGCGAACGACGCTGTCGCGGGCGGTATCCACCCACCGATGCATACCGTAGCAACCCCCGCATGTACGTCGTCGAGCTCTGACCCCTAGCAGAGCCCCCTCGAGACTGTGGATCAACATCCAATATCCACTCCCTCCTTTGTTTCCGCATCCAGTATCAGGAGACCCTAGTTGAAGACGTCTCCATAATGCTCCACCGCACCTCGGCTCGATCACAGGTCCATTCCCATGTACGAGTCTTCACCGACATGACCGAGACAGCAGCCGAGATCTCTGTAACGTCCCGGATCATCCCCACCGGAAATCGATGAGGGTGAGGTTGCAGCCGTCCTGGCTGAGATGGATCTCTAATCTGAGTAGGCGGCCCCCTACGCACCAGAGCAAGGTCATGGCGCTGATGAGTCCCAATAGACGAGGTAGGGTTCTGGCCACGGGGTGATGGCCTGTAGCGTGTAGCCGAAGCCACCGAGACCCGCCACACCCAGTTGCAACGTTCCCAATACCGGCGACAAGCAAACGTCCTAGAGGAGTCGGGGGACGTTCCTCGTGGCCTGAAGAATCCTGGCGATTCCCTTGCATCCGAAGTCGGGGGCCCAGCGTCCATCGAAGGAGGAGGTCAGGCCAAGATATGGGAAAGTGAGGAGGGGTGCGGTGGTTGTGGTGGGGCTTGTAGACCAGAGAGCGGGATATCAGGCGAGACTGGGGAGATAGGACGAGGGGACATGACGATCGGGCTATGAGTCGCTCGAGTCGCAAGAGGAGTGGAGAGGGGAAGAGGCGCAAAAGGTTGCGGACACGCCACCCACTCCCACCCATAGGAAAACCCCACACCAGGCGTGATCTGCAAGGTCAACTGGATCGGGTATGCAAATACCGGGATGGCGAACCCGACAAGGCCAGGTGGCGCGACAACGGAGGCAGTCTGGAGCTCCATAGCAGCGGCATGTAGGCTAGGGCTAGTGTTATTCTCTCAAGGTTGAGAGAGAAAAAAGAATTGATAATACACTAGTTGTCAATAATAATTCTCTTTTATGTTTTTTTTGAGCGAAAGGTGTAATTTATTAATTTAAATTCAAATACATCTGAGTGCATCAGGAATAAATCCCTGACCATGAAGAACAGACAAAAGATACAATAATATCGTAGTTATTTTCATACTATAACCGTCCCTAATGGTATTGAATTGGATGCTACAGAGGCTACATAATAAAATTAAATTTAAACGAAGTTGACTACGGTTGGTCGAGGTCTTGCCTAAACGCTGCATGCATAGTAGAGTATGACCAAACCTGCTATCATCTACTTCTTCTAGAGGCAACACTCTAACCAGGGACCCCTCTCAGGGGTATTCCCAAGAGTACTGGATTCCTTTCATTCCTCCATGCGAGAATGTTTTCCCGCCCGCTCTTTGTCCTCTTGGGGTTCACTAGTAGAACCATGTTTGACTCTCCCAACTCATGCCCTTGTATCAGACCCAGACACAGGTCCAGATCCACTTCTAACTATGTGCCCAAGCAGGGTCGGGGTGTCAAGCTTCCGGCTACCAGAGAGCCGGGCGACCACTAGATTTTTCCAGCACAGATCCACCGAGCGGGTCTGAGTGGCGCCCCGAGGACTCGCACTGTTAGGTGCAGTTGTCGTGGATACAATCGGCTCGTTGCCCTGATACAATGGTTCCTTAGGTGCACTTCGAGGATACCGGTTTCCAATCCGTCGCGTATACTTTGTTGTCCTGATCCTGTTGATACTTCGACATCGAAGAGTCGAACCGCGGGGTTCCCACCACTTCCTGGGGACACTCCTTGAGGTCATGTCCAATCATCCCACAGTTACAACAGAATTCAGATAACTTAGAGTAAGTGAGAGATAACCGAATTGGGTCGAGAAATTCCCGAAAGCGGAGCAGGAGATGGCGACGCAAGGGACGCTCCATCAGGTTCCAGAACCGAATCCGAATGGTTCCTCCCCAACATGTGCCCCACTTTTCACACGGAACCTCGACGCTCAGCCCCAACACCGATCCAATCGTCTCCCCCATTATTTTGGTTCGCACCAAGAGAGGAAGACCGTGAGCATGAGCCCAAAGTTGAAGTTGATCCAACGCCGGAGGCTCCTTAGCCATCAAGTCCAAGTCCTCGAGGAGGAGAGGAAGTATGTCAAAGCACCAAAGTTCGTGTGCGTGCCTCTTCCGACTCGAAGTAGAAACCGAACACCCCTAGTCCGATATCCTTGATGACCAGGCCCCCCGCGACCTGCCCCCATGCCCTAGTGATTACTCGGAGCAGCACTTCCTTCCGAGGTGGTGTGGACGACCACGATTTGTCCATCATAGCAAATTGTCGGCGAGCCAACAATGAGGGGCTCAACGAAGCACTCGGCATCATGGCCTCCACCTCCTCTTTATCTTCCAGCGAGCATGCCGAGAAGTCGTCCTGAAGGTTGTTAAGGTAACCTCCAGTGGTGGCCCTGCCGGTTGAGGCTCTTAGGTGGAACTGGAATCTCCGGATTTGAAGACCCGTCGACGCCAAACAACTCTCGGAGGCAGATCCAGAGCAGTAGGGACAATGGGGATACGGTCAAACTTCGGGGTAAGCCCTTTGTCGCAGAGATCCCTCAACACCGTCCATCCTGGTTCCTATATCATGGCCTTTCCTTGGATAGGATCTCGATAGCGTGGAGAGGAGGGAACCTGAACCGGTTCTGCATCAGTCGAGGTCGCCGCAACAGGAACAGGTACAACTAAGGGAGCAAAACCAAGTGGAACCTCAGCGGCCGGAGCCCTAATCGATTCTGCCCCTGATGGAGAGGAGTGAACTCTAGCCGCCACGCCCACCGGGTCAGTTGCAGGTTGGAGGAGCGGAGCCCTAGGCTTGCTTGTAGAGGAAGCAAGAGCGACGCTAGTGGAACCTCAGAAACCAGAGCCTAACCGATTCTACCCCTGGTGGAGAGAGGGAAATCCCAGCCCCTACGACCGCCGGAGCAGTTGTAGGTTGGAGAAGCGGAGCCCTAGGCTTGCTTGTAGAACACGTAAGCCTTATGGGTTTACTTGGATGACCCCAACGGGGTTTGATCACATGGGTTGTTTGACCAAGGGAGAAGGTACCCTCCGCCGTTGCCGGAGAAGATGAAAGAGGAATGAGAGAGAGCAGAAGACGCCTTGGCCGGTTGTAGTGGTTTTCGGCATCTCCTTGTCATGCGGGGGATACCACGTTCGAGGAGGGACAAGGAGGTGGTACAAGTACCGAGGACTGCGCCTGGGCAAACGGCGAACGGACAGGTGCATAAGAGGCAAACATGTCGGCTGCAGCGGTGGCTGGAGCAGAAGAGGCCATAGAGGCTAAGGTTACTCGGGCAGAGGATCTCAGTATACGAGATAGATTGTGCGTAAAAGCATAAATTCCTTCTTTCTTATTCTCTAGTTATGTTAAATGTTTCGTGATTTACTCTGTTTTTAATTATACTTATAAGTTGAGGAGAAATCAAATAAAAACCCATATTGATTTAAAAACTATGAGAACACATTTAAGCTATCCATTTCATAAATGGATGGATGAAATCTAATTGAGTTGTTGATTTGTTGACTGCAAAAAAAAACAGGATTTTTTGGTAGGTGATAGGGGCTTTTTAGTAAAACTATCATATTAACTTTTGGGAAAACTACCGATACCTACCCAAAACCATGCCCATTTAACTGATGCCTACCTAAAATTTAAAATTAACTGATGCATACCCTGAAGTTTCGAAAATGTAACTCACAACCCCTCTGTCAGCTAAAATGACGAAAATACCATCAACTACACTTCAATAATTATGTTAAAAAAATTATTTAAAAATTACTTCTGTTATATTTATATATTTACTTATTAAATGACTTCATTTTTATTTAAAAAATCACTTCATTTATATGTTAAAAAACTTATTTAAAAAAATCATTGAGGGTATTTTCGTCATTTTAGCTGACAAAAGGGGTTTTTAGTTACAAGTCGTAACTTCAGGGTATGCATCAGCTAACTTTAAACTTCAGAGTAAACATCGGTTAAATGACCATGGTTTTGGGTAGGTATTTGTAGTTTTCCCTTAACTTTTTACCAATTCACTATTTAATTATTCCCACTTATTTTGAACTCCGATTGACTTCAAACTTGTGCTAATAATTTTTTTTTTCAAGGGCTTTCTATCAAAATCAGTGAAGAATATATTTTGAAGCACAAAAAAAAAATTATTTCGGGGCTGATTTAAAAGAAATTAAATATGAGTAATTTTTATCAACACTTTACACTGATTTTATCAACACTTTACATTGGTTTTATCAACCATTTACTGTAGATTTATCACCTCATTTTCTAAAATTGAACATGATTTTTATCACCTCTTTATGAACATTTTGAACACTAGTTTTATCAACATTAAACACTAGGTTTATCACTAAACTACTTGTGTTTTATCACCTCATTTCATGTTTTTTTTATCAACACTAAACTTTAGTTTATGACCCTTATTATCAAAATTGAACATGATTTTTATCACCTCATCACTTGTTTTTTATCACCTCTGTACATGCTTTTTATCACCTTTTAGCACTAAATTGATCATCCGACATAAAATATTTATTAGTGAAGTTTTATCAACACTCAACATTATTTTTATCACCCCGATATAACTTTTTTTTATTTCCGTGCTTCAAAATATATTCAATATGCTACTTGATAGATAACCTTTGTAAAAATAAAAATATTAGCGCAAGTTTGAAGCTCTTTGGGGTTCAAACGAATCGGGAATAATTAAATTAGTGAATCGGTCAAGAAAAAATGCACACTTGTCCATATGGCACCATACTATAACAATTATACCCTTGCTTGTTTGAGAAAGGATGAGAGCGGCGTGTATTTTGGGTGGGGGGGTGATGATGTGGCATCATGGTGAATATTGGATCTTAAGTGTGTGTGGCTAATATGGGTTCTAATAGTTTTTAGGATAAAAGGTGTTTCTATTAGATGTGTCCTCCTTATAAGTTATATCAAGTCATCGTTGATCAAAAAAGAAGAAAATGTATCTCTAGAATTCTGAGCCTTTTGTTTTCGCCGTCGTCTAGATTTTCTACGCCTCTCTCCACTACCGCACGCCTACTATTCGCCTTCCTTACGTTGCTCACCGCCAGACCCGCTACCTCACCTCTGCCCAATGGATCCCATACCGCCACATCAAACTGTTACTCTGATGCTAGCAGCTATCAACAAGGTACACCCCTACGCGACTCATTAAATTGGCCCCAAGTGGCCATAGTAGCCGGCCAGCTTAGTTATATGTCAGCGACACCGAGCCAGGAGCACATCAAACCCCTCTAGTATCATAAGAAGGCCAAACAACCTATATCGACACCCCTCTGACCGTTACCTCTCCTGTCCTCGGCTTCACCTCGTAATCACAGACCAGGAAGGGTCGGCCCAATCGCACCCTCTAAGATCGCTGATCGATGCCCACTACCATGGCCAATGATCTATCCGATCCCCGCGACTACCACTCGCTTGGGATCCGTGTCGCGGACACTGTTCCCTAAAGCCCCCCCCCCCCCCCCCCCCCCTCCTCACCCCCCCTAGCCACAAGACTTGATGAAATCCCTGGACATGTCTCTGCTCCTAGTCTCGATGGACCTTCTTTCTGGAGTAATGATGGAGACTATAAGGATAAGTCCTCTCTTGCACCCCACTGCACTTGGATTACAAGACAATGATGGTGATCGGGGTGCTCGACCCATTCTTGCACCAAATTGCACCATGAAAATATCGAAATCCTATTTGATCCTCATGACCTAGGTAGATCTCGAATGGCAGCACTCATGGCACTCTAGGATAGTTTCGATAGCCTCTAGATGGATGGGGAGGAGGATGCCAACATCATCATATCGAAGAATCCTAAGACCGAGCGCATCCGTGTTAACACATAGTTCGGGCTGGTCGGACGGCTCTTCACCACCCATTCCTATGACCAAAAAATTGTGGAAGGGATTATGAACATGGTCTGGAAAACGATAGCTTGGTCATTAGGGACCTGGGTTGGGGAATCTCGGGATTTTATTTCATGTCCCAAGCGGAGAAGGACTGTATCCGTCATGAGGAACCCTGGCCATTTAAGAATGCACTACTAATACTAGAGGATCTCAAAATAGGGGGAATTTGGTTACCCTCTTGTTCTCGCGCATTTAGCTCTTGGTATCGATCTCTAACCTCATGTGGGACAACATTACGTGGGAAATAGGCTAGTAGATTAGGGAATCGCTGGGTGGCTGGCTGGATGTCCGGATGGATACATCAGGTATGAGATATGGAGGCGTCCTCCGGGTCCGTTTTTGGAAGAACCTGGCAACATCTCTTTTTCGTAAGGCCCATGTAAACATACCTACCCAAGAGAAGTCGATCCTGTTTCGGCTCCAATACTCTAACCTCCTAGTTTTCTGGTTCAATTGCGGATGCATTGGTCACCGGGAGAACGAATACCAGCTTAGGGACGCAAACCAACCAACGGGTCCACCCAGGTATGACCTCTCCCTTATGGCCCCAAAAATCCCTCATATCAAGGCGGGTATTAGGAAGGACTGGTCGGAGTCCATCCTAGCAAAGTATAGGCCTCAACGGGGATTGAGTGTGAACAATACTCATACCCCACTAACCTTCATTGCACCACGTCCAACTATGCCTTCGGGTTTTTCCCCCAGCCTTGCCACCCCCAATCATGATGTAACCTCCCGCCTAAGACACAAAAACATACGTGGAGTAGGATGATTAGGCTATGATCCCCCAATCTGTCTCATCTTGACCCTCTGAACACGGGGCGGACCACGACAAGAAGGGCGACCCAGCTCGTTACAAAGAAGGAAAGTGTCCTACTTCGAAAGGGGGAAGCGGTTTCCTCTCTCCTACCAAGACCCTTTAGATTCATCAATGCTTGGACCTCTCATTCTCAATTTTATAAGGACATTAAGGCTTGTTAGGAGAGTACCCAAGTTTCAGAATTTCCTACTTATACTCTTTGGTTCGAATTGAAGACACTCAAGTCCTTTTATAGAGAGTGGAATGGCAACGTTTTTTGTTGGCTGGACACTAACATTGATGCTTTAAAATCTAAGATTAGCACATTAGATGACTTGGTTGATGTAAGAGAGCTTTCTCCTTCAGATATTTCTAGTAGGGCTCTTCTTCCTGCCAAATTAATCCAGAAATTAAAGTTACAAGCTAAACTTTGGAGCCAAAAGGCTAGAATCAAACGGACTAAGGAGGGTGATAGATGTACAAAGTTCTTTCATTTGATTGCCAACTATAATCATAATAGGAAGAAGTTATCTCAGATAAGTCATTTAGGCTCTATTTTATCTGAACTAAAGAGATTAAAATTGCTGCTCATCAAAAAATTTCACAAAGGTTTCGAAAATCTTCATCTGTCTGTATTGATCTTCCTATGTTGCCCTTTAAGAAGCTCCCCTCCACTCAAGCAGTATTATTGGAAACTCCCTTCACAGAGAAAGAGGTGCTCTTTGCTATTAAATTTTGCAAGGGTTATACGTCACCTGGTCTTGATGGAATTTCTATGAAGTTTTATCATGTGTGTTGGAATATTATTAAGAGAGACATTATGGCCTTCATATCATATCAAACTCTACTTTGATCACATTGATCCTTAAATCATCATCCCCTTTTAGTTTTGAGGATTACAAACAAATTAGCCTGATCTCTAGTCTTATAAAATTCTCTCCAAAGTTCTTGCGGCAAGGTTTAAATCAGTAATGAATCACTTGGTACATGATGTTCAGTCAGGCTTCATAATAAGGAGACAAATATTGGATGGTGTCCTTATTGCTTCAGAATTGATCCACTCTATCAAAAATTCTTCTAAGGAGGTGATAGTGTTTAAAGTGGTATTTGAAAAGACATATGATCATGTGGATTGGAATTTTCGGAAACAATTGTTACAAATGATGGGATTTGGAAGTATTTGGATCTCTTGGATATCAGCTTGTATCAAGGCTTGGACGTCAATTCTGGTTTATGCTTCTTCATCCCTAGACTTTTTCTCTACAGAGAGGATTGATACAACCCCCCCCCCCCCCCCCCCCCCGTATTTGCATTGGTGGCAAAGAGCTTACATCAATTAATGGAGAAAGGAACACAAGCTCATATTTTTGCAAGAGTGGCTTGTAATCCTTTGGGGCCTCACATCTCTCATCTACAATTTGCAGATGATACCTTAATTTTCATCCAAGCTGGTTTGGAGGAGATCAAAAATCTTAAACACATACTAATTTGCTTCCAAAAGGCTATAGTCCTCAACGTTAATTTCCAAAAGTCATAAGTTTTGGTTCTGAATCCTTCTTTTGTTTATGTGGATCATGCCTCACATATTTTGAGTTGTGCACCTATTAATTTACCATTTAATTATCTTGGTTTTCCTTTTGATGCTGATCCTATGAGATTAAAAACTTGGGACCCTATTGTGTTGGAATTTAAAAAGAAATTGGGTTTGTGGAAAACAAAATTTAAGTCATTGGGGGAGGGGGGGGGGGATCGACTCTCATTAAATCCTCTTATCTTCATTGCCACTCTATTATATGTATTTGTATAAGGCGCCTAGGGGAGTTATCAAGGAAATGAAAAAATGGCAAAGGAATTTTTTTTGGAATGGATCACTTACCAAACTAGTCCTTCATAAGGTCAGATGGAACTTAATATGTAGGCCTAAACACTATGGAGGTTTGGGGATTATGAATTTACATCTCATGAATCAAGCATTGCTCGCTAGATGGTGGTGGAGATTTGCCACGAAAAAGGACTATTTGTGGAAAATGATCATTCACTACTTAACTACAAATACTCTTGGCTAATATGGTCTAAGGTTTTAAACTAATAGGGAATTTATGTTGTTGCTCCAGAAACAATTAAGATCTGGTTTTTATCATGGTAGTCTTTGGGGCATAAGAGATCTAGGAACCTTTGGTCAGTGTTGATTTCTATAGCGATCTGGAAAATATGGTTGTCAAGGAACAATGTCATTTTCAATAATGCCTTGGATGATCCTTAGTTAGTATTTAAGAATATTCAAAGCTACTCATACCATCTATTTTGGGCTAAGTTCAAAGGGAGTTCCTCCTTCCCCTTTCTTTCATGGATTTCTAACCCCTCTTTGTGCTATAGTAAAGGAAGATTTGATGGTTATATTTCTTGATCCTCCCTAACTTTTCTGTGAGATTCTAGTTCTGGTTTACATGATGTGGATGCATTTGGTGTAGTTTGAGGTTAGGAGGGACTGTTATACTTTGCTTAAGTGTGCTACTTGGTTATTTTGTCTGTTTTGGGTTGGGTGTTGGTTTTTTACTGGTTTTAAGAGTTTCTTAGGTGATTATGTATGTGTGTGCTGGATTATGCAGTAAGTATAGTTAAATTGTGGTTTTGGGGGTGCTTGTTTACTTTGTTGGGTTACTTGCGTGTCAAGTTTCTTTCTAAGGACCCTTTTAAGTTTCCTTGATTTGTAAGTAATCATCTTGAGGGTTTCCTTTTTGTCTTTGTCTTTATTTCAAAGACTTGGGTATATAAAATTTGTTGATAAAAAACTAGATTAATTTAAGAAAGTTCTTAGTCAAAATAATATAAACGAATTTCAGCGCAAAATGAACTAAAAAGGAGACTTTTTCCTGTTGCACCTTGCTCTTATCATATTAAGATCCTCTAAGACTGTCTCATGTTCAAACATGTAAGCATGTAACAAATTAAAGTTTAATTGAGAAGGTCATATTTATTGAAGTGAATAAGGCTTCACAGGGTTTATTGTTTTTTTTTTTGATCAGCAAAGCGAATATATAAATCAAACCCCTTTTGAGGTGAAAGGAGAGTTACATGGAGGAAAGATTTGGATCCACCCTAGTTTCAAAGGGAAGGACCAAACAAACAAAACACTACAAATGCACTTAGGAACAATACACAAGTTCAGCCAAGACTACAAAGAAAGAGGCCAAAGGAATGGAAATCACTGGAACTTTAGGGTAGTAAATTGCAGAGCCTCTGGCTCTCATAAGATGATCTGAAGAACTGCGCCAGCTACAAGTGTGAGATGCTAAGAGAGGACATGTTGAAGTCTCAGATGAAGAAGAACAGTTGAAGTCAGGCTTGCAGAATGTCAGCCCAGAAGATGTAGCAATGTGATGACTTGCAATGAGGACTCAGTGGATGTATGTTTAAAACTAGTCCTGGAAAGTGTACTATAAATTCTTGGACCATCATGTGAGAAGGAGTACTTCAACAGCGAGGAGAGAAGTAAGTTGTGGTAGAGAAAACACAAGCTTGTAGAATGCATAGCCAGTCCTTGCAGTTGAAGATGGAGAAACAAAGGAATCGGAATGTAAATGATACCCTGTAGAAAATTCCAAACCTGCAGAGAGCACCTGCAGAGACAAGAACAACAAGAACGAAAGAACACTCTCCTAAAAAGAGTCCTACCCACAGACAAACACAACAAGAGAGCACCTAAAGAATCAAACTACCCACACACCAGGACCCCCAAGGAAGAGGGGCACCAAAACAACAAGAGGAGAAAGGGAGGCCTTACCAAACTCACAGCCAGTCCCCAAACCACCAAAAACCCACCCAAATACCCAAACCCCAGAGAAAGCTTGTAATGCAAGCAAAGAACTAAGAAACCTGAGAAGGGAAAGGTTTGCAGCAGGCTTTAGGATAATGTAGCCAACTGGAATAAGAGAAGGAGTAACCCTTGAGTTTGAAAGAAGACCACTCTAGGGAATAAGACTGCTGCACTATTTTTAGAAAAATGTCCTCTTATGACAACAAAGTTCCACTGAACAAGGCCTCATTTCTTGCTAGCCAGATTTGCCAAGAAGTGAGTTGTACCAGGCCTTTCCATGATTTTTTAAGACTTGGATCAAGAAGAGAGGACCAAGATGTTAATAAGTCTTTTACTGAATTAGGAATGGACCAGTTTAATCCCCACCAAGCAATGACCTTACTCCAGACCTTCCAAGCTCTTGGACAATGTAAGATGGCATGTGGTCCATCCTCAAAATCCCAGCTACAAATGTGACAGATAGCCTCTTGTAGATTGAGATTCATACCTCTTCTTTCTAGAAAACCTTTGGAAGGAATTGAATCCAAACAAGCTAACCAACAGAAAGCAGTGATTTTTGGAGGTAGTTTGACTGACCAAAGTTCTTTAGTCCAACAATAGGATAATGAAGCAGGAGTTCCTTGATGCTGGAGTAGGGTATATAGTTTCTTAACAGTAAATCCCTTAGCATCCCAAATCCAGGAGAGCTTATCTGGGGTAGAGGACAGAGTGACAGTAGATAGTATGGTTGAGAGAGCATGCCATTGGTCTGCAGCTCTCCCTCTAGGGTTTGATCTGAAGTTGCAATTCCAATCAAGACCAGTCCAAGCCTCAGCCACCACCATTTTTTTTGCTTTGTGAAATGGTAAATAGCCTAGGAAATAGATGCTTGAAAGAGGCTTATCCCCACCAAATGTCTTCCCAAAAAAGGATCCTATCCCTAGAGCCAAGATCCCAAGAGAGTCCTCTCAAACTGAACAAAGAGGAGAATGATTCATCCTGGTAGAGTTTAATAATATGATGCATGAAACTGATATTTCCAATTTCAGCAAACTTTGAGAGGTCCCAATCATTATAATTCCACCCATATTTATCACAGATGACCCTTTTCCACAGAGAATCCCTTTCTAGAGCAAATCTCCACCACCATTTGGCAAGTAGGGCTATGTTCATTTGGTTGAGATCTTTAATGCCTAAACCACCTTCCTTTTTTGATCTGCAGACCTTAGACCAATTGACTTTGCAAAAAACTCTAGCCACAGAAGAACCATGCCAGACGAACCTTCTTTGCCAACTAATCATTGAGTTGATGACTGACTTTGGGGCTTTTAATATGGAGAAGAAGTAAAGGGGAAAGGCTCCCAATGTTGATTTTATCAAAGTAATTCTGCCCCCTAGTGACAGAAGTTTGGCCTGCCACAACCCCAGAGAGGATTTGAATTTACTGATGATTGGAGCCCAAGTTGCTGATTTTCTTGGATTGGTGCCTAGGGAGAAGCCCAAATAGGGAAAAGGGAGTGCACCTTGATCACATCCTAAAATATCAATGAGATGTATTTCTTCATCCGTGGACAGATTGAAAGGGATGGCAACTGATTTTGAATAATTGACTGACAAGCCAGAAGCCATTTGAAATAATTCTAGAGCTTGCTTGAGGCACAAGGCAGCAGATCTAGAGGCTTGTATGAAGAAAATAGAATCATCTGCAAATTGCAGCAGAGAGATAGGTGGACCATTGATACTGAGGTATATTCCATGTAAAAGCTCATTCTGAATGCTTGCCTTTATAATTTGATTGAGTCCTTCAGCTACTAGTACAAAGATCAAGGGAGAGAGGGCACAACCTTGCCTTAATCCCCTGCTTAGATTAAAGTCTGGACTTGGGGATCCATTTATGAGAACTGATACTGAGGCTCTAAAGCATGAAATCATCCAAAATCTCCAGGTTGCACCAAACCCCATCCTAGTAAGAAGATTTAGAACATAGGCCCAGCTGACTTTATCAAATGCCTTATTCAAAATCAGCTTTGAAGATCAAGGCTTTAACTTTTGACTTCTTGAGGTAGTGGACAGTTTATGAGGCTATTAGAATTCCATCAGCAATTTGTCTCCCAGATATAAAGTCTGTTTGCTCATCTCCAACAAGAGAGCTTGTCACTGTGCTGAGTCTTAAGGATAGGAGCTTAGAGAGAATTTTACATGGTCCTCCCATTAAGCTTATAGGCCTATAGTCATCATAAGTGAGTGGTGTCTGTTCAAGTGTCGTTTCACTGTTAAGACTCATCGCCTACACGATATTGATGGTCACATATAATCTGAATGGTCACTATCCTGACTATGCAATGAAGCCTTTTTATTTGTTCTCTTTCAATTCTGAGTAGTCAACCTTCCATTGTTGGCATAAATGGCTCGAGGCTGAAGCTATAAACTGTCAAAATACTTTCATCAATTTTAATAACTTCTTTTTTGTAATGGTAAAGATTAGAAGATGTGTGCAGATAAGGAGAAAGGGCACCACAACGTACTGTATTCACGTGCCTTATTCCAAATAAGCCATAAACTTGAGTTCGTTCTAATTAGGACCACAATAGCTTAACTATGACGATATGTTTCAAAACGGGTGTAGATTGTGGTTGGACTGCTTGCCTAATACAAGCCCATCGGCAAGCAATGGACAAGTGATCATCTATTCTGTATAACAAATTTCGTCCACCATCAAACCATTCACATCGTCAATCGTTCTTGTCGATAAGTATAGCATACAATGAGCTCGAGAATTCGTCTAACACTCACACTCTTGGTTGTGACATGTATTCCTTGACTTGATTTTGATTAAAGATGTTGATTAAATAATCCAACGAATTGGCAAGTCACTGTAACACAAACCGAAATAAACGAATGATTCTGATGAATGCGACAAAAAATTAATATTTCGAAAATCAAATAAGACGAGCGGTTACGAATAAACGAATAATACCACTGTAATGATCTTACAAAGATACATTTTTTTGATCAACAAAACATATTTAGATTAAAACCTATTTAGAGGATAAAGAGGAGTACAAGCTTTTAGATCTAGCTACAGATCAAGCACAAAAACCAGACAACAAAACCAATAAACAACAGGATCCTAAAAAACTACCCACACACCAGAAAAAAGAACCCAAAACAACCAAAGAGAGCCTCACCTCTCACAACACTCACCAAACCCACCCAAAACCACCCAGGACCCCAACCTAGTATGCTTGCATATACGGCCAAATGATAAATCACAAGCCTGAAGCTTGATACTTTCCTTTTTACGGTCAAACGATAAATCACAAGCCTGCAGCTTGATACTTGTATTTATGACCGATTAATAAACCACAGGCCCGAAGCATGTACAATGTCCTTAAAGGCATAATATAGACCACATGCCTGAAGCTTGTAACTTGTATTAAGGTCGCAAGACGAAACCACAGGCCTGAAGCCTGTAACTTGTGTCTAAGGCCTGAAGCCTAAAAAAATATATGCAATTTGTAAGAACCACTCCCGGTCAACGCCAGTCAAATCTGCGAAAAACAGGAAAATTTAAAAATTTTAAGCAGACACTTAATTAAACCTAAGATTGACCCCGAGGGTCACACCGGACTTAAGTTGACCCCGATATCGACCAAAGTGAGTTCCGGGGCACTCAGGGCAACTTTCGGATCAGTTTGGGAAATGTTGACTTTTCGCTCGAAAAGTCAACCGAGCGACGTTTTGGTCCATTCGAGGACCGTTTTGGATCCAAAAAGCTTAGCCGTCGTCGCAGCGGTCTTAGTTGAGCCATTTCCTTGTAGCCCGTCAAGTTTCGTAATTTCTTGGAAAAAGTGCCCGTTCGGGGCCCGAAACGTCCGAATTTCGCGAATTTGATTGGAAAATATCTAGCAGATATTTTCTCAAGAAGGTGTGGGACCCACTTGTCACTT
Organism: Erodium maritimum; assembly: GCA_963921825.1. Lineage (NCBI taxonomy): Eukaryota > Viridiplantae > Streptophyta > Magnoliopsida > Geraniales > Geraniaceae > Erodium > Erodium maritimum. The sequence continues at coordinate 29,013,473 of OY997591.1, read as the reverse complement.
GTCAAACAAGTGGTGGTGTTAGGTTTTTGGGGGGAAACTAAGAGAAGACAAAGGGGGGGGGGGGGGGGGGGGTTCGGCCATGTTATCAAAAAAAAGGGAAAAAATTAGACAAGAAGAGAGTTTTAGAGAGAGAAGGAGAAGAGAGAAAAGAGAGGTGTTCTTGAGGATTTGTGATGTTTCCCTTCCATCCAACCATTGGATCATCTCAAGGCTAGGAGAATCGAACTCCCCTCGACGTTCTCTACGGTGAGCTACTATCCGATCTTCGTTTTGTTTGAGTTCAAAAGTTAGGGTTTGGTTAAAATGAGTAGTTTATGGTGGAAATGAGGTGTGGGGATTGTTGGAGACGTTTTAGATTGAAGAGGGATGTTTTCCGGTGACCAGGAGCTCGGGGGGAGCTCCGGCCACCATGTGGGGTGGCTGGCCGAAGCTAGGGCCGGCCACCACCATGGTGCGCCGGGCCCATTTGAGCCCTAGCCACCCACGGCCAAGTTGGGCCGGGTGGGGCCCACGTGCTCGGGTGCTCGAGTTTCGTGTTCGGGTGGTTTAGAACGTTCCCCGGGTCATTAATACACAACCGGATCGAAATTTGGAATTAAATTGTGAAAGTTGTATTGACGGGTTTAGAAGCTTTAAACGCTAATTAAATGACTCGAAAGTCGGAATTCGATTCCGTCGAGTGCCTAGGAATCCTTGAATTGTTCTAAGACCGTAGAAACTAAAACGGGAATTTTCGGAGCCCCGGAAGGGCGTTTCCAAAACTCGGGCAGATTCGCCATGTCGGGCGAATCGGGCTTTTCCGGGTCCATTATCGACAATGTCGAGTAATTGGGAAGTTTGGGAGTGATCGACATTGTCGGGGTTACTTTTGGGCGTCAAGTTTATTGAATTTCAGTTTATTCCTGCGAGTTTAAAAGTGCCTTAAAATTGTGTTCTTTTAGATCGTGCTGCAGACCGAGGGAAGGGAAAGCTAGGCGAGTGACCGAGATCACGCCGGAGCTTGTTGGTTAGCTTTTGAAGAAAACATACGAGGTAGGGAAAAGTAGCCGGATCTCGGCCCTCACTAGGGAAAGTTAACAGTAGAAATGCATGTGACACTGGGGTGTCGTGGGTTAAGTAGGTTTATCGAATATTAGAAAGGTAGGCGACACCGGGTAGTGTCGTATGATTCGGGAACGTATCGAACATTATAATTTCATGTGACACTTAGTAGTGTCGTAGGAGCAGAGAACTTATCGATGTTAGAATTACTGGAGGCATATGACCATGCCCGAAGGTTGATTGCGAACTTATCGATATTAGAAGTACTGGAGGCATATGACCATGCCCGGAGGTTGATTGTGAAACTGTTGACATTAGAACTGCCGGAGGCATTGGTTATGCCCGGAGGTTGTTTGTGTAATTTGTGTCTTGGGTGGCCGTGACAGCCCGTACTTTACTGTTGTGTCTTGGGTGGCCATGAGAGCCTGTGCTTTACTGTTGTGTCTTGGGTGGCCATGAGAGCCCGTGTTTTACTGTTGGTGTGTCTTGGGTGGCCGTGAGTGCCCGTGGGGTTGTTGAGCCCGTGAGTTATTGTTGGTGTGACTTGGGAGGCCGTGAGTGCCCGTGGGGTTGTTGAGCCCGTGAGTTACTGTTGGTGTGTCTTGGGAGGCCGTGAGTGCCCGTGGGGTTGTTGAGCCCGTGAGTTACTGTTGGTGTGTCTTGGGAGGCCGTGAGTGCCCGTGGGGTTGTTGAGTCCGTGTTTTACTGTTGGTGTCTTGGGTGGCCATGAGTGCTTGTGGAGTGTTGAACCTGTGTTGTTGCTGTTTGTTGAACTTTGCTTGTGATTGTGATTGTGGTTACCTGAGGTTGGAAACCCGACTTTGTGTCGGGGAAGTTGCGTGGTGCGGCTAGCCTCCCGACTGGGATCGGGGGAAGCGGAGAGGTTGTGGGCTAGCCTCCCGACTGGGATCAGGAGAAGGATTGCGAGGTTGGTGGTGTGGATAGCCTCCCGACTAGGATCGGGGGAAGCGGAGAGCTTGTGGGCTAGCCTCCCGGCTGTGTGTCGGGAGAAGTTTCGTGGTTTGCGCGGGTGTGGCTAGTCACCCGACTGAGATCGGGGGTAGGGGAGAGGTTGTGGGCTAGCCTTCCGACTGAGATCGGGAGAAGTTGCGCGACAGGTCGACCGCCTGACCTGACAGGGATCGGTAAAGGGCGAGAGAGAGAGGGGGTTACTGAGCAGCTGGCGTGCGATCCTTTATGATCTTGTTTGGTGTGCGATCCTTTGTGATCTTGGGTGTTGCGTGGTTGTCTGTCGTGTCTTTGGAGGAGGTCGTCAATCGTTGTGTCGGGTCTACTTTACGTGTCCGAGTGTTGAGTCGGTTGAGGAAAGTATCAGTGTGAGTGTGTCAGGCGGGTTACTTGAGTTTGGGGATAGTGATCCCCGGTGTTGAGTTGGTTGTTGGTGTTACCGGCATTGTCTGCTAAGTATGCCGTAGTCAGTCTGTTATCCGTGGTGGTGAGCGAACGCTCACCCCTAGCTGCTTTTCCTACAGGTACCGGTCGCAGGTTGGACTAGGTGAGCTTCTGAAGCTTGAAGAGCTAGGAGCGGGATTCTGGGTTTACTTTTGAGTCTAGCGACGTATACCTTTCTTTTTGTCCATTTGTTGGGACGTACCTTTAAGTTGTAAATGATTATTTTTGATAAACAAATGGTGATTTTAAAGTGATTTATGTAAAAGGTTTCAAAATGTTTTTATTGTTTTAAACGTTCGCGTCCTAAATTCGATTTACTGAAATTGGGGCGTGACACAATTACTTATATTCATTATGTCTACCCCATGAGCTTTCTCGTTGTGCGGTTATACATATATTTAATTTCAGCATTTATTATGGTTACCCCAATAGTTCGCTTGGTGTGTGGTTATGCGTATATTTATATCTTATTATTATTATTTACTTTATTATGTTCACCCCATGAGTTCGCTCATTGTGTTGTTATATATCTAATTGTGATGACTCAAATGTTGCATATTTGTAACCTTAAGTTTACAAATATTGAGGTATTTTGGACCTGAAGTTCCAAATTTGTTAAAGATATGTTCATTGGGAAAATTGTTCAAATGGAATAGATGTGTGCACCATTGCTAAATGTCGTATGGCCAGAAGCTCATACACACTTAACATTTCATAGAATTTGAGATAAATGTATTGAATCATTCGTTTCATGAGAATTTAATATGTACAATGTTGTTAAATGTCGTATGGCCAGAAGTTCATACCGACTTAAAATTTCACAGAACTTGAGATTCTAATTCGAGATGTACTCTTACAACTTATATGACCAGAAGTTCATATAAACTGATAAACATACTCCCAGAAGTGATGAAAGTATATGTTTTTTGGATAAGCGATTTTTTATTAGCTAGGAATCCAGTTGGAATCCTGCAACGAAAGTCTAAAAGCAAAGCAATAGACAAGGTAAATAACAGGAAAAACAAAAAGAGACAATAAACAGGACCCCCGCAAGAAATCTGCGCCTTCTTCGTCTTCGAATACAGGAACCACAGCTACGAAGAATAAATGGCTGAATTTCTTCTCTTTTTGTTTCCTGAAACAAAACCAAATCAGGATGTTGCTTAAAAAGCGCCACCTTGATGCACCGTCCCTTCATAACGGCATTCAACCCTTAACGTTCCATTAGATGAATTCACCATAACACTTGATTAAAGTGGCAAAGAAGCTGGGAGAGAATCCCCCACTTCTAAACCTTCACTAGACCCATGGTCGTCCGAGTCTTCCTGAAAATCTTGATCAACAGAATCCCCCAGCTCAAAATCGAGAGCTTCGATTTGATCAGCCGCATCTGGATGTCCAGATAAGAATTTCTGGCTGGCCTTGATCAATTTCCACTTTCTCTCGCGGTCAGAAATCTCTTTGTCAATAGAAACCCGACGAGCCGCATATGACCGGTATACCGAAGAAGGCCTGGTCGGCTGAAGAAGGTCAAGAGCTGAAACCCTTGCCCGAGCACCTTGATGTCCACGCAAAAAAGAGTTTGGGCTCGAGCTACCAGAGTTAGGAACAGTGCTAATCGGAGACGAAAAATTCAACAACCCTTTGCCTTTCGTGTTAACCATCTGGCTCGGTGAGGTGAGAACTTTAGAGGAATGGGATGAGCTTCTCCAAACCGAACAGTGCATTCGTTTCAATACAATTTGCTTATTTTTTGCTGGAGTAACCTTCTGGCACGGGGGAAAAACAGTCTGGTCGCCCAAACACAGTTCAACACCCTGTTCTTCACCAGAATCGCGAGCCAGACTTCTAGGAACCTCTTTGGATTCAATCGGTTGAATTTGAATAGGGTAGTTCAATCCTTCCACTTTCAGATTTATAATATGTTGTGTGGGAAGGTCGCAGGTTCGAATCAAAAGATAATTGCAATCCAAGTTTTCGAACGTTTCATCTCTTAGAGCCAGTACAAAATCACCCACAACTTTACCAATTTCTTGAAACGAATGCACACACCAACCTTAAAAGGGTACCTCTGCCACCTTAAACCATGAGACAATTCATGTCTCATTCAGCCAATCCTTAGCCCAATCCAGTAATAGAAAATCAGATTTACACCACTGCCACTTCGAGTTCAGAATATCGGTAAGGATCTCTTTATCAGCTGAAAGAAATAGGAACACCCGATTGCCCAAATGTCTTATTTGGAGATCAAGCACACTCTCTTTGTTGATCTTCTCTTTCAAAGACTCCACTGTAAATGTTATATGTTATATATGAGATAAGAGAAATCATTGGTCAATTATATGTTGTATGACCAAATGTTATGATAGATTTATATCAAACATCAAACAAGGGCAAAAGAAAAAGGGTGATAGTGATAAAGTCTGATTGATGGATGGCCTAGATCCGGAAGATCTATATGAATTTAATGTCTTAGACAACTCTACATATAACAATGTAGTCCATATATCGCTTATAAAAACGATGTAGTCCATATGATCATGGTTCATTTCGCCAATTATATATGGATACATGAAGCGATCAATTAATGTGCAAAAAATGAAAATGATATGTGTATCACTCCACAATATTTCCCTAAAGTATGAGAAAAAGTGTTAACCTTGATTGAGGTAAAGGTTAATAATATTTTGGGTGTCATTAATGTAATTAAGGGCTCCGGAAGAGCTACCATGTCGTAGATAATTACAAGGGAAATTTTCATTTTACCACCCTGTCAAACATTTAACTTCAGTTTACTACCCTGGCATAAAAAAAATTTCACTTTCATACCTAAACCAAACATTTAATTTCACTTTAGTACCCAGCAATTAACTTTCTGTTAGTTTGGGTGGAAAAAGGTAAAAAGACCATAATACCCCTAACTATTACTCAAATTTTCAAACGCATGCCATCGATTCAGAATTTGAAAATAAGTGAAATGACAATAATACCCTTCATTGTTAGGTTTTTAAAATGAAAATTTCACTTTTTTAAAAATAAAATCCGTATTTTTTTTTATAAATTCCGTTGTTATTTATAAAAATTATTTTTATTTTCAAAAATTCAAATTTTATTTTCAAAAATCAGTTTTTATATTTAAAAATATATAAAATCAGTTTTTATTTTAAAAAATACATAAATCAGTTTTATTTTAATTTTTTTTAAAAATTTTCATTTTTCTACCTAATCTTCCCCTTTTCTCTCCCCAACTTCATCTCTCTCTCCTCCATTTTTAATCCAGGACTTGAATCACAAAAACTCCATTATACATGTTTTGAACCTCCATTATACATGTTTTGAATCACAGAATCTCCAGACCTTGAATATGTTTTGAATGACAGAACCTCCATTAGAACACAACAAAATCATCACAACAGATGTGAGATGAACATTATACATACCAAAAATCAAATATGTATTTTTCTTACAAAATAGAAAATTAATAACACCACATCAAATCTGAATCTGATTCGCGAACACACTCGTGAAAATCAAACAAATTAAACAATCATGATCTCTAAATTAAGATACGAACTTGGTAACATATATAGCTTTGAACCAGAAACGATGAATCAGAGGGAGATGAACCAGAGATCTAGACAAAAAAAATTCCTCGACGAGGTTGTAGATCTGAATTTTTTTCCTCGTGAAACGATGAACCAGAGATCTACTGTTCAACCCATCTGAACCCCACCTTCCCTGTCGTCCTCAAGACCGGGAAGAGAACCGCCGAGAAAGTATTCGCCGGAATGGAGGTGCTGGTTGTGAATCGGGGCATGTTCGTGGCTCAAGACTTGGATGAGGGTGGGGGGCTCTCTGCTCTTCCTCATAGCTTCCTCACTCTGCATCGTCTCTGTGTTGATCTTCGACACTTGCGAGGCTAGATCTGGTGCGAGATGAACTGGTTTGGATGGAGATGAGGAACAGTTTTGGTTTTGAGGGAGATGAAAGATGAGGCGTGGATCTGTAAAAAAAAGAATACAAAAAAAAGAATACAAAAAATGAGGCGTGGATGCGTAAAAAAAGGAATAGAAAAAAAAAAGAAAAAGGTAAAAAAAAAATTAAAGCTGATTTTTTAAATAAAAACTTTTTTTTCACATAAAAATAAATTTTTTAAAATAAAACTGATTTATGTATTTTTTTAAAATAAAAAATGATTTTATATATTTTTAAATATAAAAACTGATTTTTGAAAATAAAATTTGAATTTTTGAAAATAAAAATAATTTTTATAAATAACAACTGAATTTATAAAAAAAATACTGATTTTATTTTTAAAAAAGTGAAACTTTCATTTTAACACCCTAAACAATGAAGGGTATTATTGTCATTTCACTTATTTTCAAATTCTGAACCAATGGCATGAGTTTGAAAATTTGAGTAATAGTTAGGGGTATTATGGTCTTTTTACCTTTTTCCATCCAAACTAACAGAAAGTTAACTGCTGGGTACTAAAGTGAAATTAAATGTTTGGTTTAGGTATGAAAGTGAAAAAAATTTATGCCAGGGTAGTAAACTAAAGTTAAATGTTTGACAGGGTGGTAAAATGAAATTTTCCCTAATTACAATAAAGTTAAGCATTCATAATGCTCTATATGAAAGTAGATCCAGAAGCATCTACTTAGTATTAAGGACATACATTTTCATACATGTCATGTTGAGATCACAAATGAGACTGTGTTTCTCAAGTATTACTTGAAGTGATTAATACATGAATGAGAACAGTTAATGCATATGCTATATTGAACCAGAAGTTCAATAATGAAAGTGTTTTATACGTCGACGTATTCATCATGATCATTTTGGATCGACGATGATGCGTAGGGTCTTGGAAATTAATGTGAACTTTCTTTAAAGAACTAGAATGTTCCAATGTCACATGACATATTGCTTTTCACAAGATATATTTTGTGGTCCAATCATCTAAAGAAAGTTTTAATATGGAATTTCAATCACCCATATAGAGAATTTATGAGGATATATACGACTATACTTACTTTATACAACACGCATCCAGAAGATGGTCGTATCGTGTAACATTTCATTTGTTAAGTTGTTGATACGCTTTATTTGGTTGTAAACAGTTGATATTGGGTGCTTGGGAGGGCTGAATTTTCAGGCTCCTAGTCTACATTTCCACCTCGGAAAGATTGGTTCATATAAAATCAAAAATGTGTTGATAAAAAAAGGTTAGTAAATAGAGTCCATTTGGGTCAGCGTGATGGTAGGGATATTTCTTACGGTATCTCTTTTTCATGGAGATACAAATTCTAATTTTAATGTTGAACATCAAAAAGTCTTTTTAATAAAAAAATTTATCAAAGAAAACGGTACACTTTGCTTGGGAACCAGTGTGGACAAAATAAAAATTACATGACTCTTATAAAAATATAATCATATCCAAATTTACTCAAAATGTGTTAAATGAAGTCTTCTTAAAATATATGATAGGTCTTGTAATCTTGGATTCTTTCATATTCTCTATTTTTTATTTAAAATTTGGAGGTTGTCCCCCAATGGACTATTCTTGTCGGTGTTACTTTATCATCCAATGGTTTGATATACTCTTTATATGTGTCTCATTCATCTTTAATGACCACAGTGTGCATGAATCATGTTAGTGATAGCCTATCCCATATTAGGCTTAGGCAAGTAAAATGTGAAGACGAGCTTTTTTTTTTTTTGATCAGCAAAAAAAACGGATTTAATGAGAAACGAGCTAACAGAGCTCACAAGGACAAGAACAAAAGCGAAGCCAACAAGCAACAGTACAAAGAAAACAAAAGCCGACGAACTCCAGCATTACGCGACGTTCTCGAACATGTTGATTACTTCGTCTTCGCAAAAATTAGCACTGAAGCCTAAGGATTTATCTATATCCCATGAGCGCTTGGCTTCAGCTTTCTTGCGAAGAGACCCGTTGGGAGGTTTGGCACTGGGAGCGAGTTTGGGACGTTTACGACGACCGAGCTTCTTGTGATTTTTCTTTTTTTTCTTTAAAAAGTCGACAAGGGGAGAGTCATCGTCCAATGAAGGGGAGTTAATATCAGCAATAAACTCATGGAACCCATCAGAAGGCTTGATGATTGCAGAGGGGCCCGAAAGGGAAGGACCAAAGCTGAGCCCATGGGCTGAGACTGTCTTTGGGCTTGATCTGGGGGAGAAAAGCGCGACCTCATTAATAGCACCCAAACCATGCGCACGCGGAGCATCAGACGCGAGGCGATTGGGGGCGCGAGAAACGATAGACTCGGGACCCTTCGACGCCGAAAACAGAGGAGCTACCTCGGGATTGGAAGGAGCCGAACGGTTTGCACGGGTACCCGCGTCAGGCTCTTCGGATCTGGTAGACCTTCCAACTTCTCCAGAGGGATCACCGACCGGCGAGCCAGAATCAGAGGCCGGAGAGGAAGAAGGAGGCTGAGGGAAAGGGGCCTGGGCCGGAAAAGCCGCTGGACTTTGAGCAAAAAGCTCTCCATCTTCGAGGTCAGGAGGTTCGGGCGGGGCGGAAGGAGAAATCTGAGGGACTTGAGCCAGATCTGGATAACTGATGAGAATCGGGAAGGACTTGTCGGAGACCAGAAGCGAGGTCAGCGCCGTCAACGGTTGAAGGCTCTGAGAGTGCACCAGGACAAAGGCTCGATCGAGCCTAGCCCTAGAAGAAGAGTTCGGGTGAATGAACAAGGGGGTTCCGACCAGCGACGCGAGGTTGAGGATCGAGGGGCGGGTCCAACCAGAGAGGGGAATTGTAATAACCACTCCCGGTCAACGCCAGTCAAATCTGCGAAAAACAGGAAAATTTAAAAAAATTCAGCAGACACTTGATTGAACCTAAATTTGACCCCGAGGGTCATACCGGACTTAATTTGACCACGATATCGACCAAAGTGAGTTCCGGGGGACTCAGGGCAACTTTCTGATCAATTTGGGAAATGTTGACTTTTCGTTGGAAAAGTCAACCGAGCGACGTTTTGGTCCATTCGAGGACCGTTTTGGGTCCAAAAAACTTAGCCGTTGTCGCAGCGGTCTTAGTTGAGCTGTTGCCTTGTAGCCCGTCAAGTTTCGTAATTTCTTGGAAAAAGTGCCCGTTCGGGGCACGAAACGTCTGAATTTCGCGAATCTGATGGTGTGGGACCCACCTTGCCACTTGTCAAACAAGTGGTGGTGTTAGGTTTTGGGACAAGACTTTGATGGTTAGTTTTGCTTTTTAAAGTGTTAGTTTTTGTTAATAAAACAAAAGGGAAATAAGATGATACACGTCCATTTCAAAAAAAGAAGAAAATGGTAGGTTTTAGAGAGAGAAAATGAGTTAGGAGAAAAGGAGAGAAAAGAGAAGAGGCTTGGGGAATTTGTGACGTTTCTCGATCATCCGACCGGTGGATCGTCTCAACGATAGAAGAATCGAGTTCACACCGTCATTCTCTACGGTGAGCACCTAACCGATTTTCGTTTTGGAAAGTTCGAATTTTAGGGTTTGAGTTTAAACGATTCAAATATGGTTGGGTTTCGTTTAAGTTTGGTTTAAAGATGATTGGTTGAGGTTTGGAGTTCGTTAGGAACGTTTTGGGGCGAAAAGGGAATTTTTCCCATTGTGGCCATGTGGGGCCCACGTGCCCGGGTATCGGGTTTTTGTGTTCGGGTGGTTTAGAACGTTCCCCGGATGATTAATCCACAACCGGATCGAAATTTGGAATTAAATTGCAAAAGTTGCATTTATCGGGTTTAGAAATTTAAACGCTAATTAATTGACTCGGAAGTCGGAATTCGATTCTGTCGAGTGCCTTGGGACCCTTGAATTATTCTAAGACCGTAGAAACGAAAACGGGAATTTTTGGAGCCCCGGGAGGGCATTTACAAAACCCGGGCAGATTCGCCATGTCGGGCGAATCGGGCCTTTTCGGGTCCAATATCGACAATGTCGAGTAATTGGGGAGTTTGGGAGTGATCGACATTGTCGGGGTTACTTTTGGGCGTCAGGTTTATTAAAATTCAGCATTATGCCTGCAAGCTTAAAAGCGTTTAAAATTATGTTCTTTTAGATCGTGCTGCGGACCGGGGCCAAGGAAAGCTAGGCGAGTGACGGAGATCACGCTAGGGCTTATTTGGGAACTTTTGGAGAACACGCACGAGGTAGGGAAAAGTAGCCGGATCTCGGCCCTGACTAGGGAAAGTTAACAGTAGAATTGCATGTGACACCGGGGTGTCGTGGGTTAAGTAGGCTTATTTGAATATTAGAAAGGCATGATACGGGAACGTAGCGATTATTAGAAAAGCATGTGACACTTAGTAGTGTCGTAGGAGCAGTGAACTTAGCGATGTTAGAATTACTGGAGGCATATGACCATGCCTGGAGGTTGATTGCGAACTTATCGAGATTAGGAGTACTGGAGGCATATGACCATGCCCGGAGGTTGTTTGTGAAACTGTTGATATTAGGACTATTGGAGGCATTGGTTATGTCGGAGGTTGATTGTGTATTTTGTGTCTTGGGTGGCCATGAGAGCCCGTGTTTTACTGTTGTGTCTTGGGTGGCCATGAGAGCCCGTGTTTTACTGTTGTGTCTGGGTGGCCATGAGTGCCCGTGGGGGTTGATTGAACCCGTGTCTTTACTGTTGGTGGGTCTTGGGTGGTCGTGAGTGTCGTGGGGTTGTTGAGCCCGTGAGTTACTGTTGGAGTGTCTTGGGTGGCCATGAGTGCCGTGGGGTTGTTGAGCCCGTGAGTTACTGTTGGTGTGTCTTGGGTGGCCGTGAGTGCCCGTGGGGTTGTTGAGCCCGTGAGTTATGGTTGGTGCGTCTTGGGAGGCCGTGAGTACCCGTGGGGTTGTTGAGCCCGTGAGTTATGGTTGGTGTGTCTTGGGAGGCCGTGAGTGCCCGTGGGGTTGTTGAATCCGTGTTTTACTATTGGTGTCTTGGGTGGCCATGAGTGCATGTGGAGTGTTGAACCTGTGTTGTTGCTGCTTGTTGAACTTTGCTTGTGATTGTGATTGTGCTTGCCCGAGGTTAGTGACCCGACTGTGTGTCGGGAAGTGGTGTGGAATTTGGCTGGCTTACCTGACAGGGATCGGTAAGTTGCGAGCGTTCTTTGGCTGGCCTGACCGAGTTTGAGTCTCGGGAGGTTGCGAGCATTCTTTGGCTGGCTTGACCGAGTTCGAGTCTCGGGAAGTTGCGAGCGTTCTTTGGCTAGCCTGACTGAGTTCGAGTCTCGGGAGGTTGTGAGCGTTTTTAGGCGATGAGAGGGCAGCTCCCCTTCCGACTAGCTATCGGAAAAGCAGCGCTGTATATATCGCCAACAGGTCGACCGCCTGGAGCTTGACAGGGATCGGCAAAGCGTGTGGGGCAGGCTCGAGCCCAGCCGGTTAGCAACCGGCACTGAGCAGCTGACAGGAGTGCGATCCTTTGTGATCTTGTTTGGTGTGCGATCCTTTGTGATCTTGGGTGTTGCGTGGTGGTCTGTCGTGTCTTTGGAGGAGGTTGTCGATCGTTGTGTCGGGTCTACCTTACGTGTCCGAGTGTTGAGTCCACTGAGGAAAGTATCAGTGTGTGGGTGTCGTTCGGGTTACTTGAGTTGGCGATGGTGTTCCCGGTGTTGAGTTGGTTGTTGGTGTTACCGGCATTGTCAGCTAATTATGCCGTAGTCAGTCTGTTATCCGTGGTGGTGAGCGAACGCTCACCCCTAGCTGCTTTTCCTACAGGTACCGGTCGCAGGTTGGACTAGGTGAGCTTCCGAAGCTTGAAGAGCTGGGAGCGGGATTCTGGGTTTATTTTGAGTCTAGTGACGGATACCACACTTTTGTCCACTTGTTGGGACGTGTTTTAAGTTGTAAATATTATTTTGTTGAACAAACAGTGATCTTAAAGTGATTTAATGTAAAAGGTTTCAAAATATTTTATCGTTTTAAAAGTTCACGTCCTGAGTTCGGTTTACTGAAATTGGGGCGTGACAGGAATGCCTTCAACAGAAATCCAGCGCAGGCAGCCACCATTGGTGATTGCATTAACATTGGAGTAGAAGCCCTAAAACCAGGTCCGAAGCCAAGACCAACCCGAGAGCTCGGCGCGCTTGAAAGAGGAAGAATCCTTGAAGGTAACAAGGAGAGCGCGATTGCCTAAGTCCGTGAGGCGCACGAGACCTTTCTGCTGCTCCGAGAGCTCGGACCAGATGGAGGAGAGGGTATGGCTCGAGTTAACAAGCCCCACAACACTTAAAAACAGAGAGTTGTTCCAGGCATCACTTGAGTAGCCGAAGCAGGAGATGCCTGAAGCCGAGGAAGGCAGAGAGGTTGGCTTGACGTGCTGGGAAGCGACGACATCCCTGAAACTCCGAACTCCAGCAGAGGAGGGCTTAGGAGCAGAAGTCACAGAGCCAACTCCGAAGGAAAGGGAGAAGTCCACGATGAGTTGCTCGGAACCGAGCTTGGAGCGATGCAAGGATGAGACCGCCTTTGCAGCATCGTCGGCTTTGATGAAGTGCACAAACCCAAATTTCTTGCCAGTCTTGTTGAGCTTGCTTGGGAGGAAGGCTCTACAAATAGGGCCAAAGGTTGAGAACAAAGCGAGCAGATGTTCATTGGAGAACATCGGGGGGAGGTTACAAATGGAGAGTTTGGGGTAAGGAGGGTCGGAAGGATGGGAGGAAGAGGGCGGCGAAGAGGAAAGGAGGGGGGGGGGGGGGGGGGGCGGAGGAGCCATTGAAGACGAGCTTATTGAACCTTAAATACTCGTTCCTTATCATTCCTTGCCGTCTGTTGATGTTTAGTAACAATTTGTACTTCAAAAATCATGGTAATGACATGGTTTTCATAAATGCAGTCCAAGGTAAAAAAAAGTATATCATGGGATGATAGTAATGAGTAATGTAATTGTTATCGTCCACTGAATGACGCGTCATAATTGTTGATATTGGATAGCTTATGTTAACAATATTAATTGATTGACTATGTTGATGTCTTGTTTGAGCTTATGAAATTGAAAAGTGCATGCCATATAACCAAGTCTTTTATTGTGCAACAACTTCCAACACGCTAGCATATCCGGAATGATCTTCGTGTTAAAAAAATTCTTTCCATGCCACTTGATTATTCTTCGCTTCTCAATACATACAATCAAGGCTCCCTTGTATCCTAAGGAAGACACGTGAATGTACACCACTGAGGTTGAGAAGTAACTGCTACGAAGCATGCAGATGATACTTCGAAGCAACCGAACATATATTTGGCGTGTATTTCTACTCCTCTTGGTAGTTCGAAGCCACTGGGTGCAACAAAATTAAGTAAATATTTTTTTGATAGATTATGATTTATTGATAGGCTTTGAAATAAAGAAAATTACAAAGCCGGGGGTGAGAAACCCCAATAACCTTCAAAAGACAATAACAAAACAAAAGGAAAATTAATTTCCACGAGAAAGGAGAAAACAACTAGTAGGAGAAGCCTACCAAACGGAGAGGTTAACATCCTCCTTCAGATCTCTCGTCATCTTGCAAATACTGAAAGAATGAAACTGAAGTTTGTAGAAAACAGTCCAAAAAAGCCTTTGATTTCGGAAAAACTACAATATTACGATGAATCTATATATGCCGGAAACATAGATAACCAACCTTCGCGCATAAGGTTCATCACTTAGGCTTTCCCAGACCTTCCCAGTCATAAAGCATTGCCACACAATCACAAGGACCGCCCAATAAAGAGACCATCAAAGAAAGACTCTAGACCAAAGCAGCCAGACAAAATTCAATGAAGAATAGATGAACAGTATCCTCAAACACCCTGGAGCAAAAACGACACAACATATCCTGCAGAGAAATACGTAGTCCTCGCTTCTCCAAAAAAGATTTTGTAGAAATAGCATTAACCATTAACCAAATCAGAAAGCTGTATTTTACAAGAAGGTATTTTAGAAGAAGGTTCTTGATCCACAAATGCCTGCCCAAGACTACAGAGTGGGGGGTGGGGGGTAGACTTACAAAAATTAAGTAAATACTTTTGGAGTAGTTTTGTGAATAGTGCGCATCTAAAGAGAATAGTTTGGTTTTTATACATTTTTTCGTGATGCCTGACCATTGGCCAAACACGTGAATCCGTTTGGGCGGTCGCCCGACCTTTGGGCAAATCGCCTGGGCGAAGGACTTCTCACCCACGCAATTTCTTCCCCCGGTTTCACCCCAACATAACAAATTCACCTAGGCAAAAATCGTGAATTTCGCAATTCGCCTAGGTTGAATCCCTTGCGATGGGCATGCTCTTATATTAGCCATGCAGCATATGTGAAGTTAAGGATCGTACAGCCCAAGTATGGTGTTCCAAAAGAGATTATGGCTTTTTAAATGAGGTCCATGCTCCTTACGAAAATTACTATCCAGCGACACATCCGGACGTACCTAGGTTTGAACTTGAAAGCATCCTCTCCATAGACTTGCCGATGACAAATGCTTCTACTGAATTCAAGTGATAGGGATCAGTTCTTAAGTTAGACACTTCCTCTTGCAGATGAGGTTTACATGGTTAGATGAATAATGACAGGTACGGCAAACTTCATTGATATACAGATCGAAATTTATCTTCAATCGTTTAGCAAATGCATGATCAAAGATCCTATTCCTATTCTCTTTTTACATATTCAGGACTAAAACGCATACCATTTTCAATCTTCAAGCACATATCTATTTCTTCTAGCACCAAAAGCAAATCTCTGCAAACAAAGGACAGAAGGTTATAGCTAACAATATAAAGATGGAGCCATGAAATTACTTACACAGATAAACAACAAAATTCTTCTAGAAGAAAACCGAAAGAGGAAGTTCTCGTTTTTCTTAATTTTCTTACTGAAAATATCTGGGAATACGCTTTCAGTCCAGTAAGGAAACGGATGTAGGTGGGTTTCATTGACCCGCTGGCTGGGATGGATCTGATGTTTGGGACAAGGTACTCTGCAACCTGTAAATGTCATAGCGCAGATGAACAGACATTATAAAATTTCTATCAGTTGTCCATAGACATTGCAAATACTTTGCTCACTAAGGGTATCTCCAATGCACTCCCTATACTAGCTAAAAAGTTAATATAGGGAATCAAAATTTTGAAAAACACTGCTCCATTTCAGTTCACTCCCTACATTATTTTTCACTCTCCCCTTCCATGTAGGGAATTCCCTGTTTACATTCTCTTATATTACCCATCTCATTTTATCTTTCTTTTTATATAATAAAAATCTTTATAATTCAAAAAGTAAAAAATACAATTATATTAGTGTATCCAACTTAGATGTATGGATAAAAAAAAGTTGTGATGCTCTCTGCATAGTCTCGCTAACATTAGTGTCTTTTTCCGGGCTTCGTCCCGTCTCCCCACTTAGTCGGGTTGCTCGTCATATGTGTGTGCCCTCTCCCTGGTGTCGTCTCCAACACCGTCGTGCCCAACATCGCCGCCACCTCCAACCCCACCATTGTCTTCGCCTCTTGTACTTTTCTATTGTCTGCAAAAGACCTGTAAGAGATTGGACCTACAACTCCAACTAAAAGTAACTCGAAAGCTTTAGAAAGAAAAGTAGATATACTAATCTTTCTTGAGTTAGACCGCCGCCACCGTCCTTTACTATCGCTCACGACCTAGCACCACCACCTCCTTTTCTGTCGCCACTTCCTCCCTTGCACCAGAACCATCACCACCTCTTCCTCTACCACCAGAGCTGCCACCGTCACCTCCTCTCATGCCATCAAAGTAGTTGCCACCTCCTTTTCTACCACTAAAGCCACCACTGTCACCTCCTCCTCTTCAATCACAGTCGTCGCTACCTCCTCTTCTACTATCAGAGACCCCACCATCACCCCCTTCTCTGCCACCAGAGACGCTGCCTTTGCCTCTTGAGGCGCTCTATCCGCATCCGCTGGATACGGACCCTGACACCCCCGCTCGTAGTCAGAGAGAGTGGACTCAGCATCTGCTCCTATCGGCAACAACTGGGGAAAATTTTGCGCCCTTACCCCATCAGCTGGATAGAGACTCTGGCACCCCCGAGGTGTGCGTGGGGACGCACACCTCGCCCTGTCAAGGTCAGTGCAAACCTGACACCCTGGTTCCCCCGTTTCCTACCATCCTTCCTAGATGTCCGTTACCTCCTCAAATGACCTTATTAGATATCCCAGGCATTTTCAGATCGAGTCAGAAAATGATCACAGCGAGCTGCAGTCAAGCCACAACCATCCTGAGGATCTCTTCCCACTCTCTTTCCCTAGAATAGCTGAGTATTCTAGTGATAAGGTTAGTGTCCAAAATTTACGGATTCTTCAGAATTTGTCTCATCCTTTTCTTTTCTCCCATATATATGTCTTTATTTTCACTACTACAATCAAGTAAATCTCACTTATATGCTAAAATAACTTACATGTATGGAGCATGATTGGATCACCAATTGCAAAAATAACTCCCTACACCGATATAAATGCAAATTACTCCTTACACTAGCTCAAATACAGAGAGCATAACAAAGATATTAGGGATGTCTCTTCGGCAGTTATTTTATTTTCCCTCTTTCTAAACAGTTATGCATACTATCTGGTTGCAATTACATTCTTAGATGACACGGGTCCTAACCGACTTCTAATATATATTCACACATACTTAGTACTTATCAACCATGACATTATACTATAGATGGATGTAGGAGTGGGCAAAAAATAACGAAAAAGAAAGAACCAAGATAACGGAACCAAAGGATTTAGACGCCGAATCGAAACCATCCAGTGCTCTGTTCAGTGAACCGAACCCCGTCGGTTCAAGGTCCGGTTTTTAGGATTCAAAACAGATGGTTAAACAAAATTAACCGCTGTAGAATATTTGGGCTCAACCCGCCTAATTTCAACTAAGTTAGCCCACCAAACCCTCAGCCCATTCATAACCCTATCAAGTTTCAGCCCACCTTAATCCAATCATGTCGGAAGCCCCTTAACTCTAACCTTACACCTTATTTTCCCTCTCTCTCAAGTCAGCCACCGAAACACCACTGCAGATCTGACTTCTTTCTTGGGTTAATTGTCCAAGACTATACTAAAGTTTTGTCCACAAATAAATGTAATCACAAAGTTTTGTCTACGCTGTGTGGCTATCTTAAAGTTTCGTCTACCGACTTCTGTCAGAAAAATAGATAGAATATTCCGTTTCTGTTATGCATGGGAACTCCATGTCCTAGTTAAGGGTAAAGTGAAATTACCATTTTACCCTTAACATTTGAACCGTTTGACTTTTATAGGGGAAATTATCATTTTACCTTTTTTTTAATAATAAATAAAATCAAGAAAATAAATAAAAATAATGTAAAACAAATATTTTTCATAATAAAAAAATTGTTTTTATTGATAAAAAAATAAAGAAGATTTGAATAAAATTAAAATTAATAATAATAAAATTAAAAATTAAAATTAATTAGACATCAGTTTATTTTTTTAAATTCAGTTTTTTATTTAAAATTAATTTTTATTTTTGATTAAAAATCAGTTTATTTTTTTAAAAAAAACACATATTTAAAAATTAAATTTGTAACAAAAATTAAAGAATAAATATTTAAAAAATAAAACTGTTATTTTAAAAATTCAAAAATGATTTTAATTAAAAAATAAAACTGATTTTTAATTAAACATTTATTATTGAAAAAAATAAAAAATTATTTTAACATAAAAACTAAATTTTAATTAAAATTTGATTAAAGATTTAATTAAGGGGTATATTCCTCTTTCAATTCATCGGTCTAAATTTGAATTGAAACATATAAAGGTAAATTGGTCACTTTTGTTTCTCCAATTACATTTTTCTGACAGAAGTCAGTGGGCGAAATTTTAGGGTAACCACACAGCATGGACCTTTGTGCATGCATTTATTTGTGGACAAAACTTTAGTGTAGTTTTGAACAATTAACCCTTCTTTCTTGGGTCATCATCCACGAGGTCATCTTTCTTCGACCTCATTGCTCTAGGGATTCAATGGCAGATTGAAAGTTTACTGCGGCGTGGCAGTGGTGGCAGTGGTGGCAGATGGAGAACTTCTCGCAGCACAACAGTGGTGGATTTGAAACTTTGCGCCAACCTCAGAAGGACTCCCTCGGCCTGCTTCCTGCCACCACTCCGTCCTTCCCTTCCACCAGGACCACCACTCTCATTCTCACTACCTCGGTTATTTCTGTTAAAACCAAAATTCGACTGGGAACCAATCAGCAAAGAACTGAAATTTTCATCAGTGTTCAGTTTCGGTATAGGTATTGATAATGGAACAACCGTGCCTCTCTGTCCAGTTAACTGAATCATGCGCATCCCTAAAAGGACGATCGATGGCTTGAGAGTGGCCACGTCTATAATCTAAACGTCTAATGCTTACTAACATAAATACCACATAAACATCACTTAAGGTAGGGAAACATTACCACGTCAGCTGGCTCTGCCAAAACATTTATGAAAAATTTTGCCTGCATTAAACAAAATGTTTTCTCATTTAGTTATCAAAAACTGAACCAAAGATGACACAAAGAAATTAATGCTTTTCAACCTGTTTCGTATTAGCACCAGACATGAGAAGATCAGTGGTGACCATTCCTGGCTGCAAGGCCACACAAAATATAAATCCCACTAATGTCAAGAAGGTAAGCAGAAATAAGAGCATCAAATAACTCGATAACAATGGGAACGGATGGCATTGGCATTATTTACCATGTCAGTGCTAATATAGTTGACCAGTATGACATATTGGAGTTGATATGACATTCGTAAGAGAACGTTTAAACAAACTTCACGCAGTGTTGTAAGACGTAATGGACTTCATGAGTTAGAACATGGAAAACAATTGAAATTGCAAAACATACCGACAAATTATGCACCACAACATTTTTAAGATCCTGCATCTGTAGTTCTGCCTGTGAAGAAAATTTAAGATTTCCAGATTACATATAACTGAAAAATAATTGTGAACAACTGTGTACTAATGGTCGTACATTCAAGCAGATACTCAAATTAATCTGCCTGCTATTACCCTCCACATGTATTCATATATATTTTTGTTCAACAAAGGAATAATTCATTAAAAAAAGAACCAATTTCCAAGGAGGGAATACATAACTCAAGCCGGATTACAAAGAAGGAAAAACCATCTTATAAATTTGCATTGACAGAACAAGGCCTTTGCTTCATGGCTACATACGAGAGTGTATGAAAGCCATCTTATAAACTTGCATTGACGTAAAAAGCCAATGTTTTATGGCGACATTTGGGTATCATGAAAAACTGGTATCTAATCAACCAACAAACTTACAAAATTTCAACGTCTGTACTAGGCATTGCGTAGTAGTCTCATAAGTCGGCATCTTCCGACATATGGAGCTGATTTTCAGTTTTCCTCTCGCTTACTGGAAGCTGAATATATTATATATTTTTTTCATAAAAACATTTAGCTGATTTAGCAACCACTACCCTAAGGCCATGTTTGGTAGAACCATGAATGTCAGTCCTTTCCATTATTCCTGTTTGTGGTACAACTAGGAGTGGCTACCAGGAATAGCTCAAGTAGTGTGTGAAATATTTTCTTCCTAGAATTTGAATGTCCTTCCTGCTTCGTACCATACATACTGGAATGATAGTTTTGTTCCATTCCTGCTAGAAAAGCATTCTCACAGTAATGGTATTATTCCATTCCATTATGTTTAAAAAATATTGTCTGTAATGATCATTACACTCCGTTTATCCGACAAAAACGTGGCCTAGGATGTCATTTCATTATCTCACCAACCAAGGTTCACAATTGATAATTTACTAGCATACATTTTTATAGCTGTTCAAACTTCAATATCACTATATTACGTATGAAGGACAACGCCACTCATATACACAAAGAATGGTTCAAACAATTTAACATGTGGTACTTCACTAGAACAAACTCTGTTCTTTTTACTGTACAATACATGGACATTATTTAAGACCATACCTGTAATGATTTTGTTAAATGCACCACACTGCGTTTAGTTGCTCCATATGCTGCAAATCTAATAGAAAGGAAATAAGGAGCAGAGAGAAAAGAAGATTACCCAGCAATTTACTGAAGTGGATGTTAACAGACAAGTAAATTTTCACCTGGTTTCAACTTGTTAATCTTATTTTAACATATTAGAGATACCCCTGCAGGTTCTTGCAATTTAAATTATGTAATGATGGTAGACCAAAATTTAATACCTCGGGGTTGGTCTGCCATCTGAACCAGCTCCGTCAATATTGAAAATATGACCCCCTCGAGGTTGGTTTAACATCATCTTTATGGCCTAAACAACAGTCATTCATAAGAAGAGGATTGGAAAAATACCAGTTCAAAGAAATGTGAACTCTACCTCTCGACAACATAGCATTAAACCGAGAGTATTTGTAGTAACAACTTCACTGCAATACAAATAGTCAGGAGCGTAAAAAACTACAAGGATTGCAAGACAATGACATCAAGACCAAAAGATATATAAGTGTATGAGAGAATACATGAGATCTTCATCTGAGGCTTCAGCTAGGGGCTTATAGCTATATGCATTTGATCCTGCATTATTAATCTGCATCATTCTCAACATAGGGTAAGATGATAATAACAGATATTGATTTGCTGTAACAGATCAACAATAAAGAATGTGATAAAATTAAATTGGTAAAGCTGACTCCATTCAACATTCATGCTCACAACACTTGTGCACACTTCAAAGGCTAAATGGCATCCAGTGGTTGATACAATTACTATATGTTCTGTGAAAACAGAAAAGTTCATCATCAAAATAATTTTTTTTTAACTATATGCATTGTTCATGATTCTTTCTTTCACATAGTCTAACAGAATACAGGAAATTTGACATGACTTTGACCAACAATTATGACCTGATCTACTGAATAGACTCTGAAATTTCAAGATCTTAGTAACCAGGCCTTTCCAGAAAAAGCTGTTGACTAGTAGCATGTGCATGAGCAAGCTAGTGGAACAATTAAATTCACTACACTCCTAAAGTAAATGTTATCAAACTGAAGACTGCTACTACAGCGTAATCTGCTACTGTCTGGCAGTTAATCCTCTTCAAACAGACAGCAGCACCGGTCATCAACAGTATGTTTCTCAATTAAGCAAGTATGATAGAGCCACAAGGGAAAAAAAATCATGATATACCCAGATATCGATGTACTTCATGTTCTTTTGAGCGAATTCCACTAAATCCTTGACATTTTGCCCCTGTTTGACATCACATGTTGTGCCCTGCAAAGGAACAAATCTTTCAAAATCAGCACCATGAATTGAATCATAAACGAAAACAAACAGCTGGATAGAAACCAAACAGGTGGAAGTAGTACAAAGGAAAAAACAGTCCAAGAGAAGATACCCACACACGCTGCTCCCCAAATTCTTCTCTTAGGCTTTTAACAGTAGATTCCACCCTTTCAGCTGTCATTAGATCAGTTAAAGGAAGAAGTAAATCAGTCAGGTGATGTTAGCATTGCATTCTCATGGGAGGATATCAAAACATGATGCAAACACCAAAAACATAGTATAGCTAGTAAACGACAACCTCAAAACATGCATATTAAGTAGCATAGCCTGTAAAAGATAGCAATCAAAGAGAATATAAGAAGAAACAACCATTAAATGTGCATATTGGAAGGGATCTAGTGGTCAAAGATACTTTACAAGAGAAGAATTACCCTAATGGTATTCTACTTTATGCCAATGTCATGCTTGAAGGGGCACATCTAATAACTTCTTACACTGCACCATTATATGTGATGAACCGATAGTTCATAATTTTTTTTTACATGGAATCAAAACTAGTTTTTGCCGTCTTAATAACAATTCCATTATTACCATGAGAAAACACTTAACCCCTGGGCACAATCATGTACTTTTCTACTAACAGAGTTCAATCTCAAGAATTTCATCACAGACGACCACAATGTTGTAAAAATCCCCGCCTGGAGGCGCCTAGGCCCCGCCTAGGCGCTGAAATGGGCTCTGCCGACCCGATTTATTCTACTAGGGCGCTCCAGGCCGTTTGGGCGCAATTTCACCGATTAATCCCCGATTCGGCCGATTAATTACCGCCTGACCGATTAATTGAGCGGGTCGATCAGACGTCGGGTCGGATTCGTAGTTAAAAATACAGTTTCTAACCTTCTACTAACCAAGTGAAACCATAAAATTATGCTAGTTGATGGTCATACTTATTGATATTTCTTTAAGAACTGTATAATACTTTAGTTTAGTAGACTATTTATGTTTTTAATATATTTAATATTCGATATTATTAATATTTTTATATAGTATAATATAAATTTTGATAATATATAATAAAAATAATAAAATAATAATCCGATTAATCCCCGCCTAGCGCCTAGGACCCCTTCCCGCCCGACTAGCGCCTAACGTTTTTTACAACCTTGGACGACCATAAGTGTTCTTGTGTGTGTTTCACAAAACTTTTTCTTTGGAAATCAGTTTCCAGTAGTTTTTTTATCATAAATATATTTTACACACAGCTAGTAATATCACAAACAAATTCACTAGTGCGTTTGAAAGCATATTTCCAGTTGCTCTGGCTATATACACAAGGGACCAAGCACCAGCAATTAGCTGGGTTTTCTTTCGCCTTTTACTTGGTGCATGGTGTTCAACCATGGCCTTACCCACTTTACTGGGCATTAGCTTAACACTACCAATAGGCCTAGAAGACCTAGAAGATTCTCAATATCAAAATATAAATAATCATGATACACATATCTCTCATAAACTAGAATCACCCGTCATAAAGTTAACAAGAAACTCAAATGAAAAGGAGGAGGTTGGAGGGATAGTATTGAATGGTAACAGTTTTATAAGGATCTGGTGAGAAAGTTTGAGGCTTTAGGAGATGAGGATGTAGTCATTGAAATTAAAAAAAAAAAAACTCCACCAAACCTCCTCTGTTACTGAATTTGAGGATCACTTTAATGAATTAAAAGCCTTAGTGCTGACCAAAAGCCCTAACCTATCTAAAGATTATTTCATTTCTTGTTTCATAGGGGGGTTGAAAAATCATCTGAAACCTGGGGTACAAATGTTCAACCCTTCTTCCTTTGCACATAGCCAGATATGAGCAGCTAAAGACTCGGAAAAATACCACAATTTCATCTGGCAGAACCACAACCCACTCCACATACACCCAGAACAAAGCTAAACCCTAACACCCTCCTAGCCCTATGTTATTGTCACAACCAAAGATAGTCAAGGGACAGTGAGATTTGGGCAATCACTTGGAGGTCAAGGTGCACGTAAGTTTGTGAGAAAGGATAATATCTTTGTGCAGGATAGATTCAAGAAAGGACTTTGTTTTAGATGTCCAGCAAAATATACATTTGACCCTGACTGCCCAAATAAAAGACAGATCCATATGCTCTATTATGATTTAGAGGAAGATTATGAAGATGTTGAGCTGGTGAAAGCCGGCATACAAAAAAAATTGTAGACTTCAAAATTACTGGTGAAATTGTTGAAGGGAACAAAATTACTGAACCATTGAATGAAGAAGGGAAAGAAAGTGACGAGACGTTAAGAGTTATTGAGGCTGATTTCAAAATTACTATAAGATCTATAAGGTTGAAGGGAACAGTTATGGCAACCAATATTATTCCAAGCAAGCCCGATGGACAGATGTGCACGAGAGAGGGAGGGCGCGACGATGTCGTTTGGATAAGTTGCGCGTGTATGTGTTGGATGAGTGAAACGACCCCGTTTCACCTGACACTGTGCTTCTTCTCCAACCCTTTGCATATAAGCAGGGCAACAGCTCCATGTGAGGGTATCGAAGATCTGGGTATTTCATTTTATCAGTAGTTTAATTGTAGTAGTTATTTGCATTCATAGGAGTAGAGGAAGGGCCAATTAAGGCTGTTTTGCTATATTTTTCCATTTCAGTTCATCAATTCCAAACCTCTCTTATTCATTTGCTGGTTATGGAAAGTTATTTGGGTCTCAATCATGACAAAGTGGTATCAGAGCCTTCCTTCCCGCAGCCTGTGGAGACGATGGGTGCGATTCTGCGAGTGGAAAATTTGGAGAAGAACCTCAAATGGTGTGAAGACAATCTGAGTTACTTGTACTCACTCTGGAGAGGAAAAGAGGCTTCGTTGTACAATCCATTCGAAGTTGGATGGGGGTAGGAGAAAACTTTCATCCAGACAGAGATGCAAGGGCTCTGGGAACAAATTCAGGTATGGCGTCAATATGAGTACGGGCTGAAGGAGCAACTAGAAGTGGAGAAGCATTTTCTAGCCGAGCAACAAGTTGTGGAAGTTGAGCTTCAGCGAAGAAAAAAAGTGGAGAAATTGTCTGAGATGTTAGCTGAGATGGATGATATGCTGGTGAAAATGAAGCAGCAACAACAAGCGAGAGATGAACTCAGGGTTAGGAAATTGATACAAACTCGATTGTTGGCTGAACAGCAGGCTTGGGCACACCAACAAGAAGCCATTGATAGGTATATCGAGAAGTAGCTAGCTACCATTGAGAGACTGGACTTGAAGCAAACGAGGTTGGATAACCAGAAACAAAAAAGAAAGGGAGGGTTGAGCATATTTTCAGGTGCACACAAAATGCTTGATGAAATGCCAAAAAGTTTTTGTGTGAGCAACATCAAGGTACTACCTTTTTTAATAGTTTCATATTCTTATCTTATGGTTAAACAAGTTTGTGGAAGGGAAAAATGGTCTACTGGAATTGATACTAAACCATTGATTTATGTGTTGAGAATTATCTTGGCTGCAAATGAATTTAATGGCAAGAGACAGAGCAAATGTTTGTCAATTTCTCCTATTTATGATTTATGTGGAGGGCGCGACGATGTCGTTTGGATAAGTTGCGTGTGCATGTGTTGGATGAGTGAAACGACCCCGTTTCACCTGACACTGTGCTTCTTCTCCAACCCTTTGCATATAAGCAGGGCAGCAGCTCCATGGGAGGGTATCGAAGATCTGGGTATTTCATTTTATCAGTAGTTTAATTGTAGTAGTTATTTGCATTCATAGCAGTAGAGGAAGGGCCAATTAAGGCTGTTTTGCTATATTTTTCCATTTCAGTTCATCAATTCCATACCTCTCTTATTCATTTGCTGGTTATGGAAAGTGATTTGGGTCTCAATCATGACATGGTGCAACATGCTCCTTCTTGGACATAATCACAGTAAGGAAATTAGGGCTCAAACTATAGAAAATAATGCCTAAAAGGGTCAACTTGGTTAGTGAGGAGAAGTATCAATGTCAATTGCAATGCACTAATAAATGGGAGATAGGAGGGCATTGTTTTGAGGGATCATTTGTATTAATACCACTAGGTGATTGTGATGGAGTTCTGGGTGTTGTTTGGCAGAAACTGGTGGAACCTATTAAGTTCAGTTACTCAAAAAGATCTATTGCAGTGACATGGATAAGAAGCAAGTGATATTCAGAGAGGAACTAACTCAAGAAATATCTCTGTTTAAGGCTGAGACTACAAAAAGAAATTCAGGATGGACAGACTCTCTACCTGGGGTAAATTTGTAAAATTGTTGAAGGGTGATTTGCAAAATCAAATTCAAGGCTGGGTACAAAAGTTCTCTGGTAATTTTGAAGAACCTCACTATTTACCCCCAAGGAGGCTACATGATTACAACATCCACATAATATATGGTTCAAAAACTCCCTCCCTCAGACCCTACAAATACAGTTTTGACCAGAAAAGTATTATAGAGACTATGATAGAAGAAATGCTGAAGAGTGGCATCATACAAAATAGCAACAGCCCTTACTCTTCCCGTGTTGCTAGTCAAGAAGAAGGATGGCTCATGGAGACTTTATATTGATTACAAATAATTGGATGACATTACAACCAAGGACAAGTTCCCTATTCTCTGCATTGAAGAACTCCTAGATGAGCTAATGGCAGCAAATTCTTCTCTAAATTGCATCTCAGGTCAGGTTAGCATCAAATAAGATTAAAAGAGGGAGAAGATGAGTAAACTTTTTTGTAGAACCCACCAAGGTCATTATGAATTCAAGATAATGTCTTTGGGGCTCACCAATACCCTTGCAAGCTTCCAGGTCCTCATGAATGATGGTTTCAAAGAATTTATTAGGAAATTTGTATTGTTTTTTTACTGATCATATACTGGTTAACAGCAACAATTGGGAGAATCATCTGACGCATTTGCAGCAAGTGTTTCAAAGGCTACTGTCACAAGAGCTACCTTGAGCTGGAAGAAATGGCGCGAAGGGAGTTCAAAGAGGACAATAAAACGATGCGTTTTGAAGTAAGACTTCGGTTAGTAAAACGGAGCGTTTCGATAGCTTGAGATTGAAGCCGTTGGCGTGACCGTTGCTGGTCTGAACAGTGCCAGACGCTTTTGCAGAGTTGACCTGAGAACCTGCAGCTCCTCCTTAATGGCATTTGTCTCACTAACGTGCTGGTGCAGCTGGAATTGAGGATATATGTCGAGAAGATTGTTGGAATCGGTGTCGAATTTGTATTATCTTATTTCTGCATTTTCATTTCTAGGGTTTGTAAACAGGGGAAGGTTAGAACCCTAAAGTAATTTCTATCAATTCCAGTAAAGTCCTTACTTTTGAATCATTTCTCTCTCGAATTCAAGTAGCTTGTGTTACAGTGGTATCAGAGCTTACGTTCCCGTGACCATGGCTAGATCTGATGAAGGAGAAGTTGAGAGTTTGGGTGGAGATGGAGCTGATCTAAGAAGGCAAAACCAGAGGCTTGAGGCTGAACTTGATGCAGTCAAAAAGCAGCTGGAAGGGATGGACGAAATGAAGAGGACATTGGCAGTGCTAATAGGAGACAGGGAGAACATCCTGGCTGCCTGTGGAGCTGCAAACCTCAGAGTTTCTCCCACCTTGGAAGCTGGTACTAGCCAAAGCCAAGATCCAAGAGGTAGAGCTCAACCCAATCCTTCTATGGTATATCAAAACTTTGTGCCTCCTGGCATGATTTCTGAAGCCCCAAACCCTCCTATACACCAACCTACACCAGTATTAGCCCAGATACAACAACCCTCACCACTAGTCCCTCAAAACCTACAGTTTACACCAGCTCACCCAACACCACAATCCACACAGTCCCAGCCTCCTCCCATGATGCACCCTTCTATGCACATGAGACAGACACCATCCCCATCAACTCAACAATTCCCTCCATTTCCTCAGATCCAAACCAACACCCCCAACTTTACCACAAATCCTTCACCACCTCCCATGAACAACCCAGCTACACAACCTCATCCTCATACAAACCCCAACTCACCAAACTACCATCCACAACAGTTACTAGTCCAAAATGTAAACCCTCAACCCTTTCCCTACAGAGCTTCTCACTTGCAGTTCCCAGAGTTTGAAGAAAAAAATGTGAGGGGTTGGATCAGGAAATGCTATATTTACTTCTCCTATTGTGAGGTCCCAGAGGAACACAAGGTTAGGTTGGCTTCTATGCATCTTATTGGCCACCCTAACATTTGGTATGCTGAGTATTCCATGGGAAGAGGGGTAATCTTATGGGAGCAATTCTGTCATGACCTGGTTTGGAAGTTTGAGACCATGGGGCATGAGGATCTACGCATAGAATTCAAGCACTTGCAACAGAAGGGTAGTGTGCAAGAGTTTGAGTTGCAGTTTAGTGAACTCAAGTTGTTGATGATGAACAAGTACCCTCAGTTACCTGATGAGTACTACATCTCAAACTTTATTGGAGGGCTTAAGAATCATATTAGAGCTGGGGTGAGATTGTTGGGACCCCAGACCCTTGTTCATGCCATGTACCTGGCAAGGCAAGAAGAGAACAAGCTACAACAGTACCAAGCTTACATTGCTCCTAGGAATACAGTCTCCAACACTTACAGGCCAAGGCAACCTTTGAGGTTACCAGCACCACCTGAGAGGAAGCAACTCACTTACCACAGAGAACCTCAAAGAGAACAGCAACCTTACACCAAGGTCAATCCTATGAGCATTGAGGAGAAGACAAGAAGAGGACTCTGTTATACTTGCCCAGCTAAATATACTAGGGACCATGTCTGTCCTAACAAGAATAAACTGTTCTTGTTGGATAAAGAAGCTGACATGAGGAAGCTCAAGAGGAGCCTGAAGAGGAAACCCCAGAAGAAGAGCCTACCCAAGATGTTGAGGTAGTAGAAGAAGCTGAGTTGTGCAGCTTGCAACTTGAGAAATTTGAAACACTGATGGGGGAGACCAGTGAATCATCTATCAAGATAAGTGGCAGTGTGGGAAGAAGTAAAGTGTCCGTATTGGTAGATTCAGGAGCTACCAAATGCTTCCTTGATCTATCCTCAGCTAAGAGCCTGCAGCTAGCTTTGATTCATGATAGCCCCATGTTGGTGAAAATGGGTAATGGGGAGAGACATTTGTGTTCCACTTCTAGCAAGCTCAAGTGGGTAATGAATGGGATGGTTTTTGAGTGGAAATTCAGAGTGATGCCTATTGGAGACTATGATATGGTTCTGGGGGTAGATTGGTTAAAGACTGTATCTCCCATAACTCTTGACTATGAATTAAGGTCCATCTCAATACATGTTGAGAAGAGGTTGTTGGTCCTCTCAGAAGAAGTTGACCAAAGAGACTGTAAAATGATCTCTCTTCAGGGTCTATTGAGTGAGCTGAAACAAGGCCAGAGCCTCTGCATGGGAATGTTTTATGAGAAAGGAAGTGAAAATGCTGTAGTAAAAGAAGGGATCCATCCAGAAATGCAGGAGCTGCTGTCAAGGTATGCTTAAGTGTTTAAAGTACCTAAGGCCCTTCCTCCTCATAGGGAATGTGATCACTCAATTCCCTTGATGCCAGGAAGCAAGCCTCCCTCCATCAGACCCTATAGGCTCAGCTTTCAGCAAAAGAATGTAGTGGAAGACATTATGCAAGAAATGTTAAACAATGGGGTTATCAGAGAGAGCAGTAGCCCCTACTCCTTTCCTGTGTTGCAGGTCAAGAAAAAAGATGGTAATTGGAGGATGTGTGTTGATTATAAAGAGCTGAATGATCTCACCATCAAGAACAAATTTCTTATTCCCACCATAGAGGAGTTGCTAGATGAGCTGGATGGAAGTTGCTATTACTCCAAGATAGATTTGAGGGCTGGATATCATCAAATCAGGATCAAAGAAGGAGGGGAAGAAAAGACTGCCTTCAGAACCCACCAAGGCCATTATGAATTTAGGGTCATGCCCTTTGGACTGACAAATGCCCCAGCTACATTTCAAGCACTGATGAACCAGGTACTAAAGAAATTTCTGAGAAAGTCTGCTATGGTGTTTTTTGATGATATATTGGTGTATAGCAAAACCTGGGCTGAGCACATTAAGCATGTGGGGATAATTCTCCAAACCTTGAAAGACAGACAACTATTTGCTAAATTGAGCAAATGTAAGTTTGGAAGCACTCAAATTGAGTATTTGGGTCACATTATTTCTGGTCAAGGGGTAGCAACTGATCCTGAGAAGATTAAAGCCATGGTGGAGTGGCCTAGACCCAATTCTCTCAAAGAATTAAGAGGGTTCCTTGGGCTGACAGGGTACTACAGAAGGTTCATCCAAGGTTATGGATTAATTGCTAAACCACTCACTGAACTCTTGAAGAAGAATGGGTTTGCATGGAATCAGTTAGCCCAGGAAAGCTTTGACAGGCTGAAGGAAGCTATGGTGTCAGCTCCAGTACTAAGGTTACCAAATTTCAAGCTCCCTTTTGTTATTGAAACTGATACTAGTGAGAATGGGATAGGAGCAGTCCTAATGCAAGAGGGTAGACCTATAGCCTTCTTGAGCAAGGCTTTGAGGGTCAAAGCTAAAGCACTTTCAACATATGAGAAGGAACTCCTAGCAATTATGGCTGCTATACAAAAATGGAGACATTATGTGGCTAACCAGAGTTGTGATCAAGGCTGATCAGCAAAGCTTGAAGTATCTATTAGAACAGAAACTCACCACTTCTTTCCAACAAAAGTGGCTAGCCAAACTCATGGGACTATCCTACACCATTGAGTATAAGAAGGGCAAGGAAAACAAGGTTGTTGATGCACTGTCAAGATTGAGGCCTGAGAATTGTATGGAAATCACTGTCAGTATACCATCCTGGGTATCTGAAGTTTTGAGCAGCTATGAAGGTGATGAGGAAGTGGAAGGGCTCCTGCTACAGATGTCTCTAGCCCCTCATTCTCTACCAGAGTACAAGCTGAACCAGGGAATGATAATGGTCCATGGCAAGGTGTATTTGGGTGCTAGCAATGGTGTCAGGGAGAAGGTCATTGAATTTATGCATAATTCAGCAGTAGGAGGCCATTCTGGGATTGAAGTCACTACCAAAAGAATCAAAAGCCTCTTCTTCTGGTCATTGATGAACAAGAGTATTTACAAATGGGTGCAAGAATGTGATGTATGCCAGAGGTGTAAAGGTGAGCATTGCAACTACCTTGGCCTACTACAGCCTCTGAGCATCCCAACTCTTCCTTGGAAGGAGATTTCCATGGACTTTGTGGAAGGACTGCCCAACTCTCATGGAAAGGATTGTATCATGGTAGTAGTGGACAGATTCACCAAGTTCTCCCACTTCATACCATTGCAGCATCCTTTCTCTGCAGTCATTGTGGCCCAAGAATTCCTTGATCACATATATAGGATTCATGGGTTACCAGAGATCATTGTGTCTGATAGAGACAAACTGTTTATAAGCAACTTCTGGCAAGCTCTTTTTGGAAGACTGGGAGTGAAATTAAGCTTGTCCACAGCTTATCACCCTCAAAGTGATGGCCAAACTGAGAGGGTGAATCAGTGCTTGGAGCAATACCTCAGAGCTGTGACTCACCAAGCTCCCAAAAAGTGGTTGAAGTGGCTTCCCATAGCTGAGCATTGGTACAACACCTGCTACCATTCATCTCTCAAGATGTCTCCCTTTGAAGCTTTGTTTGGGTATCCTCCCCCAATCATGGGAATCACTGGGGTGGAATCAAATGTTCAGTCAGTAGAAGAGCTGATCAAGCACAGGCAAGAGATGAAAGAAGTATTGGTGACCAACCTGAAGCAAGCTCAACACAGGATGAAACACAATGCTGATAAAAAGAGGTCTGAGAGACAGTTTGAAGTGGGAGATTGGGTTTATCTGAAATTACAGCCCTATAGACAAAGCTCTGTCAGCTTGAGAAAGAACATGAAGATCTCAGCAAGGTATTATGGACCTTACCAAGTGGTGGAAAAGAAAGGCAAGGTAGCTTACAAGCTAAGACTCCCATAAAATTCGAAAATTCATCCAGTTTTCCACGTTTCATTGCTGAAGAAACAATTGGGGCACAAGAATAGGCACTCGCAAGATTTGCCTGATGTTGCAGAAGATGGCCACCTCAAGCTACAACCCAAATTTCTCTTGGAGACAAGGTTGGTTAATAGAAACAATGCAGCTGTGGTTCAGTACCTAATTCAATGGGAAAGATCAACCAGAGAAGATGCCACATGGGAAGACTCGGGGGTGATATGCAGCCAGTTTCCAGAATGGCTGCAACAAGCCTTGCAACCATCTCAGTCTTGAGGACAATCCTGCTGAAGGGGAGAGCTCTGTCACAAGAGCTACCTTGAGCTGGAAGAAATGGCGCGAAGGGAGTTCAAAGAGGACAATAAAACGATGTGTTTTGAAGTAAGGCTTCGGTTAGTAAAACGGAGCGTTTCGATAGCTTGAGATTGAAGCCGTTGGCGTGACCGTTGCTGGTCTGAACAGTGCCAGACGCTTTTGCAGAGTTGACCTGAGAACCTGCAGCTCCTCCTTAATGGCATTTGTCTCACTAACGTGCTGGTGCAGCTGGAATTGAGGATATATGTCGAGAAGATTGTTGGAATCGGTGTCGAATTTGTATTATCTCATTTCTGCATTTTCATTTCTAGGGTTTGTAAACAGGGGAAGGTTAGAACCCTAAAGTAATTTCTATCAATTCCAGTAAAGTCCTCACTTTTGAATCATTTCTCTCTCGAATTCAAGTAGCTTGTGTTACAGCTACAAGACAGAAAGCTATATGTTGAACTCGGTAAGTGTCACATGAGAAGGGAGCAGGTAGAATACCTTGGTCACATCATAACTTCTCAAGAGGTTGCAACGGATCCTAGCAAAATTGGGGCAATGAAGAACTGGCCAACACCTAACAGTATCAGTGAACTGAGAGGGTTCTTGGGTGAACTGGATATTACAGGAGATTTATCCAAGGATATGGAGTGATTGCAAGGCACCTCACAAATCTCCTCAAGAAAGATGCTTATTTATATGGAGTGAAGAAACTAGGGAAAGCCTTGCCAAATAAATTGAAAGAAGTAATGTCCTCTGCTCATGTACTGAAGCTACCAAACTTTTCTCAGCCCTTTACTTTAGAACTGATGCTTGTGAGTTGTGACAAAGGATTTAAAGCCGTGTTAATGCAACAAGGTCAATCAATTGCTTATTTAAGCAAAGCATTAGGTCTAAAGAACAAAACTCTATCTATCTAAGAGAAGGAATTGTTAGCAATGATACTAGCTGTTAAAAATGGACGCATTATTCAATTGATGATCACCAAATATAACCAAAAAATCGCATCAGTCAATACTTTACCTGATCTCGAGCAGATGAGGACATTATCACCTGCTTTCAGAAACTCCTTGGCCAATGCATATCCGATCCCTGAGAATTGATACACAGAAATACAACAAATTAGCTAAGTAGACCAAAACGAGAGAGTAGCGGAGAAAAACGGGACGAACCTTTGGTCGAACCAGTAATCAGGATGTTGTACGGAGGAACCATGGGCTCCCTCTCCACATAGGTTTTGGCCTCGGCCCTCGCCGGTGGAAAATTGGAAATCGGAGCACCCGACCTCGGAATGCCGGGGTTTTGGCGGGAACCGCCGGAGAAGAGACTGTGCTGGTTCAACTGGCGACGGGAGGGCCGTGGAGGGAGGGCGTGGCTTCGGGGAGAGGAGTGATGAGAGAGAAGGAGAGATGAAAAGGAGAGAGAAGATGCGATCGCCATGGGAGGAAGAAGGAAGAAGGAAGAAGCAACTGGCAATGGATAGAGAGAATCACAGAGCTGCGAGTGAGTGGCGACTGTAATTAAACTCGAACTGCAAAAAAAACGGTAGGTCGTTTTATAATCAGCCAAATCTGAGATAAAACGACTTGCCGTATAGAGTGACACTGTTGTTGAAGTTTTGGCGGTCTCGTTTCCGACTCCAAAACCGTTCGGAACTGGAACCCTAAACCCCAAAGCTTCTCTCGAATCTCCGAAAATGTCGATGTCGAAGATGCTCCAGTACATCAACTACCGGATGCGGGTCACCATCCAGGACGGCCGTCAATTGATCGGAAAATTCATGGCCTTCGACCGCCACATGAACCTCGTCCTAGGCGATTGCGAGGAGTTCCGCAAGCTCCCTCCGCTCAAAGGCAAGAAGAACGAGGAGCGCCGCACCCTCGGCCTCGTCCTCCTCCGCGGTGAGGAGGTCATTTCTATGACCGTTGAGGGCCCGCCTCCCCCTGAGGAGTCCCGCGCCTCCGCCGCCGCATTGGCTGGTACCGGCGTTGGTCGTGCCGCCGGGAGAGGAATCCCCACTGCTCCTCTCGTCCACGCACAGCCTGGTCTTTCCGGGCCCGTGCGCGGCGTCGGTGGTCCTGCCCCCGGTATGATGCAGCCGCAGATCTCCAGACCTCCTGTATCTTACCCTGCTCCGGTGATCCTCCCGCCTGGACAGATGGTGGGCAATACATGCAGAGGCCTGGAGGACTGCCTCAACCTTACCCTGGTCCGCCGCCACAGTTCGGGCAGAGGCCAATGCCACCTCCGCCTGGAGCTCAAATGATGAGAGGCCCGCCAAGGCCAGGAATGCCAGGCCCACCTCGTCCTGGGATGCCGCCTGGTGCTCCTTCACCTCGTCCAGGCATGCCACCTCCATCAAATCCCCAACAGCAGCAAAATCAGCCGCAGTGATAAGTATGCTCAATATTTTACATCTTGTTTAGTCATAATTTTTATGTGGTGATTCAAACCATATTGTCTAAATATATTTATGAATTGGTTAGAAGTTGCTAGTACTATCATAACAAGATAAATTGGGTGAGAGTTGATGTGTAGCCCAGCTAAAGCCTCAGCTAATATGCTGATGGAGAAAGAGTTTGATAGAAGATTGTGCATTTCTTGCCTTCTTTAGAAGTATCATAAAGGAAACCTGATCTTTATTACATAGTCATCACTCAATATTATTGCTTTCTAACTTTAGGATTGGAATTGCCTAGATTGACAACTCCTCCTATACCAGATCCCTTCTTGTTTATTCTGCTTTATTAGTTTGAAAGGTTTGATGTGGATCTTTAATTTTGCTTTTGTGCTTTACATATTTTGTTGGACATTATCTCTGGTTCTATAAAGCATGTCCTCATTTTTTGAGGATTTTCTGTTCAATATTGTGGTCTAATTCTTGCCACTTGTAGTAGATAGAATGAGATATTGTAAATATTTCTTACCCACAAAACCTTGGTAAGAACAAAGGAAAATTTGACAAAACTACACTTAACTATGCCCCAATTTTTCGGTGGAGGTTAAAAAATATAGGTCTAAAATAGCCCTCTTTTGCTTTCAAATTTTCAAAAATGTGCCATTAACTCATGTGTTTTATTAATTTATTTTCTCTCTAAAAGACCTCTCCAACTCCCTGCTCTATCCATTCTCCTCCATCTTTTCCCGACTTCATCTATTCGTCGTCGTGCCCCCATCTCCATCGATCAGATTCTGGACTTTATTTATGTTACTTAAATGGTAGTTGGGTATCCTTCCATTGCATCTTCTCTTTGTTTCCAAGTTTCAAGACATTGGTGATTAAGGAAGCTGAGGCAGCGGCATTAGTGGGTTTATAAACACCCAAATGCATTGAAAACCTAAGTTAGTCAGCTCGTGTTCTATGTAGGCATAATTTTGTCAACACATTTTCCAACCAACTAATACAGTAGCATAATAGCAATTGAACACAACACACATATGTAAGCAGAGGAGAAACTGCAGGAAACCATTTGGGGATTATTCAGATTAAGCAAAATACACTTCACAAGGGAGTCCTGTCTCCAACCAAGATTCCGGCCTCCTCTGGCTCCTCTCCTGTCCTTGCCTCCATCAACAAGGTCTTCTCCTCTTGCCGTTGTCGTATTTCCAACCTCTTCTCCAAATTGGCCCAGATCAGCACTCCCTCCTGCTGCTGCGGGGCTATTAGATCTTCAAAAAAGCCTCCAAACGAGTATATTGTACTATCGACTTTTTGCAGGTTGTGGCTCTGAATTTTTATCTTGTTGTATTTTGTGTCAATTTGATCTAAAATGACATTTTTGGCCTTGAAAAGTTAAATCTAAAATGTAAAAAGCAAAAAGTCAAAAATTGATTAACTCGATTTTAGTTGTTTCTGCTGTGTTGTTAGCTAGGTTGTGGCTAGTGGTTGTTGTCAAATATTGTTACCGTACCTTCCCTTAATCTTGAATCAGAGATTTTTTTAGTATGACCAAGCCTTTAGGATGGCCTGATATGAATTATGGAATTAGTTAAACATTTCAATTTCTGCTTACTTTCCTAGCGGCACTTAAGTAGAATATCTTCAATCTATGAGTGTGTTACCAGTATCTTTCTTTGACAGTATGATTTATGACAAATTTCTCTAAATGTAATGGGATTGTTTTATCATTATTTGTTTTTTGGGTGGCAGGATGATATCTAGTTTCATGGGGCACTGTAGAAGCTTCAACTGCATCATCTCTTTCTGAAGTGTACCTTCCATAGTGTAGACTTGTCATTACGATTGTCTTGCAAACATAGATGAAATGGCTACATATTTTGTTGAATATCTGAACATAACAGGATGCTGAAGAGAGTTGAGTCATAAGTGGATTCAAATGTGGAGATTTCTGATCTTTGTGCACAAGATTATGAACATAATGGTTGGTGAATTTCAGTAGTCACTACAGAAGTGTTGTGTTTGATTTTTCTTTTCTGTTTTAATGGAGCCTACATGATGTGAAGAATATGTCACGGGTGGTTCAAAGATAATTCCTAAGGATATATTGTTAGCTTATCCTAATCTATACACTAATTTCTAAGGATATATTGTTAGCTTATCCTAATCTATACACACGTTTTTCACGTGACAACGCTAACATTTAAAAACATTAAAACATACATTAACTTTGACATAATATTAGTGAAAAAAAACTCTATTTTAGTGCGGATGTAAAAACCCTAACTGCTGTCGAAGGGTTTTTTCGTCGCTATCCTCGTCGTTGATCGAGGTATGCATCGCCCTGCGCTGCTCGTCGTCCGATTGGTACATACATTCCTTGACATCAAATCGTCGTCGATCTTCAGGCACGTGTTATTGTCGCCACACTTCCGTGCTCTGGTATTGTTGTGCACCGGTTTTTTGGAGGTTTCGATGGCCAACTTCTTGGTTCGGAATTGTCAAGGTGTGGGTCCGGACAAAAATCGACAGCAACTAAAGGTTTATTAACCGAACATCCACACGAGCCAGTTGAAGAAGGCTGTGGAACAATCCAGTCAGTGGGCTTGGGATCCGGGGGTAGAACCACAAGATGAGGTATTGTTCCATGGTACCCCAAGGTTAGGTTGCCCCTGCATATCAAGACGGATCGACAATATAAGGACGTCCCACCAAGAAAGCTATGAGTTTCAAGAGAATTGGCATAATAGGCTCCCTAGTTTTGGTGTTCCGTTGTATTATCGGTTTCGCTATTTCATGTTTTTTGTATTTCTTGTTTTTGTATTTAGGTTTCGGATCAGTTGTTTGTATGATTTTGGTATGTGTATAGTTGTTTGGGTTTATTTTGTTTGGAGGGTAGAACGATGGATCTCTTTATACTTGTTTAAGATGAAATTAGACTCTTTCTACGGGTCCAAGAGCGTTGGGTCACCTACGGAGGGGCCCCGACATATTTTGGAGCCTATGGACCTACCCTTGTTATTGAAGATTGAAATTAATGCATTTGTACAATGGAAAGGCTCTTGGTGAGTCCCAAGTCCTGAGTCCCTTGTGCTGACTGGACAAAATCGTGGGACTTGGGACTCAGAATAGTAGGTGTTTTGCAATGAGAGGATCTCAGTGAGTCCCTTGTGATGACTGTACGCTGAGTTGTTAATTAAATGATATTTTGCTGTTTTATTTAATTCTTTATCAGAAACCGTTTAAATTATACAAAATATAAACAAATGTGAAAAAATAATTAATGACAATAAAAAATAAGAAATAATTTTAACACAAAAATAATTAATGAACTTGAACTTTTATTCATCCCCTTTTAATACAACCCAAAAAAAAATACATGCTCAAGAATTATTGTGGTGGGTCGACATCCGGTAGTGGTTGTTGTCGTCGAAGATCTTTAAGTTCACCTTTAAGGGCATCCAAGACTACTCGCATTCGGGCCTTGCACTCCTTGTGGTCTTCCAAATCTTCTTCGGTGTAGTCGGAGGTATCAGTTTGCCTTATGGACATGAACAAGGTGAAGTTTTCTTCCCACTGTTGGGTTAACTTGGATATCATGTGGGTCCTTTCTATATTGCCTTCCTGCCTTGTACGTTCCATATCCGCGAAGGCAGCCATTTGGGCCGTAAGGACGGTCGCCTTTTTTGATGCCCTCGCTGCCTTCTTTCCTTGCGGTCACGTTCGGCGAGTTGGTTGAGTCCCACTTGCATCGGCCTCATGGGAGGGGGTGTGTCGCTGAGAGGGACCTCACTCCCCTCGTTGTGATTGGAAGCTCCCCATTATGGTTGTTGGGACTCACCACCAAGAGGTGTGTAATCGTCCCCTGTGCTTGTGGGTGGGTTGAGCTATAAGCCCCAGCCTCATCCAAGCGTTTTCGTTGTTGGCGGACATTACCCATGGTGCCTTCCTCGGCAACGAACTTGTTATTGTCCTCAAGCTCGGTAACCCAATGATCCAGGTCGAAATGTGTTGGGTGGTCCCTCGGTATGTCTTCCTTTAGTACAGCCGCCCACATCTTCTTCGCATTTTTCATGTGGTCCTCGTGGTTCCAGCCGCTACGGCGCTCGGCCTTGGAGGTCTTCAGATAACCGAGGAACCTCCTTGTATGCGACTGGCATCTGGCCCAACGTTTCTTGATAGCATTCCAGTTGTAGTGGCGGTGACCTCCGATCGCGTTGAACTTCCTCTCAATAGTGCACCAGAATGTGTTTCTGGCTTGAGAGATTCCCTTAAAACCGTCTTTTATAGTCGAGAGCCAGCACTCTATTAGGTATAGGTCTTCTTCGATGGTCCATAAGCTCGGATCTTGTGCTGCTCGGGGTCGTCGTTGGGAAGGTCCGGCAGAGAATGACTTCGACCTACGGTGACGCCTACGTCGGGTAGTGGGTGCTCGGGGTAGTTGTAGAATTATGGTGGAAACTGGATTTGTGGTGGCATCTGGAACCCTTGTGGCGGCATTTGGAATTGTGGCGGCATTTGAAATTGTGGTGCCATTTGGAATTGTTGTGGACGGAATTGACCTTGGAAATATGAAATTACAAAACTTTTAGTACACAAGTATTCTGTGGTTCTGGTGGATGCTGTGGTTGAAAGGGTGAAGAGTCACTCTTTTAGTGTATGTTGGGATTCTGTTTCCTTTCGTGAAGGGGTGACTTTTGAGGATTGGTCTAGGGATCCTGTGGTGCTTGGGATGTATTCGGCCACGGAGGGCGGTAGGTTGAGGAGGCGTGTTTTGAGATCGAAGCACGGGTTTAGATGTGTTCTCGTTTCGTTTTGTTTTCCTGGTTTGTTTTCTTGGTTTTGTCATACGTTTTGGACGTTGTTGGTTTTTGTGGTGTTTGGCTTTCATTAGCTGTTCTGGTCTGCGGGGTTGGTCCTTATGTTAAGGATCGCTCCTTTGCATCGTTCTACTCCCTTATAGAACGATTGTCTAATAAATTTTCTTCGCCTATCAAAAAAAAAGTATTCCAAATAAATTGGTTTAATGAATTAAACAACAACAATCACTTACGAAAATGAATTAAAAAAATACAATAAATAAAAAATTAGTTCGCAATTACCTGAGCTCGAACTCAGTTGCGAGTATGCCGTGAAAGCGGAGTTCTCACGAGGGTCCGTTAGAATGTCTTGCAAATCCTGTGCTAGTTCGTCGGGGGTGAATCCTACTTCGTCACTAGCTGATTGTGCACGGGACCCTGCATCGCTCGACATTTTTCACGAGAATATTGGAAATGAGAGAGTAGAATATGGGAATGGGAGAGAGAAATTGGAGAATGGGTGTGAAAAAATGAGGTTGGGGTTGAGGTATTTATAGGGTTTAAATTCTTTTAGATTTAAATAAATAAAAAAGTAGCTGTTACCGAACGTTTTCAAACGGTCGGATTTTTTTTCTGACGCAGGGACACGTGGCGCCACGGGGTTGGACGGGAGCCGGGCATGGGGCGCGGGCCGCGTAAAAGCCGTCCCACAATGGGACGGCCCGCGTCCCGCGGCCCACAAAAACGCGGGCCGAGCCTGAGGGTCGGCCCGTTGTTTATGCTCTAACAACTTCCACTTTTCTATCATTCTCCGTCCGCTTTGACTGTTCACTTTTTTTTAAATGACAAAGCTACCCTTTAGTTGACTTGACAGAACCTCATTTCACTATCTCATTTAACCTAACCTCGTTTTTATTATCTATTTTTACCCAACTTAGTCCTTTAACTTCATGTTTAAACTATTAACTAAATATCACTATGGTTTTAAAATTTTTAAAATACGTCACTTAACCTCTTGTCGATAACCTAATGTCTGTATCCATCTATCTATGTTCTTCTCTAAGTCTATAAACCCGTAAATCAAAAGTGTTGTTGAAACTGATGACACTGCTTGTTCTTCTTCGTTGGTTCCAATCCCAACAAAGGTGTCGACAGGTCTAAATTTTCGAGCCCTCTAAGCTCCACCAACCTTAGATATGAGATTCTGAGCTCGAGTTCAGTCCTAAATCTGGACGGATACGGTGGTGGCTTACTCGTTTCTCATCGTCGGAGCCTCACACAACAATGAACATAGTCTGACAACGAAGACGAATTAGTGGATAGCTTCAAGGCGGTCGCGGATATGAGATTCTGAACTCCTTTCCCAACCTTAATTTTGGGTAGGGATGGCAATGGGGAGGGTTCCGAAAAAATGCACATTTTGGTACCACATATTTCTCAATCCATAATTTTAAACAATATACATATAAAACAAACATCATATGGCATCCGTGTCTATAATAGTTAGCACATAATAGAATCTGTCTTAACAAAATGTCTTATAACATAAATTTAAATGTCCCCAACTTGACTTCACTATGGTACAATATGGAATCATCATCTTGAACTTGAAGCAACTTCCTTGATTGTGGTACTTTGTAAAACATGTAAACAAATTGCATATTCATATGTTAGTGAATTAAGCAAAACCCAGTTTTGTCATATTAGCTAAGTTTTCTATCTTTTAGATAAAGAATATAAATAGGCAAATAATTTGAGGAGTTGTATGGTAAGGATAACGAAAATGGATGGGTTGGATTGGAGATATGATAATTAGATTAAGATATATGAATTATTAATAATAAAAAAATTAAATTAAAGGGCGGGGAGTGCTTGCTTTGCCCCCAGTCAAAATTCATGTTTATCGTCCCGTACACCACCCCGACGATGGAAGTTAAAAAGACCATAATATCTTAATTGTTAACTTTATGCAACTCACGTACATCATTTCACTTATCTCTCAGCCTCACCTTTCAGCCTATTGCAAAATCAAGGTCAGTATATTATTTCTTGGGAAAATTTCACTTTAACACCCTACCAAACATTTAATTTCATTTTGATACCCTGACATATATTTTTAACACTTTCGTACCCTAACCAAACTTTTAATTTTACTATCATACCCAACCATCAGATTCTGTTAACTTTCCATCCAAAATAGGTAAAATGTCCACAATAACCTTAACTATTACTCAAAATTTTAAACTCGTGTCATTGGTTCAGAACTTGAAAATAAGTGAAATGACAATAATACCCTTCATTGTCAAGGTGTTAAAATGAAAATTTCTCAATTTCTAAATAAAATCATTTTTTTTATAAATTTAATTTTTTTATGAAAATTATTTTTATTTTACAAAAATTCAGTTTATTTTTAATAAATTCAGTTTTTAATTATGATAATTATTTTTATTTTCAAAAATTCTGTTTTTATTTTTATAGATTCAGTTTTTATTTTCAAAAATTCAGATTTTAATTTAAAAAATACATAAAAATCAGTTTTTATAAAAAAAAAATACATAAAATCAGTTTTTTAAAATTTAATTAATATTCTTTTTCATTTTTCTACCCCTCTCTCTATTGTGCTTCTTCTTCTTCTCTCTCTCTCTATAGAGTCCATCTACAACCGATTGGGAATCTGATTTTTGTATGGATGTTGGGCAGGAAAGGACAAAATGTTGAGGCAGAAGAAGGCGACGTGGCCGAGGTCGAGGCTCAGGCAGTTTCGGTCGACGGTGAATTTCAAAACCCTACCGAGGATTGGGGATTTTCCAGGTGCGGGACACGAGGGAGGCTTGGATGGCGGATCTGGTGTTGAGGAATGAGAGGGTTTATGAAATTCGTCTCAGAGCTTCGACCTCCAACTTCGAACCGAGATAAGAAGGTGCGGGTTCGGAGTCGTCGGCGCCGATGTTGTGATGGGTGAGTTGCAGCTTCCTTCGCCGTCCCCAAATTCCCCAGGGTTGTCTCCAATCCAAGCCCCAAATCCCCCAGTGATGTTTTTGTGTGGAGATTTGGGACTTTCCAATGAAATCAATATGAAATGGTGATGTCACGCCCCAATTTCAGTAAAACCGAACTAGGGACGCGAACATTTAAAACAATAAAACATTTTGAAACCTTTTACATAAATCACTTTAAAAATCGCCATTTGTTCATCAAAAATAATCATTTAATCATTTACAACATAAAGGTACGTCCCAACAATTGGACAAAAAGCAAGGTACACGTCACTAGACTCAAAGTTAACCCAGAATCCCGCTCCTAGCTCTTCAAGCTTCAGAAGCTCGCCTAGTCCAACCTGCGACCGGTACCTGTAGGAAAAGCAGCTAGGGGTGAGCGTTCGCTCACCACCACGGATAACAGACTGACTACGGCATACTTAGCAGACAATGTTGGTAACACCAACAACCAACTCAACACCGGGGATCACTATCCCCAAACTCAAGTAACCCGACTGACACCCACACATTGATACTTTCCTCAACCGACTCAACACTCGGACTCGTAATGTAGACCCGACACAACGATTGACGACCTCCTCCAAAGACACTACAGACAACCACGCAACACCCAAGATCACAAAGGATCGCACACCAAACAAGATCACAAAGGATCGCACACCAAACAAGATCACAAAGGATCGCATTCCTGTCAGCTGCTCAGTGCCGGTTGCTAACCGGCTGGGCTCGAGCCTGCCCCACACGCTTTACCTATCACTGTCAGGCTCTAGGCGGTCGACCTGTTGGCGATAAACCGAGCTACTTTTCTGATAGCTAGTCGGAAGGGGAGCTGCCCTCTCATCGCCTACAAATGCTCACAACCTGTCGAGACTCGAACACGGATCAGGCTAGCCAAAGAACGCTCGCAACCTGCCGAGACTCGAACACGGATCAGGCCAGCCAAAGAACGCTCGCAACTTACCGAGACTCGAACTCGTAAGCCAGCCAAATTCCACACCACTTCCCGACACGAAGTCGGGTCACTAACCTCGGGCAAACACAATCACAATCACAAGCAAGGTTCAACAAACGACAACAAGACCGGTTCAACACTCCACAAGCACTCATGGCCACCCAAGACACCAACGGTAAAACACGGGTTCAACAACCCCACGGGCACTCATGGCCTCCCAAGACACACCAACAGTAACTCACGGGCTCAACAACCCCACGGGCACTCACGGCCTCCCAAGACACACCAACAGTAACTCACAGGCTCAACAACCCCACGGGCACTCATGGCCACCCAAGACACACCAACAGTGACTCACGGGCTCAACAACCCCATGGGCACTCATGGCCACCCAAGACACACCGACAATGACTCACGGGCTCAACAACCCCACGGGCACTCATGGCCACCCAAGACACACCAACAATGACTCACGGGCTCAATAACCCCACGGGCACTCATGGCCACCCAAGACACCAACGGTAAAACA
The DNA here is from genome assembly GCA_963921825.1 of Erodium maritimum. NCBI lineage: Eukaryota > Viridiplantae > Streptophyta > Magnoliopsida > Geraniales > Geraniaceae > Erodium > Erodium maritimum. Next base: position 28,969,696 of record OY997591.1, on the reverse strand, counting down.
CGGGCTCTCATGGCCACCCAAGACACAATAGTAACACGGGCTCTCATGGCCACCCGGACACAACAGTAACATGGGCTCTCATGGCCACCCAAGACACAAAAGTAACACGGGCTCTCATGGCCACCCAAGACACAATTTACACAAACAACCTCCGGGCATAACCAATGCCTCCAGCAGTTCTAATATCGACAGACTCACAATCAACCTCTGGGCATTGTCATATGCCTCCAGTACTCCTAATATCGATAAGTTCACAATCAACCTCCAGGCATGGTCATATGCCTCAAGTAATTCTAACATCGATAAGTTCTCTGCTCCTACGACACTACTAAGTGTCACATGTATTTCCAATCTTCGATAACCTACTTAACCCACGACACCCCAAGTGTCACATGCATTTCTCATATTCGATAACCTACTTAACCCACGACACCCAAGTGTCACATGCAATTCTACTGTTAACTTTCCCTAGTCAGGGCCGAGATCCGGCTACTTTTCCCTACCTCGTGCGTGTTCTCCAAAAGCCAACCAACAAGCTCCGGCGTGATCTCAGTCACTCGCCTAGCTTTCCCTTTCCTCGGTCCGCGACACGATCTAAAAGAACACAATTTTAGGGCACTTTTAAACTCGCAGGAATAAACTGAAATTCAATAAACTTAACGCCCAAACGTAACCCCGACAATGTCGATCACTCTCAAACTCCCAATTACTCGACATTGTTGATATTGGACTCGGAAAAGCCCGATTCGCCCGACATGGCAAATCTGCCCGGTTTTTGGAAACGCCCTTCCGGGGCTCCGAAAATTCCCGTTTTCGTTTCTACGGTCTTAGAATAATTCGAGGGTTCCTAGGCACTCGACGGAATCGAATTCCGACTTCCAAGTCATTTAATTAACGTTTAAAGTTTCTAAACCCGTCAATTACAACTTTCACAATTTAATTCCAAATTTCGATCCGGTTGTAGATTAATGATTCGGGGAACGTGCTAAACCACCCGAACACGAAAACCCGTGACCCGAGCACGTGGGCCCCACACGGCCACAATGGAAAAATTCCCTTTTTGCCCCAAAACGTTCCTAACGAACCCCAAACCTCAACCATTCATCTTTAAACCAATTCTAACCAAAACCCAACCATAAACAAACCGTTTAAACTCAAACCCTAAAGTTCAAACGTACCAAAACGAAAATCGAATAGGTTCTCACCGTAGGGAATGACGACGGGAGCTCGATTCTACAACCGTTGAGACGATCCGTCGGGAAATCCACAAAACTCCACCCTTTTTCTTTTCTTTTTTTCCTTTCCTCCTTCTCTCTTCTTTTCTCTATTTTTTCTCTCTCCTCCCCTTTTCTTTTGCTTTGGCCGAACTGCCTTACCTCTCTTTATTTTGTTTCAAAAGACAACCTACCTCTTAATTACAAAAAAAAAACCACTCTTGTTTCTTTTTCCTTAATTTAAAAAAACAACCCCAACTTCTCCTTTTTTTAACAACATGGCTGACCATCACGTAGTCTTATCCTTTTTTTGTTTTGTTTTAAAACCACGCAAATTTTCCATATTTACAAAACTAACCCACATGTCTCATCTTTTGTTTTGTTCAATAAACCTAACACCACCACATTGGTGACAAGTGTCAAGGGGGTCCCACATCTTTTTGGAAAATATTTTCAATTTTCCAATCAGATTCGCGAAATTCGGACGTTTCGGGCCCCGAACGGGCACTTTTTCCAAGAAATTACGAAACTTCACGGGCTACTAGGAAACGGCTCAACTAAGACCGCTGCGACAACGGCTAAGATTTTTGGACCCAAAACGATCCTCGAATGGACCAAAACGTCGCTTGGTTGACTTTTCCAGCGAAAAGTCAACATTTCCCAAATTGGTCAGAAAGTTGCCCTGAGTCCCCCGGAACTCACTTTGGTCGATATCGGGGTCAACTTAAGTCCGGTATGACCCTCGGGGTCAATTTTAGGTTTAATTAAGTGTCTGCTTAAAAATTTACAATTTTCCTGTTTTTTGCAGATTTGACTGGCGTTGACCGGGAGTGGTTCTTACAGGTGAAGACGAAAGAGAAAAGAAAATGATTTGCATGGGTTCGGTTGTGGATGGACTCTGTAGAGAGAGAGAGAGAAGGGGGGTAGAAAAATGAAAAACAAATAAAAAAATATTAATTAAATTTAAAAAACTAATTTTATGTATTTTTTTAAATGATTTTTATGTATTTTTTAAATTAAAATATGAATTTTTGAAGAATTTTTTTTTATAAATATAAACTGAATTTATAAAAATAAAAACATAATTTTTGAAAATAAAAATAATTTTCATAATTAAAAGTGTTATTTACGATTTGGTACCCAAATGTTTCGTCCACGAAAGAAATGGTACCCCTATGTTTCAAATGACCAATTTGGTACCCAAATGATTTGTCCACGGACGGAAGTAGCATATTCCGTTAGAAAACTAACGGAATGTTCCTCTAAATTACACATGTGCAGTTAAGTGGGGTGTGTAATGACGATTTTACCCTTTCTTATTTTAAGCTTATAAATGTGATAGACAAAATTACCATTATACCCTTAGTTATAATGTAATAAATAATTAAATTAAATAATTTAAAATTAAAAAAATTAAGAATTAAAAAATAAAAAAAATTAAAATTTTAATAATAATTTTTTTTAAATTTAGAAAATTTAAAAATAAAAAATAAAATTTAAAAAGTTTAAAAAAATAAATATAAAAATAAAAAAATAAAAATTTTATAAATAAATAATTCAATAAAATAAAATAAATATATTGATTTTTTTGAAAAAAATAAAATACTTATTAAAAAATAAGTTTAAATATAAAGTCAAAAGTCAATATAATGGTAAAACAGTCTTTTTACATTAAAGTCAAAAGTCTACTAAAATGATAAAGGGTAAAATGGTCTTTTGACTTTGGTATGTTAGTTTTTTAACCCCATTAACCCAAATCATTCGTGGACGAAACATTTGGGTACCAAATTGGGAAAAAATTTCATATGGGTACCATATCGTTCGTGGACGAAACATTTGCGTACCAAATCGTAAATAACCCTAATTAAAAACTGATTTTTTGAAAAATAAAAATAATTTTCATAAAAAACTAAATTTATAAAAAAAAAAACTGATTTTATTTTTTGAAAATTGTGAAATTTTCATTTTAACACCCTAACAATTAAGGGTATTATTGTCATTTCACTTATTTTCAAGTTATGAACCAATGACATGAGTTTGAAAATTTGAGTAATAGTTAGAAGTATTATGGTCTTTTTAATGTTTTCCATCCAAACTAACAGAAAGTTAACGGTTCGGTACTAAAGTGAAATTAAATGTTTGGTTTAGGTATGAAAGTGCAAAAAAAATTATGCTAGTGTATTAAAGTAAAATTAAATGTTTGGCAGGGTATTAAAGTGAAATTTTCCATTAATAAAATGAACTGAATATTACATTTTGTTAGTCATGCGACATTATATGTTAATTAATGGAAAGTGGAATGAAAATTTTACTCTCACTCGTTTGAACCCTATGAATTATATAAGATTTAATGCACAAGGTAAATTACTATCCCTCATGTTATAATAAAAAAAATTAAAAAAAATTAATTGAATAATCTTCTAAGACTATAGAAGCAGACATAACACATATGTGGCATTCTCATTTGTACGTCTTTTCTGAACACAATCTTCTCCTTCGTTCTCTCCTTCTGTATTGATGCTTTATTTATCTATATATCATTTGCCATCGATTGGAACTTGAAAAACTCGAAGATCATATTGAACTGAATGTTGCATGGTTAATTTAGTTTCGAACGCAAAACAATATGCAAATAATATTCATTTTTCCTTGTTATTGTCTCTTAGCTCAATTTTCTAGACAACCAAACAGGGAGTTGTGCTTGTTATTTTATGTCAGGATTTGTGTATATAGCTCCAAATGTGGAAGTAATACTTGTAAGAACCGCTTCCGGTCAACGCCAGTCAAATCGGCGGAAAAACAGGAGAAAATTAAATTTTTGGGACAAACGCATAAATAAACCTAAATTTGACCCCGAGGGTCATATCGGACTTAAGTTGACCAAGATATCGACCAAAGTGAGTTCTGGGGGACTCAGGGCAACTTTTTGACCAATTTGGGAAATGTTGACTTTTTGCCGGAAAAGTCAACCGAGCTACGTTTTGGTCCGTTCGAGGCCCGTTTTGGATCCAAAAAACTTAGTCGTCCTTAACGCGGTCTTAGTTGGGCCGTTTCCTTGTAGCACGTGAAATTTCGTAATTTCTTGGAAAATGGGCCCGTTCGGGGCCAGAGACGGCCGAATTTCGCGAATCTGACATAAAAATATCTACAAAGATATTTTTCATAAAGGTGGGACCCACAAGACACTTGTCACCCAAGTGGTGGTAGTTGGTTTTTAAAAGGGGTTACTCCATGTCCTAACGCCCAACTTTCAGAAATTGTTAAATCCAAACCCTATACAATTGAAATTGCCATGTAGTAACAGTCAATTAACTGAAATTGCAGTTGTTTCTAATTTTAAACGGACGTTAACTTTGCCAAGTGAAAAGTCGAGTTTACCCTCAAATATGTTCTTCTTACGGATGTTAACTTGGCGTAACTTCTTCTCTTTGTGACCTAATCTCTTCATCTCAACTCTTCGAACTTCATCTCTTTGTGTTCAAGCTTCGAATTTCATTTCTTCGTGACCTCAGCTCTCGCAAGCTCTATTATAAAATGAGTCACGTGGGCAGCACATGATTCACTATTCACGGAAAAAGTCAATTTAAGCAGTACTTTTTGATTTTTAATAATTCAGTTTTGAAATTCGTTACTATTTAACAATTTTCCAAAACTTGGGTGCGGATTTGACAATTAAGTGTAGTACGAGGTTAGGACATGAAGTAAACCCTTTTTAAAATAAAGAAAAAGAAAAGATGAGTGGTAGTTTTGTAAATAAGAAGTGGTTGGTGATTTTTTAAACAAAATAAAAGGGAATTAAGAGGAGAAGTGTCGGCCATTTGAAAAAAAAGAGAGAGAAGGAGAGAGAAGAAGGAGAAGAAAAGAATAAACGGGAAAGTTAGGGTTTTGGTGATTTCTCGACGATCCGACCGATGGATCGTCTCAACGGTTGCATATTCGAGCTCCCCTCGTCATTGTCTACGGTGAGAACCCATTCTTTTCTCGTTTTGGTACATTTGAATTTTAGGGTTTGAGTTTAAACGGTTTGTTTAAGGTTGGGTTTTGGTTAGAATTGGTTTAAAGACGAATGGTTGAGGTTTGGGGTTCGTTAGGAACGTTTTGGGGCGAAAAGGAAAATTTTCCATTGTGGCCGTGTGGGGCCCACTTGCCCGAGCCTCGGGTTTTTCGTGTTCGGGTGGTTTTGGACGATCCCCGAATTGATATTTCATACCCGGAACGAATTATGGATTTAAATTGTGGACGTTGGAAATTTCGGGTTTAGAAACTGTAAACGCGAATTAAATCGCTCGGAAGTCGGAAATTGATTCCGTCGATTGCATTGGAACCATTGAATTATTCTAAGATCGTAGAAACGAAAACGGGAATTTTCGGAGCCCCGGAAGGGCGTTTTCCGATCCCGGGCAGATTCGCCGAGCCGGGCGAATTGGGCCTTTCCGGGCCCATTGTTGACAATGTCGAGTAATTGGGAAGTTTGGGAGTGATCGACATTGTCGGGGTTGCGTTTGGGCGTCTAATTCTTTAAAATTCAGCTTTGCCTGCGAACTTAAAAAGTGTTTTAATTGTGTTCATGTTAGATCGTGCGGCCGACCGCGGAAAGGGAAAGCTAGGCGAGTGATCGTGAGCACGCCGGAGCTTGGGCGTGGAATTTTGGGAAAGCGTTACGAGGTAGGGAAAAGTAGCCGGATCTCGGCCTTGACTAGGGAAAGTTAACAGTAGAAATGCATGTGACACTTAGTGGTGTCGTAGGATAAGTAAATTTATATAACAATAGAAATGCAGGCGACACTTAGTGGTGTCGTAGGATACGTGAACGTATCGAACAATAGAAATGCATGTGACACTTAGTAGTGTCGTAGGAGAAGTGAACGTATCGAACAATAGAAATACTGGTGGCTTTTGGTTGTGCCCGTAGGTTAAGTAACTTGTTGTGTTTATGAGGGTGGTCATGTGTGCCTTTGGGGTGTTGAACCCGTATGTTATTGTTTATGTCTGTGGGTGGCCATGAGTTCCTTTGGGGTGTTGAACCCGTGTATTACTGTTGGTGTGTCGTGGGTGGCCATGTGTGCCTGTGGGGTGTTGAACCTGTATTGTTGTTGACTGTCCTACCGAGGGGTAGTGAGTCGTATATTATTGTCGCTATTTGTTGAACCTTGGGTGATGATTGTGGTTGCATGGAGGTTGGGGCCCGCCAGACAGAAAAAGGGTCCTGTCGTCGCGCGCGTGGGGGTTGGCTAGTCTTCCGACTAACCATCGGTAAAGTTGTGCATTCTTCGGCGATGAAGGGCGGCTCCCCTTCCGACTAGCTATCGGAAAAGTATTGCTGTATATATCGCTAACAGGTCGACCGCCTGGCCCGACTGAGTGTCGGGGAAAGTTGCGTGGGGCAGGCTCAAGCCTAGCCGGTTAGCAACCGGCACTGAGTAGCTGGAGTGCGATCCTTTGCGATCTTGATTGTTGTGTGCGATCCTTTGTGGTCTTGGGTGTTGCGTGGTTATTAGTTGCGTTTTGGGTTGAGGTCGTAACCGCTGTGTCGGGTCTACATTACGCGTCCGGGTTTGAGTTGGTTGGGGAAAGTAACAGTTTTCGTGTGACAGTCGGGTCTTTTGAGTTTGGGGATAGTAGTCCCCGGTGTTTGGTTTGCTGTTGGTGTTTCCGGCATTTCTGCTAGTATGCCGTGGTCAGTCTGGTATCCGTGGTGGTGAGCGAACGCTCACCCCTAGCTGCTTTTCCTACAGGTACTGGTCGCGAGGCGGACTAGGGGATCTCTCGAAGCTTGAAGAGCTGGGAGCGGGAGTCTGGGTTTTTTTGGGAGTTTAGCGACGTACGCTTTGGTTTTTGTCCGCTTGTTTTGGACGCTTTTCAGTTGTAAAATGTTGTTTTTGATTAACTTAAGTCGTGTTTTTAAGCGGTTTAATAAAATGTTTGAAAACTATTTTATTGTTTCACCGTTCGCGTTCCGGGTTCGGTCCTATCGAATTCGGGGAGTGACAGTTTGGTATCAGAGCTCGAGGTTTAACACCTTGGACTGTACGTCAATTAGGTGGGGAGAGTTGAGTCTTTGAAAGTCCCGTCGTGCGTGGTTACGCAAGTCGGAAACCGTGTGTAGACCCGTAGTGACATGAGTCCCGTTTGTTGTTGTGTGTATGTGCAGTATTATTATTACTGGCATAATAATTGTGTGCTGCTGCGTGAAACGTTTTTAAGCGGTCGCGACTCTACTCAGGGGCGCCCCTGTGGTCGAACGCGACGGCGCTGACATCAAGTGGGTACAATGCAGTTCGGGGACGCCTGGACCGGGTTGTAACAACGTGATGTCAAAAATGAGATTTTATGATGAAAGGGAGAAAGTTTTAAAATTGGTTGGCCCTGTGGGCGTGTGTTTAAAGTGGTTGGCCCGGTGGGCGTGTTTTGAAATTGGTTGGCCTTGTCGGCTTGTGATTGAGGTTGGGTGACTTGAATTTGTCTGTGAGTTGTTGTGCGTGAGTTGTTAAATTGGTGATCGAGCGTGTGTGGCGCTTAAAGCTATTTTTAGGGTTAAAAAGGGGTAAAGACCGAGTCTGAAACGAATTTGGAAAACAGGCCTGCGCGAGCGTCACGAACCCTGTCACGGATCCGTGACGGACCAGAGCGTTTTGGCGAGTTTTAGGGCCTTCGTTACGGCTCCGTGACCCCAACAGTGACGGGGTCTGTCACGGATCCATGATTCCTGTCTTGTTCCACCGTCTTGATTGTTCAGTTTGAGTGTTGGTTTTGCGTGGTCGTGTTCATGATTGTGTTGGTTGTAGAGGTCGTAAGTTCGGTGTCAAAGGGTGAGGTCTTGGGTTCGAGACTCATCAATAACCTACGGTAGTGATACAGCGCCTCAGTGTGAGAGTCTCACCACGGAGAGGGGTTAGGGTTGATGCGCTGTGGCGCCATACGAACTAGGTTTCCCCTATGTGAACGGGTGTTCGAGGTTTCCCTCACGTGAACAGGTGGTTTGAGGTTTCCTTCACTTGAGTGGGTTATTCGAGGTTTCCCTCACGTGAACGGGTGGTTTGAGGTTTCCTTCACGTGAGTGGTTTATTTGAGGTTTTCCTACGTGATCGGGTAATTGGGGTATTGAGGTTGTGAGCAATAGTGGTTTGCTGAGTTGAGAACATGATCCCCGTTTGAGGTTTCCCTACGTGATCGGGTAATTAGGGTATTGAGGTTGTGAGCAATAGTGGCTTGCGGAGTTGAGAATATGATCCCCATTCGAGGTTTCCCTTACGTGAGCGAGTATTTGAGGTATTGATAGCGTGAGCAGTGTGACGTTTTGGTATCAGGTTTTGAGGTAGTGGTTTTCCCTGGTTAGATTGGTAAGTCGTTAGTGCTTTACTAGTATGCCATAATCAAACGAGTGTCTGTGGAGGTGAGCAGAACGCTCATCCCCTTTACTACTTTTCCCGCAGGGGACGAGTAGCGAATACTGGTTTGGTTGCAGAAAGTTATAAGTAAATGCATAGAGGATCGTGTGAGGGTTGTGCTATACCTTATCGGTGTGACTAATAGAGTGGTTGTTCGGTCTCTGATTTGGGCGTCATTTTTATTGGATACCGGGGAGTCACACTCGTTTGCTTCGTCGAGTTGTGCTGAGATGTTGGGGCTGAGTTTAGAGCCGTTGAGTCCACCCCTGCGTCTGGACACGCTGGTTGGTGGTGATGTGGTGTTGACTAGGGTCTGTCGTGCTTGCGAAGTTAGAGAAGCGAACTGATACAGGAGGTTCGAGAGAGGGCTCAAGAGCCCTGATGCTGGATCGAGTCCTCACCTCGAGGATTCGGGTATGTTCGGAGTTGGTGGGCACGACGGCAGTAGTGGAGCGAGGTCTTAGAGAGACTGCGAGGGTCCGTGAGGTTCGGTAGCGACTGAGCTTGTGCGTGTATCCGTGGGAAGGATACTAACGGAATGACTACCTTTGATGTAATCTTGGGAATTGATTGGCTGGCGAAGTACCGAGCCAATATCGACTGCTATAGGCGATGAGTGATGGTGTCAGCAGGCAACACGAAGGTTTCGTGTATTCTGGGCAGCAAGAGCGGGGTTCTCCTATCGGCTTTGTCCGCAGTGGAGGAAGTATCGGCCGTGTAGAGCCGAGAGTTACCGCGAGTGGTGTGCGAGTTGCCCGAGGTCTTTCTTGAGGAGTTGAGCTGGTTACCACCAGTTCGTAAGGGGAGTTCGGGATTGATCTAATGCTGGGAACGACAGCGATATCGATGGCGCCTTACAGGTTCGTGCCAGCAGATTTGACCGAGCTGAAGCGTCAGCTCGAGAAGCTTCGGGAGAAGGGGTTTATCCGGCCGAGTACATCGCCGTGGGGAGCGCTAGCACTCTTCGTGAAGAAGAAGAATGGAGAGCTTCGGATGTGTATAGACTACCGGAAGCTGAACCGGGTTACGGTGAAGAACCGATACCCGATACCGAGAATTGACGACTTGTTCGACCAATTGAGAGGGTCGACATGCTTCTCGAAGATCGAACTGCGATCCGGATATTACTAGTTGCGAGTCCGAGAGGAGGACGTTGCAAAGACGGCATTCCAGACACGCTATGGGCATTACGAGTTCTTGGTGATGCCATTTGGACTGACGAACGCACCTGCAATGTTCATGGATCCGATGAAAAGTATACTCCAACCGTTCTTAGATCAATTTGTAGTGGTGTTTGTAGACGACATCTTGATCTACTCGCAGAACGAGGCGGCACATGAGGAGCATCTGAGGGCTGTTCTGAGCCTGCTGCGCACACATCAGCTATACGCTAACCTGGAGAAGTGCGAGTTTTGGCTCACTGAGGTGAAATTCCTCGGTCACATTGTATCCCGTGATGGTATACTGGACGATCCGACGAAGATCGACGCGGTTTCAAAGTGGGCGCGGCCCACGAGCGTCTTCGAGATCCGCAGCTTTTAGGGGTTGGCTGGGTGTTATCGGCGACTCGTCCAGGACTTTGTGCGACTAGCCGCGCCTATGACTCTTTTGACGCGCAAAGGAGTCGGGTTTGTGTGGACAAAGGATTGTGAACGTGCGTTCACGGAGCTGAAGACTTGTCTGACTACCGCTCCAATATCGATAGTGCCAGAGCGAGGGGTCGGTTATGAGGTCTACTGTGATGCGTCCGGGGAAGGACTAGGCTGTGTACTGATGCAGTTGGGTAGAGTGGTTGCTTATGGCTCCAGGTAGTTGAAGACACACGAGCGCAACTATCCTACCCATGACTTGGAATTAGTGGCAGTCGTGTTCGCGCTAAAGGGCTGGAGGTATTATCTGTATGGCGAGCGATTTCAGATCTTCTCGGATCACAAGAGCCTCAAGTACATCTTTTCCCAACGAAACCTGAACATGCGCCAGCGGCGATGGATGGAGCTACTTGAGGAGTACGACTTTGAGCTACACTACCATCCGGGTAAGGCGAACGTGGTTGCCGACGCCCTGAGTAGGTATTCAGTTCCGAGTCTTGCTAGCATATCAGTCCGAGAGTGGGACATGATGGGGGAACTGGGCACGTTAGGGCTTGAGCTAGAGGAGGTTATTGGGCACGTTCGGGCTTGAACTGGGCACGTTCGTTCGCGTTCCGGGTTCGGTCCTGTCGAATTCGGGTCGTGACAATACTGATTAAGAAGAAATTATTGGGATGCTCGTCATGATCTTTGTTTTCCAACAATGTGTTATGTGTACATTTAGACTATTATTGAATATCTGATATAGATTTATCAGGTGAGAATGTTGATTTTCATTGTCAATATGAATTTTTGTAGTCGAAGAGAAAGGTCAAGGAGCCTAAGGAAGAAACCGTGACCCTTAGGCCGATAGTGCGAGAAGGAGAACATGTGTTTGGAGTTGCCCACATTTTAGTACATAATGGGGCATCAACAATTATATCAAAACTAACCCATTTCATAATAGATCAATTTCAAGTAGTTTAGTACAAAATGGGGCATCCCAATATAATTTATCACCCCTTTTACTACTTCAAAATAAATCAAATAATTGGACGAATGCATCTCAGATTCGAGTACAATCTCATATGGAGAACACAACTTCTTCACTTCAAAACCCAGAAACATCAAAACTAACCATCCTGCCATGAACTCCGATTCACGCACCAAGTAGGAAGAATAACTCACCGACGTGTATATCACCGCCATGTGCACTGCACATGACCATTTTCCATCCAAAATGGATGAAAAATAAACTTTAGGCGCTAAAATGGAATTAATGAAAGTTTAGGGTATTGAGGTGACACGAAAAAAAATTAGGGCACTCTAAATGATATATGAAAGATTAAGAGTACTAAGGCGGAATTATCCCTTTAAGTTAATAATAGTTGACAAAGTTTTATTATCATGAAGTTATAATGTTAGTGAAACTGTGGATGAATCACTTCCTATAAGGTATTAGGGAACATTTTCCTAATCGTAGAACTCTTATAGACTAAGGAATGAATCAATTCACTCGTCCTTAGCCTAAACCGATAGTTAGAGCTGGCTTGATCCAAAATCGAGAGAGGGGTCGACGAGGGTGCATTAGTGGAGGCCAGGGAGATGGACGCGCCGGTGATGATTTTAGAGATGACGGGGGTTGATCAGGAGAGATAATCCGATAAAGGAAGGTCGAGGGGATCCGAGGCGGGAAGGTCGATTGATGCTGATGTTAGCCAGATGACAACCATCGACGTTGTAGAGTGGGACCCGAACAAGATCGGGAGGCACGTCGTTGGTGGCGGGAGGAAGACAACGTTGTGGTGGCTAGAGGCGGGTTAAAATGAGTCCTAACAGAGCTCAAAATCCTAACAGAGAGGAAAGCCCTAGCAGAGCTCATGAGAGCTCGCCCTTAATACATGATACTTAATTAGGGACTCAAAATAGTGTGTGCGTGGTCCACAGAGTAGTATAGTTTTTTTTTTTGAAACAAAGAGACCTGAATTTTTAATTCAATTGTCTCAAAATACAAACCAGTGCATCTGGAATTACAAATCCAGACCACGTTAGAATAGACATAGAACAAGCCTCTCGTGCTATCCAATAAGCAGTCACGTTCGTAGTTCTAGGAATGAACTCGAGTTTAACATCCTCGAGCGAAGAGATAATGAACCGACATTCTTCAATAATACGACCCACCGGTGAGAAAAGAGGGGTATACCCTAGGATCATCCTCACCATAAATTATAAGTCACTAAGAATAAGAACCTTTGATCGCCCGATTCTCGGACCCAGGAGAGGGCCTGTTGAATCGCCACTACTTCCGCCATTTCTAGGGCCAGTCTCCCCGAGAAGACACCACTACGGCCTTCCACAATCATTTCCCTCTCATCCATACATAACATGTTCCATCCCAACTGATGAGTGTCGTAAAAAACACCCCATCCACATTCAGGGACAACCAGTTTGGTGGTGGTGGCTTCCATCCCTTCATAAGGGGGCTCTTTTGTGGGACCGTGGGTTTGCTGGCATTTCGATGGGCCTTTCATCAGCTATGGGAGTGGCTTCGGACCATGGAATCCAAATCCACTATTGTCTATGGTGTGTTCACATACAATACCATTCTTGGTCTTTCATATTTCCCATATCGTCATAGCTATTTTGGTCTTTGCTGTCATGTTCGGGAGGTCCATAGCCGCTGTCATCCACTTTAGGAAAGTCCTATCTGGTGAGGAGGGATTGTTTATCTCGGCTTGGTGCAATACTTCATGTGCAAACCAGCAATGTACCAGGAGGTGTACCGCTATTTCTTGTGTTTCTGAGACAGGGCATTCCTTCGGAATAGGATAATTCTTTCCGAAGGTTTGCCGCCACCTGTAAAGTATTTGATAGGGCTCTCCAAAGAAGGACCTTAGTCCTTGGCTGTATATCCAGATCCCATATGGTCGTCCATACCGATGCTCTTTGGCTTGACACCCACCGGCCATTCAACGAGCCAAAAGCCGACACCCTTCCCGAAAATTGCATCGGCCTCTAGTATCCCGTGTCCAGTACCATATATCTGGACTCTTGTGATTCGAGGTCGGGATTTGGAGAACCTCCTCCACTATGTTTGGAGGAAGGAGGCTTTCCAATTTTGTAGTGTCCCATCCTCCATATCATCGTATGAGTTCCGATACAATCACTTCCTCATTCGCTATTGTCCCCCCAGAAATAATCAGGACATCTCCCATTAACCACGACACCCCTTCCACTCTTGTGATCGACCATTCCCAATTGTTCTCCAAAGCCTTTTCTTTAATAAAATGTTTTAGTAACCCAGAGTCCGGACCACAGTTGGCTCGGATGAAGCAAAGTACTATCATTAGATATATATATATAGGGTAGCTATCCAATAAAAACCACTCTTACTGTGCAAACTACGAACCAATCTAAGCCATAGGTTGCGGTCAAAGTGACGTCAGCAGAGCGCGCCCGATGCTGACACGTGGCAGCTTCGCGCGCGCCTCTTCCCGCGCGCGTGAGCGTGTTGACCACGCGTGCACACAGTGCTGATCGTTTGCGCGCGCAGGTGCTGATAGTTTTGTATAAATGCAAACTATCAGCATTGTGCGCGCAAAACGATCAGCACTGTGCGCGCGCGCACCAGCAGCGCACGCGTCCACGTGTCAGCACCTGGTGAGTTCGTAGTTTGCACAATAAGATGCGGTGTTTTATATATTTATTGCCCACGTGTCAGCATCTGGTGCGCTCTGCTGACATCACTTTGGGGGGATCCTATGGCTCAGATTGGTTCGTAGTTTACACAATAAGGGGTGGTTTATAACTGATACCAACTCTCTCTCTCTTTCTCTCTCTCTCTATATATATATAGGGATACTATCTACAAAAAACCAATGATTTAATACAAACTAAGGACTAATTATGACCATAGGATTTAAATAAATTGATGAATGAGATTAAACATCTCAGTAATGACATAAATGTAAATAAATAAAATTTGACATGCATTTAAGACATTTTAAATGAGAATAAAAATTCTGATTTTTTTACTGCACATTCACTATAGCGTTATTGTAGCAAATTACTTATTTCATTTGGATGAAATAAATGTTTCATCTGATGTTTTCATATCTGAAACAAGCGTTTCATTTGGTGGAACTAAATTTTTCATCGCTTATTTTTATATTTTATTTTGATAAACTTTCATTTTGTTGAATCGTGTCTTTCATTGGATATGAGTTTTTCATTTTGTAATGTTACATTTGGTTGAACTGATTGTTTCATTTATTATTTTGCAACTTTCCAAATTTAAAAAAGAGTTTGATTTTACCGATTCAAATGTTTCATTTTCACTATTTTGAGGTTTCACTTCATCAAACTCGGTGTTTCATTTCGTTAAACGCAATGATTCAGTTCGCTAAATATGATGTTTCATTTACTCAAAACTGATGTTCCAAATTCACAATCTCATTAAATATCGTGTTTCATCAAGTAGTTGTCACTATTTCATTTTTAAATATTCATTGTTTGATCTCGCTAAATCTCGTGTTTCATCTGGCGAAACTCATTGTTTCATCTCCATTATATTTATATTTCATGTCCCCGAAAAATACAAAACGGTGTTTCATTTACAAAATCAAGATAAATCAATGTCTGAAATGATGTTTCATTAAACTTAAAATGATGTTTCGTTTCACTGTCTAATAAACAGTATATGAGAGTATCATTATACCTTCAGAATTATAGATCAATTAATTTGGTACTTTTTTCATGATCACTAACCTACTTATAAGATACAAAACATGGTAGGAGCTTTTATATATAAAAAGAACATGTCTCTTTTCACAATATCTGAAACTAATCATTACTCAGAGTGATACACCTTTACTTACGAACTATTTAGGCGTGATTGGCCCAACTTCAAACCCAATTTACACCGTTGATCTCGTAAAACTTGATTTCTGGTAATAAAAAATTACAACAACAAATTAAACCAAAATGCTCTCACCATTGAGGGATCCAATGAGGGTCATTTGCATATGTAGCCTACTGCTGCAGCAATTAAGAGTTAACAATGTTTATGTCTTCATGGGTTTCTCGTTACAGTGTTTACACCATGCAACAATTAGACTTGTATTGTTGTGTTGGGATTTATCCCTCACCCTGTTTGAACAGTGCTATACAAAATAGACTACCTGAATATACAAATGGCTTCTACATGCTTTATTCCTGATTGGTATATAACTATTAATTAATCATGAAATTTTGAACATCCAAGCCATTGAGAACAAACTCTCATAACTACTTTGTCTCAAAAACACGGTTGTTGAAACAACCAGAAAAGTTTAAATTACAGTTCATGTATAATGATGAACACTTCATTGGGACAGTTCATTGAACACCTTAGGTGAAGAAAATATGAGAGGCAAAATCGATTACCTCCGGAGATGAATCAATTCGAGGCACTAAGATTGAAAATTCGACCTGGTGCCTTCGGCTTGTGTTACATTGAATCGCTGTCCATGGCATGAGCGGCGCTTCGCCTCCAGGTATGGGAGATTGGACATGGGTGGCGCTCCACGACAATGATCCAAAAGCGATGATTTGGGTTCACGATGCAACCTCCTATTTCTCAACAGTAGCGTTGGCGGTGGCGAGGTGAGGCATAGTGGTGGCGAGACGGCGGTGCTTCCCGTGTCACTGGCTTGACTGGTAAGGACTAGAACCTCGTCGATTTGGAAGGTTGATGCAAGAAAGGACCTCCATGACCTGCGGGGGAAGATTTCATCTAGAGAAGATTTGTGGTTTTGGATGAACATGTGTATGGAATTTTTGTGGCTGTGATATGGAAGAACGAAAATCAGATTAGGTTAAAATAAGGTACTGAAATGACTAATATATCCCTTATTTATGTTGAAAAGTCAAAAAAGAAAATGAAATTTAATAAAATTACAATATATGCCATTTTTTACAAGTTTAAATCTCATCCATTCAAATTTTCTCATCCAACGTCTCTAATTAGTCCTTAGTTTGTATTAAGCCATGTGGTTTTTAGTGGATAGTAAGTCTATATATATATATATATATATACGAGCCTGATGGTGAATACCTCTTCACATCTCACCTCTGCTTGAGGTCACATGTTCGAATCCCGAAGATACATTTACTTGGGAGTAAGTGTGGATGATGGGCAGTGAGTTAGATTAGACTAAAATCGGATCTTCGTGTATTTCTCTTTAATTAAAAAAAGATCTAAACATATACGAAAACAGGGTTCTTTACCAAAACGGCCTTATTTTTTGTAAGTGTCACTTATGTAGGCTTTAGTTTTTATCTCTAACCAAAGTAGCCCTCTCATTAATGACAGTTCATTAATGACAGTTCATTAATACCAAACCTACCCTTTTGTCTGATCCATGTCAGCAGCCAAGTGTGCTCCATGTCAGCGCCCAACTCAGCAAGAAGTATGGGACTTTTGACGCGAAATCCACATCAGCAACGATGAGGCAGCTGAATTGGGCGGGGTTTGGGGGTTTGTTCTCGGGTTCTCGTTCACCTCCTTCTCCTTCATCCTCGTTTTGCACCTTTACTCGTTGATTCCTTTTGCCCCATCCATTGCTGGTCCTCTTATCTGTTTTTTCTTCTTCAATTGGTCGTCCAAGCAGCTCAATTAATTGGCAAAGAAGCCTGCACAGAAAAGCCCTAGCTAGAGGTAAGTAATTGGGAAAGACCTAATTTGTAATTTATGCCTACAATTTGAATATTTTTTCGCAATATGTTTGTATAAACGTAGTTATTATTATCGTGGAATGGTTGTGAAACATATGTCAAACTAGTATTGACCTCCATTTCACAATTTTGTGGTTCAAGGATCGTAGAGTCCTCTCAGTTTTATACGTTCTGGTATGAGGTCTTAGCAGGTCGTCTTGGTGATCTGGTTTTATGTGCACTAGACCCGGGTGTCCATCCAGTATTTAATGTAACAGAATGTTGTGCTAATCCGTTATTTACTCATCATATCTGTAATAACTGAGCCCTTTTTGGTTTTGTTTTAAAATATTTTTACAAGTCCTTTATTTATTTACAGATTCCTTTTGGTTTTAAATTGTTTGGAAACAACTTTTTAAATATTAGTAGAAGTCCATTATGATAAATTCTAACTTTATATGTTCCTAATTGTTGTAGGAATGGTTCGAGTGCTAATACATGCTTCTTATGGTGGAGAATATAAGGAAGAGAACGGGAACTACAGTTGGATACCACGTAACTCAAAGTCTATGAATATCTTTCTGGATGAGTCGGATACATCATTGAAGAAGAGTTTATAGGATAAACTATATGAGAAGACCGGTGTGGATGAAAATGAAATGGAACTTAAAGTGAGTTACTTAGTACCGGACATGCCTATCGATATTGGAGTTTTCTTGTGGAATATGGACTTGGTAGTCGAAAGAACATATTGCGTGTGGAGGTCAGTAAGAAATATTCCTGTGGTATGGAAATAATTCCGCCCCCGCTAAGTACTTTGGGAACATCATGTGTAGTCCAGTAAATACGGGATTTTCTGTTGAAATGATGAGTGGTGTAGGTGGGCAACGCGTTTATCTCCCATGTCGAGCTGCTAGTACGGGTACTACTGATGCACCAATAGCGGGGTCAAATCCTACTCCAGAGCAGTTAAGTTTTGATGATTATTTGTATGAGGATGACGAAGGTGAAGACGAATACGAACGTGAGTATGTAGAACAGTACAGTTCTTTTGATGATATGGATTATGATGATATGGAAGAAGAAGAGTATTCAGAACAATACAGTGTTGATGATGAGATGGAATATAGGGACGATGAAGACGAACAAACACATTATGATCTTGTAGATCACTTTTATCCGGCTGAAGTGTGTAATGTAGAATAAGACTCGATTGGTTTCCAAGATGGGTAAGATTTAGTAGTTGGTGATGAATTTGACACAAAAGAAGAGTTTCAAAGTCTTTTGTCACATATTGCTGTGAAGGCCGGGTTTGGCTATCGAGCTGCCAAATCTAACAAGACAGTGTATGTGGAAAAATATGTTGACCAGAATTGTGGATGGAGAGTGCGTGCTGCCAAAATTGGAAATTCACATAAGTTCACCATCATAACATATTTCAATACTCACTTTTGCTCTGCGAAATCAGCGACGCTCCACAACCGTGGACCAAGTACTAAATATGTTGCTGAATGCGTGAGGAAAAGTTGTGAGCGTCAAAAAACAACACCAGTCCCCAGATTAATTTTATGCAAAATGCTGAACAGGGAGGCACCCAAATACCATACTGGAAAGCGTGGAAGGGCCGAAGACTTGCCAACATTTTACTTCAAGGGGATCCCGCAAAAAGTTATGGACTCCTTCCGGCATATTTGGAGATGGTTGTAGAGAATAATCCAGACACAATCACTCATCTGGAGGTGGATAGCGAAAGCAGATTCAAATATGTATTTATTGCATACGCACCATGTGTTCGAGGATGGTCGAATATGAGAAAAGTCGTTGTAGTTGATGGTACCTTCTTGAAGACGTAGTTTGTAAGAGCCACCCCCGGTCGATCCCGGTCGAACCGGTGATTTTTGGTGAAGTTTGACTTTCGGCCGGAAAAGTCAACCGATGACTCCGGGAGTCGTTCAGGACCTTTCTGGGGCCCATAAAGCTTAACCGTCATCACGGTTAGCTTAGTTGGGCCATTTCCTTTCATTTGACTGTAATTTTGGACAAGTCAACTTTTGGTCGAACCGAGACTTTTTATCGACTAAATCCGAATTAATTAAAATTGTTGGATTTCATAAGGATAAGGTGGTCCCCACTTGGACACTTGTCCCTATTAGCTTGGAAGGGAAGAAATAGTTGCAAATGGACCATTATATCCTCATAAGTGTCAAATTAGAAGAAGGAAAAGAGGAGGGCCCTTTTGGTCATTTCAACTATAGGTTAAAGGCTTTATTTGATGACAATTCAGCTCCTCTTTCACCATTTCAGCCGAAAATCACAAAGGGGAGAGAGAGTGGAGAAGCTCTTGACTTGAGGAAGAAGAAAGGAAGAAAAGGGAAGAACTTGAAGCCTTTTATTCATCAAAATCTCTCCAAAACCTTCCATTCTTCATCGTCTATCATCCTACAGGACGTTAGCCACTAGGAGTATTTAAGCGTTGGAGAATTCAAGGTAGGGAAGAGTAGCCAACTCCACTCGTAATTTAATGAATGCTAATAGTATCCCTATAGGATAATAATAACCGGAAAGGTCCTAGTTTGCATATAGGATGTGATTTACTAGAATAACCGCTTTTCAATTACAATAATAACCGAAAGAGTCTTAGTATGCATATAGGATGTGATTCACTAGTTAACCGCTTTCAATACTTTGGGAAATTGCCGTGCTGGTAGAATGGTCATGACGAGCCTTAGGATTGATTGTGATTGTGTTCAATTGTCTCAAATGCCGATGCATTTATAGTTCTTTGCATAATGCAAGAGTCATATTAAACTCGATGAATTATGATGATTGTATGTGAATGGTTGATCTGTACCATGATTGATTGAGTGAATGTTTGATTGTGAATTGTTTGTGCTTAATAATGTGATTGGGTGAGTGATAGACCGATGGAACGTGGTTGGTAAGTCATGCCGGTAAGCGTGATTGATGATAAGAGTTCTATGTGACGTGTTGTGGTAAGATTGTTGGGCTTGGTAAGCCGTGTTTGAACTATGATATTATGATGCGTGTTATTCTCTTGTTGTGTGCTCCACGAGGAGTTGTGTTCCGGTATGGTACCTACACCGATGGGAATGCCGGTGTAGGGTAGTACCTAGACCGAGGGGCATTCCAGTATTGTGTTTACCCCGATGTGAATTCCGGGAAGACCGATGAGCATTCCGGTATATGTTTACCCCGATGTGAATTCTGGGAAGACTGATGAGCATTACGGTATTTGTATTATTTGCTTGCCCTGATGTGTGTTCCGGGAAGACCTAGGCCGAGGGATATTCCGGCATGGTATCTTGTTATCTCACTCTGATGCTACGTGTTCCGGAGAGACTTGTTTCACCCCGATGATATGTGTCCCTTAGGGGATATTTCCGATAGGATGTCTTGTTTTACCCCGATGATCTGTGTTCCTTTGGAGACGTTTCCGGGGGCCCCGGCGATATGTGTTCCTTATGGGAATATTTCCGGGAGCCCCGATGATATGTGTCCCATCGTGACCGAGGGGCATTCCGATACGATGTGTTGGGTTGTGTGTGTATCGAAATCTAGCTGTTTAAATTATCTATATTTCAGTACACGTGTGTTTCCTTAGTTGGTTCAATTGGTGAATAAACCGTTTCTCCGTTAATCTCCTTTGAGTTACTGTTTTATTAAGCATTGCAATTATTGTTGTTCTTTATTTATGGTATCTCTTGGTTAATTGTACTAATTGGGTTTTGTTGCCAAAGCGGGGGTTCTTTTACTTTACTACTTTTTCCTACTGAGCGTCAGCTCACCCCCTTTGTGTTTACTGTTTTTTTACAGGTTTCATTGCTGAGTAGGCTGTAGGACGTCTCAGGGCTCGGGAGCTCACTGAGGGTCCGGGTGTTTACCGTGTTAGAGACGTACCTTCGCTTTTTGGTCTTAAACTATGTTGCATTTTGTTCTAGTTTGAGCTTTTGACTCTTCGGTTGGACTTGGATTGTGATTTACTCGGAGATTTATTTTATCAAAGTTTATCTAGTTATTTTTATTTAGCTGTATTTTAACTCACTTCGAAAGTCCGGTCAAAACCGGATTTGGGGCGTAACAATTTGGTATCAGAGCCTGATTTCATTTTGAAATTGTTTTTCAAAACCTCGGACCGTACGTCAATTAGGTGGGTAGAGTTAGGCGGTTAAAGTCGTAGTAGTCGGTTACGCAAGTCGAAAATGTCCTACGCGTAGATCCGAGGTGACACGAGTCTTAGATGGCGATTTTCTTTGCTTGATTTATGCCTTATTTTGTGTTTTGTTGTATACCTTAGTTGATCTGTGATGCCGGTCGGTTGAGATCGAGGTTGGTTTAACGAGCGATGCTCGAGCTGGGTATGACATGTTTGTCTTGGTTAAGTAATCGTTTCTGGGTTGCCGCCCTGGTCGGCCGTTGATTGAATGATTGGTTGAATTGAAATGTTGACTTGGCCGGGTAGTAATTTAGTAATTACCGAGACCCGAGTCGTGTACTTGCGGTTTTTTGCGGTGGTGTGTACTTGTGATGTTTGTGTTGTGCTATTTGTGCTGAACACCGTGGGCAGTTGGTTTATTGAATGTCCCGCTTAAGCAGATAGTTAGTGGAATTTACGAACGGGTCACGCCCAAATTTCTGTAAAACTGAAGTGTTTGTACTATCACGGGTTGACTCAGGGGCGCCACTGTAGTCGAACGTGATAGGGGGATGTCAAGTGGTTACAACGAGATTCGGGGATGCCTGAATCGTGTTGTAACGACGCGATATCGACATGAATGTTTTGATAGAAAGAGAAAGGTGTTGAGAGCCTGTGGAAATGAATTAGTACAGAGACGCTGTGGAGTTGTTATATGGTGTGACTTGTACCCCATGTTATGGGAAGATACCCGACCGAGGTGTGTGCCGGTCCGGTATGTTGTTTGTGTGACTTGTTGAAACTGTGCCTCCTATGGGAGATGTTTGAATTGTGTGATTGATTCTGGGAGACGCAAAAGTGTGCGAACTTCTCTACTTATATGAATTTATATATGACTATACTAATACTAAGTTACTGTTGGTCCAAGTACGACCCTTGTGAAACGCGTGTGAACGTTACTGTTTTAAGCAAGCCACTTTATTTGAAATTGAGAAACTGAACATGTGCGTTATCCGTGCAGCGGGTATGCGACATGGCTCGCACCTACATTCCGAGAGGTACTAGAGGTCGCCCAGCTAGGGGACAAGGGCAGCCACATGCCATTGATCAGGCAGGGGTAGCGAGTGCCCAGGGTGCTACCTCTGCGTAGCACGAGAGGGATGAGGCTGGGCCGTCAGGGCCACCGCCCAGAGTTCCTCCGGTCGCAGAGCCGACCCAGGTGACCCCTCTGGAAGAGGTGGTTCGGGCAGTTCTCGCGGCGATCAGCGCCCACGGAGAGACCGCAGCACTGGCACCAGAGACTGTGCCTGCTGCTACTATAGTCGTTGTTGAGAGGCCGGGTCAGATTGACAGCTACACGGCTCAGGCTCTCAGAGATTTCGCAGGCTGGGCACACTAGTCTTTTTCGGGGGGTCAGACCCCGAGGCAGCCACGTGGTGGCTGGAGCGAATTACCCGCAATCTGGATACGTCAGGGGTATCTAATGGTCACCTGAGGGTATCTTTTACTACGTTTCAACTAGAGGGAGAGGCGTACCACTGGTGGCAGCATGTGCAGACCAGGGTTGGAGATGAATTACAGATGTTTGGCAGGCTGTTCCTAGAGCAGTATTTCCCTAGATCTGTTCGAGATGACAAACACCAGCAGTTCCTGGAACTGCATCAGAGAGGGATAACTGTCTCGGAGTATGAGGCGAGGTTCACATCCTTGTTTCGTTTCGCACCAGAGATGGTACAGACTGGGGAGAGCCGCTGCAGGCGATTTGAGAGAGGACTCATTCCGTCGATCGCAGATCGAGTCATTGCTATCAGGACTATGGAGTATTCTACACTGGTGGACCAGGCACTAGCTGTGGAGAGGCACTTTCGGGAGACAGCCAGAGCGCGGGAGATCAGGCCAAGGCCGAGTGGCTTTCTGAGGCCGTCTGAGGGCCGCGATCCGATAAGGTAGAGGGCCTCATGATCTTTTCAGCCACATCCCCAGTCTGGTGGGATGCGCCGAGTCGGAGCAGTAGCGTCAATTGGACCTACCCCGGTAGCGCAGTTGTGCCCCTTGTGCAGGCAGCTGGGCCACCTAGCCCGAGATTGCCCGAGGAGCAGCGGACCTACAGATCGTCAGATTGATCGTCCGCCGAGGTTCGGGGAGAGACCGCGTTCTGATGAGAGGACGTGCTACTAGTGCGGCCGACATGGACACCTCTCTTTCACGTGTCCTGATCGGGTTGGAGGAGCGCCAACGCTGAGACCTCAACAGGCGCAGCCTCGCCAGGCACCCCCTGTCCGACCGCGTCAGGCACAAACTCCGAGAGCCCCGCATCAGGCGGCGGGGGCACCAGCACAGAGACATCATCAGAGGACCTCACAATAGGTGGCACTTCCACCACCACCGAGAAGAGGACCTCAGGCACAACAGGGCCGAGTCTACGCAGTCACTGACTCCATAGCTGAGAGACAGTACGCCGGTCATGAGACCACTCAAGGTACGTGCTTGCTTTATAATTCCTGGGCGTCTTACTTATTTGATACTGGGGCTTCACGTTCTTTCATCTCTTCTACTTTTGCTGATTCATTGGGGTTGAGGGTGGAGACGTTGAGTCGACCTCTATGTCTTGATACCCGGTTACGGGAGATGTGGTCTTAAGGACCGTTTGTCGTGCATGTGAGATTATAGTGGCTGATTGCCCTTTTGTTGGTGATTTACTTGTTTTGGACATGACGGCTTTTGACGTGATATTAAGGACCGTTTGTCGTGCATGTGAGATTAGAGTGGTGATTGCCCTTTTGTTGGTGATTTACTTGTTTTGGACATGACGGCTTTTGACGTGATCTTGGGGATGGACTGGCTCGCGAGGTATCGAGCGTCGATCGGTTGTTATCGACGACAGGTGATAGTGGTGTCGGGCGATGCGATCGTCACTTGCGTCTTAGGCAGTAGGAACGGAGTACTCTTGTCAGCGTTGACTGCGGGAGATGAGACAGAGCACGTGCAAAGTAGAGAGCTACCAAGAGTGGTATGTGAGTTCCCGGAGGTCTTTCCGGAGGAACTGTGAGGATTACCGCCGATACGCGAGGTGGAGTTTAGGATCGATTTGATCCTGGGTACGACGCTGATATCTATGGCCCCGTATCGGTTTGCACCGGCCAAGTTGGTCGAGCTGAAGCGACAACTCGAGGAGCTTTAGGGGAAGGGTTTCATTCGTCCGAGCGCTTCACCATGGGGAGCACCCGCCATCTTCGTGAAGAAGAAGGGTGGAGCGTTGAGGATGTGTATTGATTACCGGAAGTTGAACCGGGTTACGGTGAAGAACCGCTACCCGATGCCGAGGATCGATGACCTATTCGATCAGCTGAGAGGAGTGAAGTGCTTCTCGAAGATTGATCTACGATCAGGGTATTATCAGTTGAGAGTTCGGGAGGAGGATGTGGAGAATACCGCATTCCAGACTCGGTACGGACACTTCGAGTTCCTAGTGATGTCGTTCGGGTTGACGAACGCACCTGCAACATTCATAGACCTGATGAACGGTATTTTCCGACCGTACCTGGACCAGATTGTCGTGGTGTTTGTGGATGACAATCTGAATTATTCGCCGAGTGAGGAGGCGCACGAGGAGCACCTAAGGGCCGTTTTGACATTGTTGCGCACTCACCAGTTGTACGGAAACCTAGAGAAGTGTGAGTTCTGGCTCGCCGAGGTGAAGTTCCTCGGGCATGTTGTATCACGAGAGGGCATCTTAGTCGATACATCGAAGATCGATGCAGTTTCGAAGTGGGCACGACCCAAGAGCGTATTTGAGATCCGCAGCTTCCTGGGTCTGGCAGGATACTATCGACAGTTCGTCCAGGACTTCTCACGCCTGGCCGCGTCGCTGACAGCCTTGACTCACAAGGGGGCCGAGTTTATGTGGACTGATGAGTGTGAGCACTCCTTTACCGAGCTGAAATCTCGTTTGACTACCGCTCCCGTGTTGATGGTGCCGGAGCGGGGAATCGAATATGATGTGTATTATGATGCGTCCGGTGAAGGACTGGGTTGTGTTTTGATGCAGTCCGGGAAGGTAGTTGCATATGGCTCCAGAGAGTTGAAGATACATGAGCGCAACTACCCTACCCACGATCTAGAGTTGGCAGCAGTTGTCTTTGCTCTGAAGAGCTGGCAACACTATTTGTATGGAGAGCGATTCCGAGTGTTCTCGGATCATAAGAGTCTCAAGTACATCTTCTCCCAACGCGACTTGAACATGCGCCAGAGGCAGTGGATGGAATTACTTGAGGAGTATGACTTCGAGCAACTCTATCATCCGGGCAAGGCGAACGTTGTCGCCGATGCCCTGAGTAGGAAGTCGACTCACTGCATTGCTAGTATATCAGTCCGAGAGTGGGACATAATGGAGGAGTTGAGCTCGTTCAGACTTGAGCTAGAGGAGATCACGAATGGCTTGACTATGTGTTCATTGGTGGCTCAGCCCACATTAGTTGCTCGTGTGCTGGAGGCACAGGCCGAGGATGCTGAGACGGCAGAGATCCGGGAGAGGATGATCAGCGGTGATGACACCGAGGGCTAGGAGCAGGGTGTCGATCAGTGTCTACGTTACCGAGGAGGGCTGTTTGTGTCGCGGGGCTGTAGAGACGTTGTGTTGAGAGAGTGTCATCACTCCCGCCTTGCTGTGTACCCGTGTGGCACCAAGATGTATCGGGACATCCGACGGTAGTTCTGTGGAGTGGGATGCGTAGAGCAGTTGCAAAGTTTGTTTCTAGATGCCTTACTTGTCAGCAAGTGAAGGCTGAGCATCAGCGTCCCGCCGGTTTACTACAGCCACTACCGATCGTAGAGTGGAAGTGGGGGCATGTCACGATGGACTTCGTGAGTGGCTTGCTGAGGTCGCCGAGAGGGCACGACGCTGTTTGGGTAGTGGTTGACCGACTGACTAAGTCGACGCACTTTTTAGCCATGAGGATGACTGACACAGTTGACACCTTGAGCCGGTTATATGTTCGGGAGATCATCCGTCTGCACGGGGTTCCAGTGTCCATTGTGTCCGACAGGGATCCCCGTTTCACCTCCAGATTTTGGGAGAGCTTGCAGGGCGCGTTGGGGACCGAGGTCTTGCTCAGTACGGCTTATCACCCGCAGACCGATGGTCAGTAAGAGCGTACTATACAGATCTTAGAGGATATGCTGCGAGCATGTGTGTTGGACTTCCGGGGATCATGGGAGGATCACTTACCGTTAGCGGAGTTCGCCTACAACAACAATTATCAGTCCAGTATTGGGATTGCACCCTTTGAGGCGTTGTATGGTAGGCCGTGCAGATCGCCCGTGTGTTGGGCCGAGGTAGGAGACCAGAGTCTACTTGGTCCGAAGCTTGTCAAGGAGACGACCGAGAAGGTCGCGTTGATTCAGGAGCGGTTAAAGACCGCGTAGAGCCAACAGAAGAGTTACGCAGAGAGACGACGTCGACCTCTTGAGTTTACAGTTGGTGATCATGTGTTTTTGAAGGTGAGCCCGAAGAAGGGACATTTGCGGTTCAACCGCGGCGGAGGCAAGTTATCCCCGCGGTTTATCGGACCTTTTGAGATCTTGGGCAGAGTTGGAGCCGTAGCTTACCGCCTTGCATTGCCACTGTAGCTTGGGAACGTTCTTAATGTCTTCCACGTTTCCCAACTGCAGAAGTACACTGTGGACCCTCCCACGTTATCGAGTGGACGGACATCGAGGTAGCTGATGATGTTTCGTATGAGGAGCAGCCAGTCAGAATTTTGGATACGCGAGAGAAAGTCCTGCGTGGCAAGACTATCCCTCTGGTACGAGTGCAGTGGAAGCACCAAGGAGCTGAGTCGACCTGGGAGCGCGAGGATGAGGTTCGCGCGAAGTACCCTAGCCTGTTTGACCATTGAGGTACCTCTCTTTTAAATTTCGAGGACGAAATTCTTTTAAGGGGGTTAGATTGTTAGAACCGCCCTCGGTCGATCCCGGTCGAACCGGTGATTTTTGGCGAAGTTTGACTTTCGTCCGGAAAAGTCAACCGTTGACTCTGGGAGTCGTTTGGGACCTTTCCGGGGCCCAGAAAGATTAGCCGTCATCACGGTTAGCTTAGTTGGGCTATTTCCAGTCATTTGACTGTAATTTTGGACAAGTCAACTTTTGGTCGAACCGAGACTTTTTATCGACTAAATCCGAATTAATTAAAATTGTTGGATTTCATAAGGATAAGGTGGTCCCCACTTGGACACTTGTCCCTATTAGCTTGGAAGGGAAGAAATAGTTGCAAATGGACCATTATATCCTCATAAGTGTCAAATTAGAAGAAGGAAAAGAGGAGGGCCCTTTTGGTCATTTCAACTATAGGTTAAAGGCTTTATTTGATGACAATTCAGCTCCTCTTTCACCATTTCAGCCGAAAATCACAAAGGGGAGAGAGAGTGGAGAAGCTCTTGACTTGAGGAAGAAGAAAGGAAGAAAAGGGAAGAACTTGAAGCCTTTTATTCATCAAAATCTCTCCAAAACCTTCCATTCTTCATCATCTCATCATTCTAAAGGTAAGTAAACTCTTAAATCCTTCTTTCAATCACTTTTGAGTTGTGGGTTTCTAAGGTTTTTGCTAGAACTTGTTGGGTTTTGCTTTAATTGTTCTTAAATGATGTTTTTGGTGGAAGAATAGTGAAGTGGTGGTTAGAAATCAATAGGTTTGAGTTGTTTGGAGAAAACCCATTTTGGGGATTGAAGTTTGAGGGTTTTGGTGGCTATTTTTGAGGTTTGATGGTGCTGGAAATGGAGTTTTGTTGTTGTTTTTCGTAAAATCGAAGTTGGAGAAGAAGGAGTTGGGACTGCCCAGATCTGCCACGGAACGCGGCACGGAGGGGGCTTGGTTCCGGCCCTCTGAGCGGCGCGGAACGGGCTCGGTGCCGGTCCTCCAAGCGGCACGGTCTGTGCCTGGTACCGGCCCTCTGAGCGGCACGATCCGGGTCCCAGACCGGCCCTCTGAGGGACACGGTCCGGGCCTGGCGCCGGGCCTCTGAGGGGCACGGTCCGGGTCTGGTTCCGGGCCTCTAAGGAGCACGGCCCGGGTCGGTTTCCAGATCCGTGGGCTGTCCGAATTGGGCCTATTGCTTAGTTATTCATTATAGTTAATTGTGATCCAAGACCTTGGACACGAGCTCGACGAAGGAGGAGACCTTCGGACCCGTGAGAGAGGACGAGGAGGAAGCTAGCCAGGACGTCAGCTGCTAGGAGTATTTAAGCGTTGGAGAATTCAATGTTAGAAAGAGTAGCCAACTCCACTCATAATTTAATGAATGCTAATAGTATGCCTATAGGATAATAATAACCGGAAAAGTCCTAGTTTGCATACGGGATGTGATTCACTAGAATAACCGCTTTTCAATTACAATAATAACTGGAAGAGTCTTAGTATGCATATAGGATGTGATTCACTAGTTAACCGTTTTCAATACTTTGGGAAATTGCCGTGCTAGTAGAATGGCCATGACGAGCCTTAGGATTGATTGTGATTGTGTTCAATTGTCTCAAATGCCGATGCATGTATAGTTCTTTGGATAATACAAGAGTCATATTAAACTCGATGAATTATGATGATTGTATGTGAATGGTTGATCCGTACCATGATTGATTGAGTGAATGTTTGAATGTGAATTGTTTGTACTTAATAATGTGATCGGGTGAGTGATAGACTGATGGAACGTGGTTGGTAAGTCATGCTGGTAAGCGTGATTGATGATAAAAGTTCTATGTGACGTGTTGTGGTAAAATTTTTGGGCTTGGTAAGCCATGTTTGAACTATGATATTATGATGCGTGTTATTCGCTTGTTGTGTGCTCCACGAGGAGTTGTGTTCCGGTATGGTACCTACACCAATGGGAATGCCGGTGTAGGGTGGTACCTAGACCGAGGAGCATTCCGGTATTGTGTTTACCCCGATGTGAATTCCGGGAAGACCGATGAGCATTCCGGTATATGTTTACCCCGATGTGAATTCCGGGAAAACCGATAAGCATTACGGTATTTGTATTATTTGCTTGCCCCGATGTGTGTTCCGGGAAGACCTAGGCCGAGGGATATTCCGACATGGTATCTTGTTATTTCACTCCGATGCTACGTGTTCCGGAGAGACTTGTTTCACCCCGATGATATGTGTCCCTTAGGGGATATTTCCGGGACAATGTCTTGTTTCACCCCAATGATCTGTGTTCCTTTGGAGACGTTTCCGGGGGACCCGACGATATGTGTTCCTTATGGGAATATTTTTGGGAGCCCCAATGATATGTGTCCCATCGTGACCGAGGGGCATTCTGGTATGATGTGTTGGGTTGTGTGTGTATCGAAATCTAGCTGTTTAAATTATCTATATTTCAGTACCCGTGTGTCTCCTTAGTTGGTTCAATTGGTGAATAAAACGTTTCTCCGTTAATCTCCTTTGAGTTACTGTTTTATTAAGCATTGCAATTCTTGTTGTTCTTTATTTATGGTATCTCTTGGTTAATTGTACTAATTGGGTTTTGTTTCCAAAGCGAGAGTTCTTTTACTTTACTACCTTTTCCTACTGAGCGTAAGCTCCCCCCTTTGTGTTTACTGTTGTTTTACAGGTTTCATTGCTGAGTAGGCTGTAGGACATCTCAGGGCTCGGGAGCTCACTGAGGGTCCGGATGTTTACCATGTTAGAGACGTACCCTCGCTTTTTGGTCTTAAAGTATGTCGCATTTTGTTCTAGTTTGAGCTTTTGACTCTTCGGTTGGACTTGGATTGTGATTTACTCGGAGATTTATTTTATCAAAGTTTATCTAGTTATTTTTATTTAGCTGTATTTTAACTCACGTGTAAAGTCCGGTCAAAACTGGATTTGGGGCGTGACATAGTTCAAAGGAGTAATGCTTATTGCAACGGCACAAGATGGTCATCATTAGCAATATCCTATTGCTTGAAGAGTTGTAGACTCAGAGAATGATGCTTCATGGAAATGGTTTTTTGAGAAGTTACAGGAATGTATACCAGATGGAGATGACTTAGTTATCCTTTCTGATAGGCTGAATTATCATCAATGGGAGGTTGAAAATCTACCCCAAAGCAGAGCATAGACACTGTAGGTGGCATCTCGGTCGAAATGTCAGAACTCATTCAAGTAATAAGACCGGGGTTGTAGAAAGTTTCAAACAAGTTGCTGAGGCCTATAAGGTATCTGACTTCAACAGATTGTATGCAAATATGAGCAAAGACTTCCCAACTTCCATCGCGTATCTTGAAGAAACAAATATAGAATAACATCAATGGGCTATAGCACATTTTAAAGGTGTTCGGTACAATATTATGACAACAAATGGAGTCGAATCGATAAACGCATCATTGAAAGAGCCAAGAGAGTGACCTATCATTGCATTGTTTGATGATGTGCAGGCGAAAGTTTCTGAGTGGTTCAACAAGCGTCGCCTTCTAATTGCATGTATACCTCCTGGTACAACATTAACTCATCATGCAGAAAAACTCATTCGGGGAAAGACAAGAGTTGCTGAAAAAATGAGTGTGATACAACTCAACGCGTTAGAGTTTCAAGTTACTGGTAAGAAACATGTATCCATACTTAATTTATATGAGAAGCGATGTGAATGTCGTGTGTTCGACTTGGATAAATTTCCTTGTGTGCACACAATAGCAGCTGCCAAATTAAGGAAAATTGATTGTCATCATCAATTCTGCTCCGAATTTTACTCGCTCGACATGTGGAGAAGGGCTTATTCTGAAACCCTATATCTTGTTCCAGCTGAACGAGATTGGTATTCTGATAGCTCCGAACCGTTTATGAAGGTTCTTCCTCCAAAGTTAACACTGAAGCGCGGTAGACCAGCAATGAATCGAATCCCATCCACCGATGAGCCATGTCGTCGAGCACCAAGAAAATGTGGACTATGTTGTACAGTTGGTCATACAAGGACAACATGTGCCATGACATCTGTTATGTAATTGTCATGAACACTTTGTTAATTTCAACATTAGTTAATTTTCAACACGTTGTGAAGTTATGAACACTTTATGTTTTTTTTTTGTAATAGAGCATTAATAAATTTGTTGAACACTTTGTTATTTTTATTGCCACTAGATGGATTTTATACCTCTGTCCAAACTTCATCAATTATGTACTTAGAAGAATACTTTGCTCTCTGTTTTACCCGACCCGACCCTAAATATGTCCCAGATTGGCAGTCAGACCTGAAAATATATCCCAGATTGGCTACATGAACTGAAACAGAACTCCCATAGCATACCGTCATTCTGGATATTAAGTCCCATATACAAAATATAAAGTGTATTATTAACTATATATCTATTATTATTACGCTAGATTTATTATAAATTTTCCAGATTAGTAGATGTTAGGCAGATGGAGACCCAAATTGCAGAAACTCAGAAACACGAGTAGAAGTTACAAACCATTGATATTAAACCTTCATTACTACTTCACCAAAATAGATTTGACTGCATATCAGTCAAATCAACAAAAACACAAACTTTTTAAAGGATGGTTGACTTGCAACCATCAAAAGTCTAGCTAGATTAAAAAAACAAACTAACATAACTAATAACTTCTTCTTCTTCTTCTTCTTCTGGTTCTTCTTCTTCCTTCTTCATATTCTTCTTCTTCTTCCTTCCTTTCCTTGGCGGGGTGAGGCTTACATCATAGCATCATCATCGTTGGAGCCGCAGCTCTCTCCAACGTCATCATCATCATTGAGGTTTGTCACTGGGGGGGTTGTCTTCCTCTGGATCGTCTTCTTCTATGGATGGGGCCTCATCGTCTTCCTCTGGGTCGTCTTCTTCCATGACTGGGGCTTCCTCCTCTTCTTCATCCTCCTCTTCCTCCTCCTCTTCCTCGGGGTCCTCCTCCTCCTCGTCTTCCTCCTCCTCCTCTTCACCGGCGAGTTGCTCATCTTCGTCCAGGTCTCCCTCTTCGCCGTCCCCGGAAAACGGCTCGTCTTGCGGGAGTTCGTCGTCGTCTGAGCAGCACCGTTTCCGTTTGGAACCCACCTCTTCCCCGTTGTCGTCGTCACTGTCTTAGATGCTCGTAACATTGGACCAGGAGAAGTCATCCCCCGGTGGGAAAAACCCACCGTCGTCAAAGAACCACATCGCATCTGGGGAGGGTGGTGGTGGCGGTAGCCCTGGTCCGCAGCGTAGTGGTGGTGGTGGTGGTTGTGCTGAAGGGGCCATGGATCAGATCAAATGGTGGAACGAAGAAGAGAGAAGAAAGCAAGATTTTCTCTGAATTGAGCAAGGCTGTAAACCAGAATGGATAGAATGAGTCCAGATCGGCTCTTAAATAGGGTTCAAAAAGTGAAAATCATCATTACAAAAATTGAAGAGACATGACACTTAGGGTTAATAAGTTATTAAAAAGGCACTTATTAGTAGTAATTCGAAGGGACTTGTCGGTTCAACTAATTTAATTGACAAGACCACACTATTCACCCTTAAATTCGGACTGACACATGGCATCATCACCCGAATACGAACCCGACCTAACCATATTGATCTAGATCTACACCCGGATCTGGTCCGACTGAGTCCCCGACCTTAGAATTTACAAATTACATCCATTAATACAAGTGTAGTCCACTAATAAATTTGACAAGACAAGACAAGACAATACGATTCAACCATAAATCAGACTTAGTGTTTCTTAATATATTGTGCAAATCTATCCTAATATGATTGTAGACATTAATTATACAAATCTTTTGATGGAATGGATCCCAGATCTAGTCAGAATGTGTCCCCGACCTAATCTCCGTTGGTGAATCTGATTATATTCCATTCAAACACATCAGATTATAACAAAAATCAGATTATAATCAAACACATTAATCAAACATATTCATCAAACACATTAATCAAATACATTAGTGTACAAAAAATATTTCTCCAACATTAATTAATCCATTCAACATTCATCATTTGTAATCCAGTAGCTTAAACCAACAAATATGTTTCCAACAGTAATCCATTAAACGTTCACTCATATTTGTAATCAAGTAGCTTCTCGAACTTGTTGGCTACATCCACACACATATTCAAACGATAAACAGGGACATGAGATTGTTCCATATAATCGGCAATAGGAAATTCTTGTAGCTGCAGCTCGTAGTGCTTTAGGGCAAAAACAACTGAGTCTCCTCTACACAATAAAAGCGAATTAGTGACAATAAATATTAAGTTATAAATAAATCTTAAGATGAAAGTGTTTATGCACACTCATACTTCAACTCCTGTTGAGGCACACCCGATGCCCTTTCATACGTCCAACTCGTCCCCGAATGCAGTAATTCCCCGTGAAACATCTTCGAAGCAATGAGCATGGGTGAGATCATCACCAAAAAAGGTTTCATCAAGCCGTCTAAGACAGATGCTTCTGGGACAACTCCTGTATCGCTAATATACACAAAAAGGATGCAGCGAGATATGCCCGCCACCACCATAACCCAATGTGCCTCTTTTTGGTCCAGCTCCATAACAAAAAATATTTTTCCACACCCTGCCCATGCCTTACCAGCATGCAGCGGACGATCGCCTCTAACATACGCCATTAAACAGTCTGGTACTTTTCATAAATCAGTGGTGCTGCATTTCATGTGCTCTTCCTTGATTGCAATAGAAAATGTTGTGTCCAACACCACGACATCTTGTGCATAGTGCTTAGTGAAACGCCCCTGCCACTTTCTAATTCCCAACAACCCATCATCCATGTGCTGCATACATGAAAGTGAATTAATTTCCTAATAAAAGTAAATTGAAAACAATGCAAATAATAAGTAAAATTACACCTTAACTTGTTAGTCAACTTGTCGTGACACCGGCTTAACAGATGGAAGTAATACCGGGTGAGCACCCCGTAAGGTGTACGTGGGATTTTTTCCTTGGATATGTTCTTCATCTGCAGTAGTGTTCTTACATCCGAATAAACCTGGGTTGTGGATGGATCAGGTTTTAGAAGAGGGTCCAACTTCGACAAATTGACAAGAAGTCTCCTCTTTTTGGTCTTTGTTGCTTCGCTGTCATCTTTGTGTATAACATGTTTTGGCACTTCAATCTTTGGTTCTCTCTTCCGCTTCTTTGTTGCGACATGCTTCTTTGTTGTGACAGGCTTCTTTGGGGACATCTTAGCAGCGAGACGCTTGGTTCTTCTTCTTGTAGCTGGCATTTCCCTCATAACAGGCAGCTCCATCTCCATCTCCATCTCTTGGTTCACATCCAACATTTCCATTTCACCGGCATCTTTTTCAACAAGGACATCCTTCTCAACGGGGACTTAGTTTTCAACGGACTGCTCCAGATTTTCAACAATCATTTCTAAATGTTTGGCCACTTCCTCAACAGCAGCCTCTGGTTCTTCTTCTTGTCGGGCCACTTCCTCTACAGCAGGCATTCCAATTTTTACGACCTCCTCTCCATCGGGCACTTCATCTTCTTCTTCTTGGTTCACAACAGGTACAACATGTACTTCTTCTTCTTCTTCTTCTTCTTCTTCTTCTTCTTCTTCTTCTTCTTCTTCTTCTTCTTCTTCTTCTTCTTCTTCTTCTTCTTCTTCTTCTTCTTCTTCTTCTTCTTCTTCTTCTTCTTCTTCTCCTTCTTCTTCTTCAACAGGTTCAGCATGTACGGCAGGTACAACAGGTACTACTTCAACAGGTTCAGCATGTACGGCAGGTACAACAGGTACTACTTCTTCTTCTCGGTTCCCTTCAACTTCAACTCCAGCGGGCAGTCCTTCTTGGTTCACATCCTGGTTGTCTTGGTTCACATTCCCATCCGTCAAATCATCAAACATGTGCATGTCATCTTGGTTGTTCTGGTTGTCCTAATCAGGCATTGATGCTTCAGAAGATGGACGGAAGTCGTTTGATGCATGATTGAATGCATCATGCAGGATAGACAGAGCATCCATGATCATATCAAATTGTTTCTTCTGCACTTCCATCGATCTTTCCAGATCAGCCTCCAGTTCCAGGAATTGTGTCTTTAGCACCTCAATTTTCTCCATGACAGCCTTCGAAAGTCCATCATCGGACTGTGGATGTGACTGTGGCTCTGATGGTGGGTGTGACGTATCAACCTCTGGTGGGGTTGGCGCTGCCACATGGACGGTCTCATCCTGAGAAAATGAGACTACATAGCCTTGCTCCAACTTGTCAACCATGTTGTCCAACAACGGATTCAGATGTTCTTTTTCAAGGTTTTGAAATTCTATCATCCAAGGCTGCTTCTTTTCTTCCTCAGTGGGGACCAACAGACTTACTATTTCCTGAGCACAAAAAACAAATAAAATTAGTATGTTAAAATTTATATCAAAAGTGGAGTTGCAACTAAATTCCTAACATCCGGTGTGCTTTGTAAGAGTGTTTCCTTAACAACACTGTAAGAGGGATTTCTACTCCACGTTGTCCTCCATTTCAAAATCCTAGGTAAGTTTGCGCAGAATTCTTGACGAATTGTTGCAAACTTCGTTGCTAATGATGATATGCATTCAAATGCAAGTACCTATGACATAAGATACAAACCATAAGAGAGCATGTATATTACGATATTTTTTTGGTATTAATGAATATTTAATTACCGTTAGAGGAAGAATAAATCCGGTATACGTCATACTACTCTCATTTCTTGGGTTCTTCTGAGCCACACTTGCTTTACTTCTCAACTTCTTTGATTTTATTTGTTTCAGCAGATACTTGAAGGACAAATTACCCCAAGGGTATGTGTAGAACATCTTTAAGTTATCTACTAGTGCCAAATAGTCTCGATCCAACTTATGGTATCGTCTGTCCAATGACATCAATACTCCCCCGATCATCAAAAACAAACACACCCTAATGATATCCCAATTACGCTTCGTCTGAGGCCTAACATGCATTTGTTCCTCAACCAAGTCAGTCAATTTCTTCTCTAAGGTCACCATACTAGCTTCTATGGTCGGGAAGTGTTTGGTGGAAAAAACTTTGGACTTCAACTGTTTTTTAAAAACTTTATCCTCTGGAAAATTTCCACAACTCAACCCCGATATTAAACAATATTCCTTGGGTAAATTACAAATGCATACCTTTAAGTATGCACGTTTAACCGATGCATACCTTTAAGTTTAAAGTTAACCGATGCATACCCTGAAGTTTCATTTATTAACCCAGAACCCCTTCCGTCAGTCAGACTGTAACAGTGAAGTGTAAAAAGACCAAAATATCCTCAACTAGCCTTCTATATTACACAACATGTCATAATTCAGTTTTTAATTCTTTTTTATTATTTTTTCCTTTCTATAATCTTTTCTTCTATTTATATTTTTTTTAATTTTCTGTTTTTAATTCCAAATCTTTGTTTACAATTTTTCAGATTAATTTTTTTTAAATTTCAGATTTTAATAAAATCTATTTTATATAATCTATTTATTTTAAAAAAAAAATTATTATTAATTTTTAATATAACTATTTTTTTCTTTTCTTTTTTTCTATAAAACTTATAGTTTTTCTTTACTTTATTTTATTAATTCTTTAATTTCTTTATTTTAAAAAGTAAATTTTCTTTTAGTTTCTTAAAACTAATTTTGCAGAACTCAGAACCAAATGACAAATTTTGTAGAACCCAATCTCAGAGTTGCAGAACCACCATAGCATCACAATCTGTAACTTCCATATTCACTCCAATCTACAGCTCCTCTTCTCTAATTTTTTTAATGTTCCCCTCTTCTCTAAAATCATACCAAACTAAATTTTTATCCCCAGCCAATCTTAAATCTCAAACCAGTAAATCTCAAATTTGCAGATACACAAAAATTTGAAACGGAGTGAGAAAGTAGAAAATTTGGACACCAAAACCAGATACACTAAAGTTTGAAACCCTCTGAGCAAACAAACCCCGTTCTCCCCTTCTTCTTCTGGGTATATAAATGGAGGCTTGCGACATGAACTCTGACTAGCAGAGGCCGACGGCGCGGCCGTGTGCTGTGGCGAGCAAGCTCCGGTGAGGACTGAAGTTCGGGTGGGGGTCTAGATCTCCACGCTGAAGGCGGTGACTTTCAGATCTGCTGCGCGAGGACGGAGGCGACGAGATTCACGCCGGAGACCTTCTTCCACGAGTTCTGTGTGGTGGCTCGAGCCCCGCTCGCCGGGACCTTCCTCCACGAGTTTTGTGCGGTGGTTTTGTAGGGCAACCGGTGATGTTTTCTGGTGGACATGTTCCAGAGCACAATCGAAGAAGGTGGAGGTAGAAGGAGGCGGAAGAAGAACACGCTGAAGTGAAATGAAAATGAGGATTAGGGTTTTAATATACAAATATCATATTGTTATTTTTATTTATTTATTATATATATCTGATATAATTTGTGTTTTTATAATAAAATAAAATGAATTATATATTAGGGGCATTTTGGGTATTTTTGAAAAAATGAACAGTAAACTGACGGATCTGACTGACGGAAGGGGTTCTGGGTTAATAAATGAAACTTCAGGGTATGCATCAGTTAACTTTAAACTTAAGGGTATGCATCGGTTAAACGTGCATACTTAAGGGTATGCATTTGTAATTTACCCATATTCCTTCAAAGATAATCTCACTGGCCTACCTTGGACCAAAAGACAAATCTCGGACGACCACTCCAATTTAATTTCTCGAACTAACAACGCCCAAGGAATTTGACAAGAATTATCACTATTCGGTTGGACGTCCAACAAATGCCCGAATGGAGATCGCCGCAGCTCTCTCTGGTGGACATCTTCATCATTTAACTTCTCAAGTTCTCCCTTGATGAACTTGGAAGTTGCCCCTAAATGACTTTTGACTGAAATCTTGCAGTCAAAATGTTCATTCTCGGCCAAAACAGGTTCAAGAGGAGGCACCTCAATTTGTACTACTTCTGCATTTTCTTGGCTTGAGCTGGAACTTTCTCCCTCAAAACTAGGAATTTCTTGTTCGGAGGAAACTGTCCTAGCACTTTCAACTTCTTCATCAAATGAGTTTGACCTAGGATCTAGGGATGACAAACTTGTCTGGAAGGGTACACACAAGGAATTAAACAAAACAATTCAGCTGCAAAAACATAATAACACACATAGAACCACATAGAATGGGGATATAATTTCCCAACAGCGAATCAGAACCGGTCTCAATTTTTCGACCTAACCACCCATTCGGTGATATAATTCCCAGACGTCGAGCCAGGACATGCTACGACCTAGAAATCCCCTAAGCCGTATCCAAGCATACCAATCCCCTAAATGCATAGTTTCAGACCGAAATTAAATGTATCTACACAACAATTAAACCTATCTAAGCATACAAAGGAATGAAAATCAGATGGGTTAGGGATTACTTACCATATCAGATCAGTGGGTGTGTAGCTCGGACAGTACTGAAACTGGTCGGAAAAGGAGAAGAACTGCAACTGGAACTTGATCCTCCAAGCTTGAAGATGACGACGACGACGGAGGAGATGAACCGGGCACCGGAAATCAGTTGGGTTTCGTGGGGTTTCGTTTGAGTTCAGGTGAAAAAACGTGAAGGAGGGAAAAAAAAAAGAAGACAAGGCTGACTGAGATGGATTCGTGGTTTTTTGGTTAAGTGTTGAAAGAGTATAAGGGTAATCTTATATTTTTTAGATACAAAATGAAAAGAAAATAAGTTTGACAAATTACGAGGTCCTAACACTTACAAAAAATGAGACTCTTTTAGTAAAAATCTCACGAAAAAACATGAATAATTGAGATAAGAAATTGAAATTTTCCGGAAATCAAATTCGGGCGTACTTTACATTAAGAGAAGTACAAGGGCACGTGGATAATTTCACAGGACACTATTGGCTTTTATAAGATCCAGTTCATTCCGCTCGAGTGGCACGACCAGTCCTCCTGCGGGAACAAAATCGCCATTGAAGAACCGCAAGCTATTCACTGTTTCTTCTTCAAAACCAGCCACTGCTTCATCCCTCCCAGAAAGAGCATCAAAAAACCACAATCGTCAACCTTTCTGACTCTCGGAGCTCGACGACGCCATGAATGCTTCTATAATAGGTGAGCGAGCTACCTCCATCTCTCTCCTCTTTTCCTTTCCCTTACATTCAGTCGCGTTTCTTCTCTGATGAGAGCTTCTTTTTCTTTTCGATTTCCTTTCCCTTCGATCCTGCTTACGGAATTGTGTACGAATTTGTGTGTTTGAAGATCCCTTGCAGGGGGATTTTCCGGAGGTGATAGAGGAGTATCTGGAACATGGGGTCATGAAATGCATCGCCTTTAATCGCCGTGGAACTCTTCTCGCCGGTAAATTCTCGCTCCCATTGTGCTCTCACTTTCCATCCAAGTCTCTTCTTGTTTTGTTATGATGCTGCGGTTCTGGGTGTGTCACTGAAGATGCGAATTTGAGTGTGTGAGTGCGTGCCCTAGAGGTATTGTTTGTTTTGACTGGAAATTTGTGAGTGAAATAGGTTTTATAATATGTTGTGCTGTTAAGAAAAACACTATTTTTGACAAGAAATTTGGACAGAACCAAACTTGTATGCATTTATTCTTCAGTGTAAGTTTTAGGTTTATTGATTCAGTATTGTAATTTAGTCTTGTTGATGTAAGCTCTTCTCAGGGCCTTTAGTTTATGTACTCGAAATAGGGCTGCCCTGTTGTATAGGCGTTAAGATTTGAACAATGGATCAGGTTGATTATATTGCTTATTTTGAATGTCATCATGTACACAGAAATCTCATCAGGTTTTGAAACCATGTAATTGCCTTTGTTATGCTTGGCTTGAGACTTTGAGTTGTATTTTTAATACTGCAGCAAAATATTACCATCATCTTCTAGTCACCTTATGAGCTTCATTCCCGCTTGCGTAGTGCAAATTGTGGATTTATTTGTGAACTGGAAATGTAAAACTATCAATTCTCAGCCAAAGCAATAAAAAGAGGAAACTCTTCGAAAATCCTGCCCCAGTTTTGCCTTCTTAATTCACTAGTCACCTTATGAAATTGTTTACATTAATTTTGACTTTTTTGTTAACATATTATATTGTTTTGATAGAACTATATTGTGTAATTGTATAATATACACATACAACATGCGAATAAAATTGAAGTTATGACTTATCATTACTTTGACGATCCACAAGAACGTTCAACATTCATTTCACTAAGAGAGCGAAGTGTCATCTTCATTGAATTTTTGTTTCATGAACCAAGTGAAGCTGAATGCCTGGTAACTCCAACTTTGTTTTGTCATGATTTTAGGGGGCATTTTCAACTAACAGTTAGGTCTTCATTGGAGTGTGTACTGGGTGCCTTCCTTAGCAATATGATTTCTTCTTACAATCTTCAATACTCACTGTTTGTTTAATTTTTTTTCTCCAGCTGGCTGTGCAAATGGAAGCCTCGTCATCTGGGATTTTGAGACTAGGGGCATTGCTAAGGAGCTTGTGGATAAAGATGGTGGTGCTCCCATAACTAGTGTGTCTTGGTCAAAGTATGGTCACCGCATTCTTGTGTCTGCTGCAGATAAATCATTAACACTTTGGGATGTCGTTAATGGGGAGAAGATATCACGCATAACTCTGGATCAAACACCTATACAAGCTCGTCTACATCCTGGTTCTTCCACTCCATCTCTCTGCCTTGCTTGCCCTCTCTCTTCTCCTCCCATGATTGTTGAC
Source organism: Erodium maritimum (assembly GCA_963921825.1). Taxonomy (NCBI): domain Eukaryota; kingdom Viridiplantae; phylum Streptophyta; class Magnoliopsida; order Geraniales; family Geraniaceae; genus Erodium; species Erodium maritimum. The sequence continues at coordinate 28,929,003 of OY997591.1, read as the reverse complement.
TTCAATAGTGGGAGCACAACTGTTTTACCTGTCTTGGTTTCTGATACAAGCAATGGACTTGCTCCTCCATCACGCAACAAATTAACTGATAGTCCTCTCTTCTCTCCAACTGCCGCATGCTTTAATAAGTGTGGGGATCTGGTTTACATGGGTAACTCCAAAGGAGAAATACTTATAACTGATCACAGAGGCCTTCAAGTGCGTGCTGTCGCTACTATCCCCGGGGCTGGGATCAAGAACATAGTATTCAGCAGGAACGGACAATATCTACTTACTAATTCAAATGATCGAACAATTAGGATTTATGAAAACCTTCTGCCTTTAAAAGATGGACTTAAAGCACTTGATGACCTACACAAGACAGCTGATGAGTTAGAAAACATTGAGAAGTTGAAGGCTGTAGGATCAAAATGCTTAGCACTTTTTCGAGAATTTCAAGATTCCATCACCAAGATTCACTGGAAAGCACCTTGTTTCAGTGGAGATGGTGAGTGGGTAGTTGGAGGCTCTGCTAGCAAAGGCGAGCACAAGATCTACATCTGGGATAGGGCAGGGCATCTTGTGAAAATCCTTGAAGGTCCTAAGGAGGCCTTGATTGATTTAGCATGGCATCCTGTTCATCCCATTGTAGTTTCTGTTTCCTTAGCGGGTCTTGTTTATATTTGGGCTAAAGATTATACTGAAAATTGGAGTGCATTTGCCCCTGACTTCAAAGAACTTGAGGAAAATGAGGAATATGTAGAACGCGAAGATGAATTTGATCTGGTGCCTGAAACGGAAAAGGTAAAAGGGAATTCATATCGTATAGTGGATATTCTCTTCATTTATGCATTCTAAACTACATGTATACCCGCAGGTAAGAGAAACAGGTGTTAATGAAGATGATGAAGTTGACGTAGTGACAGTAGAGAAGGATTCAGCCTTCAGTGATTCAGATATGTCGCAAGAAGAACTAAGCTTTCTGCCAGCCATTCCATGTCCAGATGTTCCCGAGCAGCAAGAAAAGTGCATCAAGAGCTCTTCAAAGTTGGGTGACAGTAATAATTCTGGATCCCCAGCTTCAGAAGAGCCTGTACAGAATGGGCAAGCAATAAACCATGCATCAAGTCCACTTGAAGGTAACATCATGCCTCACACTTTTCATAAGAGTGATTTTAGTGCCTTGAGTTCAATCTACATGGAAATGGTGACTTTCAGAAACTTTCTTACATGAAAACCAATGGGTTCAAGAGCCTTAGATTTGGTTCTGACACATTCATCTAACGAGTGACTTGTCAATTTAATGTTGCTGCTTTAGCAAGTAGTCTTTGAAGAGCAAGAACGTTTAGCTCTCTCTTGGGCTTTCTCTCCTGCTGATTTTACTAACAAATTTATAACAACATCAAAACCTTACAGGAGTTTTATGTACAAGCCTTTTATGGAACTGTATAGTGGAAATGGCAAACCATAATTTCAGGGAGAAAATTTTAATCCTGTAATTACCCCCCAAAAATTAGTGAGTAGGAATAATGAATAATTTTGAGAAAAAAGGACTCCATTATGGATTAACTTCTATCTTTGTCTTTTCAAAGATTAAAGATTATTTTCTTGTAACGTGTACCCTTATTGAATGTAGTCCTTTAGGTATTGGTTGCTATCTAGTTACAGTATATTATTGGAAAAACAGCACTTCGTAAAATTAGAAAAGTGGACAACTATTGGGGACATCCATTTAGTATAATGGACACTTAAAAAAGAGCAGAGAGAATAATTAATCAAGTAATCAATAGTCCAATTGGTCTAGTCTGGTAAACCTTTCATATGTGTGCGTAATAGTCAAGGTTCTAAATAACCCGAGATCACGGTAAAATAGGTCGGCCGTTACCGCGATGTGATATCGGTTGAAATCGCGGTCAACTCGATAAAAATGCGACTAGAGGGGGGTATGTTAGGGTTTTTAGGTTTAAAGTTACTTTACTTTAGTTAATGAGTTGAGTTTTATCAATTGTTGGGCTGAGTCAAATTGGACTTGATATAAATTAGTTGTTGGTCATTTAGGTTAATTTAAGTGGGCAAAGACTAGAGTTAATGTAATTTTATTATTATATTATTATTTTTATATGTTTTAATTATTAATAATTTAAAATAAAAAAATCTGAAAATATTTTAATAGATACATACGAGTATTAGTAATTCAAAAATAATATAATTTATATTTAACTGTTATTATTGTTATATTTTTATACAGTGTTAGTTATATTTTTATTATATATGTATATTATATATTTTATTTATATATTTAATACAAAACGTGATTTGCCGAGATCTCCCCGTTAAATTGAAATAACCTTCAAGGTGACCTCGCCGTTATCTCACCGCGACCGTTATTTAGAACCATGGTAATAGTTAATTTCATCCTTATTATCCTCACGAGCCACGACCGTCATATGACCTTTAAGTTATAGTACTTGGCAAGTATCTGGTTCTAGGATACCTACTTGTAATGGTATATCAACTCTTGAATTGGGTAGTAGGATGGTTTAGCTCACTTTGAGATACCCTAGTTGATCAGTTCATAGTTTGTTCCTTGCCCAAACTTAGCTTAAAGGATCCAACATACAGTGTTAAAAGTCCATCCTGTTGCAAATGGAACTCATGGCCGTGCTGTTATATCAAAGCAGAGCCAAGCCTATGCCACTATCCTATCACTGTCTGCATGCCTTTGGAAGTCCATCTATTTGCTAATTAAACTCATGGGCCATATAAGTCTAAACCTATAGGATCATTCTATTATTATTTGTACGCCTAAGGAGCACGGGTATGACGATACACCAATGTCTAAAAATGTAGAATACGCAAGGTATGTCATATTAAAAATCCTATGTATTATAATTATGAGACACCCAATAAAAAGAAGCATAGTCCCATACCTGACCTGTGTATGTGGTGTTGACTTAGAGTTGACCAATCCGGTAAGTGCCAGGTTGTACATATTCATACAGGTACTATACACTGTTTTGATATGGGTACGGGAACTTCATCCAAGTGAATGTCTTCTCTTGCCAATCCTGGATGAATCCTTTTGGGTGAATATAGAATTGATGTACCTCATAACTTTGAGAAAGAGACTTCTGGTTTTGGCAACACGTGAATTTTCATTACTTCGAGTAATGAGCTGGGTTCATTTTTGGCGTGGAAGCAATAAATCATTATCACCGTGTGGTGGTTATTTTTTTTTTGCACATTCGACTTGATGTGATAATGTAATGTGGATGTTCCAAGAAAGGAATAATGACCTTTCTTTAATCTATCTGGACAATAATTGGAAGAGAAAAAGGTTCTAACCATGCTGTATGAAAAAGCTCTTGCTACATGCTATTAGATATTGAAATGTATTCATGTAATGGTTATAAAATGTATTATGAAATAAATTCATTTCAGAGATGGAAAACCAAATTGGATTTCGCTAAGAGTTTCAAGCCCCTTTTGTTTGTAACTTATATTCTCAATGTTTCATGTTTACTGTTCTTCCTGATGGGTTCTTGATTTTTATGCAGCGATGGATTATCCTGTTGTGGAGGATGCAGAAGGAACACGGGCTAAAAGGAAACGGAGGCCTTCAGAAAAGGGGTTAGAGCTGCAAGCAGAGAAGGTTAGGAAACCCTCAAAACCCTTGAAAACTTCTGGTAGATTGACAAAAGTTAAAAGGAAACCTGTGGTTGATCACAATACTAGGAATGCTTAATTAGGGGGTGATGTATCCGGTAACTACAATTAGAATTTTAATTTTATATATATATTTGTTTCCTAAAGGAGAATTTTTAAACCATTTACTATTTTATTTTTCAGAATTGTGGTTGACCTTGTTGAGTATGATCACAATACAAGTTTTTGGTAATATTCAGTTGGCAATAGTCAAGGTCAATCAGAAAATTATCCTCCTTTACCATATTAATTTTTGTTATCTTCAATAGATATAAATTAGTTGACCTTTCATTGTTATGGACTTCTTCATCTTCGATAGATCTAAATTAGTTGACCCTTCATTGTTATGGACTTCTTTGGGTAAGAATATTTTTTTTTTCCAAAAAATGGGTTATGGCCAGAAAATCTTATCCAATACATTGACTTGGAACAGTCACAAACATTCTTTTCATGAATAGAAGTAGAAAATTTCAAGAAATTATGATGAACCAAGATCTAGTAAATTCCAAAAAGTGGGAAAATCATGAAATGCTATGTTCTTACGTTCAGGTATGTTGATTTGGTAAAATGGTAATATCAAAAAAGGGTAGTGGGACCGCAGAGTAGATTTGTACATACAAGATCTCTACCTCTGAATCATGTTTCTTTGTTTTCTTTTTTGCAGAGTGGTTGCGCCTGATGGAGCCATAGCTGTAGCTGAAACGTTTATGGTAGCAGCAATAGCACGTGATTAGGATTTTGTAGGTGAGGATGATGAAGACTATGCATGATGATTTGGGGTTATCACAAGTCATTTGTTGTTACATTATGTGTACTCAATGGTTTACACAACACTATGTATAGTGAGAAACAGATCTGTATTGGGTGGGCGTAGATGTCTAGATTTTGTTTCGGATAGACAAATTGTACGTAACAAGACTTTAACTTGAGACCTTGTTATGACTCGATTGGAAAAATACTTGTATCACCCATTCAAATTGACATTCGAATATTAGAACTAGTACTTTGGTTCTGTTACAAAGTTCTGATTTTCTTTCTAAAGATTCTTGAAATCTTCTAATATATACAAACGCTTGTTCACGCGTTTGATGTTTCGGTGGGAGAGCATATGGTTGTTACTAGTGGCATGGGGTTCTATGGTAATTTGTTTCTCGAGGCAGCCCACGCGGATACCATCCCTTACCTCCCTTAATCTTGGATGATTGTGTTGTGGATTAGGTCTGGTTTGAGGTGTAGCCCTATGACTCATGCTATACGAGCAAGTCATAAGGCTCTCCAACTTCTTGTTAGAGTTTTTGAGCGCCCCCTTCCTTAATCGAGCATATTGTCCCTCGACAAGCCGCTACTACTGCTACTAGGTTGCTAGAATCAAGAGGCATGCTAGATTGATAGGCGTATATGGTTTCAGATGTTGGCTTGTCATATTTGGCATCTGTTACAGAATATATTTGATAGAATGGATCGAGCTCTAGTCCCCCTTTCTGACCGCTCACCGCCGCTCTATTGACTTTGGCATTGTCCTCCCTCCATCGGATATCTTCTTTGGTGTTTCGTCATCGTTGATCGATGATTATACATGAGAGAGTGTCACTCATTCTGTGGCGAGATTTAATGAGTGCATACTAAGAGGTCCGGCTGAAGAGGGCTTTAAAAAGATTGAAACATTTTTGAGCCCATACCATAGTAGTAGGATACCTAGCCCCATAAAAGTCCCATAATTATATTCCTATAGTTTTGCCATTCTTTTCGCTTTGTGCTATTGGCCCTACTCTTTCGAGTCATAGGATTCATTTTCTTTGTATTTTTTTTGTTTCGTTAATTTTTTTTTTGTTTCGGATTAAAAAACACTTACAAAAAATATCTTAATAAATGAAGGTTGTTATAAAATTATTTTGATTTAGTCCATATCAAAACAAAACAGTACTTCTTAATGGCATTCATAGCTCTATAGCCAAAAAGGGTTAACATTTACCAAGAACATGGATAACAATTAAACAACCTTGTTTATAATAGGTTCCTAGTAAACTTACATGGATGATCATGTCTAATAAATAATACGAAAAATTTCACATAGCTATACCTATTTATCTATGATTTTTACGAGGTACACCTATCTATTTCTTTCGTCTTAAGGACACGCCAATTTCCTAAAATTCATTTTACCCATTTTCATTAGTTTTCCATCCAAAAAGTGTAAAAGTTCTAAAATACCCATCACTAATAATCAAATTTTCAAAACTATGCATTGTTGTAGAAAAATATGAAATCTGTAAAATTCAAAAATACCCTTCATTAACCTTTGAAATTTTATATTTACCATTAAAATTATTGTTTAAAAAAATATATTTTACATTTTCAACAACTTAATTTTCAATTCTTAACAGTTCACTTACAATAACTCTTTAACAACAAATAAAAATATTTGTTAATAATATAATGTTACTTCTTACTAGTAATTCACTTTATTACCAATTCCTTTCTATAGTGCCTTGTGTGGATAAGAGCATCCACAGTGGGGTCTACGGATATTATCAAATCGAAAAAAAATACAAATTGTGACGTTTGCATATATAGTCCCTAGACAATGAACTTGTTTTCATAAATGATAACATCATTGGGATTACATTACATTTGTTGATTATAATATTAGAGGTAGATTTAGAACTAGTTATTGGATTCTCTAGAGGCAAGGGTGTATCCAATGTAAACTCCAAGAGCTACCATCACCACGGCCGCAACCCCTGCGTTTATCAGTGACATTTCATCTTCCATGGCCCTCTTACCAAGCTTCCCCATTACCTCTTTAGCAGAGCTCACCATATCTTGCGGTTCCTCCTTTTCCTTGTTCCATGGACTTTTTTGTTCCATGCTACCTTCATCTTCAACCCTTTTATGGGTTCCTCTTGAGCTGGGTTCCGGAGCTCTCTCTTTTTCAGCAAGTGTCTGATATTGTGGTTTTGGCTCTTGTTGAGCAGCAGGTGGTTTGGGAGGAACTTGTGTGATCACCTTCTTGGGCATTGTGATGATGAGAACATTTTTCTCGAACTTGCCTCTGATTTGGGAGACTAGGCAGTTGTCCGGAATGCTCAACTCTTTCTCGAAACGACTCCACCTGTGGTTCCCCAGAGGCCGCTCTCCCCGAGCTCTCATCTTCTTCGTCCCATCGTCGTATGTAACCTTCAACTGCTGCTTCAGAAAATCTGTGAATTTCATTCAAAACATCAAAACATATATAACACAAACATAACATTATATATATAGGGAGACAATCACGTACGAACCTCCCTTATATATATATGAAATAAGAGATGATGACATGCCTGGGAGATAAACATGTATGACGTAGGCTGTCGGTTCTTCGTTCTCATCAAACTCGGGATCGAAATCCTCGTACTGCACTCTCATTGCCATTCCTGTGTCGATCGAGTTTGTTTGCCAGAGCTTGTGAGGACATGATAGTTACTGTGTTGATGGATATATATATGGTGCAAGTTTTGGTAGGGGTTTCTTATTGGAGGGACAATTCTTTTCCAGTTTTTGGATAGTTGGTAATGTAAACGTACGAAGCATAGGAATAGCTTCTTCAATAAATAAAGAGCTTCTGTGTCGTACACCTTCTTCAATAAATAAAGAGCTTCTTTGTCTGCTCTTTACTCTTCCCCCGGCTGAGCGCTATCCAAATTCCAATCTTACGTGTACCGATCATGTTGTACCAACTCCACCTCATCATATTGACTCGATATCTCCATCATCTTTGCATATGAAATTAAAACGATGACATTCCTCGTAGTCCCACTCGGTTCATGATTCACTGAATCGCAAATCACTAGAACGGTTCCGATTCAATAAATCGTGAATCGGATTCGTGAACTATATTTCGTAACCAGCAGCTAACCAATCATAACGCGTCACGTGGCGCTGACATAGCAAAAAGACTGTTGATTCCAACAACTATTTTTTAATTAAAAAATCCGCAATACGTTAAAATTTTAGTTTCCCATTTATAAATACACTTCATCCCATTCATTAATCCACCAACAATTTCTCTTCACCAACAATTCTCATCTATAAATACACGTCACATCGCGTCGCTACAGGACTCTGAGGCGACAACATGTGACGATACCTCAAACCACGGCTCCAACGACAGCTAACCGTGGTTGTAAGCCATTGCAGGGCCTGCGTCAGTACGCTTACCACGACACTGTGACGACCGTTGGAGCTGTTCTAAAAATCTGCCGAGTTAAGGACCTTGAAGAAGTTTTTCCTCAAGAGAAAGAGACGGCTAGGAACAAAAGTACAACTGTCGTTGATTAGGAGCAAGTGGAAAATTTTTATCCGCTCAAAACAACTAGAAAGTATTGACTCAATGATGAATGTTAAGAAGATGAACCAATTAAAAATTGCTAAAATGAAAGCGATCGTAATAAAGATGATGAATACTGGACATCCACAAGTAAATTATCTAAATCATAACAAATTGGACGTAATCAGGAAACATGGCAAATTTTTGAGAGTTGAATGCCTACTTAGGGCATTTCAAACGATTAATAAAATTAAGTGTAAAACGCATATACGCTACCATAAGTGTATGTGACCCTTTCAATTTTACTATCATCACGAAACCAAAACGAATTTTTTTTTCTCTCTAAGTGAATATGATCTTACATCTTAACATGAGCCAAGTCCGGCTTTTGCTAAGCTTGAAGAGAAAAGATATCCAACAATGGATCTCACGGCATGACAAGAACAAGAACAAAAAAACAAAAACTCAAATATCATCTGTTAAGACGATAACTTTTCTGCATCTATTACACTCAACAAAAGCTAAAAATCCAATAAATGACAGGACAATAGACAAATTGGCCAAGTTTCACAAAGTAACATATATTTACAAGTACTAATAATACTCATACGAATACCAAAAGATATAAGCATTCAAATATTTTACACAACTTTTTCTTTAAAGGGACACACAGCCACCAATGAGAATGGCCTGAATTGAGCCTGAGAAATTATTGTCTTAGAAACCAATTGTTTACAACTTGATCAGGTAGATTTTGGTCTCTTCATAATTTCATATCAAAATTGATTAAAAACTATGGTCACATCCTGCTTTACTTTGGGCCATATTCAAATCCAGACCCTTCAAACTAGGCGGTCAAGGTATGATCAAGTTCCATAAATTAGCAACAAAATAGACATTGAAGAGGAAGATCATGAGTACTAAACCTCAAAACAAAAATGAAATTGACATAAAATAGATGGTAAAATATCATTTTAAAACATTAATTTTATGTTACGAACTTGTATTCGGCTACCCTACAGCATAATATTTTATTTTCTAATTAAAAAAAAATGACTAGAGCAAAATAGATACTAAGTTGGAACAAAAACTAAATTAAGATACAGAATCCGCATAAAGATGAAGAGCGGGGGGGGGGGGGGGGGGGGGGGGGGGGGCTGGGGGGGGTATCAAATGGTTGGTTTTTGAGTCCAATACAATGAGAAGCAGAATCTTCAAGTATATTACATTAGAATAGAGGTTTAAATAGTTTCTTGCTAGTTTTCCCAATACGAAGGAATGGAATAAGCCTAAGAAGAGTGCACATTTGAACCCTCTAAGTCTAAAGCACATATTCAGTTCAAATTGATGGGAATGCTTCTCAAAAGAGACATTCTTTCCAATAGTATTCAAAACAAGTACCCATTGGATCAAGCATGAAATGATATCAATGAAAGTTACTAAACGAATATGGGGAGAGGAATGGAAAGTTTATCTAGTCTATAGCAGAATGATAAAACAAAAATTAGATCAATGTAAAGATTGTGCAGAGTGCGTAAGACATACTTCTTCACAATCAAACATCATCCCTTGCCGTTTCGTAAACCCTGCCCAAACTAGGAACTCGCTTCAAATGCCTAGTAACATACTTCTTCAAGAAATCATCCTCATTTAATAAGAGCAGCTGACCAAGATTAGTGTCCTCTCTTAACAGCTTCTCCTCCACCAGAACTTTCAAGACATTGTACTTGCGGCGCATCCTTTCATCAATAGGATACTCGAGCAATTTGGGGCAACCAATTATAACCTGTGGCGTCAACTTGACAGTGTTTGTATAGAAATCCAACGCGCTCTTGAGCTTGTCCTTTGAAAAAGCAAAACAGTGAGGATTGCGCCTAAATACAGATGAAACCTCCTTTTCTGACCACCCGAAACCCTGAAAGATTTCCACTTTCATTTTCCAACTCGAGTCACTCATACACAACATGACTCGAACAGCATGTATGTACATTGGATCAGTTGGGTCAGCCCCCAATTCTCTGATGGTTTTAACCACACTAGCCATCCTATCTCCCTCCCTCCGAATTAAAATAGTTGGCTGCATAAGAATCAACTTTGCCACGCCATCAACAGGCACTCCTTCATTTATCAAGACATCAACATTAGGCTGCATAGTACTCTTGAGGTCAGAACTCAGTAGCCAGGGGGAGCGCTTGACAGCCTTCACCACCATCTCATTGGTTTCAAGATACGTCAGGAGAAAAGCAATAGCCGGCATAATGGAGGAGGTCAAGCTTTGAGTCAAAATGGCTGGATTTTTAGCAACCAGGTCAGGGAGGGCATGCCCAGAAAAGCCGTTTTGAACCAGATACTCTATTTTGGGCTTCAGATTTTCATCGACCTGGTAATTGAGAATCTTGGGACGCTGTTCAACCAATTTGGAAATATGGGTGTTTTTAAATCCGTGGGATTTGAAGAAACTGACGACAGAATTAGGATTCTGGAGGTCATGTTCGTCCAATTTGAGTTTGTGGGAGGCTGAAAAGGCGGCTTTTGAAGATAGCCCACACGACTCCATGAGATATCGAGCAGTAAATGAAGGTGACGGTGACGGTGATGCAGAAGTTGAACAAAATGCTCGTTTTTGCATCAGAAAGAGGAGGGCTTTCATGGCCATTTTTGAAGCGAGAAATTAAATCGACGGAGGTATAGTGATAACGAGATCAAATGATTCAGACAGAAACAGTTTACCTGGGGATCTTCCGGTGGCGTTTCGTATCGTCAATTTTGAAGAGGTGGGGATGGCGAGATCAGGGTTTATGGTTGGCCAAGTTAGGGTTTAGGGATTTTACATTAGTTGTATTTCCGTTGCGCATACATACCCCTTAACTTATCCCTATTTAAATATCAGCACTCACTTTTTCAAAATTGAAAGTAGGGGTGGACTTCTGATTCTATACCATGCCTTTTTTTGTAACTCCAAACAGTGGATTTTTTTTTGAGGCAGAACGATGAATATTATAGATTAAAGCATTCTGGTGATCGATAAAACGGATAACACCATACACCAATAAAACTAACATAAACTGAAAGATAATTGCTGAATAGTAAATGTTGCTCATGAGCATAAGGGCGGTCGGAGGGATGGGACTTCGGTAGCATCCAGAGACACCGATACAGTATGATCCAACCATAAGAAACTGATCGAGCAGATCAGATGATAACTTTGCAGTGGTGGAGCGATTACTCCCCCGGTAAGTCAGCGTGCGTCGTCCTCCCTTAACTGATAGTGGTAGGACTCCTGAACGCGGGATTGCTGACTCCAAAATGGTAGGGAAGTAACATGTCGACCGTTGGCAGTACCAATTCCACCTATCTTCCAAGGAGGAGGTACAGTCGACCAACCCCTCCCTGGGGCCCCCATCGCTCATTCCTGGAGGCTGGGGTGCTTGAAGCCCCCCGCCGCTACATGTGACGCCCCATCAGACGTCGATGATCCTTCCTCCTCCTCAGGGTCCTCATCCCTCTCCGCCCTCTTCTTTCCAGACAGTGACGGGGATGGTTCACGGGGAAGCCATCCTACCAGTATCTCCTCATCCCTTTCCCTCTGCCCCCATACCTCCCCATTTCCTTGGGCTGTGGGGGCGTCCTTGGATTCCCCTGACTGGGCCCCCCTTCCTTTACCTCCCAGATATGTCCAATTCGTCCCTGGGATAGCTTTCCCGTGTTTTACCTTTTCCAGGGCCGATCTTGGGTCCACCGGCGCCTTCAGCGATGATACCCGAACACCTCCAACAACTGGGCAGACCGGGAATAGATGTCCAGCACAACAACAACCAAAATAGTGCTTAGGTAAGTGTTCATATGAGATAACCAACCGAGTTCGTACCTGGGATGCAGACAGGCGAAACCATAGCTGGCTCTGTAGAGGTAGTCTAATGTCCGCCCTGATTCTGATCTTCATGAAGTCCCCCCCAGTAGAGCCCTCCTTATCCACATCCACCCCTTGCCAGACACCCAGCGTGTTCCCCACTCTAAATCCCACATCTCTCGTCCATGCCCCCACAGGTAAGTTCGATACCCGCACCCAGACCGAGAAGTGATGAAATTCCAGATCCTTCACTTGCATATGGGCCCTCAGGTCCGTAAACAGGACAAGGGAATCCCAGAAGGACCACGGTTCACCCAACAACACCCGTTCTCGTTCTTTTGCTGTCTTGAAGAAAAAAGAGACTAGGCCCCCTTCCAAGGGTTTTGTAATAACCACTCCCGGTCAACGCCAGTCAAACATGCGAAAAACAAGAAAATTTAAAATTTTTTAAGACTGACACTTAATTGAACCTAAAATGACCCCGAGGGTCATACCGGACTTAAGTTGACCCCGTTATCGACCAAAATGAGTTCCGGGGGACTCAGGGCAACTTTCTGATCAATTTGGGAAATGTTGACTTTTCGCTGAAAAAGTCAACCGAGCGACGTTTTGGCCCATTCGAGGACCGTTTTGGATCCAAAAAGCTTAGCCGTCGTCGCAGCGGTCTTAGTTGAGCTGTTTCCTTGTAGCCCGTGAAGTTTCATAATTTCTTGGGAAAAGTGCCCGTTCGGAGCCCGAAACGTCCGATTTTCGCGAATCTGATTGGAAAATATCTAGTAGATATTTTCTCAAAAGGTGTGGGACCCACCTTGCCACTTGTCAAACAAGTGGTGGTGTTAGGTATTTTTGAAAAGAGACAAAGATGAGAGGATGGGGATGGTTCAGCCATTGTTCAAAAATTAGAAAAAATAACAAGAGAAGTTTAGTGAGAGAAGAGCCATTTTGGTTCTTGGTTGGGTTTTGAACGGCTGCAAACAATTTATTTGGAGACTACGGGATCAAGCCTTAAATCATCCTTTTTCTTTCCTTGGTCTTCGTGCACCAACATCATCAAAGTAAGCACCTTCTGCTAGGTTGTTCATTTAATGGTTATGCAGCAAATCCATTTCTTTAAAGGTAAAGTGAGCTAAGAGTGTTAAAAGGACTTGTGAGTTATGATTCAGATTCAAACAGTTTTGATCTACCTAAATTAATTGAGTTGTTGGATTGTCATTCAAAATGTGGTACAGGTTGTGTAGTCTTTATTTCACATGCTTGTGTCGTACTAGGTTGATTTAAGGCTTAATATCGATATGATGTATCTAGGTAAGTGGTTTGTCATTTGACACATTTTATTAAGCTCTGGTGAGCACTCTATACATAAATTTCATAGGATCTGATCAAATGGGTAAACGCACACAATTGCTTAAAAACGGAATGTAATTGGATAAATTGAACAATAAGCTTAGGTATTTTCAGTTAGGGTTACTTTAGGACGTTCCCCGAATCATTAATCTACGACCGGATCGAAATTTGGAATTAAATTGTGAAAGTTGTAATTGACGGGTTTAGGAACTTGAAACGCTAATTAAATTGCTCGGAAGTCGGAATTCGATTCCGTCGAGTGCCTAGGAACCCTTGAATTATTCTAAGACCATAGAAACGAAAACGGGAATTTTTGGAGCCCTGGAAGGGCATTTCCAAAACCCGGGCAGATTCGCCATGTCGGGCGAATCGGGCCTTTACGGGTCCTTTATCGACAATGTCGAGTAATTGGGAAGTTTGGGAGTGATCGAAATTTTCGGGGTTACGTTTGGGCGTTAAGTTTATTGAATTTCGGTTTATTCCTGCGAGTTGTTAAGTGCCTTAAAATTGTGTTCTTTTAGATCGTGCCGCGGACCGAGGCAAGGGAAAGCTAGGCGAGTGACTGAGATCACGCCGGAGCTTGTTGGTTAGCTTTTGGAGAACACGCACGAGGTAGGGAAAAGTAGCCGGATCTCGGCCCTGACTAGGGAAAGTTAACAGTAGAAATGCATGTGACACTGGGGTGTCGTGGGTTAAGTGAGTTATCGAATATTAGAAAGGCATGATACGAGAACGTAGCGAATATCGGAAATGCATGTGACACTTAGTAGTGTCGTAGGAGTAGAGAACTTAGCGTTATTAGAATTACTGGAGGCATATGACCATGCCCGGAGGTTGATTGCGAACTTATCGAGATTAGGAGTACTGGAGGCATATGACCATGCCCGGAGGTTGATTGTGAAACTGTTGATATTAGGACTGTTGGAGGCATTGGTTATGCCGGAGGTTGATTGTGTATTTTTTGTGTCTTGGGTGGACATGAGAGCCCGTACTTTACTGTTGTGTCTTGCATAAAACTTGACGCCCTGCGGGTTTAAGCGCAAACTTGAGCACGGCAAGTGCACCGGCCGTCAAGTAGCAATCGGATTTGAAGTCCGGAATATCGAGCCCAAAGGAGCAATAGACAATCACTTACTATTTAAAGTTTGTAGCTAAGCTATTTCGGTAAAAATCGAGTTTTTATGTTTTGAAAATAAACCTATAAGGAGTATAAAGAAAATACAGAATTTAACAAAGAGTTTTCTTATCTTAAATCAAGTGAAGAGAAATCAAGGGCATGGTTTCTTCGAGTTCATTCCATAAAATTGAACACGTTCGATTGTTGCGATGTCGATTTATTTTAGAGGCAACGAGTTGTCTCGACTCTAGTCCTAATGGAATCTAACCACCGAGTTCTTTCGAACCTCGATGTAGGAAGACCCAAAGCGTTAAACTCTATGACAACTTCTAACTTTTGACCAAACAAGAATATAGCTATTGCAATTGTATTAACCCCGCTAGTTCTAGCTAAGGTTTAAATCCAACATATGATCGATTTTTGACTTGATTAGAATTCTCCTCTTTCGAGCGACGAATCCTAATTCGAAACAATTACCAAGCCTACACAGGAGGTAAATCATTAAGCACAAATCAATCATAGACACTAATACAAATCAACAACACAACAATCGAAGCATTCAAAATATAGAAATCACTACTCTAATCCCCCATAACCCTAGAAATTGGGGGTTTAGTTGTTCATGTGGAGAAAATGCAAGAATGAAAATAAACAAACAATTAAACTCATAATCAAGATGAAAGTAGAGATACAATCACCGAATTAGTTGTCTAAGGTTGCTCTTTCTCTTCTTCGATCTCTCTCCTTGATGCTCTTGTAAATCCACCAAAGAAAATCCCTTGTGTAGCTAAAAATTGGAGCTTGTCTCCAACAATCTCTACTCAAAAAAATATCAAATTGATTCTCCAATCCACCAAATATTTTGATCCTCAACAAATAATACAAGATAAAAGCTTTCTATTTAATTCTATACTAAAAAAAAGAAATAAAAGCTATACAGAAAATGGCTTGGTTCGTGTCTGTCTCAAATGGCGAAGAAGCTCTCTAAAATGAAGAAGATGATTCCCCTTTTGTATGGGTTGCGGCGCTGAAAAATTGAGTTGCTGCCATATTAATTGATCAATCAGAAGAGGAGACGTGGCAAAGGGGAGAGGTGGCTGATGGGGACATGTGGCAAGAGATGGGAGGCTGGGCCATCATGTGCACGTGAGCCAAAGGAAGAAATGGAAGGGCTGGCTGCTGGAGTGCCACTTGTCAGAATCTGGTTTGTTTCCCCATTTTTGCTCTTTTTACGCTCTTTTGCTCGCTCCGGCTTCGTTTGAACTCCGATCGATCTCGTCCTTGCGCCCAAAAATTCCTCTTTTCAAGACCTACAAAAAAAGACCAATCATGCATATATCCCGGAATGAACAAAATCAACCCTCTTGACGACCCACAAGCACGAAAACACTCAAAATACATCGGTTTCCCATCAAACACCGAACACATCGAGAAAAACAATTATTTATACTAAATCTAAATATATGATAGAAAATCGGGACCAAAAGCCTATATAATTCGATATAATGTGGCCCTTTTATGTGTTAAAATGCATCCGCATCAGGTGGCCATGAGAGCCCGTGTTTTACTGATGGTGTCTTGGGTGGCCATGAGTGCCTGTGGGGTTGTTGGGCCCGTGAGTTACTGTTGGTATGTCTTGGGAGGCCGTGAGTGCCTGTGGGGTTGTTGAGCCCGTGAGTTATGGTTGGTGTGTCTTGGGAGGCCGTGAGTGCCCGTGGGGTTGTTGAGCCCGTGAGTTATGGTTGGTGTGTCTTGGGAGGCCGTGAGTGCCCGTGGGGTTGTTGAGTCCGTGTTTTACTGTTGGTGTCTTGGGTGGCCATGAATGCCTCTGAAGTGTTGAACCTCTGTTGTTGCTGTTTGTTGAACTTTGCTTGTGATTGTGATTTTGTTTGCCCGAGGTTAGTGACCGACTGTGTGTCGGGAAGTGGTGTGGAATTTTGGCTGGCCTGACCGAGTTCGAGTCTCGGGAGGTTGCGAGCGTCCTTTGGCTGGCCTGACCAAGTTCGAGTCTCGGGAGGTTGCGAGCGTTCTTTGGCTAGCCTGACCGAGTTCGAGTCTCGGAAGGTTGTGAGCATTTGTAGGCGATGAGAGGTCAGCTCCCCTTCCGACTAGCTATCGGAAAAGCAGCATTGTATATATCACCAACAGGTCGACCGCTTGGAGCCTGACAGGGATCGGAAAAGCGCGTGGGGCAGGCTCGAGCCCAACCGGTTAGCAACCGGCACTGAGCAGCTGACAGGAGTGCGATCCTTTGTGATCTTGTTTGGTGTGCGATCCTTTGTGATCTTGGGTATGGCGTGGTGGTCTGTCGTGTCTTTGGAGGAGGTCGTCAATCGTTGTGTCGGGTCTACCTTACGTGTCCGAGTGTTGAGTCGGCTGAGGGAAGTATTACTGTGTGGGTGTCAGTCGGGTTACTTGAGTTTGGGGATAGTGATCCCCGGTGTTGAGTTGGTTATTGGTGTTACCGGCATTGTCTGCTAAGTATGCCGTAGTCAGTTTGTTATCCGTGGTGGTGAGCGAACGCTCACCCCTAGCTACTTTTCCTACAGGTACCGGTCGCAGGTTGGACTAGGTGAGCTTCTGAAGCTTGAAGAGCTAGGAGCGGGTTTCTGGGTTTATTTTGAGTCTAGCGACGGATACCATACTTTTGTCCACTTGTTGGGACGTATTTTAAGTTGTAAATATTATTTTGTTGAACAAACGGTGTTTGTAAAGTGGTTTAATGTAAAAGGTTTCAAAACGTTTTATTGTTTTAAAGGTTCACGTCCTGAGTTCGGTTTACTGAAATTGGGGCGTGACAGGTTTAACCTCAACCTTCATGCCCCAGACATCCTCCATGCGCGCTACCACTAACTTCCAGAAAATTTTCTTGGATGTTAGGACCTTAGCTGCCAGTGCGAATCTGTACAGATTCTCACGTCCAGTGACATCCTGAACCGGTATCACGACCTCCTTGATCCTCATGGCGCCCATCTGGGATCCCAAGACCCCGACTTGTTCTCCCGAGGACTGCGAATCCCTTCCTAGAGGGCCGAACGGGTTGTCGTGCAGCACCGGACCCGAGTTGTGCATTTGGGTCGGAAGACAAACCGGATCCGATCTGTGACCTTTCCCTACCCACGGACCCTGGCCCGACCCGACTCCATAACCCGGAAGTCCCGACCCGATCCGCTCTTCCCCCGATCCGTGGGCCCGACCCGATCCAAACCGGGCCGCCCATCGAGCTACGTCATTTGTGCCCGTCCGAGTCCAACCCGGTCTCTGGCCCGATCCAAGCCTTGGGGTCCAATCCAACTGCTGACGCCCAGCCCGCTGAGCATCCTTCATCAGGCCCTGGCCCAATCCCGCGGACTCCTTGGTCCGGCCCAGATCCTCCACCGGAACCCTAGGCTCCCCCTGCGACGCCAGTCCCTTCCCTTTGCTTTTCCTCCACACAACTGCCGCCGCCGACTCCTCCGGCGTGATTTCCGTGTCCGAGGACACCAGAATCGGGGCACCTTCTTCCCCCACTCTCCCCGACACCGGTACCGGCGGAGAATTATCACCCCCGCATCCGGCCGAGCGTAACACTCCCCAGACACCCTCAGACGCCTGCACCCCCCGGCCCGATCCACTCCCCTGACGCCGTGGCCGTGGACCCTTCGCTGGAGTTCGGCGAGCACACCTCGACCCCGAATGGATCCTTCCCCCGACGACCCAACCGTCCTCTCCCGATCTCTGGGCCGAGAAGCGCAGCGGTGAACCTTCCCGCCTCATCCCAGTATTCTCGGAGAGCACGCGATCATCTTCCACGGTCGCCCCTAACGCCAACGATCCAAACTCCGTCTTGTTCTCCATCACCTGCACCACCGGCTCCAACAGACGCGATCCCTGGGATTGCACGTCGTCGAGAGAATCCTCTCCGCCCACCAAATCACTCGTAAAAGCCATGGAAGTCGAAAAGTCAGACAAAACCCTAACCCTAGAGAGAGAGAGAGAGAGCTGCGACCAAAAAAAAATTTGTGTACTCAAATTAACAATAAAATATTTTTATTTATATTCATTATAGTTTGCTCAACTTAGAACACATCCAATGATAAATCACCGCGTAATAGTTTGGAGTTGTTGTTTGGATCTTTTTTTTTAGTTTTTACTCTCCTCGAAACCACTACCTTCTACCACTACATCTGCAATGAAAAACCTTCTACCACTACACATCCAAGTGAGTTGACTAACTCATATCAATTACCTCGGTCTCATCTTTATCTAAATCTTTTGACGGCTAAGCATGAGGAGAAATCTAATAGAAACCTCTATTATCCTAAAAAAACTATGTGAACCAATCCTAGTCGTACACTATTAAGATCCAACATTCACTATAATGCCACATCATCATCTCAATCCCACCAAAAACTCACGCCACTTTCTTCCTTTCTCACACAAGCAAGGACATAATTGTAGTAGCATGGTGTCATGTGGACAAGTGTCCATTTTTTTCTTCAGCAATTCACCAATTTAATCATTCCCGCTTCGTTTCAACTCTAATTAGCTTCTAAGTTGCACAAATATTTTTCTTTTTTCAAGGGCTTTAAATCAAGACCAGTCATGAATATATTTTGAAGCACGAAAATAAAAATTTATATCGGGGTGATAAAAATAATGTTCAATATTGATAAATTTTCACTAATAAATGTTATATATCGGGGTAATTAACTAGTGCTAAATGTTGATAAAAAAACATGTAATGAGGTGATAAAAAATTTTAATGAGGTGATAAAAAACATGTACAAATTTGATAATAAGGGTGATAAACTAGAGTTTAATGTTGATAAAAAAACATATGATAGGGTGATAAAACACATGTAATTTAGTAATAAACATAGTGTTTAGTGTTGATAAAACTAGTGTTTAGTGTTCATAAAAAAACATGTGATGAGGTGATAAAAATGATGTTCGGTTTTGGAAAATGAGGTGATAAAACTAATGTTCAATGTTGATAAGACCAGAGTAAAGTGTTGATAAAACTAGTGTAAAGTGTTGATAAAAATTTCTCAGATATAATTTCTTTTTAAATCATCCCCAAAATAATTTATTTTTTTCTGCAATTTACAATATGAATTAATCAACAGATTTGAGAAATCAGATTGCCCAGGTTACTGCAAATAATTTATCTTTTTAAATCAAAACGCTCTCTAGCTCTGTTACTGTTCATGCTGAAGAAAATGAAGAACACCATCATTCTCCTTCATCCTTGTTGTTACTTTCCGATGTAGTGTTCATGATGGGCTTTTGATTTGCCATCGAACCATCGTGAGACCATACAAGGTGTTCTTGGTGTTCTTGGGTCTACTTCCCCTGCTACTGGTTTGGGAGTCCTTGCTGTTTCACTTGGAAGATGATCTCCTTCCTGGTGCTCCATTTTGCGCTTCCTTTGATCAGCAAAGTCTTGTAGAGCTTTGGTTTCTGATCCTCCCCTACTTTTTGCTCCTCCTTCGAGTCTGTCTGGTTCTATATGGGTCTCACGATAGAAGAGCTCAGTGGGGAGTATGTTGTAGCTCAACCACATCAGTTCCCCACTCTACAAGACTCTTTTCTAAACTCTTCCAAGCCTGGACTGGTCTCTTCCAATAATCTCCAGAAGACGCAGACTAAGAGAAAGACAAAGCTTATTAAGAAGAGAGGGACTCATTTGAATGATGCTCTTTCCTCTTCTTCTTCGGATAGAACTCAAGAGTATTCTCCTGGCGGACATACCAAACTCCTTCATGGACAAAAGATGTTTTATGATAAATACTTCCAACCAATTCTCTCAGACACAGATTATACCCCTGATATCTCTCTTAGGAATGCAGGGTCTGAGCCTTTGAATATGTCACTCAGAGGTGGAAAGAAATCAAGCCTCATCCACAAAGTCTGTACATATCAACTCACTCAGGATTCTTCCTCAATGGGTTACCCTCCCCCTGGGTTTGAGAGGGTCCAACCACTTCAATCCAAGAAGAAAAGGAAGTTGCTGCAAGGCCAAAGTTCTGTACATAGTGCAGTCTCATGAATATCTTATTTCACTGCTTTCATATGCAATCTGCCCCCTCAATCAGATTCTAATTGGCTATCTCAGATGTTTAGCAATTGCCCAGGTTACTGCAAAGCCTTGAGGGCTGGAAGATTAAACTCTAGAGGGAAAGCTTATGATTTTGTGTATTTTAATGCTCCTGCAATAGTGGATGAAGCCATAGAAAGGTTTAATGGTCTATCTATTCTAAATCATAGGCTTTTTGTCACCAAAGCAAGGGATAGAAGTAAAGATCATCTCAGACCCTCAGGCTTCACTGATTACAATGCCCAACTCAACTATGATGATTTTCTTCATAAAGGTTCCATTTTAACAAGTCATTGTAGAGTTTTGAAGAGGGCTCACTTGGCAGTCACAAATCTTAATCTAAGTGTGGAAGGAATCATGAGGGAAATGGATCTTCAAGATGTCTTTGAAGTCCAACTCATTTCTCTTGGTAATAAAGTAGTTCTAGTCTATTGCCAAGATGAATTGTTTGAAGAAGAAATTCTGAAGGATCAAGACAATTGGTTGCATTCTTGGGTGACTATTCTTCCTCAGTTTGATTACTTGTGCAATAATGGTGGCAAGTTTGTTTGGCTAGCCATACATGGTATCCCTTACAAAGGCTGGTGTGAAGAATCATTTCAAGCTGCTATTGTGGATTTTCAAACTCTTATTTTTACTCATCCAATCTCTAAGAATGGAGTCTATGTTGATGTAGCTTATGTGCTAATCCATACTGCCAAGCTTCATGCTTTTTATGAAGAAGTTCAAATCACTCTGGGAAATTCCTCATATAAGGTCCTGGTCAACACCATCGATGAGGCTATTCTACCTCCCTTCCATGTCACAAATTCCTCAAATAAAAGCTCAAGCTCCTCTTCCCCTCCAGCCTCATTGGATGCAAACTCAGATGAGCAAATGTCCTCAGAATTTGGTGTGACAATCTCAGATGAAGTGGAAGTTACTTTGCAAGAGATGGACAATGCTTTGGTGCCTCTTCATTCGACATTAGTTGCTCTGGATGTTTTAGTTAGTGAAGATCATTTAATTATACAGGAGAATCAGGCCTCATTAACTGCACCAACAAACATTCCCCTGCAACCCTCTTCTCTAGGTGGAGTAAGTACTACTCATTCTCCTTCTATGTCCACTCAGCAGGTTCTTAAGTTCAGACCAGTACTCTCTCCAATTTTGGAAGATCAAATTGTGAAAGACAACTTGAGTCTGCTGTAGAACAAACTCAGCATTTGGGGCCACATCAAATTTCTACAGTGTTGGTTTCTATTCATGAAGGGTCTCAAAATCTAGATCATGCTGCATCTCTTACTCATCACATTGCCAGCTCAGACAATGCAACTCAGTTTTCAAATCTGAAAGGGGTTTCTTCCACTATTCCAAGCTCAAGTCCTATCAACTCTCAATCTCCTCTTTGCTTAGAAGAATCATCTTTTGAATTAACTCATAATCCTGAGGGTAATAGAGTTATCCAGATCCCTACCAAGAGCCGATCTATTATTTTATTACAATCTAGTACATAAGTTGATGTGCATTTAATGAAGGGTGAGGCTCAAGGTGAAGCCGATTTTAGTTCCAATAAACCTCTAATCTCTACTGACATAGAAGAGGATTTTGGCCCCTTACCTTCTACATCAAGGGATCTTGTGGGCCTTGACTACCTTCTCAGTGGAAATTCACAAGCTGAGAATCTCTCTCCCCTCCATCTTCAGTTAGAACAGTCTCAAGTTAATGAGGTAGCTGAATTCTTGGGCCTTAAAAAATCCTCTACTCCTTCTACTAAGTGAAAGGTCAGTTGCAAGAAGAAAAAAGGAGTTAAAGGCAGCTCTCCTCATTCGTACAGTACCAGATCAAAGATAAAAAAATGCAGACACCTCCATTGCTGCATTACCAGACTTAACTTCTGCTCAACTAAAAAAAAAGAGTTTTTTGGAAGAAGATTTAATAGCAAAAAAATCTTGGGGTTTTGGTAAAGCCATTGGGCTAAAAGCGAGTGTAGCAGATCATATTATACTAAATCAGATTGCTGATCTTGAATACTTCAAAAATCAAATAGCTGACTTTGATGGGGGTTCAGAGAATGAATTTGTAGACTTGGATAAGGATTCTGACTCTGGTCTCAGGTTGGACAAAGGCTCCAACAATATTCAAACTCTTTAATTCTCATGAAATTCCTCTCATGGAACATGAGAGGTATCTCCTCTCAACAGAAGAGGAGAAGCTTTAGTTCCTTGGCAGTCAAGCAAGCTCCAACCTTTATTCTTATTCAATAATCAAAGCTGGATGCATTTCCTATAAATTTTCTAAGAAGCTGTTGTTTTTCATGGGGTTGGGATTCATGTCATTCAGATGCTATTGACACCTCAGGAGGCTTAATCTCTATGTGGAAAAATAGAGATTTTTCAATACATCATTCTGAGGAAAAAAGGGTGCTCTAATTTGGTATGGGAAGCTAGTCTCCTGCCAATCTTCTTGCTGCATTATGAATATCTATGCTCCCTCTTCTACTGCTGAGAGAAAAGTTCGATGGCTGGTCTTGGTGTTAGTCTTAGTGCCCGTAGTTCAATCATAAATGTCCAAATGTATATATCATCATTAGCAATAAGATTAAAGCGTCTTTATATTACTTATGTGTTGGAGTAATATATCGATGTGTGTTTTGATCTATGCCCACCATGCGAATAGAACCATAGATCGAGATAGGTAATACTCGATGGGTCCTTAGTCAAAAAGCTTCACTAAAAGCGACTAGTATGAAAGATGGCTCTTTATGGCTTACGTTCTGTTAGTCATTGGAATGGGATTCCGGAGTCTGATCATAGATATCATGTGGGACATGATATTGGACGACCCGACATGAATATGTGCCATAGATCAAGTCATGAACATATTCATTGACGTAGCTTGTCATGTATCCTTAGACCAAGGAGTCTTTGTGATCGTTATGTAGTCAACAACTGAGGTTGACCTGAGCCTAATGTTGTCCGTAACAGGGCTTCCATAACGGCCATGATTGGCTTGGGGACGGGCTACATGAGTGACACGAAAGACGGCTAAGGGATTTATCCCTCATACTGAGGTATGGGAAAGATATCGGTTCTCGGCCGCTTGATCGAGAGTGACTGAAAGAATAGCATGGCCATGCACATGATACTGGGTATCATATATTCAGTCATCTCACATATCAAGGAACAATGATTGAGAATAATAAGGATGACGGCTCTATGCCTTATCTCAATCAGGATATCGGAGATAAAAGGATAATGACAGGGACGACGGAAAGGTTATAATCGATTGGTTCGATTCGCTATGTAGTGTCAGGCAATACTAAAGTCTCGTTAGTTGCCACTTATATAGGATCAAGTAAAATGGGATTTTACGTTGATCTATCGACATGCATAAACCTAAGGGTCACACCGAAGGATGAAACTCATTGACACATTTATGGAGAATGGCCAAAAGAGAGTTGTCTCGGGACATGACCAAAACTGGGTTTTGGGTCATGTGCCCGTAAGTGAATAGGACATTACGGATCAAGACAAGGCTTGGATTCTTGGTATTGATCGCGTCGATAATGTTGGACATTTCCGGTATGGAAGGGTTGGAGGCGATGAGCACGTCACGGGACCTCGATGGGAATGGCCATGGGCCATGTTCAAAGAGGCCCATGAAAGGCCCATGCAACCAAGTCCCATGGAACTAATTAATCAAGTCTTGATTAATTAGTACTAAGTAACCAAGACAAGGATTAAGGTGTTGGTGATTCACCACCTAACCCATCTTGTCTTGCCATACTTAGCACCATACTTGTCTTACTTCACACCATGCTTCACACCTAACTTGTCCTTGATGGTTGTTGATGGATTAAGTCATAATTTTCCTACAACAAATCACAAGACAAGAAGAAAAACACAACTTCTCTCCCTCTCACCCTACAATTTCGGGTTTGGCATTTTTCCTCCCTCTTGTTGTGTTCTTGAGTCATCTAAAGAAGAACTACGTGGCTTTGATTCCAATTGGATATGTAGGCGTCTTGGAGACTCAAGCCGATCATCGTTTCTTTGGTGTTCTCTTCCTTTTCTTGAACTAGTTGGTAAGGAAACATCCATATTGTTTATTCTCTTGTGTATCTAATATTTGGTAATGTTCTATGACATGGTCTCGAGTTATTTCCGCTGCAAGTATGTGTTCATACCCTCCATCGAGACCCAACACTTGGAGGATGTAATCAAGGCCTTGCCATCTTCTACACTTCTACTTTTAGGGGGAGACTTTAATGTGGCAAGCTCTGAGCTTGAAAGATCATCTCAGAGATCAGGTGGTTCAGATATGAGGCTTTTCTAGGAATTTATTCTCAACTCAGGACTCATTAATCGTCCTCTCAATAGTGGCAAATTTACATGGTTTGGACCTGAATCTAGAGCTTCTAGAATTAACAGGTTTCTCATTTCTCAAGATTGTTTGGCCAAATTCAAAAGTCTTTCTCAAGTCTGTCTCCCCAGATCTATTTCAGATCATAGGCCCTTAATATTTTTTGATACTCTTAAGGATTGGGGACCTAGACCTTTCAAACTTTTAAATGTTTGGACAGAGGATCCAAGGTTTTTTGAAGCTGTTAAAGATTTTTGGTCATCTTATAATATCCATGGTCAACCTCATTTTGTAATCTGGATGAAACTCAAATTACTAGAGGAAGACTTAGAAATGGAATCTGGAGGTATTTGGACATCTGGAAACTCTAATAGCTCTCTTGACAAATACTATTGACAAATTGGACTCAATTGTGGTAACAAGACCTCTTACCTCTTCAGAATGTACAAATAGAGGTGAGTTGAAGGCACAGCTAATTCAAAAGTATAAGCTACTGTCAAAACTCTGGAGTCAAAAGGAAAGGAAGAAAGGGTTTGATGATGGGGATAAAGGCTCCAAATATTTTTCATAGATTAGCCAATTTCAAAGGAACTAGTAAATTGATTAACCAGATATGGTTTAAGGATAGGCTATTGTCCTCCCCTAAAGAAATAAAAGGAGCTGCAACTGATCATTTTGCTACAAGATTTACTGAAGACAAACACTCTGATATCTCCCTACAAGACTTGGAATTTAATAGTATATCCTTTGATCAAGCTATGTGGCTGGAGAGACCTTTCTCTGAGGAAGAAATATTGCAGGCAATAATGGCTTGCAAGGCTGAGAAGGCAACATGTCCTGATGGTTATACATTGAAGTTCTTCCAAGTCTTTTGGTAAATCATCAAAGATGACCTTTTGAGATTTGTTCACAGCTTTTATCACACTGGCCAACTGGGGAAAGACCTCAACTCTTCCTTTATTACACTAATCCCAAAAAACAAAGCACATTTGTCATTTGATGACTTCAGACCCATAAGCCTTATGGGAGGGGTTTATAAAATACTCTCCAAGCTCATTTCCTTGAGACTAAAACAGGTTATAAGCTACATTGTTGGAGAGGAACAATCAGGCTGTGAAGACCGCTCTGGCTATAAACGGTTTAAGTTTTAAGTTTTTGTTCGATCGGATCGTCGAGGGTGAATTTTGGGTTTAATCTCTTTTTCGTTAAAAAAATGAATTTTGAATCAGTTTTAACTAAATAAACAAAAAGGTTTAAAAAAAGAAGTTGGGTCGGTCAGACCCGACCAGACCCGCAGGCCCAGCCAGGCCAGGCCGACCCTGTTTCCCCTGGCGTGGGCCATGAGGCCCGTCCCTTGTGTGAGGCCCAAACGTCTCTAGCCCGAGGATAAACCCCCCGTCTTAGGGTTTCTGCCTCAATTTTGAAGCTGCCTCACGCGTCCTCTTCCCCTCTCTGAAACCCTATCGCGTCCTCTCTCCTTCAACCACCGACCTCCTCCCCTTCTTCTTCTTCGTTCACTCCGTCGCCGGCCACGTCCCCATCGCCATCTCTTCCTCCTCCACCCCCTCTCGGTCCAGAGCAAAAGCCGCCACACCCTCTCGGTCCAGAGCAAAAGCCGCCACACCCTCTCGTCCTTTTCCGGCCGAGCTCGCCGGTACCCATCTCGTCGTCCCGAGCTCCCAGTCGTCCCTCACCTCCTCCTCCACCACCAGCCACGGTCACAGCCTTCTCCATCCACCTCCTTCTTCTCGGCCACCCTCTCCTCTCCGTCCAGTTCAACCCGGCGGCTTCGAGTCCGGCCATCATCGTCCCTTTGCCGTGTCCAGCCGTACCGTCATGTGTTACTCCGGAAATCAACGCGTCGGCGCCGTCTCGACGCTGATTTCGTTCCCCCTCCGTTACCGTAACCACCGCGCCGCCGCCGTCACCCTTTCCCCACGGTGAGAAATCTCACCCACGGAGTTTGGTCGCCGGCGATGTCTTCGCCGGTGGCCGGTTTCTTTTCCTAAACTTGTTCCCTTTTTAAGTTTGTCCCGATTTTTCCTTGGATCTGATCAGTGTTGCTCTGTGTTCTCTTTGGATCTGGGCAAGTTGGGCACATCTTTGGTGAAACAGAAAATTAACAAAAAAAGATCGGTTAAAAGGGAAAATGATTAAAAACAACTCAGATTTGATTAAATGAGAAAAAGAAATTGTTTTGGAAGGAAAAATCAGTTTTAATTAAGTTTGGTTTACTGTTGAGCGTTGGGACGAATCTGGAACGAATTTGGAACCTCGGACCTTTAAATCGAAATCGTCGTAACCTTTTAAATCAAATTGTGAAACCGGTTTTAATTGTAACTTTCTGTGTAAAGTAGAGTCCGGCTTCGATCGAAGAGAAGACCGGAGGTAGCGAGCCAGGACGTCAGTAGCTAGGAGACGTAGCTGTCGGTTCGTCTTGAGGTAGGGAAGTAGCGGATACCGGTTTAATTGCGGAAAGTTACTAGTATGCATGCTAGGATTAATAAAACTGGAAATAACGTTTATATCAGATAATAACCGGAAGAGTCGTAGTAACATGTAGGACGTGATTCACTAGTTAACTGTTTTATCTGTTTTCGATACTTGGGAATTGCCGTGCTGGTAGACCGGCCATGTCTAGCCGTAGGTTGTGTGTTGTTTTGGAATTGCCTGTTATTGTTTGAGATGCCTGCCGTGTGAGTCGTTGTCGTTAGGTTTAATAGACAAGATTTAATATATCCGTTGAGCATGTTGTTGATATGTATGGGCGAATGTGTCGTGTTTGTGTTGATGTGAACCCTTGGTTGTGATATGGTCGGGTGAGTGATAGACCGACGTGACTGGTTCTGGTAACGGTTGTTGGGCTTGGTTTATTTATGGCAATTGTGATATTATGTTGTTGTGTGTTCCGAGGAGTTTTTTCCGGTATGGTACCTATGACCGAGGGGGTACGCCGGTGTAGGGTAGTACCTAGTCCGATGAGTGGTCTCAAGTAGGTGCGGTCCCCCGGGTAGTGGTTCCGGTACGATGGCCTGCATCGAGGGGGTAGTCCGATGTGGGACGTCTAGGCCGACGGTTACGTGTTATGTTCTTTGCCCGAAGGAGTTCCGGGAAAGTTGTTTACCTATCCTTTGCCCGAAGGA
Organism: Erodium maritimum; assembly: GCA_963921825.1. Classification (NCBI taxonomy): domain Eukaryota; kingdom Viridiplantae; phylum Streptophyta; class Magnoliopsida; order Geraniales; family Geraniaceae; genus Erodium; species Erodium maritimum. The sequence goes on along the minus strand of OY997591.1, from coordinate 28,901,136 downwards.
GTTCCGGGAAAGAGGTCTAGGCCGATGGAGATTCTGGTATGACTATTTGAGATTGAGCCCCGGTTGTTTGACGGGAAGATATCTAGGCCGATAATGTTCAGGTACGATATGAGGGTGTCGGGCTGTGGAAAACCGACCGAGTAGGGGACTGCGGTACGGGACGTGTTGTACTTTTACAGTTTACTTTGTTGTTTTTCGGGTTCTAATCGGGAAGTGTACTAGCTGGATGCTCGATGCTTGGGAGCTACGAGGGGCCTAGGCTAGATAGTCTAGAGACGTACATCGTTTTGAAATATTTATTGTCTTTATGGTTTACTTAAGAGTCGTTGACTCATTTATTCAAATTTATGAATCACAAATTATTACTTTAAGCTTTTCAATTTTACTTTTATTTAAATTTATTACTGTTTCAGTTCACGTCTCGAGTCCGGTCAAAACCGGATTTGGGGCGTGACACAGGCTTTATCCAGGACAAACAAATAATTGATGGGATACTTATTGCCTCTGAAGTAGTGGATTATATAAAAAGCTCAAAGCAAAAGGCCATAATATTTAAGGCAGACTTTGAAAAAGCCTTTGACAAGGTTAGTTGGGGTTATCTGATGAAAATCTTGACAAGAATGGGGCTTGGTTACAAATGGAAGTTCTGGATAATTTCTTGTCTCAGAGCAAATGTCTCAGTCCTAGTAAATGGTTCACCAAGCCCTGATTTCCAATTATCAAGAGGGCTTAGGCAAGGATGTTCCCTTTCTCCCCTTTTATTTGTAATAGCTGTTGAGGGATTGAATCTGATCACAAAAGCCAGCCTGCAACAAAGACTTTTTGAAGGCATACACTTCCATCAAGATGGGCCAACAATCTCTCATCTGCAATTTCCAGATGACACTATATTCTTTATTAAAGCCTCTAAAACAGGTGTCTTGTGTCTCAAACTAGCTCTGACAATGTTCAAATTAGCTTCTGGCTTAACTGTGAACTATGATAAATATGTTGCTTATCTAATGAATTTAGAGGGAGAGGAAGAGCTAGCCTTACTGCAGATATTAGACTGTACTAGTGGGAAGTTACCAACTACCTATATAGGATTTCCTTCGGGAGCCAATCCTAGAAGGATCAAAACTTGGGATTTGATTATAGAAAAATTCAAGAATGCTCTTGGCATGTGGCAAGAAAAACTTTTATTTCTAGGGGGAGAATCACTCTTATTAAATCTACATTGAGTTCTCTCCCTCTATACTTCTTCTCAGTAATTAAGGCCTCAAAGAAAGTTCTGAGAGAAATGGAGTCTTGGCAAAGGAGATTCTTATGGCATGGAAATTCTTCCCCCATAGCATTTTGCAAAGTTAATTGGAATATGATGTGCAGATCAAAGAAAGAGAGAGGGCTAGGTATAAAAAGTTAGGCCAGAATGAATATAGCTCTTTTGGCCAAGTGGTGGTGGAGGTTTGCATTGGACAACAATTCCCTTTGGAAAAGGATAATCTGTAGCAAGTTTGGCTGGAAGGTCTCAGATTGGGACCTTTCTGATTTTTCAGAATTGGGAGGCACTAGTCTTATGAATCATATTTTGGCTATGAATGAAGATCATGCTTTTGAAAATCTTTTTGGAATTACTGGTCTTTCCTGGAAAATTGGAAATGGAGAAAGAATATACTTTTGGACTGATACCTGGTGGGGGGAATTCTCTTTACAGTCTCTTTTTCCAAGGCTTTACTCCTTAACAAGGAACAAAAAAAATTGCTAGTGGCTCAAGCCTGTTTGGAAGGTCAATGTGAGATGTGCTTTAGGAGAACTCTTAGAGGGAGAGCTGAATCAGATCTTAACTCCCTCAATTTAATCCTAGATGGTGTATCACTCTCTCAGGAGCCTGATTTACTTGTTTGGGCAGGTGATCCAAAAGGGTTCTCAGTTAAAAAAACCTATTTTCTTTTGGATAATCAAGCCTCTTGCTCAGCTATAATGGCCCCTTGGACCAAGGCTCTATGGATTCCTAGAATACACCCCAAAATCTCAGCTTTTTGTTGGCTCTCCTGTTTAGAGGCCATCCCCACCAGGTGCTTCCTAGACTCAAGGGGGATGAATTTGTCTCTACAAGTGTTGCTCTGTCCAGTGTGCAATAATGACTTGGAAGATACCCCTCATACCTTGCTGCATTGTGTTAGAACTTGGAACGCATGGGGTCTTATCTTCTCTTGGTAGGGAATTATTGGGGCAGTTCCTTCTTCCATCAAAATGCTATTTTCTTCTTGGGGTTCATTGGTCTCCTCTCCCTCAAAAACGGCTTGGAAGAATATAATTCTTATCACATGTTGGCAGGTTTGGCTAGCCAGAAATCAAGCTCTTTTTGAGAACAATTTCCTCACTTCAGAGGAGATCTTTGGCAAAATTCAAAATCAGGCTTACACATGGGAATGGTCTAAGTCCAAAAAAGAGGGTTATTATTTCTCCTTCAATGCTTGGTCTTTCTCCCCTCAAACTTGTAAATACAAGAGAAGGGTCAATTAATTCTCATTAATGGCACTTGTCCTAATCCAAAAGACTAGAAGTGTCTTTGTTGATCCACAAATTTTCTCATACTTCTTCTTCTTGAATTTGTGCTATTAAGTCATATGTGGTCAATCTGATATGTTAGTGATTGAGGTGCAACCTTACACTTTATTTGAGGCCTCTTTTCAGCTTTAGGCTGCTGCTTGGGTTCTCTGAAGGTGCTATCAGGATCTTATTTCTTGGGGCTGGGTTTTGGGTTGGGTTGGGGGCTGGGATGGTTATAGAAGTGATTTTGGTAAGGTGCCTTGTGTGGTGTTCTTGGTGGCCTGCCTACTTTGGCTCTGTGTGTGGGTGTTCTTCCCTTTCTCCCCATCCCTTTCCTTGTGTGTGGGTAGGTTTCAGTAGGCTTGAGAGTTTTTTTTTTACCTGTTTTTGCTGCCGCTGTTGTGCCCTCAGGTCCTGTTATGAGACAACTTCTTATCCCTTTCTTTCCTCTGACCTGCTCAGCTGGGTTTGATCTGTTTTAGGTGGCTTTGGTGCGTGGTTTTAGACTTCAAGCTCTGCTTCTATACTAGTGTTGGGTGTTAGACCTTTATTAACTTTGATTTTTGCTGTGTTATTTTCCCCTGCTGATCTGTGGTTCCTTAGGGATTTGGGTATCAGGTTGTCCTCTTGGTTGTGCTCATTTCAAATTTGTTTTATTAGGTTTCTTGTTGAATAAGTCTTGTAATCTTTGTTCTTGTGTTCCTTGTTGTGCCTTGTTGGGTTATTCCTTAGGTTGGTTCATTGTAATTTTGATGATTGTAACTCCTCTTTTACCTCAAAGAAGGCTTTAATCTGAATTTGCTTTGCTGATAAAAAAAAAACTTTATAATTATATTCTAATAATAATATCCATCATTTTTCTCTTTATAAAACAATACAACCTCTTAACTAATGCATTTTTTCATCCAAGACAAAGTTATAACAAATTGCATAACCAAGACATTGGAGAAATATATATTCACAATACGTAAACAACCAATATTAAAACAAAAGTTACATGGTATATATCTCAATTATCACTATCATTCTTTACATTATTTGAATAAACACATTGAGAAAAAATCAGAACGAGCATGAATCGAAGAGGGAATTTCTAGGACCTACAGAAGAACACAACAAACTAAAATTAAAAATAAATTTGCGATACCTTATATATTCACACATAATAATCCAGCACGATAATTAAAAAAATAAAAAAATCTACCCATACCAAACAATGAACTTTGTATTTGTCACGCCCCAAATCCAGTTTTGACCGGACTTGAGACGTGAATAGAATTTGTAAAGAAAAAAAATAAATAGCAATTATAAACCTTTAAATAGACAAATAAATCTCCTCAAATCATCAAATAAAAGTTTAGAATCTCCAGTGAGTCACAACTCAACAAGTAAAGTAATAAGTAAATGTTTAGTGCGACGACCAACATAAGTCTAAGCTAAAACCCAAGATAACGGAAGCTCCCAAGCCTCGCCTCTCTAGACATCAGATACTCCTGTAAAACAGTAAGAGAAACAAAGGGGTGAGCTTACGCTCAGTAGGAAAAACCTCAACAATTCAACCCTTGGATCAACATTATACTGTGTAAACGGATGACTTAAATAACGACAAATACGACTACAATGGAATAATGCGTAACCAGATAGAATAAGATAAGTATGATGAAATAATATATAAACAAGATGGAATAAGATAGATTCGTACTCTTGAAAATAACATTAAATAGAAAGGTTCCATAACATAATTAACATAAGGTATCATGACGATTAAATGGAAGTAATTGATATTACAACAACCACCTGCTTTCTCAAGCCTCCGATCCATGAATAAACTCTAGTGTCACCTCGGTTCCCGTATTCCGATCCACTAGAGTATTCATATCATCTCAGATTTTCCCTCGGTTCGGAGGAGATATATACGTCGGAGTACCGGACACCATCCCGTAGGGATGCTCATCTTCAGTATTCTCGAACATGTCTCCAAAGGACCCTAGTCATTGGGAACCAAGGTAGTGCTTCCGTAGGACGCACGTCCTTGGACGAAACCTCAAAACCATCTCACGTGAAGTATTCCCATCAATATCCCGTAGGATCTGCTGAGCCATAGGCTCCTCACATCACTCAATATCGCGTAGGATCTGCCGAGCCATAGGCTCCTCACGTCACTCAATATCCCGTACGACCTGCCAAGCCATAGGCTCCTCACGTCACTCAATATCCCGTAGGATCTGCCGAGCCATAGGCTCCTCACGTCACTCAATATCCCGTAGGATCTGCCGAGCCATAGGCTCCTCTCGTCACTCAATATACTACTCCATAATCAATCAATAACCACTACTTCTGTCAAACTCCAACCAGTACCGAACCAAGCAAACAAACAAGCATTTCAAGAATAACAGTGAACAATGCCCAAATCACACTTTCATCACAGTACAAACAACCAATAACATTCCACACTTACCGTAAACTTACCTGTCACGAACCAACGGTACATCGATCACCTGATTGTACCCCTTTGGCACAACCAGTCATACTCGATCATCCGTTCGACCAACAATTATATCAACAGAATCACTCAACCAATCAACAATCATGTGAACGATCAATTAAGCATTCGATCAATTAAACTAACTAGTTTCATTAGATCCTTAGTTTATCCTAGTACTAACAACCAAGCATGTGAACCTAGCACACAACTAATCCGAGAGAGCTCTTCACAGCCTCTCTACCAGTAAATCAATTCCCAAGTAATGAAAGCAAGCTTCACTAGTCGTCGTCATCCTAAGCATGCAAACTAGACTCATCATTTATTAGTAATTGAAATACGATTATTCTAGTTATTCGCATCCTATAGGCAAATCTAGGACCTTTCCAATTTTATTATCCTAATCATGCATACTAAGCGTTTAAATAAGCAGTTAAGGCTTTCCCTACCTCCAGGTCTTCCTCTAAAACACTCTGCTGAAAAGACGATCAGTCGCTCCCCCGTTCTTCACACGGGTACCGGAGCGGTCTTCGTCTGCTCGGGCGAAGTCCAAGCTCCGAGTTTGGGTTTACACAAAAACGATCCAAAATCAGGTCGGGTCCAGATTAGCCAGTTCTTTAATTTAACAGTTCTTCATTTCCTTTGATTACACCCTTTAATCCAATAAAAGTCCGACTTAGTCCAAAGTGTCGTTTAAATCAGTTTTAAATTTACTTAAACGAGTCTGTCCAACCGGCCCGTATCCGATCCAGTTCCGGAGTCAGGCCCGAGTCCGGACCCGAAGTCCAGAGTCAGTCCGGGCCGTGGCCTAGACCAGATTCGAGGCCAAGGCTCAAATCTAGTCTAGGCCGAGGCCCAACTGAGCTCCGAGCCCGAGCCCAAGGTCTCGTCTTCGTCCGGTCTGAGCTGAAGACGACGTTGGCTGAGGTTAGGTTTCCGGCGACTCCGGCGGCAGTGGCATCGGGGTTTCGACGGCGAGCTTTGGCGTCTGTTGGGTTGACAGAGGCCCAGGACTCAACGGGAACGAGGATTGGGGCGAGGCCCGAACCCTCCCGGCCATATCTGACGTCCAAAAGGCTCGCCGGCGATGTGAATCGCAGATCTGGAACTCGGAGAGTTCCGGCGACGCTCCTGACCTTCTCTGACCCCAAATGAGCCTGACGCTCTTCGAATCGACGTGAGAAGAAGGGGAAAAAGGGTGGAACCGGTGAGAAACGACTCACCGTTGAAGCTCTGCCTGAATCAGGCACGGTGGGGCTCGTCCTCGTCGGCGGTGTCGTTGAATCGAAGAGGGAGAAGACGAGTGAGGGTGTCTGGGTTTCTGGCACGACTGGTAGAAGAAGACGGAGGAGAAGAAGAGAGAGGTGGAGGCGAGCTCGGAGAAGGCGAGGTGGTTGTCGGGGAAGGAGAGGAAGTGCGGCGGCGAGAGAGACGAGCTCTCGTCTCGGGAGGCGTGCAAGGTTCTGAAGCTGACGGGTGTCGAGAGCCTTTTAAGGCTAGGCTTTGGACGCGAGTTGGGCTTGGGTCATCTGGGCTTCGCGCGTTTGGCATGGGCTTGCTTGGCTCAGGCCCAACTCGTGTCTGCAGCCCTGCCCAGCCCAAAACCACCCTCAACCCTTTTTTTTTAAAACCAAACTTGATGCAAAAACAACCCCCAAGTACCAGTTCGCACTTTAATACCCTTCTAAACCAAATTGGGTTTTACAGTATCTCCATTCCTTCATATTACATTCAACTTTCCCTATACACCAAACAAAACTCGAATAAACTTATATTTCTACCATGAAAAAACTAATAAATTTCAAAGTACCTAGTCAAACATCACAAAATAAGTCAACTTCCCTCACCAACAGGAGCCATTCAATTAGCTTGGCATTACATAAAATAAAATGTTATAACAATGAACAACAAATATAAGAGAAAAGCAGTAGGACAAACTCAGCTAGGTCTTACAAACTAATTTGATAGTTTGGTCAATGTAAATGAAAAAATTATCTAAAATCAGGTCTATCAAACATTAAAACTGAAAGTCTGCACATAACGACAAACTGAAGTTCAAAACTTAATCTGACTAACTTTTAACATCAACAATCAAAATCATAGATAACCGTAAAAAGGCATTAATACTATATTATGGAAGAAGCAGAAATAATAGTACCAACTTTTATCATGCATATACATATGTAGAGCAAGCACATCACTCAACTTCATTGATAATAGAACAGAACCCTAGCCCTAAAACCAACATTAGAAAAATTGAAGTGAATGTACAAATTAATGATGTCCGACTCTTGAATCATAGTTGCTAGCACCAAATTCAGAACCTAACTTTCTAAAGAACCAAATTCAGTAGTAAAAGTGAATCCAACAATAAAAAGTTCCCGCATAATCTGTACAAAATTAATAAGTCAGACACATAGCTTTAACCTTCAAAGCTTGTTCACAAAATTTCTCACGGAATTGTTATTCAATAAAATTTACTAACTATTATGATGTTCACAAATCAACACAAAGCACACATCTATGTACACAAAAAGCAGTGTGTCACGTCAATTGGCATATCAACAGTTAACTTTTCCTTTATGTATTATAAGATTTGAAATAAATACAAGAGTAAATTACGTTGACATGCCCTGTACTACACTCGTTTAACTGATAAATACTCTAAAGTTATTGCGTAACGAAAACAGACCCCGAACTAACACTTGCCACTCAAATTTCAATTTCAAAGATTATATCTCAGTATTCAGAAAAAAGTCTTGGTGCCTCAGTTCTGGATTGAGGGGGATTGAATATTACTCTTCAGAAGATTTTTGAGGGGTTGGGAGAAAGGACAATATTTTTTACTTAGTAATTTGTTAAATCAGTTTCCTAGTTTGTCTCTTGGGGAGGATAAAATCACTTGGAAAATTGATGATAAAAGCTTTTCTGTGAGGAAAATGTATCAAGCATTATATAATTCATTTGGTTTGTGTTTGGATTGGCCTACATTACTTTGGTCGGCCTTGGTCCTACCCAAATTTTTTGGTTTTTCCTGGCTGGTCTGTATGCAAGCAATACCAACCAAATGCTTCTTGTTGGCCAGAGTGTTATTTTCTACTGACATTTGGTGCCCTCTATGCAATGAAGAGCCTAAAGAAGTAGATCATCTTTTACTAGGTTGCTGCTTTTCTTGGAAAATCTGGTGTTTATGTCTGAATTGGTGGGGTATTGCTGCTGCTAGTCCTGAATCTATTAAGGATTGGATCATTGCTTGGAGCCACATAGGAGCTTAGAGATAAATAAGGTGGAGACTCTTTCCCCCTTCACTTCTCGGATTAATTCTCCCTCTTTTTGCTATAAAAGGGGAGTTTTCAGGGCTCCTTGCAGGGGATTTCTTGAGGTCACATTTGATTATTTCTGAATTGGTGTTCTTGGTTGCAACGTTGTTGATTGTTGTTACTCGGGGGGGATTGGGGTGGTTTTATGGGTGGTATAGGGAATTACTTGGTTAGGAGTGTTTTTCATCTGGGTTATTTGCTCTGAATTGTTCTTCATTGTGTGTGGGGGTAGTTCTTTATATAGGTCTCTTTGCTTTTAGAGTGTGGGTAGAACTTCCTAGACTGAGTGCTTCTTTTTCTTCTTCCTTCCCTACTACTGTGACATTTTGGGTTACCTGCTTTGAATATGTCGAAGTTGCTCTAATCTCTTCATTTGCTGATACTCTTTGAAGTCTGGTGCTGTGGTGTCCTTCCTTGGTTTGTTTTCTCAACTACTACGTTGATGAATTGACATGGTTATTGATCGGTTTAGTCATTTGTGGGGTTTCGGATAAGATCCCTTGGTGACTGTCTTTGCTTTGGATGAGTTTTTTTTTTTTGAAACGGGAAAGAAGTAGTATTACTAGATTGTCGTGCTTACAACGTAGGACGTAACAGTCCCAGACACCAGCATTTGTCCCGATTGGCCGTGGCCGCTCGGGCGCACATGGTTCCATAGAAATAGTCTGCTTTGTTTCGCAGATCCAACCTCAAGGATTCCTCGATCCACTGTTTGACGAGATACATAATGAATGGAATAAAAGCTACCTAATCAAAGATATGTGCACGACCCCTACTGGGCGCGACCCTCCTGGGTTTATGGATCCCGTGGAGTAGGGGACCCTACCCGGCTGGATACCAAACCTCAAGTGGTCAAATCATGTCTGATAGGACGAGGTACAAGAGAAGCAGTGTATCGGGTCCCACTGGTAGGACGGTATCGCATGACGCTCCGGTGGAGGAACGGGAGCCAGGCCCCGAACCAGTGGCTCCGGGTATCGACGGGCCTGATCCCAGCCCGGTAGAGGACGTTGATTACCCGGATTATCTGTAAATGGCCGGACGAACTCCGGCATAGGACGATGCCAGGGAGACGAATGCCACCACATCGGATCATGGTGCATGTCGTGCATGGACCACCCCCGGTTGTGCAAGACCAATATGGGGTTGGCTTGGCCGTGCGGGGGGGAGGGGGGGCTGATCGGGCTCAGGAAGGCGACCAGGGTGCAGATGAGACGCCGACCATGGCGATCGGACGGAGTATCCTTCACGGTGATAGCGGGGAATCGGCAGGACCATGGTGTTGGAGGGAGACGGAGATCAATAGGCGAAGGATGGGCAGAGTCAGATGAATGAAGGCGACGAGAGACAATGGAGGGGTTGACGACGAAGGCGGCCGAACCCTAGTAGGGTTACGGGGCGATCCTCGTGCGTAGGCGGAGCGGCGATGGCGGTCACGGCTCGGCTGGGCAGCGATTACCGGGGGAGGAGATGCTGTGTGTGAGGGGATGGTGGACGGGCCAGAGACAGACGGTCGGAGTGGGTGAAAAGAAGACGGCGGCGACGAACCCAGTAGGGTTAAGAGGGAACCTCAAGAGGTTGTTTGGAGAGCTTTTTTTTTCTATAAATACATCTGCAAAAATGCTTTGGATGAGTTTGTGATTACTTGATGCTCAAGTTGGCATTTTATTGGGTTCTTAGAGGTTTATTTGTTACTTGCGGTGCTCTTAATTGAGTGACATTTGTTTGTTAGCATTTGAGGGATCTTCCCTTTGCCTAGTCTTTTTTTCAAAGGCTTGATATTAATATAAAAATTGATGATAAATAAAAACTAACATTTAGTAACAACACCAACACTTTCCATCCATTTTTAGGGTTATAATTAGGTTTGGAGAGAGATTTAGGGTTGAAGCTGGTTTTAGGATTGTAACACTACGGATAGTTTTGAAATTTCTGAAAAAATGAAAATAAATGAATGAAAACATATATGAAATGAGAGATGTTGCTACTAAGTTTTAGTTCGAGGTATGTTTTCGTTACACAATAACTTTGAAGTATTTATTCGCCCAACACGTGTAGTACATGATATATCAATGTAATTTACGCTAATACAAACACCCTTCACATGCACAAGTTAGTGCATTCGAAAGGAAGAAAAGCTAGTAGTAAACGCCCATGCTGGTCAAACCCGCAATATACCAATCAGTACCCGGAATCTCCGAGTCCGAATCACTATCCGGGGTCTGAGCCGGAGCCGGACTCTCAACCGAAACCATACTCTCCACATAACAAAACAGCTCCAAATCAACCGAATCTGCCATGAAAATGGTGTTGAAGGTCTTACTCTTGGGATCATACCAAGCCACCTCACTGCCCAGCCCCTCCCGCTCCCTCAGAAACACTAGTCTGTTCTTCCAAACACACTTGAAATGACAACCCAATCCTCTCTGCACCACAAACTCCTTCCTCCACGACTCCGCCACTCCGTACTCCTTCATCACCCACACCTCCACACCTTCATTCTCCTTCTCCACGATCGCCGCCAGGCATCCGCCAAGGTTCGCCGTCGACGTTTTCGATTGACCCACCTCAGGCATTGCGATTTTATTGAACTGCTCGGTAATGGGATCGAATGCAAGAATCACTCCCTCGCACCACCAGTGTGGGGACCCGTCAACCACGGCCTGCTCTGCCGCCGCGCCGCCGCTGGGGCTGATAAAGGTGTGGCCTTTGTGTGTCCAAGAATTTCCGAAAGATTTATAGACATGAACGGCGGTGCCTTCGACGCTGACGATTTCGAACTCGTCGGAGTTTAGGGGGTTGGAACAGAACCTGAGCTGGTCGGAGCCCCTGTTTTTCGGCACTTTGAAGGTCTCGTTGGTGGCGGGGTTCCATAAAATCAGGTCGAAACCGCCGTGGTTGCGGCGGTTGGTGGGGAGGGTGGCGAAGCAAACGACGCCGTTGCAGGAGCCGACGAAGTGAAAGTCGTCGGTACTAATATAGTCGTTGAAATTGATTTGGTTGAGTTGACGGTCGGAGTAGAGCTCCATTTTGGGCGGGTGGCGAGAGGGATGCTTGACGATCAGATGGTCGAAGTTGAGAGTTTCGGAGGCCAGCTTCTTACGGTCTCTTGCGAAGGAGGGTTCGGTGATGAGATGGTTCCATGACTTGCTGACGCATTTGAAGCGGAACAGAGGCTTCACCGGCAGCCGGAGGAGTATCTCGGAGACGATGCTCTCCGGGATCACGACACTCGATTCCGAGATACTGCTCATTTTGCTTATGTTTTCAAAATGGGTTATCGATTTTGATGAGCTTAGTTTAGAGTGAAGGAACGAGAAACAGAGGAATAGGTGGAAGAGAAGAAACGCGAAACGCTCTCTACTTAAAGGTTCAAATTGGGTATTGTTATGTTATCGCACATCCAACAAACGGAGAAACCGAGGTCGAAGATATCGACATTGTATTTTCAATGAATAGAAAGGGAAGAGTCACAATCAAATTATTGAAATGTGAAAATGAGAGGCAGAGCCGTGGACGGCAAAGGGCCGTAACATCAAAGTGCCGGCGCTACAACACATTGCTTAGTATTATTAATTTGAGTACTCTATGTCGCATGACTGTCCCCTTAGTGAATTCGGACCAAGTTTCTTTCTTATTTTATTGAATCTAAACTTCTTATAAAACATGTTTTCCGCAGCTGTAAGGTTTACAGTTGGTCTTACAGTGCTGTCTGAATGCTTAGATTTTATTTGTTTTCTCGATTCGAAATGTAAATCAATGTTTCTTTTTGTGATTAATAACATTAAATAGTTGTATTAAAACAATATCAACCTAATGACTACAGATTTATAAATTATGAACACTGTTTGCACAAAATCGTGTTTACTAGAAGCCACGTTGCACTTTCTGATTGATCGCCAACAAGTTGCAACTCAGGTTCGCGGTGTAGTGAATCGTGAACCGCAAAAAAGCACGCTAACCGTACCCACAGCGGTGCGACTCGCGATTCACGATTCACTAAACCATGAACCTCGAACCTTAAGTCGCATTAATGAGGATGCTCTTAGTAGTAAAAATTGAACCTTGCAAGAGAAAATTATACCAGCTTTTTTTTTACCAAAATGTGCAATTTCATTAATTTAGATTATCAACTACAGGTGAGTGCATCAGGAAAAATTCCTGACCACGAATAACAGACATAGAACACAAACTGTTCGTTATTCTTTTAACATTATAACCGTCACCGACGATATTGGATGAAAAGTCATATAGGCCAGCACCATATAAACAGGAAGAAAAGGTGGGGATGAGGAAACAACATCTGAAGTTCTGCTCCGAAACCTGGCAAAGGACTACATCCGTTGTAGGAGGCAACGCTGCATATGGGGGTAAAGAGACCACATTTGACCTACAGCAGTTGTATTATGAGGATATACGCGAAACAGGGTTCCCTCCCAGGAAAAGTCCCTGAATCTCTGCTCGCTAGTTTTTGACCCTACAAAAACGAAATCAGATAAAATAAAAACGACCCACTCGATTAACCAGATCCAAAATCGAGAGAGGGGTCGAGGAGGGTGCGGAGGTGGAGGCCAGGGAGATGGACGCGGCGGCGGCTTCAAATGCGGGTTCAGAGGCGGCGACGGCTTCAGGAACAGAGAGGATCGATCAGAAGACGGTGAAGATTGCAGAAGAAGATGGGACGCAGTCACCAGAGGTAGATGAATTGCCGAGGGATTTTGCCGAGGGAGATCACCGCCCAGAGATAAATTCCTCCCCAACCCAGTTCGAGAGGAATTGTAAGGTTGAGAAGAACGCCATGACAACGGAGTAGAGGAGCCGGAACGACTCTGGGAGGACTATGATCAGATAGGCTAGGGTGGCTCACGAGGAGGCAGCACCAAAACCCTAGTAGAGCTCTCTGTCATGTTAGTCAATATTCACCCGTTAATATTCCTTAAATTTATTGGGAAAATTATACCAATAGTTTGAATAGGTACGATACTGGTTGATTTAGTAAATTTATCGACATTTAAGTAAGAGGAGAAATTCAATAGAAACCATTTTTTATCCTAAAAATTGTGAGAACCTATCTAAACCATCCATTTCATAAATGATTGGATGAGATGAATTGATTTGTTGACTGCAAATACAAAACACATTTGAATAAGTGGCCGACTCTTTAGTACAATTGTCATTGTATTTTTTTTTTTTACTAATTCACTAATTTAATCATTCTCGTTTCGTTTAAACTCCGATTGGCTTCAAACTTGTTCCGATATTTTTATTGTTTCAAGGGCTTTCTATCAAATTCAGTAATGAATATATTTTGAAGCACAAATTGTTTTATGGGTAAACTACAAATACCTACCCCAAACTTGTCACGATTAACTGATACGTACCCTTATGTTTTTTTGTAACCGATACATACTCAAATGTTTAGTTTTTTAACAGATAGCCCAAGTAGACAGGTAAAATGACGAAAATGCCCTCAACTACATTTCGGTAATTACTTTAAAAAAATTTAAAAATCACTTTTGTCAGGTATATATATGTACTTATTAAATCACTTCAGTTTTATTTAAAAAATCACTTCAGTTTTATTTAAAAAAAATTATTTAAAAAATCACTTCAGGGCATTTTTGTCATTTTACCTGTCTACAGGGGCTTTGCGTTAATTTTCAAAACATTTGAGTATGTATCGGTTACAAAAAAAACATGAGGATAGGTATTAGTTAATCGTGACAAGTTTGGGGTATGTATTTGTAGTTTACCCTTGTTTTATTTAAGGCATGATTTAAAAAAATTATAACTAGCACTGAACACTAGCTTTATCAACACTAAACAATAGTTTTATCAACACGGAACACTAGTTTTATCACATTATTTTTCAAAACTGAACATGATTGTTATCACCTCATCACTTTTTTATCAGCTCAGTACATGTGTTTTATACATCTCACGTATTTTTTTTATCAACACTAAACACTATTTTATCTACACAAAACATTATGTTTATCACCAAATTACATGTGTTTTATTATATCATCACTTTTTTCACCTCGATACATGTGTTTTATCACATCATCACATGTTTTTTATCAACACTTAATACTAGTTTGATCAACACTAAATATTAGCTTTATCCTCAAATTGCATGTGTTTTTTTATCAGTAAAGCAAATTTAAATTAAACCTCATTTGAAGAAAAAGATGAGTTACAAGGATACAAGAACAACCATCAAGGGAAAACCCATAAGAAACAATACAACCAAAGAAATCAAACCAAAGGGAACCACCTCGCTTCACACAGGAAGCCAACAAACAAAGAAAACTAGAAGATGAAACACGCTCCACTTCACGTAGGAAGCCCACAAACAAAAAACAGGTCTAATACACAAATTTAACAACCATGAAGCGCAACGAAAGAAAAGCAAAGGATCTAAAAATCTAGATTTAACCAACTTGAAGCACAAAAAGGTAGGGCTTCCAGCAGAGTAGAAAATGAACTAATACCAGACGAAGGAGCTCGAACTCAGTCCACCATAACCCAATTCTGGTCAACACCGAGAAAAGGCCCAAAGGGGGAGGACCGATATTTCTACCGAGTACGAGCTCAGACCTCCAAGCAAGCAGTCGCACCAAACGATCCAGGGATCCGACGCAGGAACTTGAGCTGAGAAATCCGAAACCGAGATCGGTAACCCCTTGCCGGCCAACACCAAGCGAGGACCCAAAGGGGAAGGCCTGTAATTATACTAAGCCCGAGCCAACACCTACCCAGACTGAACTGACATCAACCACTGCAGAGAAGGGCAACGTCATACCAGAGGCCGCACTGAACAAACTTTGACTATGAGAAACCAGCAACACAAGGAGAACATGAACCGGGGAGCGAGGTTGTCGAGCTGAGCGTTTCGATACCTTCACTGGTAACCCCTCGCTGGCCAACACCAAGCAAGGACCCGCAGGGGAAGGACTGTAATTATACCGAGCACGAACAGACCCCAACCCGGAAAGAACTGAACCCAAAGCTACTACCCTAGTCAAGCTTGACTGAGACCACTAGCCGATCAAAGCAATCCTTCCTAACTACGCAAGAAGCTACCACGTGCACCCACACACCCCCATTTCCGCCGGAGAGTCCCAAACAATAGGACCCGAACACCCAGAAAGGTTTTCCCCAAAACGAACTAATCACCAACACATCATACAACCATCACAAGAAAAACAAAGGGGGAATCAATATGAGCAGAGACAACACCGAGTCTCTAACCAACCCGACATGGTGCATGTGAAGGGAGATAATGAACACGCATAGAATCTGGCGAAAAGACAACCGAAAAGCGCCTCAGAATAAGGAGTTGCTGAACCGGTTCAAAAACGACCAGACCCGTCTGGTTGACGCCCGACCCGTCTGGTTCACGCCTGTCCCGTCTGGCTCGACCCTTACCCATCTGGCTCAACTCGACCCGGTACTGCTGACCTGCCCAACCCGCTTCTGCTTGACCCGGCCCAACAGGAGACTGATACCAGGCCCATCACACGGTTGAACCCTACCGAAACAAGACGACCCAGAACAGAACCCGCCGCCCTTGCTAGAAGAACCACAAGACAGAGCAGAGTAGGTAATCACCGACCGAGCTTGTCGGAGCAGCAACCAAGCAGACCAAGCTCCAAGCCTCAACCACGAGCAGACAGATCTATAATGTGAAGGTCGAGAAAACACCTCCACACCAAACTTGACAGCACAACACCACGACGGCGACCTAGCAGCATAGCACCGACGACGAGAACGACGACAACCAACCCTGAAGAAGCACGAGGTCGGAGGGAACCACTCCAAAAGATCTGGCGCGCATGAAACGGAGAAGACCTGATTCACAAGGCACTCAAACCCAAGAAGATGACGACGTCCGAGCTGGAGAGACGAGGGCTGAGGCCGAGTTCCGACGAGCACGCATCAGACAATGCCGGTCGGAACAAGCGAACAACATCACGCCTGTGACCCAAAGTTTTAGATCTGCAGATTTAGAAACAAGGATGAGAAAGAAAAGGAGAAGAAGGTATGGAGGGGAAGGTTGAAGGAGAAGAAGAACTCCATCGACGAGAGCCATGGCCGAAACGGCCAGCCATCGCCGGTGGAGAGAGAGGGGCGGCGGTAGAGAACCTTAAGAAAGGGTTTCTGGAGCTAGAGAGAGTTTTTAAACCGTTGTCTTTTACAAGGATGATTTGCTCTCAATTGTGTTTTCCAAATTACATGCGTTTTATCACATCATCACATGTTTTTTTCTCACCTCGGTACACATGTTTTATCAAATCATCACATGTTCTTTTTATCAACACTGAACACTAAGTTTATCACCAAATTACATGTGTTTTACTTTTATCACCTCATCATTTGTTTTTTCTCACCTTAGCACACATGTTTTATCACCCAATCACATGTTTTTTTTATCAACACTAAACTCTAGTTTATCACTTTTATCATCAAAATTGGACATGTTTTTATATCAACACTGAGCACTAGTTTTATCATCTCGATATGAAACATTTATTTGTGAAAATTTTATAAACACTCAATACTAGTTTTATCGCCCCGATATAATTTTTTTAGGTGGGTCGGGGGGGGGGGGGTATTTCAATATAATACTCTACAAAACATTTATTTGCATTATCATAAATTTCGAGGAAAAGGATTGTATACCCGATTGTGTTGCTTCTCCCGCTCTGATATTCACATTTAAATAGAAGAAGACAATGGAAGTATGGGATTTTTGGGAGGCCTACTGATTGAACCTCCTACCCGTCGACCTAACAACGTTGAAAGAGAGATCACGCGTCCACGTGGCACCTCATATTAGCAATATTCCTGATTCATTTTGCTCTAAGCTCCCACATTCTCCCAACCCATTCATATTCCCACTTCGATTTCCTTGTGTGTCCATTTGGCGACTTTAATAATCCCACGTTCTTCTTCTTCCTACTTTCTTTACGATCAACTCCTCACCTCCTTTTCTGAGCATGTTCGATGATCTTCTCTTCCTTTTCTAATTGTCTGTTCGTTGCTCTTCATCTCCCTTTGCTATTTTTCCGTTTCCCTTCAATTGATGTGTCAAGTTATGGTAATCAACGGGGTTCAGTTCGTACGTTTCTTTCCTGTGTCACCTTACAACAATGGGTCCTTAATTCTAGGTAGGCTTTGCCAGGTTCTGATTGGAGGCCGAATGAGTATTGCTCTAACTGGAGATAACCCAACACTTATTACCTAACCATCAATTAAGGCAAGGGGTTATCTTTGTTGAGGGAAAGATCTATCTGGGAAAAGGCTCAAAGATTAGGGAGAATATTATATAGATTCTTCATTCTTCGTCTTTTGGTGGTCATTCAGGAACAAGAGCCACCATCAAAGAAATCAACAACAATTCTGGTGGCCTGATATGGTTAAGGAGATAATGGAGTTTGTGAAAAATTGTGAGACATGTCAGAGATGTAGGGAAAAAATGTCCCCCACCCGGAGCTACTTCAACCGTTAGATATACTTGGGAAAATCCATGGAATCAAATTTCCATATGCTTTGTTTAGGGGTTACCAAAATTCGAGGGTCTTGAATCCATTCTAGTGATAGTAGACCGCTACTCCAAGTACAAACATTTCATCCAAATTCATCGTCCCTTCACATCAAAAAAAATTACAGAAGTATCCATGGACCAGGTGTACAAACTTCATGGCCTACCAGATTCCATCATGTCTGATAGGGATAAAATCTTCAGCGGCTCTTTATGGAAAAAGTTATTCAAAATACTCGGAACTCGAGCTCAAGATGTCCATCTCCTATCACCCACAAATGGAGGGTTATACCGAAAGGTTAAACCCATGCCTTGAGAACTATCTTCGAGCCATGGTGCATCAGAAACCAAAGAATTGGAGCAAGTGGATCGGGTTGACGACATTTGGATATAATAGAGCTACCATATTGGAAAGGGCCTTATCTGATGTTATATTTTGATAAAAGACATCCTCTCTAATTTATTTTGACAAAAGACCTCCAAATTTTAAAAATACATATTTTGATTTCCCCCAATTTTTTATAAATTTGAAAATCCAAAATTTTTTCAAATTTTGAAATTCCCGTCCATTTTTTTAGGGATAGAATTTGGGGCTGATCCGCGGCAGATCTACGGTGATTTCATGGCGAACTCAGCGAGACGGTGACGATGGTTTCGTGACGAACTCAACGGAAGAACTCAACGGGACGACGACAGGTAAAGATAGGAGAAGTAAGAAAAAGAAGATATAAGTTTGAAGAGAAAAAGAGAGAAATTGAGAGAAAGAAGATGAAGAGGGGTGACTGTGTTGGTGTTGGACTGTTAAAGGGTTTAAATAGAGTAAATGAAGAGTACACTTGTATTTTCGTATGTTTCGAAAAGGAGAAAAAAGACGAAAGCTATCCCTCACAATAAATTAGAGGAGGAGGTCCTCTGCACAATTTCCCTCTATTGCTCTTAAGATGACTCATTTTTACGTTATCTATGGATATGCTCTAAGATCTCTGAATTTAGCTGAAATAGGAATCAAGCTAGTTGTTGCAGAGGAGTTCCTGAGAAACAGAGAGTGATTGTCCAAATGTTGAAGGATAAACTTAGGATCGCTCAACAAAGAATGAAGGTTCAAACAGACAAATATAGGCCAGAGTGACAATTTTTGGTTGGAGAATAGGTATACTAGAGACTACAACCTTACCGACAACCCTTTGTTGCTCTGAGGAAGAACATGAAACTTTCAGCAAGATTTTACGGTCCGTTTGAAATCATGGAGAAGAATTGATATGTGGCTTATAAGTTGAAGCTACCTGAAACAACTAAGGTTCATCCAATGTTCCATGTATCGTTGTTGAAAAAATAATTTGGAAGTCGTCACAAAATCATCACTGAGTTACCAGAGATCGGAGAAGATGGGAAAGCCCGAGTAGGACTGTTCAAAATTGTGGATCTCCAAGTTATCAAGATGAGAAACCAAGCTGTTGTGAAGTAGTTAGTTCAATGGAACCAGTACGGTGAGGACGACGCAACCTGGGAAGATGCTCTGACATTCAAATCTAAATTTCAGGACATTTCGATACCGGACTTGAGGTCAAGTCCTCTTCAAGGAGAAGCATTGTTAGAGCCTCAAAAATCTCTGGGCTTGAGGTATATGAAGTTGGGCCTCAAAACTCTCGGCCCAAAGGAAGTAAACCCAAGTCAAGGGTCAGGGGTCGTCATTTTTGGAAGGAAACGCGCCGCTGCCGAGAGCATGACTCCGGAACTGATGCAGAGGGACAGGGTTGACTCGTAGGTCTGAGGAAAACTGAGTCAAAAGGGACCTTTCGTTAAGATTGTTTGTATTTGTATTCTCGTTTATGAACCTGCTGCGATGTAATTGAGGTGAAACAAAGGCTTCACAGGTAGCGATGCCTATCTCCGGCCCCGACGTCCTCCAGGAACACAACCCGAATATTCCTGACTTTTGGGCACGTTTCCCAATGGGTTCTAGGTTTTGTAATCTAAACGATTATCAAACCTTTTTTTAATTAGGATTTACAAAAAAAAAAACAGAGGACAGGTCTACAATCTGCTTGAGAATCAAAAAGATTAAAATAACTATAGGCTGGCTTGAGCAGAAAGATGAAGCGTAAGGCCATTTCTAGCCGGTGCCGGTGACGCCAAGGTCTTGTTTATTGTCATCTTTGCCGGCACCGAAGACAGGGCCTCCTTTCCCAGCAGCATCCTCCACCTTGTCCTCTAACTTGTCTATCTGAATCCCTCCAACATCGTCCTGACACCGCAAATCAGTTCTGGTCCGGTTCTCTCCTCCTTGCACTGTTCGATACACCGTCGCTGTCTTGGACTCCTTTGGCTGTGCTCCCTGTGCTCCGGACATGTTTATGCCAATACCCACTTCTCCCAAAACCTGCAATACTGGGGAATTCTCCTCACTTCTCTGTTATAACTATAACACCATCCAACAACAAATACTGAGGATGTGTTCAGCAGTCCATATCATTCCAAGAACACGACACGTACCTCTTTCGGCTCCTCCACAGGGCTTGCACCAGAACGTTGTTATCCATACTGCTGCTACGTGTGATCCATGCATCACAATCACTTTAGCCACGCATGCTTTTCTCTTGAGACACCTGGGGAAGAAGCAAACATAAAAAGGTCCTCCAGCTTGTGCTTGTCCACATTCTATCTGTAAATGTCACAAGTATCCTGATGACACACTACCTAGTTTTGTGCTATTAGTAACCAATGACTTAAAAGGTCAACACCAAACAGAGTAAACGGACAAACACTGTAGCATATGATAAAATGTCCAGATCCTGAGGATCAAATCTTCATGCCAAAACCAATTGTTGTTCAGAGAATGTATTACATTTGCTGGAAGCATTACAGAAAAGAGGAGAATACTACTTATTTTTCCAGGCATGTATCACTTAAATTATGTGGTAGAGTGTCAGCTGCCCCTGAGGTGATATTAATCTTCAAGCAATTCTAGAGCACAAGGTACTAGTTGGCAGGAATAATCTCGTGATATGGTAGGTTGCAATTGCCATATGAGGCTTGTCTGTGATCATTAAAATAAGTAAGGATTAGATTTCAATATTAGTGTGCTTTGACGAGGTCATCATACAAGTACAATGATATAATACTCTTGACGGTGACCACAGGGTAGCGAGAGACTGAATAAGATCGTAAATGGGATCCATGAATGAAACCATATCTGTTGCCGCATTGAAATATTTACCTGATTTAGGAGTAGCATATGCTAACCCCTAGCAGAGAAGTTAGAAAAGCCATGTTGTTTGGTCTTTTGCTCCCGAACTATCCAGCCAAGTCTGATGCATGTGCATCCATGTAAACCCATCTGGTACCTCAGACTGCTAGTGCCAACCACAAATAGGAACGACAAGATGTTACTATGAGATATAGCGAACTAGAGGGAAAAGAGAACACAGCTTTGTGAATAGACCTTTGAGCTTAGTAAGACTGTTGCCAGACAGCATTGCCATTCCTCCCCTACAATTGTTTTTTCCAAAGGTCATAAGAGAAACTGCTGACAAATTACAAAAAGAAATGATGCAAGTAATTCATAAATAGGGAACTACTAAAAACTTTCCATGGTAAACATATTTTCCAAACAAGGTTAGTAATTGTGGGATTTACTGCTGCTGGGGTTAAAATCGCCGGTACCAGAAGCCCATAAAAGTATTCATCTCATCTCGATTGGCGAAGATAAACAACAGCATATAATAAAGTTTTCAACCAATAAAACTCTTCCATCTAATACGTATATTGGTATATAATAGGAAATTATCTCACTCATAGTACAACTCTTGGGAAATGAAGAGAAGAATCAAGCTGTATAACAACCCTGCAAGATTGTGGAAATTGGAGGAATTTTTAACATACTTTCATGAATCAGAGAGGCATTCCCTAAGTACACTTGTATCCTTTTTTCATCATAGATGCCATCAGGGTAAAACTGAAAAACAATTATGGATGATCTGCACTAAAAGGTTTTGAGCTCAATAAGCTTAAGCCAGTAATGAGTTTCACATTTGAATAAAAGTGACAGGTACACCCTATGCATTAATGAGATGAAACAAGACCAGTCTGTAGTGGATAAATACGGGATATAGAAAACGTTTTTTTTAAAGTGGGTAACAAGTGAAATTACACAACAATGGAGCAAATAAAGTCTTACCACATAACTCCCACTTTCTAAATTTCACCAACCATGCATCCAAACCAATCTGAGCTGAAGAAACTTGATCCACCCAGACCCTAAATTTCCTTCCCTGCTTGTCTCCGTAAGTGTTCCACATCATATCTATGCAGTGATGAATGGGTTGTTGAACTCCTGAAGGGTGGACAAATGTACCCGATGGATACTTCAAAATGGAACATGAAGAAAAAAAAAGCAATTAATACATGGGTAATTGGCTAAAATAGAAAAAATATTAAAGGCAGCAAAAATTGAACTGGAGACTAATCGCTGAATATGCAACTTAACACTGATTTATTACAGAATCAACTCATTGCTTTAATGAACTCACCCAAGCCGTTCCTTTATTTGTTGTTTCATCATTAAACCAATAACATCAACTTAATTTTTTTTTTCAATCTTCATAATAAACAATTAATGTCACAAAAACCTCTAGTTTTGGTACAAGTAGCAGAAATTTAGTTGCACCTACATCTGAGTTGGGGATTAAGCAAAGGGAAAGGTTGTAGACTTTTGTATATCCTAAAGTTGGCTAAAAGAAAAAGTACATTAAAATAACACATCAGACTTACAAAAACTGATTTTAGATGTTGTAGATACTGCTCAGATTTCTCAACTTCTGCTCGGCGCCATCTCTCATAGAGCAGATACAGCTTTACTACTTCATGACCGGGATTAAATATATCCACTTTGCATTTTAGAGAGTCTCTAATATCTCTGGGAGAGACATTCGGACCCAAACCAAATGTACCAATGGCTTGTATGATCCCACCTGCACCTCTCTCAGTTGCATGAATTATATTAGGATTGTCCTTTGCATTTAAGGCATGCCACTCCAACAATTCAAACATTGCATTACTAACCTGCACATAGAAGAAATAACCAAAGCTTAGAGCAATAATATCGTTACAAGAGAAATTAAGAATTTAGTAAAGTATGAATTCTTATGAGACCACAAACCATCACGCCATAGACTTCAGGAACAGTGAAGAGTTCAGTATCGTTTCCAGAGTCACCACAGACAAGAGTATTGGTAGGCATTTTTCCGTCAAGCTTTAACTTTCTAAGCAAATATACAAGAGCCTCTCCTTTGCCAGCACCTTGTGGCAGAACATCCAGCGCAATCCCGCTACTATATATGATTTTCACGTCCAGCTGAGCCCAACAGCAAAGAAAATTGATATGGCACACATAATCAAATAAAAAGAAGCTCATGAAACACATTTTGGAACAAAAGAAAGCAAGCATCATCTCACCCCTCTTTTCTTCAAAATTTCAGAGAGAGGATTAATTATTTTCATAGCCTTGTCCATTTCCACATCAAAGCTAACCTTGTGAGGCCGTTGGTTTTCTTGACTCTGAAATTAATGAAACACACCAACATTACAATTAAGCATAAAAGTAACTGGCATTTCATCGAACACCTTGCACGCACCTGAGGAATGAGATCAGGAAACTTGGCAGTCTCCTCCGAGACAATGCTCCTATCCCATTTGTGACTCAAATACTGAGTCCACTCATCATCCGGAACCATCAACTCACCATACGCAATCTCTGTGCCGACGGAGGTGATGGTGATATCTGGAGTCAACATGGGCCTCTTCTTCCTCAGACGCTTGTATGCCTCAGGTGACCTTCCAGTGGAGTAAACCAGCATCGAGTCGTGACGGTAGTAAGCTTCCCAGAGTGAATTGAACCTCAGAAGATTAAGATTCTCTGGGTCGTCATGGTCAACCTGCAACCACAAAGCTGTGAAATCACGTCGATTTACCGATAACGAGCTTGTAATACAGAACCCACCATTGTTTGATCAAGATCGGAAACGATCATAAGACGTGCTGAACCATTGAGCCGATCCATGATTTTGTTTCCACCGGTCTGCGATGATTGAATTGGATGATGAGGAAAATTCAACGAGAAATTCTCTGAGCATCAACAAAAACAAAAACAAAAAACGTTTGGAAAGATATGTGAGAGACCCACCTGATTTTTTGTGAGGAGAAGAAAGGTGTTGTTTCAAGTTTAAGTACCCAAATAGCGATTCCACCAGCAGAGGAACTGCAATTCTCGAGAATTGCTATGTGTAGTTTACGGGATGGCTCTGTGGGATATGAACTCCATTCTTTTATTCTTATTCAGTCTACCGAAGACCATCTACTACAGTCAACTTACATTATTATTTAAATATTCACCGATCAATCACTTTGCTACGTATGCAAAAAAAGTAAATGGTTAAATGTTGAAATTGATTCTTAAATATCGGTCACTGATACTGTACTATTCGATATTTTAAAATAACAAATACAGTATTTTAAGTATTGGTTACACGATTTTGTTAGTAAAAACGGACGGAATATTACATTATTTTAGTCATATGGAGGAGAAATCTATTGAAAACCACTCTTAACATAGGAACTGTGAGAACCAATCATAGCCACACACATTTAAGATCCAACATTCACCATGATGCCACATCATCATCTCAATTCTATCATAGTTTACGCCACTTTCATCTATTCTCACACAAGAAAGGGCATAATTGTAATAGCATGGTGGCATGTGGACAATTGTCCATTTTTTTTTCCACCAATTCACTAATTTAATATTTCCCGTTTTGTTTGAACTCCGATTAACTTCAAACTTGCGCCAATATTTTTCTTTTTTCAAGGGCTTTAAATCAAGATCAGTTATGAATATATTTTGAAGCACAAAAATAAAAATTTATATCAAGGTGATAAAAATAATGTTGAGCGTTGATAAATCTTCACTAATAAATGTTTTATATCGGAGTACCAAACTAGTGTTAAATGTTGATAAAAAAACATGTAATGAGGTAATAATAAACAAATAATGAGGGGATAAAAACCATTTTCAATTTTGATAATAAGTGTGATACACTAGAGTTTAACGTTGATAAAAAAAAAACTTGTGATGAGGTGATAAAAAACACGTAATTCAATGATAAATCTAGTGTTTAGTGTTGATAAAACTGGTGTTCATAAAAAGCACGTGATGAGATGATAAAAATCATGATCAGTTTTGGAGAATGGGGTGATAAAACCAGTGTAAAGTGTTGATAAAAACATGGTAAAGTGTTGATAAACCTATAGCAAAGTGTTGATAAAAATTACCCATATATAATTCCTTTAAAACCTAGCCCCGAAATAAATAAAAATTCGTGCTTCAAAAAAACATGTGATGGGCTGATAAAACACACGTAATTTGGATGATAAACCTAGTGTTTAGTGTTGATAAAACTAGTGTTCATAAAAAGCACGCGATGAGGTGATAAAATCATGACCAGTTTTGGAAAATGAGGTGATAAAACCAGTGTAAAAGTGTTGATAAATCCAGAGCAAAGTGTTGATAAAAATTACCCAGATTTTTTTTTTAAAAAAATCTACCCGAAATAAATTTTTTTTCGTGCTTCAAAATATATTCATGACTGATCTTGATTGAAATCCCTTAAAAAAACAAAACTAATGGCGCAAGTTTGAAGCCAATCGGAGTTCAAACGAAGCGGGAAAAATTAAATTAGTGAATTGGTTAAAAAAATAATATGATAGTTTTACTAAAAAGCTCTTACCACTTACTAAAAAGTGCTGTTTTTTTGCAGTCAACAAGTCAACTACTCAATTGCATCTCATCCATCCATTCCTAAAATGGATGACTTAGATTGGTTATCGCGGTTCCTACGTTAAAACATGGTTCTCACCAGATTTCTCCTCTAGTCATATGATCTCAAGTGTCATGAGAATAAACAACAAAATAGAAAATATAATACACATAACATTTTTTATTGACTTACATGAGCTTGAAAGATGGGGAAATGAGAATTTTTCCACCTAGAATACACCACTAGAAAAGTGCTGTGTAGGAGAGGTTCTGTTGAACTTTGCATAAATTTCTTTTGAATTTTTTGTGTGTGTTGAAGTTATGCCTTCAACCTTCTTCTAAAGCCTCCATTAAGTTATTTATGGGGTTGTCTTCTTCCTTCTCCATGTTGAAAGAGCATGAGCCTTCATGAGATGAACCTCCAAAGCACTTTAAGACAAGGCTCAACATGCATAAGCTGACGGATGAGTTGAAATACACTTGTCTTTTTGCTCCAATTATGCATATGCTCCATTTTTGTCAAGTATGAGATGAAGCAACCAACGATGTGCTTTTGAAGTAATAACTACTTGTTGTAGTTTTTGCAATTTTCATATTATTATTATTTTGAATAATAAATTATTATTATTTTAATTTTTTTTACGGCTAAACCGTATTATGAATAATACATCATACAGAGAAAGATAAATGTGTTATTTTCATCTTTTCATCTTTTTTGTTTTTGTTTTTTTGTTGTTGTTATAATAGAAGCTTACCAATATCAGAATCCTGAGTTCCCAAAGAATGGGGGTTGAGACAACTGCTCCTCATTATCGCCAGCAGGGTTGATTATTCGTGGTTGGGACGTGTCTGACTCAGATCCTTCTTCTGGCGAAGCATTGGTAGAGCTATTGATACTTTGTAGGATTTGTTTTAGAGCATTTTCATACTCCTTTTCGTTTTTGGCTTAAGCAAGCAGTGCATTTGCTCTGGATTTCTGGGTGAGAAATAGAGTTTGTTGATGACCAGCAATGTTCCTAGGTGATTAAGTCCGGGATATATAATCTCTGACTACATCTGATGCTAGGGTTTCGGGATTATTGAATGATGACCACCATTTGATCCGTAACTTTCTTTGGATGAGTGGGATGGTTGTAAAACCCGTCTTATTTTAAAAGAGTAGTATTTTGAAAATGCTAAACTTTGGAGTGGGAAATTGCAACAAGTGTTTTTGGGAAAAGAAGAATAAAAAAAAAGAGGTCTTCTGGACTGGAGATGGAGTTTGGGCCGAATTCGAGCCCAAACCGTACGAGCTCGTCAGGCCCGTGAGTCACACGCGGCCCAACCCTAGCAACAAAAGGGTTGAGCGCCGCTTCAGTGCCACTGTTCGCGCACGATTCTCGAGGAACTTATTCCTCCTCCCGACCCACGCTCTCTCTCGCTCTCTCTTCTCTCGCGAACCAGAGCAAGTCCGGCGACGACACCTCGTTCTCCGGCTTCCCTTCTCCTTCCTTCTCTTCCATCTCCTTCTACTTCTTCAGTATCCACCGCGACCAAACTCAACTCAGAAACCCCCCTTCGCCCCTCTTCGTCTTCGACTCGAAAACCTTGCCGCCGCCTTCAACCGAGCTTCGTCGCCGCCTTCAACCGTGTAAATCAGCCTCGGTGAGTCTCGTCCCGAGCTGGTTCTTCGTCCCCTCGACCCTTCGACTGGAAATCACGAGTCCTCGAACTCGTTTGAGCCGGGAGTGACTGGAGAGGGTCGCCGGAACTCTCTGCTTCCAGATCTGGCTTCCCATCGCCGGCGAGCCTCAACGCCGCCAGATCTGGACGGCAAGGCTCAAGCTCTTCACCGGCCATGTTCCCCTGTCCTATCACCGTCTCTCCGCCCTCCCCATCCCCTTGCGCGAGCTCGCCGGACACCAGCGACGGTGGTCGGAGCACCGAGTGTCGTCGGCGATCTCTTCGGCTCAGGCGAGTCAGGAGGAACTGGGCTGTTGGGCCAGTGATCGTGCCATTGGGTCGGGACACGGGCTTGGGGCCTGGACGAATTTGGGCCTCGGCCTGGATTTGGCTGAGCTTGGGTCCGGGTCAAATATCGGTTCTGGATCCGGGTCAGGCCGGGTTCGGGTCGGGCTCGGATCAGGACCAGACCTGAGGCTGGATCAGGTCTGGAGCGGGTTCGGACTCGTATCCGGGTCGGGTCCGGGTCACAGAATTAATTAATCAATTAATTAATGAATTTGACTTAAAATTGGTAATTTAAAGACGTTTAAGACGTTCCGAGGATTTTGGACACTTGAGAACTGATTGGACCGTTTATCTGTTAAACCCAGACTGGACCTTGCCCGAGGACTTGGATTTCGCCCGAGAAGACGGAGTTGGCCCGGTCGTCAGCAGCTAGGAGTATTATTAGAGGAAGACCACAAGGTAGGGGAAATACTAAACTCCTCATGCAATTCAATACTTAGTATGCCTATTAGGTTAATAAAATCGGAAAGGTCCTAGAATTGCATATAGGATGCGAATAACTAGAATAATCGTCTATCAATTACTAATAACCAGACGTGTCTAGTATGCATGCATAGGATGTGAAAAAATAGTTTAACTCGCTTTCTATACTTGGGAAATTGCTTTACTGGTAGAGAGGTCGTGATGAGCCCTCGGATTAGTTGTGTTTGCCTCACATGCATTGTCTGCTTAGTTTAAGATAAATTAAGGGTCGAACGAAACTAGATAAATTGCATGATTGATTGATAGAATGAATGCTTGATTGATATAATGAATGCTTGAATGATTGAATGATTGAATGGATGATCGAGTATGACTGATTGTGCCAAATGGTATGATCAGGTGATCGATGTACCATTGGAACGTGATTGGTAAGTATGATGGTAAGTGTGATTGTGGGTATGAATCCCCTGTGATATGTATTGGTGAATGCTCGAACTTCTAAGTTTGATTGTGCAATTTGTTGACATGTTGGCCTCTTGTGTCTGGTTAATTGATCCTGCGGGATATTGGTTGTGGACCCTGCGGGGCATTGGTTAATTGATCATGCGGGATATTGGTTGTGGAGCCTGCGGGGCATTGGTTAATTGATCTTGCAGGATATTGATTGGTAGACCCTGCGGGGCATTGTTGGGTTGATCCTGCGGGATATTGATTGGTAGACCCTGCGGGGCATTGGTTGGTTAATCCTGCGGGATATTGATTGGTAGACCCTGTGGGGCATTGGTTGGTTGATCCTGCGGGACATTGATTGAAGGACCCTGCGGGGCATTGGTTGGTTGATCCTGCGGGACATTGGTTATTGGACCCTGCGGGGTAGTTGAATGGTTTACCCTGCGGGGAATGGTTACTTGAGATTCACCCGAGTGTATGCGTCTTGCGGGAGCATTACCTTGGTTCCCTATGACACATGGTCCCTTGGGGGCATTTCCGAGAATCCCGACGATAAGCGTCCCTAAGGGATTGTTACCGGTAGCCCGATGTATGTGCCTCCTCTGGACTGAGGGAAAATCTGATATGACACGAATACTCTTGTGGATCGGAGTATGGGATCCGACGTGACACAAAGAGTATTGTGGATCGGAGGGTGGTGACTTCATGTCCCACGACATTACTTAAACGCTCTCTCTCCTATTGATTGTTAATAAATGCATTGTTTACTTTATTTTTTATGATTGTTACTGGCTCTTCGAAAACGTTAAATACTCGCTTTATTCTCATATTTCAACATCTTCTTAGTTCTCCGTATCATTGAGCCCGAACGAAATTGTGAATTTCTATTTATTAAACTTTAAGACCGTTATCCTTAAGAATGTGATATTGTTCTTATCTGACCTATGTTATAATATCATTTTGATTAAAAGTATTAATTGTGATATGTATTGTCATGCTTAAGCTATTTATTACTAAATTGGAGGTTAAACTGTTTATCTATTTTCCCTACTGAGCGTAAGCTCACCCCTATTTGTTTTATTGACTGTTCTTACAGGCGTACTTGTTGAGTAGTGGACTCGAGGCTCGGGAGCTTCTGTGGGCCCGGGTGCTTTGGTCTTTAGAGACGATTATGGTTCTATTTTTGGTTACGAACCTTATGTTTAAAGAATTTATTATGTAACTTTTACTTGAGATATTTTGATGGAAACTAAACTTGGAGAGTTATAGTGGATTTGAGACACTTTTGTAGTTACATTTTGTATTATTTTCAAGTCACGTCCCGAGTCCGGTCAATACCGGATTTGGAGCGTGACAATTTGGCATCAAAGTCTGGTTTCATCTGAAACTGGTTTCATTTTGAACGTGTTTTCAAAACCTCAGACCGACGTCAATTAGGTGGGTAAAGTTAGGTGGTCTAAGTCGTGGTACTCAGTGACGCAATTTGAGGCGTAGAGTTGGAACGGCGCGAGTCTTGATTGTTTCAATGTTTGTTTAAGTTTGAATCTTATATATTACGATGATTGCATTGCTTGAGTGGTATCCTTGCCCTATTGGCTGTAAGTTACAGTGATCGGTGAAGCCGAACGGTTGAGATCGGGATTGGGTTGACGAGCAATGATCGAGCCGTTATAAATTAATTGTTGAGTAAATCATTTGTTAAGTATGATTGTTAATTTGAGTTTTTTTTGTGTGGTGTGTTGTGGCAATATTGTGAGTTGCTAAGCTAAGATTGTACTATGACTGTTTTGATATGTTCCTCTTTTATGGGTGATCTTCTGTTAAGGTGTGCCCACCTTCCGACTAGAAGTCAGTATAGAGTGCTACGATTCTGTGATAAGGTGTACCTACCTTCACTTCTGCAGAAAAGGTCTTAAGTGACTAAGAGATGCAGTCACCTAAGTTCATCAAATGGTTGCCCAAGTGGTTAGGTGACCGAATAGCGGTGGCCCAAGTTCAGTGGCCTAAGGGGGGTGGCCCAATTTCTAAGGCGATTGATCAACGTATTTGGTCACTCAAGTTCCAAACTTGGGTGACCGAAGTATTTGGTCTCGCAATTTTACTTGGGTGGCCGATAAATATGGTCTCGTTAGTTTTCTTGGGTGACCGATACAATTTGGTCTCGTTAGTTTTCTTGGGTGACCGATATAATTTAGTCTCGTTAGTTTTCTTGGGTGACCGATATAATTTGGTCTCGTTAGTTTCTTGGGTGACCGATACAATTTGGTCTAGTTAGTTTTCTTGGGTGACCGATACAGATTAACCTAGACCACTTATTATGTTTGGTCACCTAAATACTAAAACAGATTTAAAAAAAATGTTTCAGAAAATATTACACCCAAACATGCATTACCTGTATTAATTCAATTTCAACAATCTAACATGTCCCATAAGTCATTCAGCAAAAACATAATCCTAATCCCATTCAAAAAGCATAATCATAATCCCTATTGTATTAATACAATTTCAACAGTCTAGCATGTCTCATAATTCATTCGGCAAAAGCATAACCTTAACCCCATACAAAAGCATAACCATAATCCCACAAAAGCATAATCTAGCTACGTGAACGAAAGAAGTTTCCAAATTTAATCTAAGTGAAATGACCTACCGCCATGTCCTGACGAGAGTCCTGAAACGCCATGTCCCGGTGAGAGTCCTGAAATGCCATGTCCCGACGAGAGTCCTGAAACGCCATGTCCCGGCGAGAGTCCTGAAACGCCAAGCCTTGGCGAGAGTCTTGAAACGTCATGTCCTGGCGAGAGTCCTGAAACGCCCTGCCTCGATGACGATCCTGCAACATGGCCTTGCATAGACAATATAATAGCCTTTAGTTCTGCTGTCTCGGCCGCCTGTTGGGCCGCCTGTTAAGCGAAGATTGCCTCAAACTGCTTCAACTGATTCTTCACTTGCGCTAGCTCCTCAGAGGTCTGCGAGGATGAGCTACTCGCAAGACCCGCTTCCCTCGGCGTTGGAACCTTGACCTTCTTCCCAAGTCCCGGCTGGAATCGTCCTTTTTGCTTGCCTGCTACTTGGCGGATAACGTCCATCTCTTCAACTTGAGGAAGTCTGTATGTAGATGGGTCATCGCCTTCTTTGGCCTCATGTGAAGGACGTAAGACGTCCAACTTTTCTGCAAGTTTAGTTTTAGCATCTTGCTGAGAAAATCAAAAATTGAAAATGTAATCAAATTTATATATTGAAAATCAAATACAATAATAAAACAAAAGTATAAAGTTTAAAAAACTACCACAAGTGTCACGTTGTACTTGTTTTTATCTTTCTCTTTCGTATATACATTTATCAGAGTTTGGACGAGCGGCGCCGAGCAAAACTTATCTTTGTATAACTCGCGTGCCCGTATCTCGAACGTCTTACTTCCGGAATGGTGTGAAGTTAATAAGCGCTTGCGAGAATTTGTCCCATCTTCGCTATGTTTCTACCATTTGCAATTTAACAAAACATGGATTGATACAATATATATGTATATAAATATAGGGATACTATTTATTAAAAACCAATTATTTAATACAAACTAAGAACTAATTATAGCCATAGGATTACAATAAATGGATGAATGAGATTAAACATCTTAATAACGACATAGATGTAAATAAATAAAAATTTAAATACATTTAAGACTTTTTAAATAGGGATAAAAATTCTGATTTTTATAATGCGCAATTACTATAGTGTCAGTGTAGCGTTACTGTAGCAAATTAATTGTTTCATTTGGATGAACTGAATGTTTCATCTGTTGTTTTCATATCCGATGGAAGTGTTTCATTTGGTTGAACTGATTGTTTCATTTGTTATTTTCCATACTTAAGCGTTTCATTTTCTACTTTCCAGATTAAAAAAGAGTTTGATTTTACTGAACCAAATGTTTCATTTGAAACTAATGTTTCATTTCCACTATTTTGAATTTTCATCTCATCGAACTCGATGTTTCATTTCGTTGAACTCGATGTTTCATTTTTCTAAATATGATATTTCATTTGAAACTAATGTTTCATTTTTGCTATTTTGAAGTATCATCTCATCGAACTCGATGTTTCATTTCGCTAAATATGATATTTCATTTGAAACTAATTTTTCATTTTCATTATTTTGAAGTTTCATCTCATCGAACTCGATGTTTCATTTCGTGGAATCCCGTATTTCATTTGGCATAACTCATTTTCGTGGATTGATCTTTCGTTTCGTTGAGCTTGATATCTTAAACCGTAGAATTTGGTGTATCATTCAACAGAACGTGGAGTCTTATTTGCCTCGTTTCAATTGCCTGAAACATATTGGACGAATACTAAAATCATACACAAAAGTCTGAAATCATTAACAAATAATCTTTTTCCATCACACATTTTAATCTAAACTCACTATTTATAATGTGAATAAACTTCACACCCAAATTGCCTGAAACATATTGGTCGGATACTAAAATCGTACACAAAAGTCGGAAATCATTTAACAAATAATCCTTTTTCATCACACATTTCAATCTAAACTAACGATTTATAATGTGAATAAACTTCACACCCAAATTGCCTGAAACATATTGGACGAATACTAAAATCAGACACAAAAGTCAGAAATCATTTAACAAATAATCTTTTTTCATCACACATTTTAATCTAAACTCACAGTTTATAATGGGAATAAACTTCACACCAAAATATAAGAAAAATAATTTATGTTCATGTCTAAAATAATTGAGATTTTCATACCCAAAAGCATCACGAAATGAAAACGAACATGAAATTCAATCAAAATGAGAAATCAATGTTTTGAATTTTCCATAAATTAAACCAAATAGGATAGATGATCCAAAATTTAAATCAATGTCCAGAGCCTGTTGTGATCATCAACATCGACCCATAACGAGTGCACCGACATAGAATCACGTCGGAAAGCATGAAGCTTGGGTATCGAAAGTGACGGAATCGCGACGACACATTTCCTAATCCGCAACAGCTAGGATCATTTTAGAGATCTGGAAACCGTGTTCTAGTGCGACCTCCTCATTCCTAGAAACGCGGCGATGCACGCATACTTTACTCCTCCTTGCAAGTGACGACGGTAGTGGAGGAGATGAACGGAGATAGGGTCCGCGTTGCCAACCAGAGTCGCCAGATCTACGAACTAGGCAGTGAACTCCGGTTTTGCTAACTTGGCGGGGACGAACGACTAGGATCTGCGGTTGGAACCACCAAAGCCTTCCGCCTGAGACGCCGACGTAGAGCAGAGGATGGGAAAGAGGAGACGGTAGGGCGGGACTATTTGTTGTTGCGGTCAAAACTGCGATGTTGTTGAGGTGTTATGGTGACGAGCAACTGACACAAAATTTATGAAATGAATCAAATTAGTACTCGTTTAGGGTTTAGATTAGATGAAAAGGTAATTAGAATTACGAATATACCCTTTTAAAGTGAGGAATGACCATTAAATTTTTAACTTTATCAATAATTACAATGAACTGCCATTTTGATCTGGTCCACTAATTCCAACAGATCTAATGACTACAAATAGTTTCTAGTTTCTATTAAACTATATAGTTTTTATTATATAGCTAGTCTATATATATAACATAATGTATATGTAAGAGTAAATACCTTAAAGTCAGTGGAATCAAAGCACGAAAGAAGCCATCGAAATTGGTATTCGCGATCTAGAAACTCTTGCGGGGTAGGAATAAATGGATGCGGGTCATCTTCGGTCTTGTGATTCCTCCCTCCATTTATTTATTTTGTGCTTCCAACCATTGAAACGCTCCCTGCCTTTAGAGTCTATCCAAAAACACAGAGGTTTACACTCGTAGTCGATCTCGTACATACACTACATGAAGACAAGATAGCTCAAACAGGAGTAACAATAGTAAAACATATAAAAAAATCAAATGTTGCATATTGTAATTAATGTACTTACGTCAAGCTGAGAAAATAGTGCAATAGTACAACCCTTGTCCGTTTTCGGAAGCTTGCTCCATTTGATGTAGTTCATCGAGACGAACTCCCGAACGATCGACCCGATGTTAATACGATCTCGGGAGGTGCAACAGTCGTACATAGTGGCTCATTGAGGTCTGCATTATAGTTCATACGAATCCTAGAGTTAGGAGGAATTTTTTTCTCGGTCATCCTCGTAGAGACCGTTCCTCTACGACCACCACCTTTTTTCTTCGTGTTTGTCGCCATATTCAACCGCTCAATACTTAAGGCATCCTTTTCAACTTCATCCCGATTGCGGATGCTTGGGGCGACTTTCTGAACAGCAGCACTGATGGACGTCGCCTCATTAGGACTACTAGACAGCGCATGTATTCCCGGCCAAGTGGATACATGAGTGGAAACGGGAGTAGAAGCGGGAGTGGACGAGTCAGGAGTCCCGGAGACCATCGAGATGTTCCTGCCAGCCATATAGGCGGATTTTCTTGACATCCTGAATTCAACACACAAAACAACAAATGTAAAGTGGATGATCAATTAAAAAACCAAACAAAGATTATTCAATGTATGAGAAGAAACAGTACACCTCAGTCTAAACAATGTTGTAAAAGAGTATAATAATATAATCTATCCCATTTTGAAGATAGAAGAAAAAAACATTTAGCCTATATGTGCTGGAACAAATAGTACACCTCAGTCTAAACAATGTTAATCATGTTCTTCAAATTTAGAATATAAATCAATGACTATAAAAGGGGAACATTTAAAGAATTCTATTCAATACACTTGACTGGAAGTACAGATAAACTAAACACAACTTTAATTTAGTATAAAGTTATAGATGGTTGGACAATGTATTGGATTTAATACTTGAGATTAAAAAAAGTTAAATAATAATATTGGTGGTTTAGATGGAATGCAATCTGGTGGCGTGATTGTACAATAAAATTCCATCAAATGTTATTGTTTTAAAAAGAAGAGTTTCATCAAATATTTAATACAATTTTTATTCTACCCATGACTTATACGGGTCATACCCTACCCAAGTCAATTGCACCAGATTTAACCTAACCTATTTCGTTTCCTCTTTGTCTCTGTTGCAGCGCCGCTCCTTGTTCTTTTTTTTTTCCCTTTTACTCTATACGTACATATTTCTTCTCTTTCTTTCTTCTATTTGTTATGCAGGTTTTACTTCTTCTATATGTTTGCTTGTTGTTTGGATTCGCCTATTTTTTTTTCCTTTTTCCTATGTCTCATCTCATCATCTTCTTCTCCCCTCTACCCCATTTGTGAATCGGGAAAAACCTTTAAAGGCTCTTCATACTCAAACCAAAACAGACAGATACAACAACACTAGACAAGCTAAACCAAAAGCAACCCATGACTCGTGAATGCTCTATTTAGTTCCCAAAAGCAACCTATGAAACATTATCTTAAAGCTCGGATGATGTTGAGCTCTGATTTCTCGGAAACCAAATAGGAAGTATCGATGTAGTTCCGAATCAAACACAAAAAGCACAGCAAAATAAAAAAAATATGAGAACAAACTTCCATACCTGTAAAGGGCGGCGAACGGAGGAGATGAAGGTGAGGGAGGCGGACGGAACCAAGGAAAGCGAAAATGGGCACAAAATAGAGAGGGAGGCGGACGGAACCAGGAAGAGAGAAAGTGGGCACGAAATAGAGAAGAAGGGAAGTGAGAAATCAGATTCAACTTTTAACCTAAATGAGGAACTTGAGAGACAAATAGTATCAGTCTCCCAAAATAGCTTGGGTGACCAAATTAATTCAGACGCCTAGGTAAAAAATAAAATAAAAAATAACGTATATAATATATATAATTTATATTTTTATATTGAATAGTTTTTTCATGACCTAATACAATTTTTGAATGATCGTATATACAAATAACATATTAAATTAAGTAAAAAATAGGTGGGAAGAAGAAAAAAAAACAGAGGATTTGTTCTCTGTTTGAGATCTTGGGTGACCCATTTTGGATTTAGTCTTTTAGAGGAGAAATCAAATACAAACCATGTCTTAACCTAAAAACTAGAGAACCAATCTAAGCCATCCATTTTAAGGATGGATGAGATGCAATTGAGTAGTTGACTTGTTGACTGCAAAAAAACAGCACTTTTTAATAAGTGGTAAGAACTTTTTAGTAAAACTATCATGTTATTTTTTTTTAATCAATTCACTAATTTAATTTTTCCCGCTTCGTTTGAACTCCGATTGACTTCAAACTTGCGCCACTAGTTTTGTTTTTTAAGGGCTTTAAATCAAGATCAGACATGAATATATTTTGAAGCCCGAAAAAAAATATTTTGGTGTTGATTTTTTTTTAAAAAAAAATCTGGGTAATTTTTATCAACACTTTACATTGGTTTTATCACCTCATTTTCCAAAACTGATCATGTTTTTATCACCTCATCGCGTGCTTTTTATGAACACTAGTTTTATCAACACTAAACACTAGGTTTATCATTCAATTACATGTGTTTTATCATCCTCATCACATGGTTTTTTTGAAGCACGATTTTTTTTATTTATTTCGGGGATGGTTTTTAAAGAAATTATATCTGGCTAATTTTTATCAACACTTTGCTCTTGTTTTATCAACACTTTACACTGGTTTTATCAACACTCTACACTTGTTTTATCACCCCATTCTCCAAAACTTATCATGATTAATTTATCACACTTATTATCAAAATTGAACATGGTTTTTATCACCTCAGTACATGTTTTTATCAACATTTAGCACTAGTTTGATACATCCGATATAAAACATTTATTAGTGAAGATTTATCAACACTCAACATTGTTTTATCACTCTGATATACCTTTTTATTTTCGTGCTTCAAAATATATTCATGATTGATCTTGATTTAAAGCCCTTGAAAAAATAAAAATATTGGCGCAAGTTTGAAGCTAATCGGAGTTCAAACGAATCGGGAAATATTAAATTAGTGAATTGGTGGAAAAAAAAATGGACACTTGTCCACATGGCACCATGCTTTTACAATTATGCCCTTGCTTGTGTGAGAAAGGATGAATTGGCGTGAGTTTGGGTGAAATTGGGGTGATGATGTGGAATCATGTGGAATGTTGGATCTTAGGTGTGTGTGGCTAAGATTGGTTCTCTAGTTTTTAGGATAAGAGGAGTTTGTAGCCGATTTCACCTCTAGTCTTCTAAGTGACTTCTTGAATTGAATTTTTTAAACACAGTCTGTAGTTTATTCTTGTTTCTAAAACTAAATCACCTTCAAATTAAACATATAATTATATTACGATCGTTGAACCATATCCTTACACATTACAAAGTATAAATATGAAATTATTTGGTTAATATTCTTCATTAGACGATCTCATCGACTAATCATTAAACTCTTCTTCTTCATCATAGACGATCTCTCGTCATCATTAAACTCTTTTTCATTGTCATCAGAAGTATCTTCCATTGCTTCAACATCGTCAGGATACATCTCATTGTCACCGTCATCGGTATATGGGATATCATCAAGTTCGGCGATAACCAATGGTGGAATAGAGGAAGGCTCTTGGTAAGGATCGTCCACATTGTACAAAATTGGTATCGGAACTGTGTCGATCGAGTCTGAGTTATATATTCCTCGTTGTGCCATCTTGTTCACGACCTTCCACCGTCCACCCATGTTCGGATCATCGACGTAGAATATCTGTTGAATCATATTAGAATTATAACAACATTATTTTACAAAAAAAAATATTGATGAAAATAGTACCTGTTTGGCCATAAGCGCGAGACAATAAGGATCATCTTTATAACAACCTGTGTTGGTATTTACAGATACCAATCCACGATCTTTTTTCATTGTTTCCATATTAAACCACCAACATTTAAACAACACCACCGACATCCCTGAGTAGAGAAGTTCAAGAACGTATAATAAAACACCGTAATATTCCTTCCCTTTGTCGTCCACAAGCATAAAACCACTGTTTTGTGATTTTCTTGCCCTATCTCGTTCTTCGCAAAGGAATTTTACGCTGTTCACAATGCATTGTGCATACACGTTCATTTGTTTGATACCATTGCTCAGGAGATATATTTCCCGACGTTCTCTTTCAAGACCTACCATCTGAGAATTAATAACTTGTTAATTAATTAACTAAATAAAACATGTAAATAAAAATATGAACTTACAGAATTCTGGAATGTCGTGTCGAAAGTCGCAATTCGATGTTGCATAGACCCCCCTGGAAATTCCATTTTGTACAAAATTTTAAATTGTTGCATCGTACCCTTAGCACCTTTACAGTTCTGCACGACCGTCCAATGCGTGAGGTGTTTTTCAAAGGTTTGAAATGGTCTGAAATTCCAGTCTCGAATTGACGGCGTCACCAGAGAGGAAACAACTGAAATATTCCACTCTGACCTTGCGGGTTCATCTGTGTTCAAATTTTGTTTATTGAGGTATTGATTGATGAATGTTGTACATTGATGATCAATGTATGCTTCCGCGATGCAACCCTCGGGATAACGGGAATTACGAACCCATTTTTTGTAATAACCTAGTTCCCTACATTAAATAAAATAATTCATTAGTAAACACGCATACACAACTGAAATATATCATATATATATATATATATATAATTAATATACCTTTCAATGGAAAACATCCACATGTAATGTACGGGTCCGGTTTGCAAGATTTGTACTGGAAGGTGTTTGCATAAATGGAGCATGATAGTGTGGAATGAGGGAGGAAATATCATCTCCAGCTTACAGAGAATATCTATAATCTCGCCCTTCATCTTCTCTACTCGCGTCTTTGATATCTCTCTTGAACAGAGGGTTTGGAAGAAATTTGCAAGCCCGCATATCACTGTGGCCACGTGTGGTGCCACATATCGACGTATTATAATAGGAAGTATACATTGAAGTAAAACATGATTGTCGTGAGTCTTCAGTCCTAAAAACTTCTTGTGTTCCAACATGACCTTGTTTCTCAAGCTTCCTGCATAACCTGATGGAAAACGTACTGATCCAAGCCTCTGAAGCACTTCACCACATTTCTCAGGCTTGACCGTATAGTTCGCATATGGTATGAAAGTCTTCTTTCCGCTCGTCTTGGGCCATAGATCTTTATGCACATCATTTGCCTCCCACATTTTCCTGGCTTTCAAGTCATCCTTCGTCTTTCTAGTTATGTTCAACAATGTTCCTACAAAATTGTCACATACATTTTTTTTCAATGTGCATCACGTCTAGTGCGTGTCTTGTCTTCAATGACTTCCAATATGGGAGATCCCAAAATATCGACCTATGTGTCCAACACGACCTTTTTTTTTCGGTTTTAGGAGCAAACCTTGGATTCAATGATTGGACGGGATACTGTTCAGCCATTACTTCATTGTATACGAACTCACCTGAAGGTACGGGCTTTGTTACATTCTTCTCTTCTTTTCCATCGAATTTTTTTTGTCCTTGCGGTGTTTATGCCTAATTGGCAAGTCCTTCCGCGCCCCATAGTAATATGTCATGTTGTGACTGTGTCTAGCATCAAGGTCATTAAGACATATCAAACATGACTTGTAGCCCTTAGTCTGAATTCCACCCAACATCCCTAAACCAGGGTAGTCGCTAATGGTCCATAAGACTGCAACTTGCATCTTGAATGTCCTGCATCGAGATGCATTGAAGGTCATGTTAGTCTTAGTGCCTGTAGTTCAATCCTAAATGTCCAAATGTATATATCATCGTTAGCAATAAAATTAAAGCGGCTTTATATTACTTATGTGTTGGAGTAATATATCGATGTGTGCTCTGATCTATGCCCACCATGCGAATAGAACCATAGATCGAGATAGATCACACTCGATGAGTCCCTAGTCAACAAAGCTTCACTAGAAGCGACTAGTATGAAAGATGGCTCTTTATGGCTTACGTTCTGTTAGTCATTGGAATGGGATTCCGGAGTCTGATCATAGATATCATGTGGGACATGATATTGGACGACCCGCCCTGAATATGTGCCATTGATTAAGTCATGAACATATTCAGTGTTGTAGCTTGTCATGTATCCTTAGACCAAGGAGTCTTTGTGATCGCTATGTAGTCAACAACTGAGTTTGACCTGAGCCTAACGTTGTCCGTAACAGGGCTTCCATAACGGCCAGGATTGGCTTGGGGACGGGCTACATGAGTGACACGAAAGGCGGCTAAGGGATTTATCCCACATACTGAGGTATGGGAAAGATATCGGTTCTCGGCCGCTTGATTGAGAGTGACTGAAAGAATAGCATGGCCATGCACATGATACTGGGTATCATATCTTCAGTCATCTCACATATCAAGGAACGGTGATTGAGAATAATAAGGATGACGGCTCTATGCCTTATCTCAATCAGGATATCGGAGATAAAAGGATAATGACAGGGACGACGGGAAGGTTAGAATCGACAGGGTCGATTCGCTATGCAGTGTCAGGCAATACTAAAGTCTCGTTAGTTGCCACTTAAATAGGATCAAGTAAAATGAGATTTTACGTTGATCTATTGACATGCATAAACCTAAGGGTCACACCGGAGGATGAAACTCATTGACACATTTATGGAGAATGGCCAAAAGGGAGTTGTCTCGGGACATGACCAAAATTGGGTTTTGGGTCATGTCCCCGTAAGTGAATATGACTTTACGGATCGAGACAAGGCTTGGAGTCTTGGGATTGATCGCGTCAGATAATGTTGGACATTTCCGGTATGAAAGGCTTGGAGGCGATGAGCGAATCACGGGACCTCGTTGGAAATGGCCACGGGCCATGTTCCAAGAGGCCCATGAAAGGCCCATGCAACTAAGGCCCATGGAACTAATTAATCAAGTCTTGATTAATTAGTACTAAGTAAGCAAGACAAGGATTAAGGTGTTGGTGATTCACCACCTAACCCAATCTTGTCCTGCCATACTTTGTCATATTTACACCTTACTTGTCATCATGCTTGTCTCATGCCTTTAGTTGGACAAGTATGGGGTTTGTTATGTTTAAGTCATCTTTTTTTAACATAACAAACACAAGACAAGAATAGAAAACACAACTTCTCTCCCCCTTCCCTTGCAATTTCGGGTTTGGCAAGTTTCCACCTCCATTTTTGTGTTCTTGAGTCCTCAAAGAGAAGAACTATGTGGCTTTGATTCTCTTGTGGATACGTAGGCGTCTTGGAGACTCAAGCCAATCATTCGTTAACCGGTGTTCTTGTATTGGTAAGAAATAGTGCTGAATTTTTCTCTTGTGAATCCATTCTTTGTTAGTTGTTTCATGGTTTAATCGTCTCTTGGTTTTCATTGATTTTCCGATGCGAGTTGTTTCATCTCCAACCATACCTCGAGACCCAACAGGTCACTACCCCATCTCTCCACAACTCATTCAACTCTTCAACCAGTGGTCTCATTAATATATTCAGACACTTCCCAGGCGACTTAGGACCAGATATCAAGAGCGTTAAGATGTTAAAATCTTTCTTCATGCACAAGTCTGGAGGCAAATTTAAGGAATCACTACAACGGGCCTCATGCTATATGGCACAACATTTCCACCAAATGGACTAAACCCTTCAGTCGCCACTGCAAGACGCACATTACCATGTTCGTTGGCGAATCGTGGATATTTCTTGTCGAAATCCTTCCAAGCTTCACCATCAGATGGGTGTTTCAACATATCTATGTCATCCTTCCTTTCCTTGTACCACCTCATTTTTGCTGCAATAGAAGATGAACTGAACAACTTTTGCAATTGTGGTGTGATGGGGAAGTAACTAACAGTCTTCTTCGCCTTCTTTTTTCCATTCCCGTCTATCTTCTCATACCGAGACTTCAAACAAATAGGGCATGTATCTATTTCTTCATCAATATCAAATAGGTAGCAACCATCTTCACACGCATCGTACGTTACATAACCTATCCCCACTTTCTTCAACACTTTCTTTGCATCTTGGAGTGATTCTGGATACTCGTTCGGATGAGGAAGATTTTTCCGTTGCAACACACATAAGTCATCAAAAGCTGCATTTGTTATTTTATGTCGTTCCTTGAATGCCATCAATTCCATAATGGCGGTCAATCTATTTTGTGTGCTTCCATTGTATAACGGTGTTTGGTGATCTCTCAACATTGTAGTATACCTGTCGGTCGCTTCCATTGCAATTGAGTTATCAACATCATCAATACCATCATCTTCCTCAATAAGTTCATCCATTTGACCACCACTACGAAATGCACACACATCTTCCATAAACTCTCTTGCTGGATCATACCAGATTTCTTCAGTCGGAGGATTAACCATATTACTTGATGAAGCACAATGTTGTAAACTTTCTAATCTTTGTTCTGCTAACAAACGTGTGCGCACTTCACCATGAAACTCCCATACGTTGTATGATCGCGTAAATGCATGTTTTTCTATCAAGTGCTTGTACATTTCCTGAATAGATAGGTGATACTGGTTCGTACAGCTATTACATGGACACCTGTAAGTTCTCTTACCCTGAGCATTAATAACTGGGACACACTTCGTATTTACATGTTCAAGAAAGTTGAGCACACCAGTTTGATACGCAATACTGTCTTTACGCAAGCCTATCCAGCTTTTATCCATTTCCTAATTAATTAAAAAATAAAGGTAATAATATAAATTTCAAGATAATATTAAATTGCATCATATAATTAAAACTATAAACAATAAATCATTTCTTACATAATTCAAAAAATAATATTAATTTCTACACAATATTAATAAATAAATTACATATCAAGAAATATATATATTTCTCATGTCATTTATATTCAACAAAAATTTTAAACACAATTTCATATTTCTCACACTTAACAATATTAATATACATAAAAACAACAAAATAATCAAGAAATTAAGAGACAAAGTATATACATACCACGATTTTGGCTTGCAAATGAGTGAAAGTATATCAACACCAATATGTAGATCCAACTTTTGAGAAAGAAAGTGAGTTTTTTTTTATAGAGAAAATGGTGGTTCAGAGAGGAAAAATGGTTGAAATCGAGTTTAAGAGAAATAAGAAGATATTGAAAGGTAGGTAAGCCATTAATGTTTTGGTTAATGGTGTCAGGACATTTGAGAGACCAATTACTATTTGGTCCCCTAAGTGAGAACTTAAGCGACTATTTGATAACCGGTCACCCAAGGGATGCACTAGAGCGACTGGATGTACGTTAGTCACCCAAGTAGGCACTTAGGTGACTGATTCGGGCGGAGTCACCCAAGTACTCACTTGCATGACTAAATATTTTTTGGTCTCCCAAGAACTTAACTTGGGTGACTACCAAATAAAATCGGTCACCCAAGACACTTTCTGGTGTAGTGCTTCCGACTAGGAGTCGGTAAAATGTGCTATTATTCCGTGCTATTGTCAATATTGAGGTGTGCCTACCATCCGAATAGAAGTCGGTAAAACGTGCTCAGATTTTGTA
The DNA here is from genome assembly GCA_963921825.1 of Erodium maritimum. Lineage (NCBI taxonomy): Eukaryota > Viridiplantae > Streptophyta > Magnoliopsida > Geraniales > Geraniaceae > Erodium > Erodium maritimum. The sequence continues at coordinate 28,857,085 of OY997591.1, read as the reverse complement.
ATAAGGTGTGCCTACCTTCCGACCGAGTGTCGGTAGAACGTGTTGTGATTCTGTGATAAGGGGTGCCTACCTTCCGAATAGGAGTCGGTAAAACGTGCTAATGCCAATGACAAGGTGTACCTACCTTCCGACTAAGTGTCGTTAAAACGAGCTATGAACCGTGGTAGGGTGCGCCTTCCCTCCGACCGAGTGTCGGTAAATAATGCTATAGCCGTGAGGTCCGACACGTTAAGGGAGTCTTGTTATGTGTGGATTGCTAATGAATTATTGCGTGATCGCTATTGCTTCACTTATGTGTATGATTTGGATGTTATTTGAGTAAAGGGTAGAAACCCGAGTGGTATTGGCAACATCTCACTGTTGAGTGTACTTTTGTTGGTTGTGGGAACCTGGTGTGCTGAATGTCGTGCGAAACTGATTAGTAAATGTCCCGTTTAAGCGGATGGTTAGTGGAAAATACGAATAGGTCATGCCGAAATTTCTGTGAAACTGAAGTGTTTGAACTATCACGGGCTGACTCAGGGGCGCCACTGTAGTCGTGCGTGATAGAGGGATGTCAAGTGGTTACAACGGGATTCGGGACGCCTGAATCGGGTTGTAATGACGCGATATCGACATGAATGTATAAGAGAAAGTAAGGTGTTGAGATTTATGAAAAGAGTTGGGACTTATGAGAAAGAAATTAAGGATATGAATTGTGGAACCATTGTGTTATGATTTGAACCCCACGTGATGGGAAGATACCCGACCGAGGTAGATACCGGTCTGGTATATTGAAAGTGTGATTGTTTGAAACTATACCTCCTGTGGGAGTTGATTGAACTACTTGCTGGATTTCATTACTTGCTTGATGTTGTGAGACACACAAGGTGCGGAATTCTTTGTCTATATAAATATTATATATGACTATACTACGTATGACTATACTACATACTATCGATCCAAGTAGGATCCCTTTAAGAAGCATGAGAACGTCCCTTTATGAAAAATCGAACCACTTGAGTTAAATTGAATTACGAACACTTACGTTATAAATGCAACGAGTACATGAGATGTCCCGTGTTTACATCCCGAGAGGGACCAGAAGCCGCCCAACTGTGGGGCAGAGCCAGACATCAATTGTCGGGCAGGCAAGGGCAGCGAGTGCCCAGGGTGCTACTTCTACAGAGCACCAGAGTTTTGAGGGTGGACCGTCAGGGTTACCACCTAGAGTTCCTCCAGTCGCAGAGCCGACTCAGGCGGCCCCTCTAGAGGAGGTGGTTCGCGCAGTATTAGCAGCGATCAATGCTCAGCAGGAGACTGCAGCGCCGACACCAGAGACCGTGTCCACGGCTACCATAGCCTATGTTGAAAGGCCAAACCATTTGACAGCTTTACTTCCCAAGCACTTAGAGCTTTTAGCAAGCTGGACACATCAGTCAACTCCGGGAGTTCAGACCCGTGGATGTCGCAGGTTGGCTGGAACAGATTAACCGCAACCTAGATACGTTTGAGGTATCTGACCGTCGTTTGAGAGTATCTTTCGTGACCCTTCAGTTTGAGGAAGAAGCATACGATGGGTGGCAGCATGTGCTGACCAGGGTTGGAGATGACTTTCAGCTGTTCAGCAGACTGCTCCAGGAACAGTATTTCCCTCGACCTGATCGAGATGACCGACACTAGCAACTTTTGGATATGCAGCAGAGAGGGACGACCGTCTCTGAGTATGAGGCGAGGTTCCCGTCCCTGTCTCGCTCCGCGCCCGAGATGGTGCAGACTAAGGAGAGCCGCCGTAGGCGTTTCGAGAGAGGACTCATCCCGTCTGTCGCGGATCGAGTTATTGCCTTGAGGATGAGGATTTTTTCTGTACTAGTGGACCAGGCACTATCCGTTGAGAAGCATTCTCAAGAGACCGCCCGAGCGCGGAAGCCCGAGGCCGAGTGGCTTCCTGAGGCCGTCAGAGAGTCGCGATCCTAGGAGGCAGAGGACCTCAGGATTGTTTCAGCCACAGACCCAGTCCGGTGGGACACGACGGGTTGGGACAGTAGCGCCTATTGGACCTGCCCCGGGGTATCCTTTCACAACGCAATCAATAAACGGAGTTCTCGTGCTCCCAAATATTACGGAGTGCTCGTGCCCCAAACTCGCCACACACGGGCACACGGGGTTCTCGTGCCCTAATCTCACCACACAAGGGCATACGGGGTTCTCGTGCCCCAATCTCACCACACAAGGGCATACGGGGTTCTCGTGCCCTAATCTCACCACACAAGGGCATACAGGATTCTCGTGCCCCAATCAAAGTTCTCATACAACGGGATACGGGGTTCTCGCGCCCCACCCAAAACACTCAAAGCAAGCACACATGGAGTACTCATGCTCCAGAAAAGCAGTCAACCACAAGTCAACACTTGAACAAGACCAAACTACAATTTGAAAATTATCGAAGTGATCTACCAAAGTGGCAACACCACCAACCGTTGGCTCACTCTACCATGAATGCATAGCGGGTCGATCGTTGACCGTTAATCCAATTCCGATCTCAACCATTCGGCTTCACCGATCACTAGGGAGAGGAAACCAATCAAGTAATGCAAACATTGTAGTGTAAGGTTCCATTTAGGACAACCATTAAAGCGACTCACGACTCAGACTCCCTAACTCTACCCACCTAATTGACTTCGGTCCGAGGTTTGAAAATCAGTTCATAAGACACCTGTTTCAAATGAAACCAGGCTCTAATACCAAATTGTCACACCCCAAATCCGGTTCTTGCCCGGACTCGAGGCATGACTAGTAATAAATGATTTAAAAGGTAACCACTCGACAATAAATTCCTGTAAAACTCCAATAAGAAACTCAAATCCGCAAAATTTGGTTTAAAACATAAATAACCCTCCAGGGGTGTAATAATAATCCTCCACAAAATCTGTTCCAAACGGAAATAAAATAAAAACGAAGTCGCTATAGACACCCACACCGAGAAGCTCCCGAGCCTCTACTCCTCAATCAAGCCTGTAAACACAACAGTAAACTCACAGGGGTGAGCTTGCGCTCAGTAGGGAAAACACATAACAAGGTGGACCTTAAACTCAATAAAGTCAACAACAAAGTCAACAAGATAGATCTTAACAAACACGGGTAATAGGTAAACCAGTCAATGCCGTGGCACATGAAGTCTCCACCTTCCGATCCACATATGATGTGTCCTCTCGGATTTTCCCTCAAATCCAGAGGAGACGCATAACATTGAGGCGACCGGAAACAACCCTTCGGGGCGCTTAACATCGGGATTCTCAGAAACGTCTCCAAAGGATTTTATGTCCTCGGGAACCAAAGTATTACTCCCATGGGAAGCATACACATGGACAATTCAATAATAATCAATTAATAATTGAATAACGCACTCAACCGAAACACGGAATAATCCAGTACCAACAACCACCAATTCATTGTCAAACATAACTCACACATCACCAATTCATCACAACACACCGTACACGAATCACATACTCACAGCACACCAATCACACAATCACAACTTACCGTTCACTTACCAGCCTCGAAACAACGGGGCATCGATCACCTGATTGCACCGCTCGGCACAACCAGTCATACTCGATGCTCCAAGCAACCATTTAAGTAAATCAGTTAATCATTCAAATACAATCACTAGACAAGCGGGAGTTTAATCAACCAATCATAAAAACCTTCAATCGAGCATTCAAATATGCAAATCATCTAGTTCCATTAGACTCTTTAGCCTATCCACTAAGCAACCAAACAACCAAGCATGTGATCCTAACACACAACTAATCCGAGGGCTTTTCCAAGGCCGCTCTACCAGACAAACAATTCCCAAGTATTGAAAGCGAGTTACACTAGTGATTGGCATCCTATTCATTCACCACTAGCCACTTCCGGTTATTAGTAATTGAAAGACAATTATGCTAGTTATTCGCATCCTATAGGCATTTCTAGGACCTTTCCAATTTTATTAGCCTAACATGCATACTAAGCATCATAAACGAGGGGTTAAGGCTTTCCCTACCTCGAGGTCTTCCTCTCAACACTTTGATGAAGCCTGGTGGTCACCACTCCGTTCTTCACTCGGGTCCCGGCGTGGTCTTTGCTCCTCTAGCTCGATCCCCAACGTCTTGGACACAAAGAAACGATAATTATACTCCACTTAAACAACAAGTAAGACCCCCAAAGCCCCTCCAAAGTTCAGCTCAAAACCAAGATCAACCAAGGTGAAAAACCCTCAAAGAAACCCCCACCCTGGTCTGCCACGGACCTGGTCACGGATCCGTGAGGCCAACCATCACGGTTACCATCACAGAGCCGTGACGAGTGCCGTCACGGACTCCCTCACGGAGCCGTGACGTCGCCCGTCACGGGATCCGTCACGGATCCGTGGCGCACCAGGGCAGTTTCGCCCTTCTTCAACCTCTAGCTCCTTTTCTCCGAAAAACCACCTTCAAACCCCAAATTTTACCCCTTCCAACTCCCAAAACAGTCCAAATCCTTCAATACTCCTCTACCCATGGTAGGAATCAACACACAAACTAGTTTCTAATGATTCATCAAATCAAACCCAACTCAAAAGCTCCAACAACTAAGGATTTCTCACCAAAAACCCAACAAAACTTCTCATCAACAACATCTCCCACCATTTCTACTCAAACCCCAACAACATCAAGCAATTTCACCCAAAACCCATGAGAAGAGATGAAGGGAAATGAGGATTAGAGAGTTCCATTACCTCTAGAAGCTTGAGATGAAGAAGATGGTAGTGATTTTGAGAAGGGATGGCTAAAGGAAGGCTTCAAGTGGCCTCTTCTTCCTTGATTCTTCTTCAAAGCTCCATGGGAGCTCTTCTCTCTTGCTCCTACTCCAAATTTCGGCTACACCCAAAAGAATGAGTTGATTTTGCTTTTCCAAACTCATATAATACCTAGATGTGTCAAATGACCAAAAGCCCTTGAGCTAGAATCCCTTGTAGAAGCTTTTGGGAGTGTAAAAGGGTCTAAGACTACTCCATTTTCTCTCTTTCAACCAAAAAGGGACAAGTGTCCAAATAGGTTATTTACTTTTCCAAAATAATTTCCAGCCCAATAAAATAATGCTTTTAGTCTATAAAAAGTCTCGATTTGACCAAAATTGACTTTCTCCAACATTATACTCAAACGAAAGGAATTTCTCCCCTTAAGCCAACCGTGATGATGGCTAAGTCGTTTGGGTTTCGGAAAAGTCCCGAGTGACTTCTTGGGTCATCGATTGACTTTCCGGTAGTAAGTCAAACTTGCTTAAAAAGCCGCCGGTTCGACCGGGAGCGGGTCTTTCAATCTACCCCCCTTAAAGAAATTTCGTCCTCAAAATTAAAAAACAAGGTACCTCAATGTCGAATAGGTGGGGATACTTCACACGGATCTCATCCTCGCGCTCCCAAGTGGATCCTGATCCCTGATGTCCCCACTGTACTAGTACCAACGGAATCGTCTTGTTCCGCAGGTCCTTCTCCTTCGTACCCAAAATCTCGACGCGCTGCTCCTCATAGGTGACATCATCTGCTACCTCGATGTCTGACCACTCAATGATGTGCGAAGGGTCTGCCATGTACTTCCGTAGTTGGGACACATGGAAAACGTTATGCACGTTCCCAAGCTGCGGTGGCAAGGCCAACCGATAAGCTACAGCTCCAATCTTCTCTAAGACCTCAAATGGTCCAATAAAACGTGGTGCTAGCTTGCCTCCGCTGCGTCTAAACCGCACTAGACCCTTCTTTGGGCTCACCCTCAGAAACACGTGCTCCCCGACCATGAACTCAAGTGGTTTGCGACGCCTGTCTACGTAGCTCTTCTGCCGAATCTGTGCGGTATTCAACCGCTCTCTAATCAACGCGACCTTTTCGGTTGTCTCTCTGACCATGTCTGGTCCAAGTAAGCTCCGGTCCCCAACCTCAGCCCAACATACCGGCGATCTACAAGGTCTGCCATACAAAGCCTCGAATGGTGCCATACCAATGCTGGACTGGTAATTGTTGTTGTAGGCAAACTCCGCCAAAGGCAAATGATCCTCCCATGATCCCTGAAAGTCAAGCACACAGGCTCGAAGCATGTCCTCTAGAATCTGAATGGTGCGCTCTGACTGTCCATCTGTCTCGGGATGGTAAGCTGTGCTCAACAGTACCTCAGTGCCCAAAGCAAATGTAGGCTCTTCCAGAACCTGGATGTGAAACGAGGGTCTCTATCCGATACCACTGACACTGGTACTCCGTGAAGACGAACGATCTCCCTGACATACAAACGACCCAACATGTCCACAGAATCAGTCATCCTCATACCCAGAAAGTGTGCTGACTTGGTCAGTCGATCAACCACCACCCAAACAGCATCGTGTCCCTTCGACGACCTGGGTAACCCACACACAAAATCCATAGTCACATGCTCCCACTTCCACTCGGAGATCGGTAAAGGCTGCAGCAAGCCTGCGGGACGCCTGTGCTCGGCCTTCACCTGTTGGCAGGTGAGGCATCGGGAAACGAAATATGCAACTGCCCCACGCATCCCACTCCACCAAAACTGTCGTCGCATGTCTCTATACATCTTGTTGCCACAAGGGTGCACAACCAGACGGGAGTGGTGGCACTCACGCAATACGGTGTCTTTGCACCCGTTGGGCACAAACAACCATCCTCTAAAGCGGATACCCCGATCGGTGCCCATCTCCCAACCCTCGAGCTTGGTACCGTCAATCAATCTCTCCCGAATCCCTGCTGTCTCGGTGTCCTCGGTCTGTGCCTCTAGCACTCGAGCAAAAAGCGTGGGCTGAGCCACTAAGGCACACAAGGCCATACCCTCTGTGACCTCCTCCAACTCCAGTCTGAATAAGCTCAACTGCTCCATCATGTCCCACTCTCGGACTGCCATGCTGGCAACGCAGTGACTCGACTTCCTGCTCAAAGCATCGGCGACCACGTTCGGCTTTCCCGGATGATAGAGCAACTCGAAGTCGTACTCCTCAAGTAACTCCATCCATCGCCTTTGGCGCATGTTCAGATCACGCTGCGAGAATATATACTTGAGGCTCTTGTGGTCTGAAAACACCCTGAACTGCTCACCGTACAGATAGTGTCTCCAGCTCTTCAGCGCAAATACCATCGCTGCTAGCTCAAGATCATGGGTCGGGTAGTTGCGCTCATGCACCTTCAACTCTGGAGCGGTAGTCAATCGATCCTTTAGCTCGCAAAAAGAGCGCTCACACTCATCCGTCCAAAGGTATTCCGCTCCTTTGCGGGTCAAAGCTATCATAGGTGCTGCAAGACGGGAGAAATCCTGAACGAAGCGTCGGTAATAACCTGCCAACCCTAGAAAGCTCCGAATCTCAAATACACTGCTGGGTCTGGCCCACTTTGACACTGCCTCAACCTTGGCTGGATCGACCAAGATGCCCTCCCGAGATACCACGTGCCCGAGGAACTTCACCTCTGTGAGCCAAAATTCGCACTTCTCCAGATTGTCGTACAACTGGTGAGTGCGTAAGAGTGTCAAAACGGTCCGTAGATGCTCCTCATGCGCCTCCTCACTGGGCGAGTAGATCAAGATGTCATCGACAAAGACTACAACAAACTGGTCTAGATAAGGTCTGAAGATGTCATTCATCAAGTCCATAAAGGCGGCCGGTGCGTTCGTCAAACCGAACGGCATCACCAGAAACTCAAAGTGTCCATAACGAGTTCAGAACGCTGTCTTCTCTACGTCCTCGGCTCGGACTCTCAACTGGTAGTACCCCGATCGAAGATCGATCTTCGAGAAGTACTTTGCTCCCCTCAGCTGGTCGAATAAATCATCAATCCTCGGCATCGGGTAGCGGTTCTTCACTGTCACCCGGTTCAGCTTCCTGTAATCGATGCACATCCTCAAGGCTCCACCCTTCTTCTTCACGAAAAAGGGCGGGCGCTCCCCACGGAGATACGCTCGGGCGGATGAAACCCTTCTGCTGAAGTTCCTCGAATTGTCGCTTTAGCTCGACCAACTCGGCTGACGCAAACCGATACGGCGTCATCGAGATCGGCGCCGTACCCGGGATCAAATCGATCCTGAACTCCACCTCTCGTGCTGGTGGCAGGCCTGATAGCTCCTCCGGGAAGACCTCCGGGAACTCACGCATTACCCTCGGTAGCTCTCTGCTGCTCTGCACGATCTCTGCCTCAGATCCCGTAGTCAAGGCGGATAAGAGAACTCCGCTCTTGCTACCCAAAACACACGTGATCACCCTATCACCTGACCTCACTGTCACCTAACGTCGATAGCAATCGATCGTCGCTCGATACCTCGCTAGCCAGTCCATACCCAGAATCACGTCGAAAGCGTTCATATCAAGAACGAGTAAGTCACCAAGAAAGGGGCAATCTGCCACCCTAATCGCACAGTCTCTACAAACGGTGCTCAACACCACCTCACCCGTAGCTGGGGTCTCCAAACAAAGGGGTTGACTCAAAGTCTCCACCCGTAAACCCAAAGAAGAAGCAATAGACGAAGATATGAACGAATGGGAAGCTCCCGTATCAAATAAAAATGAAGTCCACGCATTATAAAGTAAACACGTACCCTGAGTGGCCTCATGGCCGGCGTACGGCCTCTCAATCCTGGAATCAGTAACTGCAAAGACTCGGCCCTGCTGTGCCGGCGGTCCTCCTCTCGGTGGTGGGGGAAGTGCCACCTGTTGCCCAGCTCTCGGCTGGTGCCTCTGACCTGCTGCTCCCGCCGCCTGACGCGGAGCTCTCTGCTGCGCTGCTTGACGTGGCCTGCCAGGTGGTGCAGGGCGAATCTGAGTCTGCTGGGGCATCGGTGCAGGCGCCCTACCAGCTAGCTCAGGGCAGGCCCGAATGAAATGATCAGATCGACCACACTGGTAGCATCTCCTCTGTCCCCCCTGCTGTGCCAGCTCAGGACACGCACGCATGAAGTGGTCGGCGCTGCCGCACTGATAGCACCCCCTCGGCTCACTCTGCTGTCTGTCTCTGGTCCCCTGGGGACGATCATCATGGCGCTCTACAGGTCCATTGCCCCTCGGGCAGTCTCGTGCCAGATGACCCTGCTGTCCACACCGAGGACACAGCTGTGCCACCGGGGCGGGTCCAACTGACGCTACGGTCCCTGCTCGGCGCATGCCATCCTGCTGAGACTGAGGCTGAAAGTGTCCTGCAACTCCCTGTCTGCATCGGTCTCGACGGTCAAACGGCTGCACAAAGCCACTCGGCCTAGGCCTAGTCTCTCGCACCCTGATAGTCTCTCTGAAGTGTCTCTCCATGGCTAAAGCCTGATCCAAGAGTGTGGAGTACTCTGCGGTCCTGAAGGCGATAACCCTGTCGGCTACCGACGGGATGAGCTCGTTCTCAAATCTCCTGCATCGATCATCCGCAGTCTGAACCAACTCCGGCGCGAAACGGGCCAGAGAAGTAAACCTCACTGCATACTCAGAAACGCTCAAACCCCTCTGACGTAAATCCAGAAACTGCTGGCGCCGGTCATCCCGAATGGAGCGAGGAAAGTACTGTTCCAAGAACAACCTACTGAACAACTGAAAATCACTGCCGACTCTGTCCTGCACTGACTGCCACCAGTAGTAGGCCTCTCCCTTAAGCTGAAAAGTGGCGAACGAAACCCTCAAGCGCCCCTCCGATACACCAGAGGTATCGAGGTTGCGGGTAACCCGCTCCAACCAGCCCGAAGCTGCCTCGGGGTCCGCTCCCCCGGAGTAGGTTGGCGTACCATGTCTACGAAACTCCCTGAGCGACTGGGCGGTGAGGCTATCAAACTGTCCTGGCCTCTCCCCTAAATCTGCTGAAGCAACATACACGGGCTCTGGTGCCGGTGCTGTAGTCCCCTGCTGCGCACTCAAGGCTGCTAACACAGCGCGAACCACCTCCTCGAGAGGGGTCGCCTGAGTCGGCTCTGCGACTGGAGATGTCCTGGGTGGCGACCCTGTTGGTCCACCCTCAAAGCGCTGATGCTCTGTGGAAGCAGCATCCTGGGCATCAGCTGCCCCCTCCTGCTCAGCGGCAGGTGCCTGACTCGGGCCCCCAGCTGGGCGGCTCCGGATACCTCTCGGAACATACGTACGAGCCATGTCGCCTACCCGCCTGCACGGATAACGCACATGTTCAGTACTTAGTTCAACGACGGTTCTCACACGTTACAAGGACGATCACACACGTCACACAAGTCACCCACAGTTACGCCCCTCACACTAGTAGATATATATACTCATATAATATAGCACACAAGTTCGCATCTCTATGCGTCTCACAACAACAACCAGCGATTTAAGCAATCAACCACCAACTCCCATAGGAGGGTTCCAACTCAAGCACACCACACAAGGCACAAATCAATAGGCATACCCCTTACTCGGGTATCCTTTCATAAAGAGGGGTTTAGCACTTAACACAATTCAATTCCACAATCACCCTTAACCCTTCCTTCCCTTCCAAAGATTCCCATATCTTAACTTTTACATAAAGCTTTTCGTGTCGATCTCATGTTGTTACAACCTGATTAAGGCGTCCCCGAACCTCATTGTAACAAATGGACATCGAACCATCATGCTCAACTACAGTGGCGCCCCTGAGTCAACCAGTGATGGTGTAAACATTTTAGTTCTACTGAAAATTCGGCATGACCCATTCGTATTTTCCCTTAACCCTCCGCTTAAGCGGGACAAGTACCAACACAAATTCACAAGGCAAAAGTATGCAGAGTTCTCATGCTCGGCCAAAAACACCACACAGTCAATAAACGAAGTTCTCGTGCTCCAAAGTACACAACGCAATCAATAAACGAAGTTCTCGTGCTCCCAAATATTACGGGGTGCTCGTGCCCCAAACTCGCCACACACGGGCACACGGGGTTCTCGTGCCCCAATCTCACCACACAAGGGCATACGGGGTTCTCGTGCCCCAATCTCACCACACAAGGGCATACGGGGTTCTCGTGCCCCAATCTCACCACACAAGGGCATACGGGGTTCTCGTGACCCAATCAAAGTTCTCATACAAAAGGATACGGGGTTCTCGCGCCCCACCCAAAACACTCAAAGCAAGCACACATGGAGTACTCATGCTCCAGAAAAGCAGTCAACCACAAGTCAACACTTGAACAAGACCAAACTACAATTTGAAAATTATCGAAGTGATCCACCAAAGTGGCAACACCACCAACCGTTGGCTCACTCTACCATGAATGCATAGCGGGTCGATCGTTGACCGTTAATCCAATTCCGATCTCAACCATTCGGCTTCATCGATCACTAGGGAGAGGATACCAATCAAGTAATGCAAACATTGTAGTGTAAGGTTCCATTTAGGACAACCATTAAAGCGACTCACGACTCAGACTCCCTAACTCTACCCACCTAATTGACTTCGGTCCGAGGTTTGAAAATCAGTTCATAAGACACCTGTTTCAAATGAAACCAGGCTCTAATACCAAATTGTCACACCCTAAATCCGGTTCTTGCCCGGACTCGAGGCATGACTAGTAATAAATGATTTAAAAGGTAACCACTCGACAATAAATTCCTGTAAAACTCCAATAAGAAACTCAAATCCGCAAAATTTGGTTTAAAACATAAATAACCCTCCAGGGGTGTAATAATAATCCTCCACAAAATCTGTTCCAAACGGAAATAAAATAAAAACGAAGTCGCTATAGACACCCACACCGAGAAGCTCCCGAGTTTTTAAAATTAAATTAATTAATTTAAATAAATGAATAAATGGGATTTAAATTCAGATTAGTACAAAAGACTTATCGGACTTTTGGACAAACAAACCACTGGACTCGTTTAATATTTTGAGAACCGTAACGGGTTGGACCGGGACTGATACGTCCCTTTTGTGTTAAACCATGTTGTTACCCCGAGCACGGAGAAGACCGGTGTTGGCCAGGACGTCAGCAGCTAGGAGACGCAGCTGCCGGCTCTTCAAGAGGTAGGGATTACCTCGAACCCGCTTTATTACGGTTTTACTAGAATGCATACAGGGAAACCTAATAAACCGGCTAAAGAACTAGTATGCATATAGGAAACGAACAACTAGCGTAGACGTATCAAACTGTGAACATTTACGATTTCTGTCTTGGGAACTGTTGTGCTGGTAGAATCGGGCCATGTCGCGCCCGTAGGACTTGTGTGCTGGATGTATCTGTGTATGCATTTGATGCTTGAAAGGTTAATAAATAACGAACATGAAATGAGTAGAATTGAGTTAGTGATATATGTTGATGACTCGAGTGCTTTACCCTGTTTTACTTGATATGTGGGATTGGGGATGTTTGGGGATACCGGTTAAGCCGGTGAGGTAACCATGTGGAGAGTGGTATCGGTAAGTGATGGTATGTGCCTGTTGGCGGTGTTATTATTGAAACATGATTGTGGTTGTGAAAGTGATTGTGACTGTTATGTGATAATTGTATTGAGTGTGCCCGAGAGGGATTAGTAAGTGTTGGTAAGTGTGGAACAGTTATGAGAGTAATTAAGGGATGATGCTTATTATACTCGATGTTGCATGTTGTGACTGTACGTGGGAAAGTGTGCCGTGTTTTGTGGAAATGTGAATCATTGTTTGTGATATGGTCAGGTGAGTAATAGATCGACGTGATTATGATTGTGCTTTTGATTGTGATTGCGGTTGTGGTTGGTTACTTGAGAAAGCGATGCCGCGATGAGGTTGTTCCGCGAAGAGGCTGGGCCTGTGGACCGCGATGAGGTTGTTCCGCGATGCCGCGATGAGGTTGTTCCGCGAAGAGGCTGAGCCTATGGACCGCGATGAGTTTGTTCCGCGATGCCGCGATGAAGTTATTCCGCGAAGGGGCTGGGCCCGTATCCCGCGATGAGGTTGTACCGCGAAGAGGCTGGGCCTGGGTTGCTCCCTAGACCGTGCAAGGGTTACGATTAGTGTATTTGAGATTGCCTGGATTGACTGAGTATTGTTGTGTTGTGACTTTGGGTGTTCTCCTTTGTTATGAGTTGCGTGTGATCGTGAATGACTCGATTTGATTGTCTGATGGTGAATTCATGTGTGTGGCTTCCGTGTAAGTTAAAGTGTCGTATTTGTGGTTGTGCTTAAGTCGTTTGAGTAGGGGCTTGGGATATGGAATCTCGGGACAGTTTGTAGTCTGGTAGAGTGAAGGTTGTTTAAGTTGGATATTATGTTCTCGTTGTTGCTTCCTCTTTTAATTGTTAAAAAGTTAGTTTAGAAACGTAATTGGATGTCTAAACTGGATTTTTCCCTTCGTTGTGTGCCTTAGTCGATTGGATGGGGTTGAGCCGAAGTTAGTATGGTTGGTCTTGTAAACGTCAGGTTTAAAAAGGGGTTTGTCTTTAAATTGGTTTAGGAATCGGTGTTGGTATAGTTGGACATTAAGTATCCGAGTTTAAAGAGGGGTATTGGCTTTTATTTGGTTCATAGGTCGTATTGTGTTAAAACCTTTATTATATTTTAAATTATGGAACTGCATTTTGGTGAATTCGAAATAAGAAGGTTTTGATGGTTTTCCCTACTGAGCGTCAAGCTCACCCTTCTATTTTACTGTGCTGTCTATAGGTAGTGATCATGACTTGGAGTAGAGGACATCGTAGAGCATGGGGCTAGCGAGGGTTCGGGTTATGTTATTTTATGTTTCGTAGTGACGTGACGGATATTTGGAATTATGTATTATACTAAGCGTAGGACTCAGAACTTCTAATATCTTTTGAACTATTTTATTTACCGTTATCGAATATTATGGTTTTTAAATTGTTATTATTTATAATTCACTAAGTCGCGTCTCGGGTCCGGTCAATACCAGAAATTTGGGCGTGACATGTACCATTCAGAGCACGGTGAGAATTTAGAATTTGACCAGTGACTGGTCCTAAGTTGTTTGAAAGACGTTCGAAGATTTACGCGCAAGGTACCTTAAAGACCGTTCATATTCTCAAGATTTCAATGCTTGTTGTGGACTCAGTAGGGTGATGACTCGAATGAAACGACTTACGAGTTGGTCGATTGTTAGTATGTGAGCAAGTGTCAACGGTAATAGATTTATAGCAGGTTGGATAACCTTCGTGATCGATCGTAGTTGAGTTTTGATGGTTTTTCTTGATATAGATTTGTGATACTGGATGATTGGTGGAAACGTTATCAGTTTGAGAACCTTGAAGGTATTTACCAGGTGTGACCTGTCGATATGAGTGGACAAGCGTGCCATGCTCGGTATGGCATGAGCCTTTAATTGTGATATGTTTTGAGGCATGCCGCTTTTCGACTAGATATCGGTAACTCGTGTTATTTACTCGTTTTAGGTACGCCCACCTTTCCACAAGAGGTGATGGACGAGTGGTTGTTCCAGATCCTGCAGGGTTAGTGAGACCTTTTGTTTTGATGAATGCATTGCGTATTACTTCCTTGTAATTTGTTTGTGGTCGGTCTTGACTTGTTAGTATTTGAGTTCTTTTGGGATTAATCCCCATAGCGATTACTAAGGAGGAAATTGTTGAGTTACGTTTGTGTGTGGTTCCGACTCTGTTCGACTGTAGAGAGTTCCAGCAGGATACCTATGCCGACGGAAATTCCGGTATGGGATATCTAGGCCATTACCTAAGTTTCTTAAGTGTTTGGATGTTTTTCGGCTTGTGTTTTTACTCGGTTTTTCTTTGAGTTGGTGCGAGACGTTGCACGTTGGATTTGTGAGTTTTTGGTAAGACAGTTTTGCACCGCCAAGCTTGGCGTTTGAGTAACTAGCGTGATCTAGTGAAGCACGATTAAGTGAAGATCGCGTTGATTCGAGAACGGTTAAAGACCGCGCAGAACCGACGAAACAGTTACGCAGATAGACTATGTCGACCTCTGGAGTTACAGTTGGTGATCACGTGTTTCTGAGGTGAGCCCGAAGAAGGGACTTTTACGGTTCAACTGTGACGGAGACAAGTTGACGCCGCAACTGATCGGACCTTTTGAGGTTTTTGGCTAAATTTGAGCCGTCACCTATCGTCTTCCATGTTCAAACTGCGGAAGTACACCGCGGATCCCTCGCTTATGAGTTTTGATCAAGACGTCCCCTGAGATAGGGTCAAGAGGAGCGCTTTCGTTTTAAATTTCGAGGACGAAATTCTTTTAAGGGGGGTAGATTGTAAAACCCATCTTATTTTAAAAGAGTAGTATTTTGAAAATGAGAAACTTTGGAGTAGGAAATTGAAACAAGTGTTTTTGGGAAAAGAAGAATAAAAAAAGAAGAAGAGGAGTTCTGGACTGAAGTTGGAGTTTGGGCCGGATTCGAGCCCAAACCGTACGAGCTCGTCAGGCCCGTGAGTCGCGCGCGGCCCAACCCTAGCAACAAAAGGGTTGAGCGCCGCTTCAGTGCCATTATTCGCGCACGATTCTCGAGGAACGTCTTCCTCCTCCCGACCCACGCTCTCTCTCGCTCTTTCTTCTCTCGCGAACCAGAGCAAGTCCAGCGACGACACCTCGTTCTCCAGCTTCCCTTCTCCTCCATCTCCTTCTACTTCTCCAGTGTCCACCGCGACCAAACTCAACTCAGAAAACCCCTTCGCCCCTCTTTGTCTTCGACTCGAAACCCTCGCCGCCGCCTTCAACCGAGCTTCGTCGCCGCCTTCAACCGTGTAAATCAGCCTCGGTGAGCCTTGTCCCGAGCTGGTTCTTTGTCCCCTCGACCCTTCGACTGGAAATCAAGTGTCACACCCCAATTTCAGTAAACCGAACTCGGGACGCGAACGTTTTATAAACATAAAAACACTTGAAACCTGTTTTCATTAAATCACTTTAAAATACCAGTTTAGTTCAACAAAATAATAATTACAACTTAAAACACGTCCCAACAAGTGGACAAAAACGAGGTACACGTCACTAGACTCAAAACACCCAGAAACCCGCTTCAAGCTTCAGAAGCTCCCCTAGTCCAGCCTGCGAACGGTACCTGTAGGAAAAGCAGCTAGGGGTGAGCGTTCGCTCACCACCACGGATAACAGACTGACTACGGCATAATTAGCAGACAAAGCCGGTAACACCAATAATAAAGTCAACACCGGGGACACTGTCCCCAACCCAAGTACTCTGACTGAACATACACCCATTGTCACCATCCTTGACCAACTCAACACTCTGACACATAAAGTAGACCCGACACAACGATCACGACCTCTTCCAAAGACACGACAGAAAGACTACGCAACACCAAACAAGATCGCAAAGGATCGCACACCAAACAAGATCACAAAGGATCGCAAACCAGCTGCCAAGAATGTGTTAGTCTTAGTGCCCATAGTTCAATCCTAAATGTCCAAATGTATATATCATCGTTAGCAATAAAATTAAAGCGGCTTTATATTACTTATGTGTTGGAGTAATATATCGATGTGTGCTCTGATCTATGCCCACCATGCGAATAGAACCATAGATCGAGATAGATCACACTCGATGGGTCCCTAGTCAACAAAGCTTCACTAGAAGCGACTAGTATGAAAGATGGCTCTTTATGGCTTACGTTCTGTTAGTCATTGGAATGGGATTCCGGAGTCTGATCATAGATATCATGTGGGACATGATATTGGACGACCCGCCCTGGATATGTGCCATAGATTAAGTCATGAACATATTCAGTGTTGTAGCTTGTCATGTATCCTTAGACCAAGGAGTCTTTGTGATCGCTATGTAGTCAACAACCTAGTTTGACCTGAGCCTAACGTTGTCCGTAACAGGGCTTCCATAACGGCCAGGATTGGCTTGGGGACGGGCTACATGAGTGACACGAAAGACGGCTAAGGGATTTATCCCTCATACTAAGGTATGGGAAAGATATCGGTTCTCGGCCGCTTGATCGAGAGTGACTGGAAGAATAGCATGGCCATGCACATGATACTGGGTATCATATCTTCAGTCATCTCACATATCAAGGAACGGTGATTGAGAATAATAAGGATGACGGCTCTATGCCTTATCTCAATCAGGATATCGGAGATAAAAGGATAATGACAGGGACGACGGAAAGGTTAGAATCGACAGGGTCGATTCGTTATGTAGTGTCAGGCAATACTAAAGTCTCGTTAGTTGCCATTTAAATAGGATCAAGTAAAATGGGATTTTACGTTGATCTATTGACATGCATAAACCTAAGGGTCACACCGGAGGATGAAACTCATTGACACATTTATGGAGAATGGCCAAAAGGGAGTTGTCTCGGGACATGACCAAAACTGGGTTTTGGGTCATGTGCCCGTAAGTGAATAGGACTTCACAGATCGAGACAAGGCTTGGAGTCTTGGGATTGATCGCGTCGGATAATGTTGGACATTTCCGGTATGGAAGGCATGGAGGCGATGAGCGAATCACGGGACCTCGTTGGAAATGGCCACAGGCCATGTTCCAAGAGGCCCATGAAAGGCCCATGCAACCAAGGCCCATGGAACTAATTAATCAAGTCTTGATTAATTAGTACTAAGTAAGCAAGACAAGGATTAAGGTGTTGGTGATTCACCACCTAACCCAATCTTGTCTTGCCATACTTTGTCCTATTTACACCTTAATTGACACCATACTTGTCCCATGCCTTTAGTTGGACAAGTATGGGTTTTGTTATGTTTAAGTCATCTTTTTTCAACATAACAAACACAAGACAAGAATAGGAAACACATTTTCTCTCCCTCTTCCATGGCCATTTCGGGTTTGGTTAGTTTCCACCTCCATGTTTGTGTTCTTGAGTCCTCAAAGAGAAGAACTACGTGGCTTTGATTCCCATGTGGATACGTAGGCGTCTTGGAGACTCAACCCAATCATTCGTTAACCGGTGTTCTTGTTTTGGTAAGAACTAGTGCTGAATTTTTCTCTTGTGAATCCATTCTTTGTTAGTTGTTTCATGGTTTTAATCGTCTCTTGGTTTTCATTGATTTTCCGCTGCGAGTTGGTTCATCTCCAACCCTACCTCGAGACCCAACAGTGGTATCAGAGCCGTGCTACCTTCGGGATTCACAAGACGGTGTTCAAAGTTTCGGTTTTGCTTGAAAGTTTCGTTTTTGGCATGTTATTTTGCTAAATTGTTTGATAACATGTTTTAAATTATTGTTTATGGATTTAATGCATGTAAAATGAATTTTTGAAAATTATTTCAAATCTGGAAATTTTGAAAAAAATTTGATTTTTCGGGTCTCGGGAGCGGTACTCTCGGGGAGCCGAAACCGGGACCGAACGGGGCTCCGTTGGACGGAGCTAGGCCAAGCATGACCATTGGATGGTTGATATGCCAAGGCTAAACCGTTTTGTTAGTTATGACGAGTTTGGAACCGTCATGATGAACTCGAAGATCAAATGTTCAAAAGTTTCATTTTTGAACGGTTTCGATAAACCGAGCATCAAAAAATTTCGAAACTTGGCTATTAATTAAAACCGGAAAATCACATGATGTTTGATAACATGCTTGTTTGATAACACGATGTGTGATGTGATGTTGGCATGGTGTACATAATAGCCCCGAGCTCGATTTAATTATTTATCGCTTTTCACGGCCTACGAGCCGTTAGAGTTAGCGTGTAATTATTCTTTCAAGGTGTGGTCGTCGAACCACTTGTTTGTAATATTTATTTATTACCGACCTGCGAGTCGTGTATTAAATTGTAATATATTACTCAAGACGAAGAAAGGGCGAAAAGGTCATTTGGTGGCTTTTCGGGTGTTGGCATCGGCTTGGAGTCGGTGGAGCTCAAGAAGCTAGTGGGAGTTAGTTTAGGGGGCTATTATGTGCACATTTATCGCTTTATGCTTGGTTTAGTTTATGCATGATTAATTCTATGTGTTTTAGAATTGCATGCTTAACTTTATTTACCCAGCATATCACCTCACATGCAAAGATAAAATTGGAATTTTAATCCTTGTGTGTGAACCCTTAGAACCGTCATTGCATTGGATGTAGTTGACGGGTTCAAAGGAAGAATTACATTGGATGTAATTTGAGGCATCATTGCATTTGGAATGTAGTTGATGTGCTCATCGCATCTAGGATGTGCCAAAGTTTTGAACACAACTGGACAAGTAAAAGCGGGTCATGTCCGATACCTCCCAATCATCAACACCTTACTACCTCCCCGTCCTATGGTTGTCGTGCGCATTAGCGGAGCATCCATGGGGAAGTGGGGTAGTAGGTTTGGACGACATATGTGGGTGTCGTGCGCATTAGCGGAGCACCTACATAGTGACGAGCCATAGTTGAAAATTGGTGGACCCGACTACGATTCTCGGCCTGAGGTTGAGCTAGGGTAACAGATAGGGTAAGCCGTGTACATAAGTACATACCCTAGCCAAGAGTCACATTGGATGTGATTGGATGGAGTCCTACCTACATAGCTCGATTAAGTGGTGAGCATTAGTTCAGCTTAATCGAGTGAATCAAGGATCTTGGTTTCAGATTCTAAAGGTTTAGAATTGATTGTTGGTGTTTAAGCTTGATCTTCATAAAATTTATTCAGTTTACTGATTGAATTTTATCTGTTGTAGATCAAATGGCAAATTCAGCGAACATTAATAGTTTGTCATTAAAAACCATTCTTGACAGGGTCAAGCTAAATGGGACAAACTATTTGGACTGGTACAGAATTTTGAGGATAGTCCTCAAGTCTGAACGCAAAGAATATGTCCTTGACAAGGCTGTCTCTAAGACCATATCAGAGTTACATGAAGTGTCATCAACTGCTGAGAAGAATATCTCAGGGATCTGGGATCCAAGGATATTCTGATGGTCAACAAGGAAATTGGAAGTGGCAAGGGCTGGGCCCATGCGCACTTGGCAGGAAAGATGAGACACCTGAGAATGTCTGCTTCTACTGCCAACAGCCTGGTCATTGGAACCGGGATTACAGGAAGTTCACGGCTGATCTGAAGAAGGGCAGTGGGACTGCGCCTTCATCAAATAGCCTGGATGATCTGAAGAAGGGCAGTAGGACTGCGCCTTCATCAGGAAACCTGGATGATCTAAGGAAGGGCGGTGGGATCGTGCCTTCATTCGGTATTAACTCTATAGAGCTACATCTCTCTACTTCCAAAGATTCATGGGTATTAGATACCATGACTGAATCTCACACATGCACTAATATATGGTGGCTGAAAGTAGGAGAGATTTGGAAAGCACGAAATGGACCTCAGAGTTGTGGCAACTGCTGTAGGATCCATGAGTCTTGCTTTGCCAAGAGGCCTTGTCTTAGTATTGTATAATGTATATTGCATACCTACTTTTAGTAGGAATATTATATCTGTATCCGTGTTTGACAAGGAAGGATATAATGTTAATATTGGAAATGAAGTTTTCAATGTTCTATGCAATGATATGTTTTATACCAGTACTGACATGGTTGGAGGATTGTACATATTAGATATGGGTAACAATGCCTCAAGTTCTATATATTCCGTTAATACCAAGAGGTCTAAATCCAACGATTTAAACCTAACTCTGTTATGGTACTGTCATTTGGGTCGCATAAACAAGAAGCGCCTATCAGCACTTCAGAAGTGCGGGCTTTCAGGTTCATTCGAATTCCATTCGATCGATAGGTGCAAGGTTTGTTTGATGGGAAAAATGACTAAAGTGCCCTTTATCGATCGCGATGAAAGGGCGGGTGAATTATTGGGGCTGATACACTCGAATGTGTGTAGACCAATAAGTTCACTTGCCAGGAGGGGTTTTAGCTACTTTATCACATTTACTGATGATTACAGTAAATATGGTTATGTCTATTCGGTGAGACATAAGTCTGAAGCTTTTGATAAATTCAAAGAGTTTAAGACTATAGTAGAAAACCAGCTCGACAAAGGTATTAAGGCACTTCGATTGGATCGAGGTGGAAAATACTTGACCACAGAGTTATTAGATCATCTAAAAGAGAATGGGATCCTTTTGGAATGGACTCCTCCTAGGTCACTGTAGTTGAAAGGTGTAGCCAAACGGAGAAATCGGACATTGTTAGACAATGGTCTGTTCCATGATTAGTTGGACTGATCTCCCAATCTCTTTTAGGGGTTTTGCTCTAGAGACGACCGCATTCATAGTGAATCGGGCTTCGACGAATGGTGTGGAAGGGACACCATTTTAAAAAAATGGTACGGGATGATGCCCGCTTTGTCCTTCCTAAAGATTTGTGGTTGCGAGGCTTATGTGAAACATTTGGTTTCGACTAAGCTCGAACCAAGATCTGAGATATGCACCTTCGTGTGGTATCCCAAAGCAACAAGGGGATACTATTTCTACAATCCCAGTGAGAACATGGTGTTCGTCGCTTGGGGTGGGGTCTTTATGGAAAAGAAGTTTTGTTTCCAAAGACGTCATTGGGAGGACTGTGCATCTCGAAGAAATTCAGGATGGTACAGATCTGTCTAAACCAATTGACAACCCAGTAGAAAGGAGCCAGAGATTGTCGTAGAGTGAGAACCAATTCCTGTTACAATTCCGGAAGGTCCAAGGCGATTTGAAAGGGTCAATCTTCAACCTCCAAGATATGGTATCCGGAGGTGACAATGAAGTCATGGTGGATCACGATGATCCAGCCACCTTTCAAGAAGTCGTGGATGGGTCCGACTCCGAGTTATGGCTGGGAGCCATGAGGGAGGAAATGCAATCCATGTCGGACAACCGAGTCTGGGAACCGGTTGATCCCATCAATGGTGTGAGGACCATAGGATGCAAATGGATCTTCAAGGTGAAGATGGACATGGACGGCAACCCTCTGACCTACAAAGCTCACTGGTGGCGAAAGGTTATAGGCAGATCCAATGGATTGACTATGAGGAAACCTTCTCCTTAGTGGCTATGGTCAAAATCGATCCAAATTCTTCTTGACATAACTGCGTATCATAATTACGAGATATGGCAAGTGGATGTCAAAACCGCTTTCCTAAATGGAAATTTGACTGAGTACGTTTGTATGTCTCGGCCCAAAGGTTTTGACGATCCGAAGAATAAAGGAAAGATTTATAAGTTGTTGAAATCCATTTATGGATTGAAACGAACTTCTCGGAGTTGGATCCTTCGTTTTGATGAAGCTGTAATTGGATTTGGCTTAATCAAGAACGAGGTTGAATCTTGCGTTTATAAGAAGGCTAGTGGGAGCAAGATTACCTTTTTGGTTCTCATTGAAAACGACATCCCAACCTTGCACGAGACTAATGCTTGGTTGAGAAAGTGTTTTTCAATAAATGACTTAGGCGATGCTTCTTATATCTTAGGGATTAAGATATGTAGAGATCGCACCAAGAGGGTCTTGGATTTAAGTCAGGGAACCTATGTGAACAAGGCATTGAGTAGGTTCTTAATGCTCGATTCAAAGAAAGGACTCTTACCCACTAGTCATGGCATTCATCTCAGCAAGACTCAGTGTCCTAAGACACCTGATGAGCTGAAAAGGATGATGAGAATCCTATGCGCCTGGGGGCAGGATCGATCATATATGCCATGACATGTATGAGACCAGACGTCTCGTAAGCCTTATGTTGTACCAGTAGACATCATTCTAACCCGGGGGAAAGATGATGCTGAACTAGTCGTCGAAGGATGAGTAGACGCTAGTTTTCCAAGACAAATCCAGATGACTTTAGAAGTCAATCAGGATATGTGTTTACGCTGAATGGCAGAGCTTTAGCTGGGAGAGCGTAAAGCAAGATATCATTGCCGAATCTACGACAGAGGCCAAGTACATGGATGCTGCAGAGGCAGCTAAGGAGGCTATGTGGATTTGGAAATTCATGGCAGGGCTGGGTGTAATTAAAAACTCATCCAGTCCGGTGAATCCATTTTGTGACAACACAAGGGCCATTGCGCAAGCTAAAAGCCTAGATCGCATAACAAATCAAAACATGTACTGCGGCGTATCCACCTCATCAGATAAATACTGAACTGAGGTGAAGTGAAGATAACCGATATTGCAACAGATGATAACATAACCAACCCTTTGACTAAGGCAGTGTCACTGCCTGAACATGTTAGACATGTAAAGTCGATGGGGACATATTGGAGTTTAGATTGGAACTAGGGCAAGTGGGAGATTGTTAGTCTTAGTGCCCGTAGTTCAATCCTAAATGTCCAAATGTATATATCATCGTTAGCAATAAAATTAAAGCGGCTTTATATTACTTATGTGTTGGAGTAATATATCGATGTGTGCTCTGATCTATGCCCACCATGCGAATAGAACCATAGATCGAGATAGATCACACTCGATGGGTCCCTAGTCAACAAAGCTTCACTAGAAGCGACTAGTATGAAAGATGGCTCTTTATGGCTTACGTTCTGTTAGTCATTGGAATGGGATTCCGGAGTCTGATCATAGATATCATGTGGGACATGATATTGGACGACCCGCCCTGGATATGTGCCATAGATTAAGTCATGAACATATTCAGTGTTGTAGCTTGTCATGTATCCTTAGACCAAGGAGTCTTTGTGATCGCTATGTAGTCAACAACCTAGTTTGACCTGAGCCTAACGTTGTCCGTAACAGGGCTTCCATAACGGCCAGGATTGGCTTGGGGACGGGCTACATGAGTGACACGAAAGACGGCTAAGGGATTTATCCCTCATACTAAGGTATGGGAAAGATATCGGTTCTCGGCCGCTTGATCGAGAGTGACTGGAAGAATAGCATGGCCATGCACATGATACTGGGTATCATATCTTCAGTCATCTCACATATCAAGGAACGGTGATTGAGAATAATAAGGATGACGGCTCTATGCCTTATCTCAATCAGGATATCGGAGATAAAAGGATAATGACAGGGACGACGGAAAGGTTAGAATCGACAGGGTCGATTCGTTATGTAGTGTCAGGCAATACTAAAGTCTCGTTAGTTGCCATTTAAATAGGATCAAGTAAAATGGGATTTTACGTTGATCTATTGACATGCATAAACCTAAGGGTCACACCGGAGGATGAAACTCATTGACACATTTATGGAGAATGGCCAAAAGGGAGTTGTCTCGGGACATGACCAAAACTGGGTTTTGGGTCATGTGCCCGTAAGTGAATAGGACTTCACAGATCGAGACAAGGCTTGGAGTCTTGGGATTGATCGCGTCGGATAATGTTGGACATTTCCGGTATGGAAGGCATGGAGGCGATGAGCGAATCACGGGACCTCGTTGGAAATGGCCACAGGCCATGTTCCAAGAGGCCCATGAAAGGCCCATGCAACCAAGGCCCATGGAACTAATTAATCAAGTCTTGATTAATTAGTACTAAGTAAGCAAGACAAGGATTAAGGTGTTGGTGATTCACCACCTAACCCAATCTTGTCTTGCCATACTTTGTCCTATTTACACCTTAATTGACACCATACTTGTCCCATGCCTTTAGTTGGACAAGTATGGGTTTTGTTATGTTTAAGTCATCTTTTTTCAACATAACAAACACAAGACAAGAATAGGAAACACATTTTCTCTCCCTCTTCCATGGCCATTTCGGGTTTGGTTAGTTTCCACCTCCATGTTTGTGTTCTTGAGTCCTCAAAGAGAAGAACTACGTGGCTTTGATTCCCATGTGGATACGTAGGCGTCTTGGAGACTCAACCCAATCATTCGTTAACCGGTGTTCTTGTTTTGGTAAGAACTAGTGCTGAATTTTTCTCTTGTGAATCCATTCTTTGTTAGTTGTTTCATGGTTTTAATCGTCTCTTGGTTTTCATTGATTTTCCGCTGCGAGTTGGTTCATCTCCAACCCTACCTCGAGACCCAACAGAATGCTCACGCCCTCCCGGGACTCTAACCCGGTCAGGCCAACCCAAGAATGCTTGCAACTTACCGAGACTCTAACTCGTAAGTAAGCTGGAAAAATGCTTGCAACTTACCGAGACTCTAACTCGTAAGCCAGCCAAAGAATGCTTGCAACTTACCGAGACTCTAACTCGTAAGCCAACCAAAGTATGCTCACAAACCCAAACCACACACGCGCGGCCAGGACCCCTTTATTGGCGGGCGGGCCCCCTACCCCGTCTGAACATGTAGACGTGTGTGCTCATGGACCCCCGTTTCATGAAGCGGACCCCCAACCTTAGGTAACCAAAAACACAATCACAATCACAATCACAATCACAATCACAAGCAAGTTCAACAACCAGTAACAACACAAGTTCAACACTCGCAGGCACTCAAGGCCACCAAGACACCAACAGTAAAACTCGGACTCAACAGCCCCACAGGCACTCACGGCCTCCCAAGACACACCAACCGTAAGACACGGACTCAACAGCCCCACAGGCACTCACGGCCTCCCAAGACACACCAACAGTAAAACACGGACTCAACAGCCCCACAGGCACTCACGGCCTCCCAAGACACCAACCATAAAACACGCTTGCAACTTACCGAGACTCTAACTCGTAAGCCAGCTAAAGAAAGCTTCCACCCCCCCCCCCCCCCCCCCCCCCCCCGAGACTCTAACTCGGTCAGGCCAGCCAAAGACACCAACCTTAGTACACGGACTCTCAAGACCGCCCAAAACTCATGGCCACCCAAAACTCGGTCAGGCCAGCCAAAGACACCAACCTTAGTACACGGACTCTCAAGACACGGCTTCAACAACCCCACGGGCACTCATGGCCACCCAAAACTCAACAATAAAACACACTCGCAACTTACCGAGACTCTAACTCGTAAGCCAGCTAAAACACCAACTGTAAAGTACGGGCTCTCATGGCCACCCAAACACGAATAATAGCACGGGCTCTCATGGCCACCCAAGACTCAGCAATAATAATACGGGCTCTCAAGGCCACCCAAAACTCAATAATAATAAACGGGCTCTCAAGGACACTTTAAACGTTAATTAATTGCCTTCCGGGGCTCCAAAAGCCCCCGTTTTCGTTTCTACGGTCTTAGAATAGTTCAAGGAACCCAATGCACTTGACGGAATCGAATTCTGACTTCCGAGTCAATTAATTAACGTTTAAAGTTTCTAAACCCGATAAATGACAACTTCTCCAATTTAATTCCAATTTTCGATTCGGTTAAGGATAAATGGTCCGGGGAACGTTTTAAACCACCTGAAACACAAAACCCGATCACCCGAGCACGTGGGCCCCACCAACCCACTTGGCCGAGAGCCCCTAGGGCTTAAATGAGGCTCGGCCACCATGGTGGTGGCCGACCCTAGCTCCGGCCAGCCACCTCCTATGGTGGCCGGCCACCTTCCATGGTGGCCGGGGCTTCTCCCGAGCCCCCGGTCGCCGGAAAACGTCCAAACAAAACTCCAACACGTCTCCAACAATTACCCCAACCTCAATACACTCTAAACTAATAGTTTTACACAAACCCTAACATTTGAAAATTACCAAAACAACGATCGGTTTAGTACAAACCGTAGAGGAAGACGAGGGGACGATGCTTGCTCCTTGTCTTGAGACGATCCAAGGGCTCAATATCCCCCAACACTAACTTCTTTCTCCTTCTCTCTTCTTATTCTTCTTCTTCTTCTTCTTCTTCTTCTTCTTCTTCTTCTTCTTCTTCTTCTTCTTCTTCTTCTTCTTCTTCTTCTTCTTCTTCTTCTTCTAAACTCTCTCTTCCAATTTCTAAAACAACTAACTCTATTTTGTTTTTCCTTTTCTTTTTTTTGTATATGTGGCCGGCCACACTAATGCCCCCACCACATGTTTTCCTCCCAAAACTAACACCACCACTTGGTTGACAAGTGGCAAGGTGGGTCCCACACCTTTTGGAAAATATCTACTTGATATTTTCCAATCAGTTTCGCGAAAAACGGACGTTTCGGGCCCCGAACGGGCACTTTTCCCAAGAAATTACGAAACTTGGCGGGCTACAAGGAAACGGCTCAACTAAGATCGCTGCGACGACGGCTAAGCTTTTTGGACCCAAAACGGTCCTCGAATGGACCAAAACGTCGCTCAGTTGACTTTTCCAGCGAAAAGTCAACATTTCCCAAATTGATCAGAAAGTTTCCCTGAGTCCCCCGGAACTCACTTTGGTCAAAAACGGGGTCAACTTAAGTCAGGTATGACACTCGGGGTCATTTTAGGTTCACTTAACTGTCAGTCTTAAATTTTTTTAAATTTTCCTGTTTTTCGCAGGTTTGACTAGCGTTGACCGGGAGTGGTTATTACAATCTACCCCCCTTAAAGGAATTTTGTCCGCGAAATTAGAATAACGCTCATAAAAGGTACAATAAACACGTACCCTGATAGGTCTCGCGGTAGGTAGGAGATCCTGGGGCCCGAGAATCGGTAACTGCGTACATTCTCCCCGCTGGCGCCTGCTGCCTCTGGCTCGGCGCACTAACTGCTGAATATCCATAGCTCCGCTGCTGTCTCGGAGCTGGCCCGCTGGTCGACGGCTGCGAAAGACTCGACCGTTGGCTCTGACGAGGGCGCGACTGCTGTGATTGTCGCACTGTCGTTGCCCCCAATGGCTCATAGCACTGACCGATAGTGTGCCCAACTCAGCCGCACCGGTGACACCTGGTCTCGTCGGCCCTCGGCCCCGTGTTCATCGGACACTCTCGCTGCATGTGGTCTGGCTGCCCGCAGCTAAAGCATCTCAGCTGTCTCCTTGAAGCGACTGGCCCCACTGACGCCACCGACCCCTGCTATCTCGATCCATCCTGATGAGCCTATGGTGGGAAGGATCCCGTGGTCCTCTGTCTTCGCGGGTCTCGTGACTCGGACGGCCCTGCAAAGTTGGCCGGCCGCTGTCGGACCTCACGGGCCCTGTCCGCATCCCGGATACCCTGCTCCACCGTCGCTGCGGTGTCCACAAGGTCTGTATACTTCCGCAACCTCAAGGCGAGAACCTAGTTCCGAATCCCCAGCCTCAGTCCTCCCTGGAACCGCAGGCAACGGTTATGCTCGGTCATCACCATCTCCGGCGCGAATCTGGCCAAAGCTGTGAACCTGGCCTCGTACTCTGCTACCGTCATCCCCTCCTGTTCCAAGTCTAGGAACTGCCGATGTCGCTCCAAACGAGCCGACTCGGGAAAGTACTGTTCCATAAAAACTGTCTGGAAGATGCTGTAGTCATAACCGACCATGTCCTTCACACGCCCCCACCAGTGGTAGGCGCTGTCTCTCAGCTGGTGGGCCGCGAAGGACACCATTTGACGACCATCCTCGACACCCGATGTATCCAGGTCTCACGTGACCTGCTCTAGCCACCTCTCGGCTAGGTCGGGGTTCGGCTCCCCGACAAATGTAGGTATCCCGAGCTTCAGGAAGTCTAGTAGTGCTCGGGAAGTATGATCCTCTGTCTGAACGGCCCTCACCGGGATCGCGGCTGCCTCTGGTGCTGGCGAAGCCGACTCTCGGTTGGCAATGACCGCCACTAAACTCTGGACTGTCCTGGTCAGCTCATCCAGGACAGTCATAACGGGTGGGTCTGCGACCGGCGGGACGCTGGGCGTGCCCAAAGAAGGTCCTGCATCGCTTCTCCTGTCCTCACCGACAGGAGTACCCTGCGCCTCAGCGTACTCGGCGGGCTCAATGGTGGGCACCCGTCTTGGTGTCCCCGCTGACCGTCCCCGTTTGCCTCGCGTGGGCGCTCGTCCCCGTGCCACTGCTGCTCTTCCTCGTCTGCCACGAGCCATCAGCCGGTATCCTCTGCACGGATACACGCAAACGTTCAGTTTGCGAACTCATACAAGGCAACAAGCTCGAATACACTAACGTTCACACGGTCTACGTCTACCCCAACGTACTTGTTACTAAGCGTCACAACGTTCGAGCTAATTATACTTTAATTATAACATCACGTGAGCGGAACCTCAAACTTAACCACACAAACGTACACCAAGCCCTTATTCGGTCCTTTATGCACTTACTCATAACTTTCCGCAACCAAACCAGTGTTCGCTACTCGTCCCTTGCGGGAAAAGTAGTAAAGGGGATGAGCGTTATCCTCACCTCCACGGACACCCGTTCGATTATGGCATACTAGTAACGCACCAAGGACTTACCACTCTAGTCAGGGCAAACCACCACCTCAAGTACTCGCTCGAATAAGGTAAACCTCGACACGGGAAACACGTCCTCAAGCCAGTAACAGACTACTGCTCACGCTATTAAAGCCTCAACCATAGTAATACGTAAGCGGAAAAACTCAACAACAACCCGACCGTACAGCAGGCCTACGACCTCTACAACCCACAACTGCGAACACAAACCCATAAAACCAACGCTCAACCACACGAACATGAACCGAGTCACACAACCACAAACCTAAACGCACAACGAAACCACCCTTTTTACCTTTTCTCCCTTTTTTTTTGAAAACCGGCTGGACAGGTCCCGCAGGTGGGCCGGACCATAAGGCATTCCGGCCGACATGCCCTCCGTGCCGGGTTGGCTGCCGGGCCGGCATGCCATCCGTGCCGTACTGGCTGCCGGGCCGGCACGCCAGCCGGTCCGTGCTGGCTGCCGGATCGGACCAGCGAGCCCTTCCTGGTCTCGTACCAGGTCGGCCCGTGGTCCGTCCCATAACTGCGCCAGCTTCGCCCCTATCACCCCGTCCTGTCGATCCTAGGACACTCGCATCCTACCCGTCTCTTGGCGACCCGCACACTTGTGCGTCGTAGACATTTAACCACCAAAATGACCAAACACGTACCACAAAACCCGACTAAACCACAAACACAAGCCAAACCGGCCAAACACCCATAACAACAACAACGACGACACCCGCTCACCGAGCCAACCAAAGTCAACAGCTCCCACCGGGCCAACCAAGACTCCGCAACACGCCCACCGGGCCAACCAACAACAATCACAATACGCCCACAGGGCCAAACGAAGTGAAACACAAACGCCCACGACGTCACACAAAATCAAGACACGCCCACCAGGCCTACCAACACCGAACCACGCCCACCGGGCCAATCAAAGTCAAACACAAACTCCCACGGCGTCAAACAACATCAAAACAATCAAATTTCTAAAGCTTTCTCCACTTCATTTTTTTTAAAACCTCATACTTGACATCACGCAGTTACAACCCGGTCCAGGCGTCCCCGAACTACGTTGTACCGAATTGATATCAACACCGTCACGTTCGACTACATGAGCGCTCCTGAGTCGACCCGCGACAGCTTAAAAACGTTTCACGCAGCAACAACAATCAGCAAGCCAGCAAGAAAACACCGCACGTACACACAAACACAAGCAGGACTCACAACACCACGGGTCTACACACGGTTCCCGACCTGCGTACCCAACGTACGACGGGACTCTACCGACTCGACTCTCCCCACCTAATTGACGTACAGTCCGAGGTGTGAAACCTCGAGCTCTGATACCAAGCTGTCACGCCCCAATTTCAGTAAAACGAACTCGGGACGCGAACGTTTTAAAAACATAAAAACACTTGAAACCTGTTTTCATTAAATCACTTTAAAATACCAGTTTAGTTCAACAAAATAATAATTACAACTTAAAACACGTCCCAACAAGTGGACAAAAACGAGGTACACGTCACTAGACTCAAAACACCCAGAAACCCGCTTCAAGCTCTTAAAGCTTTAGAAGCTCCCCTAGTCCAGCCTGCGAACGGTACCTGTAGGAAAAGCAGCTAGGGGTGAGCGTTCGCTCACCACCACGGATAACAGACTGACTACGGCATAATTAGCAGACAAAGCCGGTAACACCAATAATAAAGTCAACACCGGGGGACACTATCCCCAACCCAAGTACTCTGACTGAACATACACCCATTGTCACCATCCTTGACCAACTCAACACTTTACACATAAAGTAGACCCGACACAACGATCACGACCTCTTCCAAGGACACGACAGAAAGACTACGCAACGCCAAACAAGATCGCAAAGGACCGCACACCAAACAAGATCACAAAGGATCGCAAACCAGCTGCCAAGAATGCTCATGCCCTCCCGGGACTCTAACCCAGTCAGGCCAACCCAAGAATGCTTGCAACTTACCGAGACTCTAACTCGTAAGCCAGCCGGAAAAATGCTTGCAACTTACCGAGACTCTAACTCGTAAGCCAGCCAAAGAATGCATGCAACTTACCGAGACTCTAACTCGTAAGCCAGCCAAAGTATGCTCACAAACCCAAACCACACACCCGCGGCCAGGACCCCTTTATTGGCGGGCGGGCCCCCTACCCCGTCTGAACATGTAGACGCGTGTGCTCGTGGACCCCCGTTTCATGAAGCGGACCCCCAACCTTAGGTAACCAAAAACACAATCACAATCACAATCACAATCACAATCACAAGCAAGTTCAACAACCAGTAACAACACAAGTTCAACACTCGCAGGCACTCAAGGCCACCAAGACACCAACAGTAAAACTCGGACTCAACAGCCCCACAGGCACTCACGGCCTCCCAAGACACACCAACCGTAAGACACGGACTCAACAGCCCCACAGGCACTCACGGCCTCCCAAGACACACCAACAGTAAAACACGGACTCAACAGCCCCACAGGCACTCACGGCCTCCCAAGACACCAACCATAAAACACGCTTGCAACTTACCGAGACTCTAACTCGTGAGCCAGCTAAAGAAAGCTTGCAACCCCCCCGAGACTCTAACTCGGTCAGGCCAGCCAAAGACACCAACCTTAGTACACGGACTCTCAAGACCGCCCAAAACACCAAAGGTAAAGACACGACTTCAACAACCCCACGGGCACTCATGGCCACCCAAAACTCAACAATAAAACACGCTCGCAACTTACCGAGACTCTAACTCGTAAGCCATCTAAAACACCAACAGTAAAGTACAGGCTCTCTTGGCCACCCAAACACGAATAATAGCACGGGCTCTCATGGCCACCCAAGACTCAGCAATAATAATACAGGCTCTCAAGGCCACCCAAAACTCAATAATAATAAGCGGGCTCTCAAGGCCACCCAAAACTCAATAATAATGAACGGGCTCTCAAGGCCACCCAAAACTCAATAATAATGAACGGGCTCTCAAGGCCACCCAAAACTCAATAATAATAAACGGGCTCTCAAGGCCACCCAAAACTCAATAATAATAAACGGGCTCTCAAGGCCACCCAAGACACCAAAAGATCAAACAACCTCCGGCTTAACCAAAGCCTCCAACAGTCCTAATATCAACAGTTTCTCAAACAACCTCCGGGCATGGTCATATGCCTCCAGTACTCCTAATATCGATAATTTCACAAACAACCTCCGGGCATGGTCATATGCCTCCAGTAATTTTAATAACGCTAAGTTCTCTGCTCCTACGACACTACTAAGTGTCACATGCTTTTCTCATATTTGCTACGTTCCCGTGTCATGCATTTCTAATATTCGATAACCTACTCAACCCACGACACCCCGGTGTCACATGCAATTCTACTGTTAACTTTCCCTAGTTAGGGCCGAGATCCGACTACTTTTCCCTACCTTGTGCGTGTTCTCCCAAAAGCCAACCACGAGCTCCGGTGATGATCTCAGTCACTCACCCAGCTTTCCCTTGCCCCGGTCCGTGGCACGATCTAAAAGAACACAATTTAAAGGCACTTAACCACTTGCAGGAATAAACTGAAAAACATTAAACTCGATGCCCAAACTTAACCCCGACAATGTCGATCACTCCCAAACTTCCCAATTACTCGACATTGTCGATAAAGGATCCGTAAAGGCCTGATTCGCCCGACATGGCGAATCTGCCCGGGTTTTGTAAATTGCCTTCCAGGGCTCCAAAAGCCCCCGTTTTCGTTTCTACGGTCTTAGAATAGTTCAAGGAACCCAATGCACTTGACGGAATCGAATTCCGACTTCCGAGTCAATTAATTAACGTTTAAAGTTTCTAAACCCGATAAATGACAACTTCTCCAATTTAATTCCAATTTTCGATTCGGTTAAGGATAAATGGTCCGGGGAACGTTTTAAACCACCCGAAACACAAAACCCGATCACCCGAGCATGTGGGCCCCACCAACCCACTTGGCCGAGAGCCCCTAGGGCTTAAATGAGGCTCGGCCACCATGGTGGTGGCCGGCCCTAGCTCCGGCCAGCCACCTCCTATGGTGGCCGGCCACCCTCCATGGTGGCCGGGGCTTCTCCCGAGCCCCCAGTCGCCGGAAAACGTCCAAACAAACCTCCAACACGTCTCCAACAATTACCCCAACCTCAATACACCCTAAACTAATAGTTTTACACAAACCCTAACATTTGAAAATTACCAAAACAACGATCGGCTTAGTACAAACCGTAGAGGAAGACGAGGGGACGATGCTTGCTCCTTGTCTTGAGACGATCCAAGGGCTCAATCTCCCCCAGCCCTAACTTCTTTCTCCTTCTCTCTTCTTCTTCTTCTTCTCTCTCTAACCTCTCTCTTCCAATTTCTAAAACAACTAACTCTATTTTGTTTTTCCTTTTTTTTTTTTGTATATGTGGCCGGCCACACTAATGCCCCCACCACATGTTTTCCCCCCAAAACTAACACCACCACTTGGTTGACAAGTGGCAAGGTGGGTCCCACACCTTTTGGAAAATATCTACTTGATATTTTCCAATCAGTTTCGCGAAAAACGGACGTTTCGGGCCCCGAACGGGCACTTTTCCCAAGAAATTACGAAACTTGGCGGGCTACAAGGAAACAGCTCAACTAAGACCGCTGCGACGACGGCTAAGCTTTTTGGACCCAAAACGGTCCTCGAATGGACCAAAACGTCGCTCGGTTGACTTTTCCAGCGAAAAGTCAAAATTTCCCAAATTGATCAGAAAGTTTCCCTGAGTCCCCCGGAACTCACATTGGTCAAAAACGGGGTCAAATTAAGTCCGGTATGACACTCGGGGTCATTTTAGGTTCAGTTAACTGTCAGTCTTAAATTTTTTTAAATTTTCCTATTTTTCGCAGGTTTGACTGGCGTTGACCGGGAGTGGTTATTACATCAAGAGTCCTCGAACTCGTTTGAGTCGGGAGTGACTGGAGAGGGTCGCCGGAACTCTCTGCTTCCAGATCTGGCTTCCCATCGCCGGCGAGCCTCAACGCCGCCAGATCTGGACGGCAAGGCTCAAGCTCTTTACCGGCCACGCTCCCCTGTCCTGTCACCGTCTCTCCGCCCTCCTTATCCCCTTGCGCGAGCTCTCCGGACACCAGCGACGGTGGTCGGAGCACCGAGTGTCGCCGAAGATCTCTTCGGCTCAGGCGAGTCAGGAGGAACTGGGCTGTTGGGCCAGTGATCGTGCCATTGGGCGGGGACACGGGCTTGGGGCCTTGGAGAATTTGGGCATCGGCCTGGATTTGGTTGAGCTTGGGTCCGGGTCCAGTATCGGTTCTGGATCCGGGTCAGGCCGGGTTCGGGTCGGGCTCGGATCAGGACCGGACCTGAGACTGGATCGGGTCTGGAGCGGGTTCAGACTCGGATCCGGGTCACAGAATTAATTAATCAATTAATTAATGAATTTGACTTAAAATTGGTAATTTAAAGACGTTTAAGACGTTCCGAGGATTTTGGACACTTGAGAACTGATTGGACCGTTTATCTGTTAAACCCAGACTGGACCTTGCCCGAGGACTCGGATTTCGCCCGAGAAGACAGAGTTGGCCCGGTCGTCAGCAGCTAGGAGTATTATTAGAGGAAGACCACAAGGTATGGGAAATACTAAACTCCTCGTGCAATTCAATACTTAGTATGCCTATTAGGTTAATAAAACCGGAAAGGTCCTAGAATTGCATATAGGATGCAAATAACTAGAATAATCGTCTTTCAATTACTAATAACCGGACGTGTCTAGTATGCATGCATAGGATGTGAACAACTAGTTTAACTCGCTTTCAATACTTGGGAAATTGCTTTACTGGTAGAGAGGTCGTGATGAGCCCTCGGATTAGTTGTGTTTGCCTCACATGCATTGTCTGCTTTGTTTAAGATAAATTAAGGGTCAAACGAAACTAGATAAATTGCATGATTGATTGATAGAATGAACGATTGATTGATAGAATGAATGCTTGATTGATAGAATGAATGCTTGAATGATTGAATGGATGATCGACTATGACTGATTGTACCAAATGGTACGATCAAGTGATCGATGTACCAATGGAACGTGGTTGGTAAGTATGATGGTAAGTGTGATTGTGGGTATGAATCCCATGTGATATGTATTGGTGAATGCTCGAACTTCTAAGTTTGATTGTGCAATGTGTTGACCTGTTGGTCTCTTGTGTCTGGTTAATTGATCATGCGGGATATTGGTTGTGGACCCTGCGGGGCATTGGTTAATTGATCCTGCGGGATATTGATTGGTAGACCCTGCGGGGCATTGTTGGGTTGATCCTGCGGGATCTTGATTGGTAGACCCTGCATGGCATTGGTTGGTTAATCCTTCGGGATATTGATTGGTAGACCCTACGGGGCATTGGTTGGTTGATCCTGCGGGACATTGATTGGAGGACCCTGCGGGGCATTGGTTGGTTGA
Organism: Erodium maritimum; assembly: GCA_963921825.1. NCBI lineage: Eukaryota > Viridiplantae > Streptophyta > Magnoliopsida > Geraniales > Geraniaceae > Erodium > Erodium maritimum. The sequence goes on along the minus strand of OY997591.1, from coordinate 28,821,662 downwards.
TCCTGCGGGACATTGGTTATTGGACCTTGTGGGGCAGTTGGATGGTTTACCCTGCGCTGAATGGTTACTTGAGATTCACCCGAGTGTATGCGTCCTGCGGGAGCATTACCTTGGTTCCCTATGACACATGGTCCCTTGGGGGCATTTCCGAGAATCCCGACGATAAGCGTCCCTCAGGGATTATTACCGGTTGCCCGATGTATGTGCCACCTTTGGACCGAGGGAAAATCTGATATGACACGAATACTCTTGTGGATCGGAGTATGGGATCCGACGTGACACAAAGAGTATTATGGATCGGAGGGTGGTGACTTCATGTCCCACGGCATTACTTAAACGCTCTCTCTCCTATTGATTGTTAATAAATGCATTGTATACTTTATTTTCTATGATTGTTACTGGCTCTTCGAAAGCGTTAAATACCCGTTTTATTCCCGTATTTCAACATCTTCTTAGTTCTCCGTATCATTGAGCCCGAACGAAATTGTGAATTTCTATTTGTTAAACTTAAAGACCGTTATCCTTAAGAATGTGATATTGTTCTTATCTGACCTATGTTATAATATGATTTTGATTAAAAATATTAATTGCGATATGTATTGTCATGCTAAAGCTATTTTATTACTAAATTGGAGGTTAAACTGTTTATCTATTTTCCCTACTGAGCGTAAGCTCATCCCTATTTGTTTTATTGACTGTTCTTACAGGCGTACTTGTTGAGTAGTGGACTCGAGGCTCGGGAGCTTCTATGGGCCCATGTGCTTTGGTCTTTAGAGACGATTATGGTCCTATTTTTGGTTACGAACCTTATGTTTAAAGAATTTATTATGTAACTTTTACTTGAGATATTTTGATGGAAACTAAACTTGGAGAGTTATAGTGGATTTGAGACACTTTTGTAGTTACATTTTGTATTATTTTCAAGTCACGTCTCGAGTCCGGTCAATACCGGATTTGGGGAGTGACAATGGCACTATCCCGGTTATGGATGAAAGTCCATGACAAAACCCAAGGTAGAAAGAAGTGGATAGAAATAAGGTATAAGGTCGGAAATCTCGCTTCTTCTGGAGAAGGGTTATATGAGTTTGAAAATATTTGAAAGGATTGTGAGAGATTAGGGTGGAGGTATTCTGGAGTAGATCCAATTATTCTCCACCATTAAGCTAACCAATTTGATAGTTTTGAAGGGTTGATGGTTTTATTGTTGAAGTAAATCAACCAAGAATGTGAAAATTTTGAGTTTAGAATGGAGAAGGTATCATACCACACAGTAACATAATCCCAGTAGGAGTATGTACGACAATAAGGAATGGTAGTTTTGAAAGAAATGAAAAATATCTTTGAAGCTGTTAGAAGGATGCTTCAATAAGCAAGGTTAGGTATTTTTTAGATTTTTGATGTTGAATATGAGGGAGAATCTAACAACAGGTTTGGGCTTTGATCGACATAGTGCTTGAAATTAACCGACTTAGTGTCTTCCAAAATACTTAGGTAATAGGCTGGTGTTTTTATTAAGTCAAGAGGAGTGAAAAACCAGCCTTTAGGAACACAATTTTCAACAGTTTTGAAAGGATTTGAGTAAAAAAAAAACCCTGGTTCTATAATAAGAACAGGTAGTACACCAATTTTGCCTATGTATAAAGATTTTTGAGATTTTGAGTTTAACCAAAAAACAGTTTGAGAGTTATATGCAGAAGCCAAAATATTTTTTGAGTCTTTGGTTATGTTTTTATTGTGAGAGTAAAGGATTATAAAAGAGACAAGCTTGATCCAAAAGCAAATAAGTGTGCATTCATTGGATATGGATTGATGAGATGTGTTATAGATTCCGGGATAAGTCAAAGATGAAAATCATTAGAAGTAGAGATGCCACTTTTTGTGAAAGTGCAATATACAAAAATCACTAGGGTGTGGAGCAAGATACCACTAAAGAACCTGGAAGCAAGGAAAAAATGTTGGAATATATTACAACATAAGATGTTACAGGTAGTAGTGAGAGTTAAGTGCAAGGAAATAATGAGGGTATACTACCGACTACCTCAATAGGTGAAGTGAGGAGATCAAGTAGAATTTCAAGAGATCTAGAATGGTTCTCTCCGCCACTACATTATGTTCCGTTAACCGAGAATATAGAGGCTCAATATTATATAGGGGGAATTCAGATGGATGATTCGATTAAGTAGGAGTCATCCATGGATGAAGAGATGAAGTCTCTTGAAAAGAATGAAACTTGGTCGTTGATTAAATTGCCGAATGGGAAGAAGGTTCTACAAAACAAATGGATGTTCCGGGTCAAGGAAGAAGATGATGGTAACAAGAGGTACAAGGAAGGTTAGTGGTCAAAGGCTCTCAACATAAGAAGGTGATTGACTACAATAAGATATTATCTTCAATAGTCAAGATGACTACAATCAGGCTTGTGTTAGGTATCGTGACATTAAAATATCTTCATCTAGAGAAAATGGATGTAAAGACCGCGTTCTTACATGGTGATCTTGATGAAGATATTTTTATGGAACAGTCCGAGGGTTTGTAGAGAGTTGGGAGTGAAGACCAAATTTTGCAAACTGCAGAAAAGTTTGTATGGTCTGAAACAAGCACCACGACACTAGTACTTGAAGTTTGACGATTTTATGATAAGGAGTGGATACTTAAGATGTGTCATCGATCATTTTTCTACGTAAAGAATTTTAATGAATCCTACATCATATTATTGTTGTACGTTGATGACATGTTGATTGTAGGATCCAACCTGGTCGAAATCAACAAGTTAAAGAAACAAATGTCAGAAGAGTTTAATATGAAGGACTTCGGCGCAACGAAACAAATACTCAGAATGAGCATTAGTAGGGATCAGTCTGATGGAAGTAAGTTATCTTAAGATAAGTATATTAAGAAGATTTTGAGCAAGTTCACTGTCCAAGATGTTAACATAAGAAATAAACCGTTGGAAAGTCACATCGACCTCACTCGAGAACAGTCACCTAAGATGAATAAGGATAAAGAAGAAATGATTTAGGTCTCGTATGCATCGGTACTAGGCAGTTTGATGTACGCAATGGTTTGCACGAGGCCAGACATTGTACATGCAGAGGGAGTCGTTAGTAGATTCATGTCTAATCTTGGAGAAAGCATTGGGAAGTAGTCAAGTAGTTTTTTCGCTACTTGAAAGGCACTTCAAAGATCACATTGCATTTCAAGAAGAAGCATGTGATATTAGAAGGGTTTTCTGATGTAGAATTAGGTGGATGTTTGGACATAACGAAGAGTACTACAAAATACATCTCTATTTTGGGTGGCACGGTAGTCTGTTGTCAATCTCAACTGCAAAAGAGTGTTTCTCTTTCAACCACTAAAGTAAAGTACATTACTATTTCAGAAGCTGGAAAGGAAATGATTTGGTTGAAGAATTTGTTGGAGAAGTTAAGGAAGAAACAAGTAGACAATGCTTTGTATATCGACAATCAAGGCATCATTCACCTCGCCAAGAATCTCGTATTACATGCTAGGACGAAGCATATCTAATTGAGATATCATTTCATTTGGGGTTTAATGAATGCTGATACTTTGTCCTGGAAGAAAAACCTTTGGTCAAAGAATGTTGCAAATATATTGATCAAAGTGGTTACAACTGAGAAGCTGAAGTTATGTAATAAGTTCAGTTGGCCTTCATGGTTATTTGAAGGAAGATGTCACACTACCTCATAAATTTATAGATGGGGCATTGGTTTGTTATTGGAGTTATATGAGTAGGAGTGAAGCAAAGACATTTATGGACAGTCTCCAAATAAAAGTTTATTATGGTTTGTGGAGATTTCCTATTGTGTTTAGAAATTTTGTTAGTCTTATTAATAGATCTAGGTAAGAGACTTGAGTAGACAATTATAAAAAATTTCCTATTAAGATCAAGAAACCTATTTCCTACCTTTTTTTTACCCATTGTCTTCTCCTATAAATACCATATACTTGTAAACCCAAAATCATATATAAGTTGTGAGAACGATAAAAAGAGAGTAACGAGGCCGTGGACGTAGGTAAAAAGAGAGAACAGTCACCTAAGATGAATAAGGATAAAGAAGAAATGATTTAGGTCTCGTATGCATCGGTACTAGGCAGTTTGATGTACGCAATGGTTTGCACGAGGCCAGACATTGTACATGCAGAGGGAGTCGTTAGTAGATTCATGTCTAATCTTGGAGAAAGCATTGGGAAGTAGTCAAGTAGTTTTTTCGCTACTTGAAAGGCACTTCAAAGATCACATTGCATTTCAAGAAGAAGCATGTGATATTAGAAGGGTTTTCTGATGTAGAATTAGGTGGATGTTTGGACATAACGAAGAGTACTACAAAATACATCTCTATTTTGGGTGGCACGGTAGTCTGTTGTCAATCTCAACTGCAAAAGAGTGTTTCTCTTTCAACCACTAAAGTAAAGTACATTACTATTTCAGAAGCTGGAAAGGAAATGATTTGGTTGAAGAATTTGTTGGAGAAGTTAAGGAAGAAACAAGTAGACAATGCTTTGTATATCGACAATCAAGGCATCATTCACCTCGCCAAGAATCTCGTATTACATGCTAGGACGAAGCATATCTAATTGAGATATCATTTCATTTGGGGTTTAATGAATGCTGATACTTTGTCCTGGAAGAAAAACCTTTGGTCAAAGAATGTTGCAAATATATTGATCAAAGTGGTTACAACTGAGAAGCTGAAGTTATGTAATAAGTTCAGTTGGCCTTCATGGTTATTTGAAGGAAGATGTCACACTACCTCATAAATTTATAGATGGGGCATTGGTTTGTTATTGGAGTTATATGAGTAGGAGTGAAGCAAAGACATTTATGGACAGTCTCCAAATAAAAGTTTATTATGGTTTGTGGAGATTTCCTATTGTGTTTAGAAATTTTGTTAGTCTTATTAATAGATCTAGGTAAGAGACTTGAGTAGACAATTATAAAAAATTTCCTATTAAGATCAAGAAACCTATTTCCTACCTTTTTTTTACCCATTGTCTTCTCCTATAAATACCATATACTTGTAAACCCAAAATCATATATAAGTTGTGAGAACGATAAAAAGAGAGTAACGAGGCCGTGGACGTAGGTAAAAAGAGAGAACAGTCACCTAAGATGAATAAGGATAAAGAAGAAATGATTTAGGTCTCGTATGCATCGGTACTAGGCAGTTTGATGTACGCAATGGTTTGCACGAGGCCAGACATTGTACATGCAGAGGGAGTCGTTAGTAGATTCATGTCTAATCTTGGAGAAAGCATTGGGAAGTAGTCAAGTAGTTTTTTCGCTACTTGAAAGGCACTTCAAAGATCACATTGCATTTCAAGAAGAAGCATGTGATATTAGAAGGGTTTTCTGATGTAGAATTAGGTGGATGTTTGGACATAACGAAGAGTACTACAAAATACATCTCTATTTTGGGTGGCACGGTAGTCTGTTGTCAATCTCAACTGCAAAAGAGTGTTTCTCTTTCAACCACTAAAGTAAAGTACATTACTATTTCAGAAGCTGGAAAGGAAATGATTTGGTTGAAGAATTTGTTGGAGAAGTTAAGGAAGAAACAAGTAGACAATGCTTTGTATATCGACAATCAAGGCATCATTCACCTCGCCAAGAATCTCGTATTACATGCTAGGACGAAGCATATCTAATTGAGATATCATTTCATTTGGGGTTTAATGAATGCTGATACTTTGTCCTGGAAGAAAAACCTTTGGTCAAAGAATGTTGCAAATATATTGATCAAAGTGGTTACAACTGAGAAGCTGAAGTTATGTAATAAGTTCAGTTGGCCTTCATGGTTATTTGAAGGAAGATGTCACACTACCTCATAAATTTATAGATGGGGCATTGGTTTGTTATTGGAGTTATATGAGTAGGAGTGAAGCAAAGACATTTATGGACAGTCTCCAAATAAAAGTTTATTATGGTTTGTGGAGATTTCCTATTGTGTTTAGAAATTTTGTTAGTCTTATTAATAGATCTAGGTAAGAGACTTGAGTAGACAATTATAAAAAATTTCCTATTAAGATCAAGAAACCTATTTCCTACCTTTTTTTTACCCATTGTCTTCTCCTATAAATACCATATACTTGTAAACCCAAAATCATATATAAGTTGTGAGAACGATAAAAAGAGAGTAACGAGGCCGTGGACGTAGGTAAAAAGAGAGAACAGTCACCTAAGATGAATAAGGATAAAGAAGAAATGATTTAGGTCTCGTATGCATCGGTACTAGGCAGTTTGATGTACGCAATGGTTTGCACGAGGCCAGACATTGTACATGCAGAGGGAGTCGTTAGTAGATTCATGTCTAATCTTGGAGAAAGCATTGGGAAGTAGTCAAGTAGTTTTTTCGCTACTTGAAAGGCACTTCAAAGATCACATTGCATTTCAAGAAGAAGCATGTGATATTAGAAGGGTTTTCTGATGTAGAATTAGGTGGATGTTTGGACATAACGAAGAGTACTACAAAATACATCTCTATTTTGGGTGGCACGGTAGTCTGTTGTCAATCTCAACTGCAAAAGAGTGTTTCTCTTTCAACCACTAAAGTAAAGTACATTACTATTTCAGAAGCTGGAAAGGAAATGATTTGGTTGAAGAATTTGTTGGAGAAGTTAAGGAAGAAACAAGTAGACAATGCTTTGTATATCGACAATCAAGGCATCATTCACCTCGCCAAGAATCTCGTATTACATGCTAGGACGAAGCATATCTAATTGAGATATCATTTCATTTGGGGTTTAATGAATGCTGATACTTTGTCCTGGAAGAAAAACCTTTGGTCAAAGAATGTTGCAAATATATTGATCAAAGTGGTTACAACTGAGAAGCTGAAGTTATGTAATAAGTTCAGTTGGCCTTCATGGTTATTTGAAGGAAGATGTCACACTACCTCATAAATTTATAGATGGGGCATTGGTTTGTTATTGGAGTTATATGAGTAGGAGTGAAGCAAAGACATTTATGGACAGTCTCCAAATAAAAGTTTATTATGGTTTGTGGAGATTTCCTATTGTGTTTAGAAATTTTGTTAGTCTTATTAATAGATCTAGGTAAGAGACTTGAGTAGACAATTATAAAAAATTTCCTATTAAGATCAAGAAACCTATTTCCTACCTTTTTTTTACCCATTGTCTTCTCCTATAAATACCATATACTTGTAAACCCAAAATCATATATAAGTTGTGAGAACGATAAAAAGAGAGTAACGAGGCCGTGGACGTAGGTAAATTATGAAACAACGTGTAATCCTGTGTTCTTGTGTGATTAGTTATTTTCTCTTGACTTCTTCTTACTTGAATATAGTTCCATGTTTTTATACCCCAACACACTCTCCCTATCCGGGAAAGGGAAGCCTTTTTTGTACTCCATCTTGATTGTCTTCCAATAAGTGGCTCCAGATTTGTCGGTTCCTTTGATCACATCTTTGGACATGTGCACCCAACATGAGATTGACCGGAGATCCTCCGACTGCGTGCATGATTGGGCTCTCTTCTTCGTCTTTTATGGTAGGGCTCTTCTCGAGGATTGACCATACCATAGTGTTAACATGTTGGGAGGTAGCAAAGTAGGTTCATACACAGTAATTGGGCGGAGTAGTATACGTATCTAGCGAAAAAAAATATGTTCATCAACGAACAGTCGCTAAAAACCACCCGGAGAAGTTTAAGGCCATTCGTGCTGTTCATCGCCGCTTGACATTTCTTTCCCGTGACAAATTTGTAGAAATTTTGAGATTTTTTTTAGGATAAACGATAGATATTATTAAATGTCGACAATAATGATATGGTGAAGTGACTCCGGAATAAATCCTCCTTGCCACTCTCAGACATGGGAGGAACAAGCCGCCCTGACAAACCACTTAGCTATTATGTTCGTTGTCCGCTTAACAAATTCGAGTTGCACAGACTTGAGTTTAGATAACAGGGAACTATAGTCGTTTACGACTATCCCTATAGGAGAAGAAGACATTATTCTCTAATTAATCATATCCACTATGACCTTGCAATCACTCCTGATGGTGACTCTCTGGTGTGGCCACTGCGCTTCCCATTGTAATGCATCCCTGATGGCATAGGCTTCGACTAATCTCGAGTTCTGCAGACCATGAAACCAAATTGATCGGACTCGGGTGAGCATATTTTAAGATATTACTTGTTATAACTTTGTAAAAACGAAAAGAGCTTGGTGTTCCATGTATAGTGTAAGAAAATAATGTATTAACATTAAGTTAAAAACAAAAAGAACAATCAAAGGGAAAGTTGCCTCCACCGGCCGTTTTTTTCGAATTAAGATGCCACATGTCGTGGCCAAGAGGGCGAGGCAAGCAGGTTCGGGTGCTGAACCCGCACGCGAATTCGGATGCCACACCTCTGGTTTGTCTCTCGTCTCGCGCTGTAGTGGTTCCGAAGAGTCCGCTCGTTTTACCACCGCTGTAGGCATAAAAATTGACGAGTGTCCATCTCATGGCTGAACACTATTCACGCAGATCAGCAAATCACTCACCTTTTTTTTTGATCCACGAAAAAAACAATATATTCAACCAATCAATACACTCACGAGGAGAATTACAATCGAGAGGAAGAAGAGCAAGGAGACAAAGAAAAGAGACAAGGAAATGAGCTAAAAATTAGCCGATGTCATGGAACATTTTGACCGTGGCCTTATCTCTGTACGAGGAGGTGAATCCCTTCGACTTAGCAAATTCCCATGCGCGTTTGGCCTCAGACTTTTTTCAGAGAGATCGGGAGGGGTTAGCTTCCTTGAGAGCACGGAGGAGCTTTTGACGACCGTTTCGAATCCGCTTGTTCTTTCGCTTGGGGCGGGGGGAGGTTGAAAACGAGGCAGCATCTGGGGAACGAATATCGGCTATAAAGGATGAGAAGTCGGGGGACTCTGAAAGATGGACCGAAGGCTCGGGAGGAGCAGAGAGGGGCCTGGAAGTTGGGATCGAAACATGGCCTTCAAACTGGCCAGAGGAGATAGGCCCGAACTGAGTAGAGCTTTTGGACTGGTCAGGAGCTTGACCAGCAGGGATCGGCCCAACAAGAGCAGACTTATCTACTCGGCCCAGGAAGCATGACCCAACCGCATTATCCCCTACCACGTGGCCACGAGAAAGAGACGGTTGAGTACCTCTAGAAGCATCGGAACCCTCAATGTCAACGTGGGGAACTGAAGAGACGCCTTTCTCGGGACAATACAAGACGACCTAGAGCTTAATGTAAACTATCTGATCAAAAGAACATCTTAATGTAATCTGTAATTTTGCACAATGAGAGGCCACCTAGAGCTTTATGCAAACTTTCAAATAAACAATACAAGACGACAAAGAGAGCTTCACACATGTACGACGCAAGAGCCTTGTGAACCTTCAAATAGACGATGAAGACAAAGGGGATCTTAGAAAAGAAAAGGGACAAGAGCCTTGACATTTTGGGGGAAGTTTTCAAATTTGGAGAGGTACCATCTCCTGGTGGCATAACTTCTTCCCATCAAGTAGAAAGTGGAGCCTATAGAGAAGGACCAAGAATACATTGTCTGAGATACAAGAGACACCCCAACTAACCCGACGATCTCGAAGAAGTAGTGAGGACAAATCACCAAACCAAACAACCCGCCTTTGGGAATCTTGTATTCCCTGTCGCCGTCTTTTTTCCTCAGCGTGGAGAGGATGTAATGGTGGTAGAAATTGCCAATGATTCCCACCAAGAACACCACTATGCCAAGGTATTTCAGATCAAATTCTGGCTCTTTGAGTCCTAGAGTTAGGTGCTGAGCATAGATGCTGGTGAAAGATGACATGAAATAGCTCAACGAGATTGTGATCGCATCCTCAAGAACCATATTGGTACTGTATTTGTGGACGAATAGACTCTGCAGAACAAGGTAAAACCAAGTGTCAAATTTGTTGGCTTTCCGTACTTGATATAAAAAATTGAAAACTAGGATTATTTTCCCTGTCGATCTTCATATATAGTAGCAACAAGACAAGAGAGATTGGGTTTGAGATTCAGTAGTAAAAAACTATTAAGCTTGATTTTTTTCGTGGGTACTACTACTACTACCAAGAAGACAGCATAATGGATTTGATTGCTCCCAAAAGATATCTACTTCAAATACTTGCTTTTTTTTCAAAAGGGCTTCAAATACTTGCTGAATATGAAATCAACTCGCTGATGTATGAGATTAATACAAAAACTTAACGAATATTACAACTTTTTTGGGATAGTTTCAAGGGATAATTGCATTGCATGTCACCTCGCTTACTAAGGTCAAACATCAAATCATAACCCAGACGTATCACAATTATTATATAGTAACAGGTTTCACCAATTAAATCTCAAAATCTGTTAAGTGTAACTAAATTCGAGTAATACCAGTCACATGTTTGTTCTAAACCTTTTTTTAAAATAACGTAAACCTTTCGTTTTATTCTCAAATTATAATTCTTACTTATCAACTTTTTTTGTTACCCTCTAAACGACTGTTAATCTTGTACACGAAAAATACAATAGGTTAGGTAAACGTTACTATATAAGAATAAACATTCGCTTAGGTTAGGATTGAAAAATAAACAAAAGGTGGGGTTAGGACATGTTTGACTAACTTTTTGTTATCATTTGACAATGTTGTTGAGCTCCATATATAAGCAACGAGACATTGGGATTCAATTGTCTACAAAGCCTATGAGCTTTGGCAATAACATAGACAATTAATCAGAGAGTGAATTATAAGAATTAACCTCAAAGACCCTTTTGAAGAAATGGATGGTAATGGCCGATCGAAGAAGCAGAAACCTGAGACCCTGATCTGGGAAGACCCAAAAAGAAGCAAGACCCACAAACAAGGCAGGAGCATAGAGGATAACAAACCCAGCTCTGCCCGACAGCTTGACCTTCTTCTTCATCAGCAGAGGCTTCTGATGAGGGTTTAGGTTCCAGAACTTTGAGTACTGTAAGTGCTTGCCTCCTACCTCCTGCACACCAGTCACTGCCAAGGACACAACATGAACCACAGTCATGGCTGTGATGAACAATGAATTGGGTTGTGGAAACAGAAACAGTTGTGGTGCCATTTCCATCTTCCCCAATTCCCCTCTTCTTCTATTTTTCTGCTAGTGGACAAGATATGGGTATTGGGCATGAGAGATGATTTGGTTGGGCTCATTAAATACTAGGCGTGTCCTATGTAGTAGAGACGCAACCACGGTAGGCCCAAATCACCTCCACATAATCTCTTGACGGCCACATGTTGTTTTCGTCCGGTACAAGGAAGATGCTACTTTCCATTAATACTCTTTTTCATTTTACAAAGGAGATGTCTTGGATGAGAATGTTATTAGGGGTAAAATCAGGAACTAATTATCGTCAAGTTGTCCCGTTCAAGAACTTGTTGTGGACTTGTTAGTCGATCAGATTCACACGGATGACTTTATGTATTTATTAAAAAGTAACGTTTTCCGTTAGAAACTTACATTTTCCGTTAGAAATGGCGGAAAACGTTAGAAAAAACTCCAAAAACTAACAAGTCTATGATTAGTTTTTGAGTTCAATAGTCATATGACCGTTATTTCTTGGAGTTTTTCCTAACGTTTTCTATCATTTCTAACGAAAAATGTTAATTTGTGTAATTACGATAAGTCAAGAGGTCTGATCTGATCGGCAAATAAGTCAACAACAAGTTATTGAGATGTATAAATCAGAAATAGTTAGTACCTGTAGTTTTTTCATATTATAAATATGTTAGTGTTGCGAATAAAGTATAAGAACTACCGTAAAGACAAGGTAGACTTCATAGAGATAGGAGTATCAGTACTTCATTCACTACCATCTCAAGAGAATACGAAATTTACAATGCAAGCCATATAAATAGGCTTTGTTCATCTTTAAAAAAAAGGCTTTGTTTATCGTCATTATGCGTATGATCAATCCAATGGTTATTTAAATTACGACAATACATCATCAATTTTTTGAAACGGGAATGAAGGAGTTGTATTACGATTTCATGTCGTGCTTAAAAGGAGAGACATAACAGTCCCAGATACCAGCTTTCTGTCCCAATCGGCCATGGCCCGTCGGGCGCACATGGTTCCATACATATAGTCTGCTTTGTTTCGCAGATCCGAACTCAGGAGTTCCTCGATCCAACGTTTCCAACAAGAAATAAACAACAAAATTAAACCTAACTAGCCAAAATATTATTCGACCTAAAGCAATGAAAATAGATTGAAATGTAGCCTTGACCGCGGACTCCCCGAGACCTCCCGGTTGCAGTTGTCCCGGGTTTGTGGGTATAGGCCCCCGACGGTCCTTCCCACTCTCGCCGTGGGGAATCATTCATCCCCCGGGGGTTTATAGCCCCCGGGCTTAACTCCCTTTCCTGTTCCTGTTCCGTGGTATCTGGCGGCATCAAAGGCTCAGGTGGTACCTCCGGGACCGCTGGCTTGTGTCCTGTCTTGATCTTCCTGGGTCTGGGTCCAATGGCGGTAGTGAATCTCAGAATCCCCGTGCGGACCAAAGGTGAGTCGCTCAGTGCATAGCGATTCACCCGGGGCTTTGGGTTCCCATGCAGCCTAGGGTTTGGGGACTTCTCCCTCGTGCCGATCGGCGATTGCGGTCTGGGCCTTGCTGACACCCTTCCATGTCATTTGGAGACCCCTGAATTCGGGCCCAAAACCCTCGACGGGATACCATGGTCCCCCGGACTTGCATGTCCCCTAGGATTTGCATGCACCATAGGGTTTGCCTGCACCCTAGGGCTTGTAGAGTCCCAAGATTGTGTCGGCGACCATGGCATCCGAGGCAACTGAAGCAGGGACGACAATGGAGCAGGACGCTCCGGTGGGGGAACGGGGGCCAGGCCCCGACGATGGATGTCCTGGCGATGGACCGTCTGGTGCCAATCCGGTCGAGGACGGTGGTGCCAGTGGCTGGCTTCGAGGAGACGGGCCGACTCCATCGGCGATGCTCTGGTCCAGGGCGGCGGGTACGGCCACCACGGATCCGGGGATTCTCCCTGCATGGCCACCCATCCCGGTCCGGCTCCAGCAACGGTGATCTGTTCCAGGGTGGCGGGTACGACCACCACCGATCCCGATCTTCTCCCTGCATGGGCCATCCTTCCCCGTGGTACGCGGCCAGAAGTGGCATGGGTGGGCCAAGAATGAAAGGGCGGGGCCGGGGAGAGTTCTCTAACGGCCATGGCACCCGAGGATGCTTTTCACCATGGTGACGGCGTGAAACGGGGGGTACCATCTCTGGTGGTAGTGGAGTGATAGCAGGCTGAACCGGAGAGCGACTGTGGAGAGGACGACGGAAGAGAAGAGGACGACGGTGTGGTGTTGGCGTGGTGGACGGCGGCGTCGGCGGAAACCCTAGCTAGGGTAGAGAGGACCTCACCTGGAGGTAGAAGAGAGCTAAAGTTTACAATACATCATCCTTCGTCAAGCAGAAATGGTGGAGCCATCGGTCTATACTACTTTTTTTTTGGACCCAATCATTTATGAAATAAAATAGTATTACACTTATGAGGAGAAATCCGGTGAGAACCATGTTTTAACGTAGGAACCGCGAGAACCAATCTAAGTCATCCATTTTAAGAATGGATGGATGAGATGCAATTGAGTAATTGACTTGTTGACTGCAAAAAAACAACACTTTTAGTAAGTTGTAAGGGCTTTTTAGTAAAACTATATTACTTTTTTTTAACCAATTCACTAATTTAATTTTTCCCGCTTCGTTTGAACTCCGATTGGCTTCAAACTTGCGCCATTAGTTTTTTTTATTTAAGGGCTTTCAATCAAAATCAGTCATGAATTTATTTTAAAGCACGAAAAAAAATCGGGGTTGATTTTTTTATTATTTAAATCTAGGTAATTTTTATCAACACTTTTCTCTGGATTTATCAACACTTTTACACTGGTTTTATCAACACTTTACACTGGTTTTATCACCTCATTTTCCTAAACTGATCATGATTTTATCACCTCATCGCGTGCTTTTTATGAACACTAGTTTTATCAACACTAAACACTAGGTTTAGCATTCAGTTACGTGTGTTTTATCACCCCCATCACATGTTTTTTTTGAAGCACGAAAAAAAAATTATTTCAGGGCTAGTTTTTAAAGAAATTATATCTGGGTGATTTTTATCAACATTTTGCTCTGGGTTTATCAACACTTTACACTGGTTTTATCAACACTTTACACTGGTTTTATCACCTCATTTTCCAAAACTGATCATGATTTTATCATCTCATCGCGTGCTTTTTATGAACACTAGGTTTATCATTCAAATTACGTGTGTTTTATCACCCCCCATCACATGTTTTTTTGACGCACGATTTTATTTATTTATTTCGGGGCTTGTTTTTAAAGAAATTATATATGGGTAATTTTTATCAACACTTTGCTCTGGATTTATCAACATTTTACCCTGGTTTTATCAACACTTTACACTGGTTTTATCACCCCATTCTCCAAAACTAATCATGATTTTTATCATCTCATCAAGTGCTTTTTATGAACACCAGTTTTATCAACACTAAACACTAGATTTATCATTGAATTACGTGTGTTTTATCACCCCATCACAAGTTTTTTTATCAACGTCAAACTCTAGTGTATCACACTTATTATCAAAATTGAACAGGGTTTTTATGACCTCATTATTTGTTTCTTATCATCTCATTACATGTTTTTTTATCAACATTTAGCACTATTTTGGTACTCCGATATAAAACATTTATTAGTGAATATTTATAAACGCTCAACATTATTTTTATCACCTTGATATAAATTTTTATCTTCGTGCTTCAAAATATATTCATGACTGATCTTGATTTAAAGCCCTTGAAAAAGAAAAATATTGGCGCAAGTTTGAAGTTAATCGGAGTTCAAATGAATCGGGAAATATTAAATTAGTGAATTGGTGAAGAAAAAAATGGACACTTGTCCACATGTGTAAAGCCCGCTTATTTAAAAAGGGGTTTTTCCTTTGTAATTAGAATCGTCGGGGTAGGTTTGTGCAATAAGTGGTTTTGTTAAAAGAATTTTCAAAAAAAAAACTGCTGGGCTGGTTCGTTCATTGGGCCTGGCCCAACCAGCTGGCCCAAACCCTGGGTATTTATACCCACTTTTAGGGTTTTAACCCTCATTTCAGCTTCTCCCTCACGCACAGCCGACCTCCCTCCTCCCTCTTCCCTCACGCACGGCCGACCTCCTCTCCAGCTCCGACCCTCGCTTCCCCTTCGCCTCTCCGTCCAACCGCGCCGCCGTCAACCCTCTCGAGCTCCCTCTCTCGATCCAGATCTCCACGCCGACGCCCTCTTGTTCAGGCGAGGTCCCGGCCGATCTCACGCCACCACCATCCGCCGCCCGAGCTCCGTCGCGCCTCCACGCTCGAGAATCGTCGTCGCCG
Organism: Erodium maritimum; assembly: GCA_963921825.1. NCBI lineage: Eukaryota > Viridiplantae > Streptophyta > Magnoliopsida > Geraniales > Geraniaceae > Erodium > Erodium maritimum. The sequence goes on along the minus strand of OY997591.1, from coordinate 28,806,220 downwards.
TGCACGGCCAGAGCCGAGACGAACTCGCCGGCGCCGTCCTGTCCTTCGTCTTCTCCTCTCTTCGCCGTCGCCGTGAACGACCGGAGCCAGGTCGCCGGCGCGTTCGACAGATCCGGGACAGAGTCACCGTGGCCGTCCGGATCTGAGGCGAGAAGGGTCCCGCCGTGCTCCCCACCTCCACGGCTGCAAACCTGACACCTCCTCGCCGTCCGAAGTCACCGCCGCCGTGCACCGCCCAGCCGCCCTTCCCTCCACGGTGAGCTTCTCGACGTGGTGGTTGGTCGGATTTCTCAATCCGAGACGTTTCCCTTTTTTTGTTGTTGTTTTGATTGTCCCGAGCTTACTGTAACTCCAGAAAAGGAAATAAAACGAGTTTTGATTTAAAAGTTGTTTTTGGATCTGAAATGTTTGGTCGTAAGATCAAAAGAAATTGAAAAGGAATATCAATTTGGAAACGAAAAACTGCTTTAAAAGAGAGAACTGAAAGGAATTCGGTTGAGTTTGAAAAGGAAATCGAATTAACAATTTGATTGAAGAAAATCACGGATTTATCAGAAAAGAACAAAAGGGAGGATTTGAGAACCAAAAACAGTTTTAAGGAGAAGGGATTTGAAAATCAAAACTGTTTTAAATAAAACGGGGTTAAGATCAGATTTTAACGAAACGGGTGCCTTGGGATCCGTGCACCGGGTTCTATGCTCGGGCTCGAGTGCTCGAACTTGATTCGCCGTTAATCCCGCTTTTAGTCTGCTCGAGTTTAAAGGACAACTGTCGGATCTAAACTGGACTAATCAAACCTTTGATTTAACGGTGGAACCGTTATTAATTTGTGGCTTCGTGTTAAATTTAGAGTCCGACTTCGATCGAAGAGGAGACGGAGGTAGCGAGCCAGGACGTCAGCAGCTAGGAGGCGTAGCGGTTGTTCTTCAGTTGAGGTAGGGAAAAGTAGCCGGATCTCGGCCCTGACTAGGGAAAGTTAACTGTAGAATTGCATGTGACACCGGGGTGTCGTGGGTTATTTAGGTTATCGAATATTAGAAAAGCATGATACGGGATTGTAGCAATTATTGGAAAAGCATGTGACACTTAGTAGTGCCGTAGGAGCAGAGAACTTAGCGATATTAGCATTACTGGAGGCATATGACCATGCCCGGAGGTTGTTTGTGAAACTAGTGATCTTAGGACTGTTGGAGGCATTGAGTATGCCGGAGGTTGTGTGTTATTATTATTGAGTTTTGGGTGGCCTTGAGAGCCCGTGTTATTATTATTGAGTTTTGGGTGGCCTTGAGAGCCCGTGTTATTATTATTGAGTTTGGGTGGCCTTGAGAGCCCGTGTTATTATTGTTGAGTTTTGGGTGGCCTTGAGAGCCCGTGTCATTATTGTTATGTCTTGGGTGGCCATGAGAGCACGTGTATTAAGGTTGGTGTCTTTGGCTGGCCTGACCGAGTTAGAGTCTCGGGGGGGTTGCGAGCATTCTTTGGCTGGCTTACGAGTTAGAGTCTCGGTAAGTTGCGAGCGTGTATTACTGTTGAGTTTTGGGTGGCCATGAGTGCCTGTGGGGTCGTTGAACCCGTGTCTTTACCTTTGGTGTTTTGGGTGGCCATGAGTGCCCGTGGGGTTGTGAACCCGTGTCTTTATCGTTAGTGGTTTGAGTGGTCGTGAGTGCCCGTGGGGTTTATGAGCCCGTGAGTTACTGTGGGTGTGTCTTGAGTGGCCGTGAGTGCCCGTGGGGTTGTTGAGCCCGTGAGTTACTGTCGGTGTGTCTTGGGAGGCCGTGAGTGCCCGTGGGGTTGTTGAGCCCGTGAGTTACTGTCGGTGTGTCTTGGGAGGCCGTGAGTGCCCGTGGGGCTGTTGAGTCCGTGTTTTACTGTTGGTGTGTCTTGGGAGGCCGTGAGTGCCTGTGGGGCTTTTGAGTCCGTGTTGTACTGTTGGTGTGTCTTGGGAGGCCGTGAGTGCCTGTGGGGCTGTTGAGTCCGAGTTTTACTGTTGGTGTCTTGGTGGCCATGAGTGCCTGCGAGTGTTGAACCTGTGTTGTTACTGGTTGTTGAACTTGCTTGTGATTGTGATTGTGTTTGTGGTTACCTGAGGTTGGGGGCCCGCTTCATGAAACGGGGGTCCACGAGCACACGCGTCTGCATGTTCAGACGGGGTAGGGGGCCCGCCCGCCAATAAAGGGGTCCTGGCCGCGCGTGTGTGGTTTGGGTTTGTGAGCATTCTTTGGCTGGCTTACGAGTTAGAGTCTCGGTAAGTTGCAAGCATTCTTTGGCTGTCTTACGAGTTAGAGTCTCGGTAAGTTGCAAGCATTTTCTCCGGCTGGCTTACGAGTTAGAGTCTCGGTAAGTTGCAAGCATTCTTGGGTTGGCCTGACCGAGTTAGAGTCTCGGGAGGGTGTGAGCGTTCTTGGCAGCTGGTTTGCGATCCTTTGTGATCTTGTCTGGTTTGTGATCCTTTGTGATCTTGTTTGGTGTGCGATCCTTTGTGATCTTATTTGGTGTTGCGTAGCTTTATTTTGAGTCCTTGGAATAGGTCTTGATCGTTGTGTCGGGTCTACTTTACGTGTCAGGGCGTTGAGTTGGTCAAGGAAGGTAACTGTGGGTGTGTGTTCAGTCGGAGTACTTGGGTTGGGGACAGTGATCCCCGGAGTTGAGTTTTTTGTGGGTGTTACCGGCATTGTCTACTAATTATGCCGTAGTCAGTCTGTTATCTGTGGTGGTGAGCGAACGCTCACCCCTAGCTGCTTTTCCTACATGTACTGATCAAAAGACGGACTAGGTGAGCTCTCGAAGCTTGTGGAGCTAGGAGCGGAGTCCGGGTCTTTGTCTTTTGAGTCTAGTGACGGATACCTTATACTTTTGTCCACGTGTTGGGACATATTTTTAAGTTGTAAATTTTATTTTGATTAATTAAGTGGAGATTTTCAAAGTATTTATTGAAAATAGGTTTCAAGTGTTGTATCTTTTTAAATGTTCGCGTCCCGAGTTCGGTTCGCTGAAATTGGGGCGTGACAACATGGCACCATGCTATTACAATTATACCCTTTCTTGTGTGAGAATGGATGAAAGTGGCGTGAATTTGGGTAGAATTGGGATGATGATGTGGCATCATGGTGAATGTTGGATGTTAGGTGTGTGTGGCTATGATTGGTTCTCACGGTTCCTATGTTAAGAGTGGTTCTCAATAGATTATCCCTCTTACACTTATATCAAATTGTTTTGTTAAAACAATTTTCAAGAAAACGTAGTAGAACAAAGGCCGAATAAATGAGGAAGAGTGCAACCTATGATTTTAGCCACCTCTGATCGTAGTACAACCTTTGATTTTAGCCACCTCAGTACAACCTTACAAACAAGACTGTCCAACCAGGCACAACCAGAAACCGAAACCCAACAAGGAGAATACCAGATACACATAATCAGAAACCTATTACAACAACTACACGGGACCAGCCCAACCCAACTAAAGATAAGGCCCAACAGGGGAAACCCAAGGAAACAAACACGGGCCCAACCCAACCAGTAACAACCTAGGCCCAACCAGGGGCACACAGAGAAGGCGACACAGCACAACAAAGAACGGGAAACAAGGCCCAACAAACTAAAAAGCTAAACCTAAACAATTACCTTCACCCTAACTCGAGCCCATTGCCAGCCAAAACCCAGAAGCTGTACCAAATAATCTTTAAGCGCCAACCACCGAACAAAGTCGACCACCACCGGCCGACCGAGAAACCAACACAACAAGTGGGAAGCGAGGAAGAAGTCCAACACAGCCTCGAAGGTAAACCACCAAAACTGCCAGGTCCTCCCCCAATGTACCACCAAACTAGCCTCACCAAGCCCAAAGGCACCTGAACGGTACCTCGCCACCGGTAAACACCGGAGCAAAGGGCAGGGACAAAACTACTTCCCCCTCCGATCCAACACAAATCCCCACAATCAAACCAAAAATTCTTCAGAACAAGCCCAAGGCTTTAAACACTCCACGTTGGCCAATACCACTCATGGAGCCCTGTCCTCAACAAGATATGGGGAAACGAAGAATAATGGAAGAAAATAGGAAAATGTTACAGACCCAAGGAAAAAGAGTTAAGAGTAACCATAACAAAGTAATGGTAACTGTCCATGAGGTAGCCGGCGAGGAGAGGCACCACAAAAAATCTTCACCCCAATGCAAGTAAGCATGACCCAAGCCAAGTCGAGCCGATCTGGAACCAGGATAGTTGAGAAGCATCGACCCACGTCCGGCTGAAGCAAAGGTCGCCCACAAGACTGCAAACGCTCAAGCCACCCAAAATCCGGCAAGTAGCAACTGGAAAACCCCGATCTTTGTCGAGAAAGAAGATTCGGCTCCCACTGAAGTTCCAGAGCCACGGGACAGGATAAGAAGAAGTGCATCAGTGAAAGGTAGCAGCACAGACGGAAACGGGTTCGAAACCGCCGAGAAACCACCCACCGCCTACAAATCTGTCTCCACCAAAACAGATCTAACCCTTCTCCCCCGATGTCAAACTAGGCATCCCACGCGGCCATCGCCGGACACTCCAAACCCGGAGCAAACAAGAGGAGAAGAGGCTAATATCAGGTCCAACGAAGACCATATCTGAGGCGGAAGAGGTTCAAAGCAAGGAAAAGATAGAGGGGACGATAAGAGAGAACAGAGGAAAAGGAAGGGAGACGAAGTCGTCGGCAAAGCAAATCAACGCACATCCCCACCGGAAACGATGGAGAAAAGGCTCCCACGAGTAGATATGCTCACCCACGACAATCGGAGAAGGATATAAAGCGGAACTGAAAGGGAAAAAAGGGGGAAAAGGTTAAGAAGGAAGACAGAAACAAAGGGAAGTCCCCGGCATCGTCTCTGGCTCCGGGGAGACCAGGTCAAACGCCGGTGATGGCGGTCGCAAGCGAAAAAGGTTTCAGAAGTGAGAAGGGTAAGGGAGGAAACGAGAGAGGAGGTGAGAGAAAGGGTTGGTGGTCGTGGCCATCGCCAGTGGTGGCCAAAGCGAGACGAGAAGGACGCCTGGAAGCGGCTAGGGTTTGGAAAAAGTAGAGAGAGGTAAGAGACTCCGAGAACACTGATTGTTACAACATCAAGAGCTCCTACATGATTACTTCAGTTGGTAGTTGATTTGATGCATACTAATCTTAAACATTACCTTCTCAAAAATAGATGTCGACAAAACCTTAACAGATAAATGGGAAAAGATTAGTTTTTTTTAGGATAACCATGCAATTGTATTAAAACAGAATAGAAAAGTTTGGTGGGTACTGAAATTGTACACCACCTACAAAGGGAAATACCAAACTGGGTGGGCATGTACTCATACTCCATCGACATAATGTAAAACTACTACGAAATAGAACTGAAACAAAAGCAGAAAAGTCGGCTCTAATGCAAAGTTGCGGAAGTAGGGGGAGTCTGCGATAGCGTCTTTCGAAACCGGTATAGCAATCTTCTTCCAATTGGTACGAGGCGGAGCCAGCCACGTTGAGGGGAACACTGGTGGACCTCCATCTCCCCCGGTATGTCAGCGTGCGTCGTCCTCCCTTGAGTGATACTGGTAGGGCTCCTGAACGCGGGATTGCTGACACCGGACTGGCAGGGGAGAGAAACATCAACTGAAGATGGTGCCGTCTCCATCCATCCGCCGGGAAGGGGCCAAAGTTGACCCACCCCTCCCCAGGCCACCTCGGACTCATTCCTAGCGGCGGGGGTGCTTGAAGCCCCCCGCCGCTGCTGCCTGTGATTCCCCGTCAGATCCTGCCACACGATCTAGCCCATCCCCTAGGCCCAGGTCAGGCCCAGTAGGGTTTTCAACAGAGTCCTCTTGCCACGACCCCTTACCCTTGCTTCTCCTCCAAGCAAGAGCCGCCGCCGTCTCCTCCGCCGTCACAACCGGCTTCGAAGAGACCACCACCACCGGCAACGATCTCGGGATCACGCCCGTCACCGCCGCCAATCCCAACACGATCGTCCGATCAGGACGATCCACGCCGTCCCCCCGTCCCGGCATCACGCCTGCGTCCCCAACGCCCGTGCCTGTTTCATCACCGCCCACAAGCATCGCATCCACCTCCGGATCGACCCACAGATGAGGAGCACCGGAGGTGATGGAGAGACTCGCCATCGAGATCGCCATAGCCTCCAATCTGCCAAGCCCTAGATCTGTTCGCACAAGAGGAAACAGAGAGGCGGCCACTACAATTGATTGTATTACCGAAAGAAAGCAAAGATCAGTACCATGTGAATACACCATGGTTGGGATCATGGCCATGATCAAGGCCATGATCATCTTCTGCAACTTTGTGCGCTGCTGCGGCGCTAGGGCAGAGCTCCCTCCTCCCGGGAAAAGATTATTTTAATACCTTTAGTTAAACGCGATTTTTGCATAAAGTACCTTAACTATAGAGTAAGCTAAAAAGATACCCTACCTATAAAACAAAATTCACATTAGTTTTTTTTCGTCTATTTTTAGACAACAAAAAAAAGGTTGTGCGCTCAGTACGCTCCATATGACCTTCAATTTTCAGTTAATGAAGAAATAGCCCCTATCAAATGGAACCCTAAATTCTCTATTTTGCTTTTCAATTCTCCTTATCTGCTCTCATTTCCTTTTCTTCTTGATTTTGTAACCTACCTCTATACCACATTGCATATCTTTTGTCGGTTATATCTGTAATGACTGCCAAACGGAGCTCTTTTGCTGTACTTCAAGACCGATCGTCGTTTCAAGAGCAATGTCGTCTCCACTCTCTAACGACCACCGACCAAAAGGATTAAAGGCGAGATGGCCTATAAGAGCATGTACAACAGAAAGGACCTTGGTCAGGGAGTGGGAGTGCAGACCTTGTGCTGACTGGACAAAATTCAAGGAGTGGGAGTGCAGAAAAGTGGGTGTTTTGCAACAGAAAGGACCTTGAGGTCCTAGGAGTGCAGAACAGTGCTGACTGGATTATTATTTGTTATTTTCCTGTTTTATTTAATTCGTTATCAGAAACCGTTTAATTTGTTTATAATTTAAACAATTTTGGAAATAAATAATTAAGGACAATCAATAATTAATAAATAAATTCAACACGAATATAAATGAACTTCTAATTTTATTCAACCCCTTTTCATACAACCCAAAACAAACCAGCTCCAAGAGCACAAACGACTACTCGTCGTCGTCATGGAAACCAGCTCCAAAGCGATCCCATAAGTGCTCCATAAGATCTTGTTGGAGTTGATGGTGGATCTCAGGATTTATGACACTTTGTTGAGCATCCACTCGTAGCTGGTATGGAAATGGCCCTGGTCCGTGGTGCAATCGTTCCGGTGGTGTCCAATTCGGCATTTCTGGAGGTTGCGCCCACAACAACTCCTCCTCCCCATACTCGTACCGCTCGCGCTCATCCTCTACAATCATGTTGTGTAGAATTATGCAAGTTGCATGATATCAGCCAAAGTGCGTTTGCTCCAACTACGAGCGGGATGGGAGATGATGTGCCACCTTGCTTGAAGTACTCCAAAAGCCCTTTCAATATCTTTCCGAGCACCTTCTTGGCATCTAGCAAACAACTTCTCTTTGGGCTCGTAGGGATGCCGAATAGTCTTCACGAACCGTGCCCATGCTGGGTAAATGCCGTCCACCAAGTAATAAGGTCGGTCGTACCGATGGCCGTTGATCTTGTACTCAACAGCAAGTTCTTGGCCGTAGTAAGCGTCTTGGAATAAGTGGATGTGGTTGAGGACGTTGATGTCGTTGTTCGATCCAGCCATCCCGAAAAATGCATGCCAAATCCATAAATCACGGGACGCTACAGCTTCAAGCATAATCGTCTTCTCCCCGTGGTGACTTCCCCGTCCATGGGCTCCCTGCGATTCAGTTGGGCAGTTCTTCCACTTCCAATGCATACAGTCAAGACTCCCCGCCATTCCGGGAAACCCTCGACCATACCCTTCTCGGAGTAAGCGGTCCATGTCAACCGCTGTGGGTGTACGCTCATACTCGGCTCCGAATACCTGAATGACGGCCTTGCAAAACTTACGTAAACATTCAAGTATGGTGCTTACCCCAATGCGCAGAGTTTCGTCCAATGAATCGGCCGAGGACCCATACGCAAGCATCCGTATAGCGGCGGTGCACTTCTGCTCCGTTGATAAGCCCGGCCGTGAGGCAGCGTCGGGCCTCCATCCAATGAAGTAAGGGTCGTGAGCCTTCACCGCGTCCCTAATCCGTTGGAAAAGTGGTCTGCACATACGAAACCGACGCCTGAACATTTCAGGGGCATAAAGGGGTTGTTCGACAAAATAGTTCGCCATCAACTGCATGTGGGCTTCCGCACGATTTCTGTTAATCTCTCGGCGCATTGGTTCCCCACGCATGGCCCTCTGGACCCTTGGCATTACTGCCTGCATCTGCCTCTCCATCATCCGCCGGAAACGTCGCACAACTGGCTGCATTTGGGCCCTCATCTCCTCATATGTCGGCAGTTGGGCTGCCATCTCCGCATGCGTCGGCATCCGGGGAGCCAGCTCCTCGTACGTCATCTCCTCAGCGTCGGACATAACCTCGTCGTCGGACATTTTCGAAAATAACGAGTAGGAAGTGAGAATGAAAGAGTGAAAATAGAGAATGGTGTGACAAAAATGAGAAATGGGGTTGGGTATTTGAAGGGATAATTTTATCTGATTTTTGAATTAAAAAAAAATAGCCGTTGGAGCCAACGGTCGGGACACGTGGCGCCACCACGAGCTGCCAACGCAGGCCAGGGCGCGAGCGGGACCGCGATTTTTCGCGTCTGCAGCGGACCGGCCAGCGGGGAACGTTCCCGGCGCGCGCGGGGCAGGGAGCGGGCGCGACCCGTTGTCCTTGCTCTAACTTTTCAACATCTGTGATGTGCTGGTTCATTTTAGGTTGTTTTCTGAAACAGATCTATGATGTGATGGTTCTTAAATAATTACTGAATGTAAATCTCTAAGAAATGAAATGTAAGGGAATATCCACATTTACTTCCCACGTGCCTTAGTTTCCTATCTCGATCTCTATCTCTATCATAATGCCTCACTCATAAATTTAATTTAATTTTGCGCTTTTGCGCACTCAGATTGTTAATCGAATTTTGTTTAATTGGAGCAGACCAAATACTGTATTGGGTTTGAGTTTAAGCTATGAGTTTGTGGAGGGTATCAACTGGAAGACGAACTTGGGTATTGAAGCTGCATATTACTTGAATCGGAGCTTGAGCATGCCAAGCAAACCATCTTGAAGACGAATCGGTTCTGTTCCGATGATTGCGTCGGACAATGTTGGACATATCAGAGATGAAAGGCTTGGAGGCGATGAGCGCATCACGGGACCTCATCGGGAGTGACCACGGGCCATCACCCACGAGGCCCACGGGCGGCCCATGCCACCAAAGGCTCATGTAACCAACTAGTTAAATTATAACTAAATGGTTCTAACTAAACTAGTTAGATTAAGTAGTTGGTGATTCAAACCACCAACTTACCACCAACTTCTATCTACTTTACACCATCATTTGTCTTATTTACTATTTTTCTATTATGTTGATGGGATAACATGACTTAAGACTCATCTTTTCAACATAATAAGACACAACACACAAGAGACCCAACAGACGGAGCACACACAAAGGCCGGAAAATACCTCGAAGTACGCGCCATCTTTAGTTACATGGATCGATAATAATGAAGGCGGCTCCCATATGAGAAGCAGTGCCGACGTTAGGAGACTGGATTCTTGAGTTCGTCAAACAAGCAAATCACTGGTGTTCTCGCTCGTTATTAATGGTGTTCTCGCTCGTTATTAATATCGATCTAGATCAACAACTTTATATAAAGAATAATTTGATGCGTAACAAACAAGGAGAGCTTCCATAGCTATATGTAAACTTTAAAATAAACAATTGAAGAGGACAAAAGGAGATTCACACACATACAACACAAGAGCCTTGTAAAGCTTCAAATAGACGATGAAGACAAGGGGGATCTTACAAGAGGAAAGGGACAAGAGCCTTGACATTTTGGGGGAAGTTTTCAAATTTGAAGAGGTACCATCTCCTGGTGGCATAACTCCTTCCCATCAAGTAGAAAGTGGAGCCTATAGAGAAGGACCAAGAATACATTGTCTGAGAGATAAGAGACACCCCAACTAACCCGACGATCTCACAGAAGTAGTGAGGACAAATCACAAAACCAAACAACCCGCCTTTGGGAATCTTGTATTCCCTGTCGCCGTCTTTTTTCCTCAGCGTGGAGAGGATGTAATGGTGGTAGAAATTGCCAATGGTTCCCACCAAGAACACCACTATACCAAGGTATTTCGGATCAACTTCTGGCTCTTTGAGTCCTAGAGTTAGGTGCTGAGCATAGACGCTGGTCAAAGCTGACATGAAATAGCTCAACGAGATTGTGATCGCATCTTCAAGAACCATATTGGTACTGTATTTGTGGATGAAGACACTCTGCCAGCACAAGGTAAAACCAAGTGTCAAATTTGTTAATCTACATATATAGCACAACTACAAGAGTGATTTGACAATAACATAGACAATCAATCAGAGAGTGAAGTATAAGAATTAACCTCAAAGACCCTTTTGAAGAAATGGATGGTAATGGCCGATCTGAGAAGCAAAAACCTGAGACCCTGATCTGGGAAGACCCAGAAAGAAGCAAGACCCACCAACAAGGCAGGAGCGTAGAGCATAACCATCCCAGCTCTACCCGACAGTTTGACCTTCTTCTTCATCAGCAGCGGCTTCTGATCTGGGTTGAGGTTCCAGAACTTTGAGTATTGTAAGTGCTTGCCTCGTACCTCAAGCACACCAATCACTGCCAAGGACACAACATGAACCACGGTCATGGCTGTGATGAACAATGAATTGGGTTGTGGGAATAGAAACAGTCGTGGTGCCATTTCCATCTTCCCCAATTGCCCTGTAATTGTGCAGAATATATGGGTTTTGGAGATGTGATGAACAGAGATGGTTTGGTTGGGCTTATTAAATATGGCACCATGGAAGGCATATTTGGCGTTGACCAATGTAGTAGCCGGACGCAACAAAGTTCGCCACAAAATCGTTTCTTATATTATCAATATGTTTAAAGAGATGTATATTTTTGTTATAATGAGAAAGGTACACATCACCTCTCTTAGGTTTGAATCCTAAAACAAAAAGTTGTCAAGTTGACTTTTTAAATGTGAACAGAAGAGATGCATCACAAGAACAATCTTGGAGATTTCACATTCATCAACTTGCAAGATGGAAATGAGAAGGATCGTTACAAACCGAGCACGGCATTGTAGAGACCCATTATCTTACACCAAAACACAATGATAAAAAACAATTCACACTGTATACATCCCACCCCAAAATCTTATATGCTAAAATTACAACGCAATCACTTACATAATAGATCTACTTCATCACATCTATGAAATGCATTCCAATGTCAAAGTCATACGCCTCCCTATTTTTACACATGTACCAAAATCAACCGTGACTCACGTGATAAGGAAAGGTGGGCGGGGCTCTTCTCACAGCTATCCTCAAATGTGGATGTGAGACCTTAACATCATGGCTCAAAGAACGAGCTCTTGGTTTAATTTCAGTAGTATAGTAAGTCGTTAAAAACTTAGGAGGATGACTCTAATGGTTAGAAGTTTGAAACGACGCCAACTTCGATTGACGACCCTTAAATTTCGGAGGCTTAAGAAGGACCTCCTTCCACGGACTACTCTGATTATCCCCGCTAAGAATGCTAGTTGCCACCTGGTGTGACGACTGAACTGCTGAAAAGTCTTGGGTTACCTGACCCGGAATTTTTTTTTTTGATAAATGATGGTTTTATTAATAAACTTTTTACCCCAAGTCGGAGAAAAAGAAAGGGGACCGCAAAAAGCTATCCCAAACAACCTGCAAAAGAGACTCTACCACAAACGGTAAGAGAATCTTCCTTAAAATACAGAGAAAAAACTAAACGATAGAAGCAAGAACGTCTTCCTTGGACTCTATCTGCAGCAAAATCCCTGTATTGACAAAATGTCTCCAAACCTCATTTTTACGCTGAGCCTCGAGCTTCTGAGTTTCACTCATACAGAGTGAACGAGTTGTCACCCTAAAGGGCTGTTGAGGTTTCGTCCTTCTTTTCCCTCTGCCTTTCTTAACAGTTTCAGGTGGCAATACAGGAAAGGCCTGATCGAAACTTGAGTGTAGAGAAAGGGAGGAAGTCGGGGACACAAACGACAAGGGTTGAACGTTTTCGAACCCAACACTAACTTCCAGCTGGTCCGACGCTGAAGGAACAGTAGGCAACGAACACGAAGGATCGAATTGCTCTGGTTGGGAGTCCGCAACCACCATCTGCTGTGGTTTCTTCCTTCTTTTCCCTTTTCTTTTCTTCAGTGCTTCAGGTGACAACACGGGAAACTCCTGATCGAAACGCGAATGGAAAGGAAGGGAAGATGTCGGTGGCACAGCCGACAAAGGTGCATGCCCGTTGGCTTCAGCTCCTAAAACAACTACTGGACCGGATTGACCAGGCCCAGTCACAGGCCCCATCACCTCCAGTCCAGTAGTGTTGTCACGTGAACAAACCTCACGCTGTTGAGTTTGGGTCGCCGGTTTTGGGCCTCCCTCTGGCCCAAAAGGAGCTGGATCCGTAAACGACCCAGTGCCAGCTTCGTCACGATGAAAGGGAACAGGAACAGACATGCTAACTTCACCATCCACGCCGTGATCTTCGCTTCGGTCTGTTGCAGAAATCACGCAGGGTTCTACTCCGAGATCAATGGTCGAATCAAATTCAAGATTTGAAAATTGATTCGATAACTCAATCACACCCGAAGAAAACTCAACGGCGTGACTGCCGGATGACCACCCTGCCGACCCATTCACGGGATCTGAGATGCGACGCGAAACAATAGGATCATGATTCACGGGATCATGAAGAACAGGGAGACGTTGTTCCTCGCCGAGAATCGTCTGCACCTCATCTCGCCGAGAATCGAACGTCGCCGATGAACCACAGGACTTCTTCTCTTCAATGCTCTGTTCCAGGTTACTCGTCGCCGGCGAGACCCTCCGGCGCCGAGCAATGGCTACGAATAGGGTGAAGCCATTGACCCTGAAACCATTGAAGCTAGCGACAGCTTTGTTCGCTTCGGCCTGAGAATTGAACCGAACAAAACTGTAGAGGTGTCCCTTGCGATTCTTCCGGATCACAACAGGAGACGTCAGAATCCTGCCAAATTCGCCAAAAACATTCCTAACCCACTCGGGCTTAGTGTCGGACGGAAGATTGCGAATATAGACCTCGTTTGTTTGCAGAAGTAGCTTCTGAGAACTCGTGAGATTTGGAACCTGCGGTGGCTCCGTGTCGCTCGTCACGTGAACCGTATGTCTTCGCCGGCGACCCACTTTGTCCGAGCTCGCTCTTTCCGTTTTCCCTTCCTTTGAACCAGCCAAGGGAATAAATATCGGAGTAGGATCAATCGCACCAGACGGGCCCTGTTTCGTCGTGGATGTAGCAACCGGACGTGATTTCCTGCTCCGACGCTTCTGGGCAGCATCACCGATGATCAGGCCATCCGTGGACTGGTTCTTCACCAAGAAAATGGCCTGAAACTCTGCATACAACAATAACATACCGGAGCAAAAGGCAAAAAGCTCATCGATTCTGCGTGAGTTCCTGGTCCGTTGAGGACGCAGAGAGCGTTTTGTTCCCATGTTGATAGTTGTTGACCCTGGTTCAAGTTGATTATTACCTGTCCCCTCTCTGATGTTGATCGCAAGCTCCATACCAATGACCGGCAGAAAAAACCCACTTGTGATTGATCTCAGTCTTGCACGGCGGAGGGACGGCCTGGTCAGGCACCAAGTGACAAAGCCGGCCAGAGACGCGGAGACGAAAAGCCACAGAGATCGGAATCGGAAACGCAGTGGCTCTTCCGAACAGCTTCAGGCGGAGCACGAATCCACCTCTGTGCCACGGACAGAGACGGGACCCTCGCCGAACCGATCTTCTGGCACACACGCGAGGACTGACGGCGGCGACGCAATAGGTCAGAGGAGACCTCCTGACCCGGAATTGGTGGACCTCAGGTTGCTGGACCTAGAAGCAACCCGTCACCCAAAACACAACCAACCTTAATATAGGCTTCAGAAGTCGACCCAAACAGAGACGAAGTCGACACGATTGGATGAGTCTGACCAACCGAGGGTGAAAGGCTGGAACTAATTGGGCTCAAAACAGGCCCAACCATCTGCTCATTAGTTTAGGCCTGAGGCGAAGCCTCACGTTACTCTAACTTGTCATGTTTCCGAACGTTTGAAAACAAGTCAGAATCAATAACAAGATCATGTGAGTTTAAAGCCTGCCTAATACTAAGAACCCCCAAACGATTCGAAACCAGCATAACAGGATTTTGATGCTGAATCCCTGAAACCGACTTAACATGGATTTGATGCCGATGAATCCCAGAATCACGCTCTTGACTCACAGAATTGCAGCTCAGAACAGAAATTAAGTTATTAAGAGACTCTAAGGGCTATACATCAATGTGCATATTCGTTAGTTTTCGGATAAAAAGCTCCATCAAAACACTACCAGAAACAAGCGATGGGTACTAAATTGAGACAAATGAAACTCTAAGGTAGCGAGAATAAAAAAAGGGTTTAAGCTTCATCCAAAAACCACCTCAAACAGAAGGTGGGTACTAAATTGAGACAAACATAACTCTAAGGTAGCGAAAAAAAGACTTATGATAGTAATTTTGGAATTTCATAGTTGCAGAGTAGTAAGATGGAATTATCTCATCCTATAATTTTGGAAGTTGTTAGTTTGTAACCGTATATATACTCCAATATGTGAATAGAGAAAAGCATAATGATATAACACATTTGCTATTATGGTATCAAAGTTGTAAAAACAATCTCTTATGTAGGATTCTACCAAAACTAAAATGGCTGATCTGACTACTCACACCACTGGTTCTACCAATGATCAGTATCTTCAAACCTATTCTCTTACCTCATATAAACTACATGAAGGTTAACTTCATGGATTGTTTTCAATCACTCAAACTCTTTATTCAAGGAAGATGGAAGTTTGGGTATCTAATAAGAGCTACAACACAACCTGAGGTAACCAAAGATCTTGCTGGTCACAACAAATGTGAGGTTGAAAACTCAATGATCATGTCTTAGTTTGTTAACCAATTGAGGCCAATACGGGATGGACATATCTTTTCCTTCCATTAGCAAGTGCAATCTAGAAGGCAGTAATGGAGACATATTTAGATATTGGAAATGTTGGTCAACTTTTCTAGATTAAGGCATACATGAGGAAGGAGAAAGAATGAGAGAAGTCAACCACTCATTATTGTACTGATCTCAAACTAATGTCAAGAGCTAGACCCGTACTGCAACTATCAGTGGCACTACACAACAGACAGAGAATTCTATCAACAAATTGTTGAAAAAGAAGAGGTATTTGCCTTTCTTGTTGGCTTAAATACAGATCTTGATGAAGTTAGGGGAATAATACTTGGTCGAGACCCTCTACTAAGTACCAAAGAAGTATTTAATGAGGTTCATAAAGAGGAAATTTGAGTCCAAGTCATATTAGGATATGGTATCTTAACACCTCTATTGGAAACCACAACCATAGTGACTTCTTGGATGTATTCCAACACCATATTCTCAACAAAAAAAAAAAGTTTGAATACCCAGTCCGTGAGTATTGTAGCAAACCAGGACATATCAAAGCTAAGTGCTAAAAGCTACATGGAAAACCTGCTGATTTTCAGCCTTCTCAACGATTCCCTTAAGCATCATTGTCCAATAAAGGTGCAACTCATATCATAAACCTAGCGCTCTCGCCGTCAGAAACCTCCCCGTCGCGGCCGTATCCGCTTCTCGTTTCTCGGGAAAATACTTCCCATCGAAGTGGACCCTTTTCTCCTCTTTGCAAATTCCGGCGATTTCTCCGTCGATCGGAATCGGGCCTTTGAGTTCTTCAGTAAAGCCGTTTTCTTTGAGGTCGGGTCGTGCAATGGCCGGTCAATCTAGCGCCACGTCGATCTACGACTTCACTGTTTAAGGTTTGATTTTACTGGGTTCTAATCGTTTGTTTGGTACAACTATGAGATAAGCTTCAGAAAGGGTTGGGACTCAGTGAGACCCTGTTTCTGGTTTTCAGAACACCGAGCTAGGGTTTTATCTTCGACAGCCGTCCCGGCCTTTTGCGCCGGCAGGTTCCTCCTGTCCTATTGGTCTGTGATTTCCTCCTTCTATGATTCTAAAGGAAAATCTATTGTGGATTCCAATGTCAGCTCTAAGGAGATCTAGATGAAGAGGGATGCGAGGAAGGGCAAAGCTCCTCAGGTTTCTTCCTCTCCAGTTCGTCCGATTGGTACGAGTCGGCTTCAATCGATCGTTATTGCTCCTAGTGGTAGTGTTTCGTCTACCGCTCAATCCTTAGGAGTTCCCTCCAGTTCGAAACGAGGACCACCTTTAGGAAGAGTTTCCTCCATTGTTCAGAGATTGGAGTCGAAGCAAGTTCAGAATCATGAACTCCCGAAGAGAGCTAGTGTGTCTTCTGATATTCCGGAACAAGATGTGAAAGGGGACGAAGATTGTTTGTCTGTAACATCCCTCCAGGAAAGGATGAATCCTGGCTTAAGAATTTGTTAGGGTCAGATGTGTTCGATTATTATTTCGTTTGCAAACAATCGAATCGCATTGGAAAGTTCTTTGGTTTTGTCAAAATGAGTTCGGATCATGCAAATGAAATAGTGGAGGCGTTCAATGGTACGACTCATGATGGGTTTAAACTCTTGGTTGCATTTGCCAAACCTAAGACCAAGCCATCCCGTTCAGGGAAACAGAGTTCCACGATTAGAAACTCAGATTTTGTAGACCGTTCGGAACAGTTAATTCAAGGCTCCTCTGTTGAAGGGGCAAAGGAGATGACACTTTCAGGAATTCTGGTCTTAGCTCACAACAATTGGAAAGTGTCACAGTTTAACTCTTTGCTCCATTCTCACGGACTAAAGGACATTGTTCTTCGGTCATTTGGGCATCGAGTTTTCCTGTTAACAGTGCTTGATCCAGCATTGTGTGATGCCCTAGAGAGGGACAATTGGAATAGATTGAAGCCATGGTTCGACGTTCTCAATAATTCAGGTGTGCTGGTAACTTTGGGTGGTTTTGTCCAATGGGTTAAGGTTGAAGGTATTCCTTTTCAAGGAAGGACTGAGACTACAATTAAGGCAATCGGGAGAACCTTGGGTACTCTTTTGCATTGTTATTGTGATTCTAACCCGGAGTCTGCTTACTATGACGTTGTTCACTTGTTAATTCCTAGTAACACTAAATGTGGAATTAAGAATGTGAGTATGGCTTTGAACAATTTGAGCTTCCCTTTAGTCATCTATGGGATCAACGTTACAGAGGTGCCGGAAGTGTTCTTTCCGGTGATAAGTTTGCCTGAGACTTCAGAGGATAAGGATGAAGAGAGTCGTGAAGTTCAAAACGAGAATAATTCTGTTTCTCGAGTCGAAGAATCCGTTTCAAATTCAAAGACTACTTCTGGAACGTCCTTATCTCTAAAACCAGCTGAAAAATCTCCAACATACGTTGTAATCGCGACCAACAGTGGCGTACTACACACGTTTCACCGACTCCAGCTAAGTCTGCTATTCTAAAATCAAAGACGCCTGTGGTCTATCATACTGCGGTTTCAGTCCAGAAGAATAAGTTTGTTCGTGCTTCCAGTCAAAGGAAGTGGGATTATGTGAAACAGGTTGGTGTAAAAGCCTTGCGTATTTCTGACTCTGCTCTTGAACAATTCGAAAATATAGATCTAGAGGTCAGTGAACGCCTTGATCTAGAAGGGGACGAAGAGGATTTATATGATGATGTCTGTGACGAAGAGGAACTGGAAGCTTTAAATTCGGTTCCTCCCCTCCGTATTCAAAATTGATAGCATGAAGTTCCTCTCATGGAATGTGAGAGGAACAAACTCCGTCCAGAAGCGACGGAGTATCAGTTGTACCATCAGGACTGCTCGCCCGGATTTTTTGTTTCTGCAGGAGACAAAGGTAGCTTCTTTCTTATTTAAGGAGTTGTGGTTTTATGGGAAATTGGTTTCATTCGTTTTCTCCTTCGGACGGAGCTTCGGGTGGTATATTATCTATTTGGAGACCTGAAACCCTTACTTGCACCGATGTTGTCCCCTTGAAACATGCTATTTTATGGTTTGGATACTGGACTGGTTCTCCATCTCCTTTAGTCCTTCTGTTGGAAACTTCGGTTCCTGATCCCCTTTTTTGGGTTGATTTTCTGTGGATTAAAAGGTGGCCACCCAAATACTCTATGTTGTTATGGCTGATTTTGAACCATGCTTTTCCCTCTATGGTATTTTTGGAGAGTAGAGGAAGTCTTGTCTCTCTAAATGCTATGCTCTACAAATCCTGCAAGTTGGTGTTTGAGGACTCAGTTCATATTTTCTTGCACTGTTCTTTTGCATGGACTTTCTGGTCTAAGATTTATTGCTGGTGGGGAATTTGTTGTGTCCATTTCAGTTCAGTAGCTTCTGTTCTGAAGGGATGGGTTGGTTTTTGGCCTAGACGCTTGAAGACAAGTTGGTTGAAATTGTCTCAGTGGGTTTTTGGATTCTCTGGCTTCGCAGGAATTCTTTGGTGTTTAATTCTACTGCTGGGACTATTGGGGAGTCTTTTTTTGAAGTTGCAGTCGCTTTTTTTCTCTTTGATGCATGCGGGAGGAGTTCTCTCTCAGGGCACTACCTTCGTGAACTGACAACTTGCCCCGAGAAGCTGTTTCGTTTAATTCTTGTTCGGTTTTGTACCGATTGGTTGTCATTTTTGTTGCTTTTAGTTTCGGCAATAGTTGTTTAATTTTTATATTGTTTTAGTATTTGCAGGAACAATCACCTTGATTGATTCCTTGCTCCATTGTACTTCGTCTTTTATCAATGGAATTTCACCTCGCTTATCAAAAAATAAAATAAAGGTGCAACTCATCAAGATTCATTGTCCAGCGATAATGGAATATAACCTTCAACTCCTGAGCACATCTTCTTTACTTAAGAAAACTTATAAAATTGTTTAAATTGTGGACCACTCATTAGTCATCTACACCTCATCAATCTCATTATCTTAAAAATTTATGTTCAAAATATCCTTAGTAGTATCCTTAGAACTTCCTCACCATTGGATCATAGATTCATGGGGTTCTAACCATATGACTGGTTCTTCTCTCTGTTCAAATCTTAGTACCCTTGTTCTGGTTTTGACAAAGTTAAAATTGTAGATGGTTCTCTTTCAACCGTTGATGGGGAAAATTCCATTTTTCTCTCTCCATGTATCACTCTATCTAATGTCTTACATGTTTCTAACTTAGCATGTATTCTCTTATCTGTCCACAAATTAACTGTTGAATGTAAACTCACTTTTTTGATACTTTATGTGAATTTCAAGACCTATACTCGGGGAAGATAATTGACAATGCTAAGGATTGTTGAGGTTTGTACTACTTCATTTCATAGGGTGACTTAGAGTAACAAATTCAGACTCCTCAATACTTTAGTTTCTTTTCAGTATCGGATGAAATAATTGATGATCGTACTAGGAATACATGGACCTATCTTCTAAAATAAAAATATGTTGTCACTAGAATTTTTGAACTATCTTATGCCATGATTGAGACTCAATTTAAGATCAAGATTAAAATTTCCAGAACTGATAATGGCAGAGAATATTTTAATCACATATTAAGAAAAAAATTTTAACTAATAAAGACATCATCTATTACAGTTCTTTTATCAATGCACCTCAACAAAATGGAATTGCTGAAAGAAAAAATAAACACATATTTAAAGTTACTCGAGCTTTGATGTTTTTTATGAATGCTCCTAAACGTTTTTGGGGGACGCTTGTTAATGTCTAGATATCTAATTAATGAAATGTCTTACCAAGTGTTTAACTATAAAATTCATGTTCACAAGCTTCAATCTACGTTTTTTTTTCTCTAGAAAATAAGTGTCTTACAACTTTATATCATAGGATCTTTGGTTGTACAGTGTTTGTTCACATTCATAGTCATAATAGAGGGAAATTGGATCCTAAAGCTACTAGGTGTATTTTTCTTGGTTTTTCTCCTACATGAAAAGGTTTTAAATGTTTTGATACCAGCTCAAGTAAGAATTTTGTAAGTATGGATGCAACATTATTTGAAAATAAACCTTTTTTTTCGAAAACTTCGTTTCATGGGGAAATAGAGATAGAAGATCATTTTTTGGGAATTACCAGTTTTACCTATGGAACCCAAATAAACGGGAGCAAGCCATCGGCTCCTCAAAAGACCATACCAAAAAGATGAAAACCAACAACCCACTACAAACCCGAACATTGGCATGAAAGCTCAGCCTCTAAACATTCCCAACAAGGGTAATACACATAGATAAACAGTCTTTAAGTACCATTTTTTTAGGGTTAGATGTTGAAACTTACCCTTATGTATTGGTCTCGAACACTATGCTACCCTCCTTTTCAAAATCACATTTGCGGTATCTTATCTATTGGTCACGCGATTCCGTTAAGAAAAATAGACGGTAAAATGCCGTTTTTTTCATTCCATTAGTCATATGACCTGAAGTGTCATATAATGGATGGTAAAATGTCATTTTCCCCTTAGTTATTTGACTTTTATACATTTTATAAGGAACATTACCATTGCACCCTCGTTGTTGTTCCTTATAAAATATGTAGAGGTCAAATACTTAAGGGATTTTACCATCCATTATATGACACTTGAGGTCATATGACTAACGTCATGGGAAAACGGCATTTTACCATCCATTTTTCCTAACGGAATCACGTGACCAATAGATAAGGTACCACAAATGTGATTTTGAAAAGGAGGGTAGCATAGTGTTCGTGACCAATACATAAGGGTAAGTTTCAACATCTAACCCTTTTTTTATCAGCAATTTTTTAAAGTTTTATAAACTGGTTTGTTCGAAATGAAAAAGCCAACCAAGGGATTAACCCTCCAAATACAAACAAAGGTAACTTGTAACAAGTCCCTAAAACATAGATTTGTAACTCAAGTCACCTAAAATAACCCAAGTTTAATCCAAGACCAAGTCCTGCCCAACACAAAACCCATATCAGAACACCAAACCCACATCAGTAGTGAAACAAAAGCCAGACCTCTAAACACCAGTCCTAAGGCACCCAAAAACTGAAATGATAACCGTCCTTACAAAATCCAAAACAATTCCCAACAAGAACCCTTAATCATAAAACATAAAGGAATTACAAGGTCTATAAGCCAAAGAACAGAACAAAGAAAGTCTGAAACTCAAATTTTCTTATCATAAATCACAAAGAAATTACAAGGTCTATAAGCCAAATTTTTCGATCATTAAGCCCTGCCCTACACCTTTCTATCTTTGTTGGCATAAGAGGTGTTAAAATTGAAAGTAAACGTCCTATATATATTTGAACCGAATGAATTAGCTTTTGTTACATCTGTTGAAGGTCAAACGGTAAGTAAGATGATTTATTTTGTAATGGGGTCAGGGTTTTGGGTGATTGGGTGTTTTTTCAGTGAGTTTTGGTAAGGGAGTTAGTGCTTTTTTTAGTGTTGGGTTGCCTGAGATTATGTAGGTTTGTTTTATGTCTTACGGCTCGAGACAGTTGAAGGTGTATGAGCGCAACTACCCGACCCATGATCTTGAGCTAGCAGCGGTAGTGTTTGCGCTGAAGAGCTGGAGACACTATCTATGCGGTGAACAGTTCAGGGTATTTTCAGACCACAAGAGCCTCAAGTACATATTCTCGCAGCGTGATCTGAACATGCGCCAACGGCGATGGATGGAGCTACTTGAGGAGTACGACTTCGAGTTGCTCTATCATCCGGGCAAGGCGAACATGGTTGCTGATGCTTTGAGTAGGAAGTCGAGTCACTGCGTTGCCAGTATGGCAGTCCGAGAGTGGGACATGCTGGAGCAGTTGAGCTTATTCAGACTAGAGTTGGAGGAGGTCACCGAGGGTATGGCCCTGTGTGCCTTGGTGGCTCAGCCCACGCTATTCGCTCGAGTGCTAGAGGCACAGGTCGAGGACGCCGAGACAGCGGGGATTTGTGAGAGATTGTTGGATGGTGTTGAGCTCGAGAATTGGGCGTTGGGCACCGACCAGGGTGTCCGCTTTAGAGGACGATTGTTTGTACCCAGCGGGTACAGGGACACCGTATTGCATGAGTGCCACCACTCCCGTCTGGTTGTGCACCCCGGTGGCAACAAGATGTATAGGGACATGCAACAACAGTTTTGGTGGAGTGGGATGCGTGGTGCAGTTGCAGATTTTGTTTCCCGATGCCTCACCTGCCAACAGGTGAAGGCCGAGCACATGCGTCCCGCAGGCTTGCTACAGCCTTTACCGATCTCCGAGTGGAAGTGGGAGCATGTGACTATGGATTTTGTGTGTGGGTTATCCAGGTCGTCGAAGGGGCATGACGTTGTTTGGGTGGTGGTTGATCGATTGACCAAGTCGGCCCACTTTCTGGGTATGAGGATGACTGACTCTGTGGACATATTGGGTCGTTTGTATGTCAGGGAGATTGTTCGACTACACGGAGTACCAGTGTCAGTGGTATCGGATAGAGACCCTCGTTTCACATCCAGGTTCTGGAAGAGTCTACAGAAGGCCTTGGGCACTGAGGTATTGTTGAGTACAGCTTACCATCCTGAGACAGATGGACAGTCAGAGCGCACCATACAGATTCTAGAGGACATGCTTCGAGCTTGTGTGCTTGACTTTCAGGGGTCATGGGAGGATCATTTGCCCTTAGCAGAGTTTGCCTACAACAACAGTTACCAGTCCAGCATTGGTATGACACCATTTGAGGCCTTATATGGCAGACCTTGCAGATCGTTGGTGTGTTGGGCTGAGGTTGGGGACCGGAGCTTACTTGGGCCAGACATGGTCAGGGAGACGACCGAGAAGGTCACTTTGATTAGAGAGCGGCTGAAGACCGCACAGAGTCGGCAGAAGAGCTACGCAGACAGGCGTCGTAGACCACTTGAGTTCATGGTCGGAGAGCACGTGTTCCTGAGGGTGAGCCCGAAGAAGGGTCTTGTGCGGTTTAACCGCAGCGGAGGCAAGCTGGCACCGCGTTTCATCGGACCATTTGATGTGTTAGAGAAGATTGGAGTTGTAGCTTATCAGTTGGCCCTGCCACCGCAGCTTGGGAACGTGCATAACGTTTTCCATGTGTCCCAACTGCGGAAGTACATAGCAGACCCTTCGCACATCATTGAGTGGGCAGACATCGAGGTAGCAGATGATGTCACCTTTGAGGAGCAGCCCGTAGAGATCTTGGGTATAAAGGAGAAGGTCCTGCGGAACAAGAAGATTCCGTTGGTCTTGGTACAATGGGGTCACCAAGGATCTGTATCCACGTGGGAGCGCGAGGAGGAGATCCGCGAGAAGTATCCCCACCTGTTCGACCTCTGAGGTACGCCTTGTCTTTAAATTTCGAGGAAGAAATTCTTTTAAGGGGGGTAGATTGTAAGACCCGCCCCCGGTTGATCCCGGTAAAACCGGTGAATCCTAGCTAAGTTTGACTTTCGGCCGGAAAAGTCAACCGATGACTCGGAAAGTCATTTGGGACCTTTCCGGGGCCCAAAAAGCTTAGCCATTAGCACGGTTAGCTTAGTTGGGTCGTTTCCTTCAGTTTGACTGTAATATTGTTAAAGTCAACTGTCGGTCAAACTCGGGCTTAATATCGGTTATTTGTCGATAAATCTTGGAAACTGGAAAATTATTAAGTAGGAGTGACATCACATGACACTTGTCATGCTTGGCTTGGAGGATGAAAATTGGGACTTCAAATGACCCTCATGCCCTCCTAAATTACCTTTAAAGGGATAAGACCTTGAGGGCTTTTGAGTAAATTGTCATTTTAGGTCATTTAAAGGAAAGAGAGCAACAATTCAGCCCATTTACTCTTGTTGCAGCCGAAAATCACTAGTAGAGAGGAGAGGAGGAGCTCACTTTCTTGAGGAAGAAGATAGAGAAGAAAGCTTGGATTTTGAAGCTTGTTCTTGGTCCTTTTGCCTTCATTTTCACTTCATCTTCTCCATCTCAACTATCTAGAGGTAAGGATGCTCTCAACTCTTTATTTCTTCCACTTCCAATCTATGGGTTTTGTGGGTTTTGGCTTAAAGTTGAAGAACTTGCTTATTTGATTGATTGCTTGGAGAAGAAGTAGTGAAGTAGGATGTTGGTTTGAGTTTTGGTTGAAGTTTGATGAACCCGTTGAGGGTGTAGTTGCTGGGTATCTTTGGTGGATTATTTTGGAGCTAGGAGAGTTTAGAAATGGAGTTTGTGTTGGGATTTTCGTGAAATTGGAGTTGGGGAAGAAAGGGGAAGGAGCTGGTCAGGTCTGATACGGAATCTGACCCGGACCGGGCCAGGTACCGGCACGGCATGCCGCACGGAACGTGCCTGGTACCGGCATGGCACCCGGCACGGAACGGGCGGGAGTCCGGCACGGGACCTGATACGGTCCGTGTCGCTCTCCGGGCCGGTCTGTGACGCGTTCCGCGCTGGATTCCGGGCCGGCCTGTGACAGGGTCTGTGCCATGTTCCGGCATGGCTAGCCACACGGTCCATATGGCATTCCGGATCAGATCCCCAGAGCCCAAAACCCTTCCTTTTAGCTCAATTTGATTCCCACATCTCCTCTTCAAACCTTGATCCATTTCTGAACATTGTTGTGTGTTTTGAGGAGAAGAACACTTGGTTGAGAAAACTAATTTGTGGTCTTTTGCTGGTTCAAAACCTTGGAACCAAGCTAGGAAAGAAGGAAGAACGCGGACACGAGTTACAGGAGCTTTTATCACGCCGGGATCCGAGTGAAGAACGGAGAGGTGACCACCGGGCTTATCATCAGAGTGTTGAGAGGAAGACCTCGAGGTAAGGAAAGCCTTAACCTCTCGTTTATGATGCTTAGTATGCATGTTAGGCTAATAAAACCGGAAAGGTCCTAGAAATGCCTATAGGATGCGAATCACTAGCATAATTGTCTTTCAATTACTAATAACCGGAAGTGTCTAGTGGTGACCGATTAGGATGCCAATCACTAGTGTAATTCGCTTTCAATACTTGGGAATTGATTGTCTGGTAGAGGAGCCTTGGCAAAGCCCTCGGATTAGTTGCTTGTTAGGATCACATGTTTGGTGGTTGGTTGCTTAGTGGATAGGCTATAGAGTCTAATGGAACTAGTGGAATTGCATGTTTGAATGCTCGTTTGAAGGCTTTTATGATTGGTTGATTAAACTCGTACTTGATCATAGATTGTATTCGAATGATTATTTGTTTTACTTAAATGGTTGCTTGGAGCATCGAGTATGACTGGTTGTACCGAGCGGTGCAATCAGGTGATCGATGCCCCGTTGGTTCGAGACTGGTAAGTGAACGGTAAGTGGTGATTGTGTGATTGTTGTGCTGTGGGTATGTGATTCGTGTGCTGCGTGTTGTGTGAGCTATGGGTGACAATGAGTTGGTGGTTGTTGAAATTGGATTGTTTCATGTTTTGGTTTGAGTGCGTTATTCAATTATTAACTGTTTATCATCGAATTGCCCAAGTGTACGCTTCTTATGGGAGTAGTGCCTTGGTTCCCGAGGACCTAAAATCCCTTGGAGACGTTTCTGAGACTTCCGACGATATGTGCCCTGAAGGGTGTTTCCGATAGTCTCAATAATATGCGTCTCCTCTGGATTGGAGGGAAAATCCGAGAGGACGCATCATATGTGGATCGGAGGGTGGTGACTCCATGTACCACGGCATTGATCGGTTTATCTATTGCCTGTGATTGTTAAGAGTTATATGTTGACTTTGCGGATGAAATTATTGAGTTAAGGTCCACTTCGTTATGTGTTTTCCCTACTGAGCGCAAGCTCACCCCTATGAGTTTATTGTTGTGTTTACAGGATTGATTGAGGAGTAGAAGCTCGGGAGCTTCTCGGTGTGGGGGTATTATAGAGACTTCGTTCTTAGCACTTTTATGTTTTGAACAAACCTTGTGGAGGATTATTATTACACCCCTGGAGGGTTATCTTTGTTTTGAACTAAGTTTTACGGATTCGTTTGTTTTATTGGAGATTTTCAGGAACTAATCATTGAATTACCATCTTTTATTCATTTATTACTAGTCATGCCTCGGGTCCGGGCAAGAACCGGATTTGGGGCGTGACAATTTGGTATCAGAGCCTGGTTTCATTTGAAACAAGTGTCTTATGGACTGAATTTCAAACCTCGGACCGAAGTCAATTAGGTGGGTAGAGTTAGGAAGTCTGAGTCTTGAGTTGCTTTAAGAGTTGTCCTAAATGGAACCTTACACCACAATGTTTGCATCACTTGATTGGTATCCTCTCCCTAGTGATCGGTGAAGCCGAATGGTTGAGATCGGAATTGGATTAATGGTCAATGACCGACCCGCTATGCATTCATGGTAGGGTGAGCCAACGGTGGGTGTTGTTGCCATCTTGGTGTATTACTTCGAAAGTTTTCCAGTTGTAGTTTGATCCCGTTCAAGTTTTGACTTGTGATTGACTGCTTGTCTGGAGCATGAGTACTCCATGTGTGTTGATATTGAGTGTTTTGGGTGGGGCGCGAGAACCCCGTATCCCGTGGTATGAGACTTTGTTTTGGGACACGAGTATCCCGTATGCCCGTGGAGGTGGCGAATTTGGGACACGAGTATCCCGTATGCCCGTGGAGGTGGCGAATTTGGGACACGAGTATCCCGTATGCCCGTGGAGGTGGCGAATTTGGGACACGAGTATCCCGTATGCCCGCGTAGGTGGCGAGATTGGGACACGAGAATCCCGTAAGCCCGTGTAGGTGGCGAGTTTGGGGCACGAGTACCCCGTAATATTTGGGAGCACGAGAACTCCGTTTATTGATTGCGTTGTGTACTTTAGGAGCATGAGAACTTCGTTTATTGACTGTGTGATGTCTTTGGCAGAGCATGAGAACTCTATGTACTTTTACCTTGTGAATTTGTATTGGTGGTTGTCCCGCTTAAGCGGAGGGTTAAGAGAAAATACGAATGGGTCATGCCGAATTTTCAGTAGAACTAACATGTTTACACCATCACTGGTTGACTCAGGGGCGCCACTGTAGTCGAGCATGATGTTTTGGTGTCAAGTTGTTACAATGAGGTTCGGGGACGCCTGAATCGGATTGTAACAACATTATATCGACATGAAAACGTTTGGGTAAAAGTTAAGAAATGGGAATTCATGGAAGGGAAGGAAAGGTTAAGGGTGATTATTGAATTGAATTGTGTTAAGTGCTCTTTGTGAAAGGATACCCGAGCGAGTGGTATGCCTGTTGCGTTGTGCCTTGTGTGGTGTGCTTGAGAATAAATCCTCCTGTGGGAGTGGATTTCTTTGACTTGATTGAACCCTCCTTTGGGAATTGGTGGTTGATTGCTAAATCGCTGGTTGTTGCTGTTTGACGCATAGAGATGCGAACTTGTGTGCTATATTATATGAGTATATATATATCTACTAGCGTGAGGGGCATATCTGTGGGTGACTAGTGTGGCGCGTGTGTTCGTCCTTGTAACGTGTGAGAACCGTTGTTGAACTAAGTACTGAACATGTGCGTTATCCGTGCAGGCGGATAGGCGACATGGCTCGTACGTACGTTCATAGAGGTACCCGGAGCCGCCCAGCTGGGGGTCCGAGTTAGGCACCTGCCGCTGAGCAGGAGGGGGCAGCTGAGGCCCAGGATGCTGCTTCCACATATCATCAGCGCTTTGAGGGGGGACCAACAGGGTCGCCACCCAGGACATCTCCAGTCGTAGAGCCGACTCAGGCGACCCCTCTCGAGGAGGTGGTTCGCGCTGTACTAGCAGCCTTGAGTGGGCAACATGGGACTATGTCACCGGCACCTGAGCCCGTGCCTGTTGCTTCGGCAGATTTTGGAGAGAGGCCAGGTCAGTTTGATAGCCTCACGGCCCAGTCGCTCAGAGAGTTCCGTAGACTTGGTACGTCGACCTACTCTAGGGGAGCTGACCCCGAGGCAGCTTCTGGTTGGTTGGAGCGGCTTACCCGCAACCTCGATACTTCTGGGGTATCGGAGGGGCGTCTGAGAGTTTCGTTCGCCACTTTTCAGCTTGAGGGAGAGGCCTACTACTGGTGGCAGTCAGTGCAGGGCAGAGTCGGCGGTGATTTTGAGTTGTTTAGCAGGCTATTCTTGGAGCAGTACTTCCCTCGCTCCATTCGGGATGACCGGCGTCAGCAGTTTCTGGATTTACGTCAGAGGGGTTTGAGCGTCTCAGAGTATGCAGTGAGGTTTACTTCTCTGGCCCGCTTCGCGCCAGATTTGGTTCAGACTGCGGATGACCGATGCAGGAGATTTAAGAACGGGCTCATCCCGTCGATAGCCGACAGGGTTATCGCTTTCAGGACCTTGGATTACTCCACACTCTTGGATCAGGCTTTAGCCATGGAGAGGCACTTCAGAGACACTATCAGGGTGCGAGAGACTAGGCCTAGGCCGAGCGGCTTTGTGCAGCCGTCTGACCGTCGAGATCGACGTAGACAGAGAGTTACAGGGCACTTTCAGCCTCAGTTTCAGCAGGATGGCATGCGCCGAGCGGGGACCGTGGCGTCAGTTAGACCCGCCCCGGTGGCACAGTTATGTCATCGGTGTGGACAGCAGGGACACCTCGCACGAGACTGCCCGAGGGGCGATGGACCTGTGGAGCGCCATGATGATCGTCCCAGGGGACCAGAGTTAGACAACCTAGTGAGCCGAGGGGGTGTTATCACTGTGGCAGCGCCGACCACTTCATGCGTACGTGTCCCGAGATAGCACAACAGAGAGGATGCTACCAGTGTGGTCAATCTGATCATTTCATCCGGGCGTGCCCTGAGATAGCTGGTAGAGCGCCTGCACCGAGGCCCCAGCAGACTCAGATTCGCCCTGCACCACCTGGCAGACCCCGTCAGGCACCGCAGTAGAGAGCTCCGCGTCAGGCGGCGGGAGCAGCAGATCGGAGACACCAGCCGAGAGCTGGCCAACAGGTGGCACTTCCCCCACCACCAAGAGGAGGACCACCGGCACGGCAGGGCCGAGTCTTTGCAGTTACTGATTCCAGGATTGATAGGCCGTACGCCGGCCATGAGGCCACCCAGGGTACGTGTTTACTTTATAATGCGTGGACTTCATTTTTGTTTGATACGGGAGCTTCCCATTCGTTCATATCTTCGTCTATTGCTTCTTCTTTGGGTCTGAGGGTTGAGACGTTGAGTCAGCCCCTTTGTTTGGAGACCCCGGCTACGGGTGCGGTGGTGTTGAGCACCGTCTGTAGAGACTGTGCGATTAGGGTAGCAGATTGCCCGTTTCTTGGTGATTTACTCGTTCTTGATATGAACGCCTTCGATATGATTCTGGGAATGGACTGGCTCGCGAGGTATCGAGCGACGATCGACTGCTATCGACGTCAGGTGATAGTGAGGTCAGGTGATAGGGTGATCACGTGTGTTTTGGGTAGCAAGAGCGGAGTTCTCTTATCCGCCTTGACTACGGGGTCTGAGGCAGAGACCGTGCAGAGTAGTAGTGAGCTACCGAGAGTGGTGCGTGAGTTCCCGGAGGTCTTCCCGGAGGAACTATCAGGCTTGCCACCAGCGAGGGAGGTGGAGTTCAGGATCAATCTGATCCCGGGTACGGCGCCGATCTCGATGACGCCGTATCGGTTTGCGCCAGCCGAGTTGGTCGAGCTAAAGCGACAACTCGAGGAACTGCAACAGAAGGGTTTCATCCGCCCTAGCGTATCTCCGTGGGGAGCGCCCGCCCTTTTCGTGAAGAAGAAGGGTGGAGCCTTGAGGATGTGCATCGATTACAGGAAGCTGAACCGGGTGACAGTGAAGAACCGCTACCCGATGCCGAGGATTGATGATCTATTTGAGCAGCTGAGGGGAGCAAAGTACTTCTCGAAGATCGATCTTCGATCGGGGTACTACCAGCTGAGAGTCCGGGCTGAGGACGTAGAGAAGACAGCGTTCCGCACTCGTTATGGACACTTCGAGTTTCTGGTGATGCCCTTCGGTTTGACGAACGCGCCGGCCGCCTTTATGGACTTGATGAATGGCATCTTCAGACCTTATCTAGACCAGTTCGTAGTAGTCTTCGTCGATGACATCTTGATCTACTTGCCCAGTGAGGAGGCGCACGAGGAGCACCTGAGAACCGTTCTGACACTCTTACGCACCCACCAGTTGTACGAAAATTTGGAGAAGTGCGAATTTTGGCTCACAGAGGTGAAGTTCCTCGGGCATGTGGTATCTCGAGAGGGCATCTTGGTCGATCCAGCCAAGGTTGAGGCAGTATCGAAGTGGGCTAGACCTAGCAGTGTATTTGAGATTCGGAGCTTCCTAGGGTTGGCAGGTTATTACCGGCGTTTCGTTCAGATTTCTCCCGCCTTGCAGCACCTATGACAGCTTTGACCCGCAAGGGAGCGGAGTACCATTGGACGGATGAGTGTGAGCGCTCTTTTTGCGAGCTAAAGGCTCGATTGACCACTGATGCGGGTGCATTTTAACACACAAAAAGGCCACATTAGATCAAGTTATATAGGCTTTTGGTCCCGATTTTCTATCATATATGTAGGTTTAGTATGAATAATTGATTTTATCGATATGTTCGGTGTTTTGATGGATTTCCGGCGTATTTTGGGTGTTTTGTGCTTGTGGACCGTCAAGAGGGTCGATTTTGTCCACTCTGAAATATATTCATGACTGGTCTTGTTTTGTAGGTCTCGAGAAGATGAATTTTTTGGCGCAAGAACGAGATCGATCGGAGCTCAAACGAAGCCGGAGCGAGCAAAATAGCGAAAAAAGGGATAAAAATGGAGCAGCAAACCACAGCTTGACACCTTTCTAGCCGCCAATATCTCCTCTGCTCGACACGTGGCGCACACCAGCCGCTTCTCCCTTTATCGCGACAGCTGTCCAGCCCGTCCCCCTCTCTCAGTCCGACACGCGTCCTCCAGCCGCCACTCATCCACGCGCTGCCACCTGTCCAAGCCGGTCCGCCTCTCCCTGCCATACGCGTGTCCTACAGCGTCGCCGTTCTCCCCTCAGGTCAACACGTGTCCAACGCCAGCCGTAAGCCCAGCCGCCCCTGCTCCCTTCGCGCGCGTGGCCTGCTACCCAGACGACATGTGGCAGGACCAGCAGCAGCCCTTTCGCGTGGCATCTCCTGCGGATGACACCTGGTCCAGCCGGCTCACCTCTCTCTCCCTGACGCGTGTCCACAGTGCTAACCCTATTCCCCATTTACTTGCACAGCCGCACTTCGGTAAAAAGAGGGAGACTTCATTTTTTTGGTTTTGAAACAGAGAACAGAGGACACGAAGAACAGAAACCATTTCCCTGTACAGTTTTATTTTATTTTTTTTATAGAATTAAATTGAGAGTCTATTATCTTGAGTTTTGTTGATTGAGGATCAAAATACTTGGGATTAGATGATTATTTTGAGAGCTTAAATTTAATTATTGTGGTTGAGGATTTTGAGAGAAAAGCTTCAAATCATTTGGAGATTCTTCAAGAGAATCAAGGCTAGAGATTGGAGGAGGGGAAGAACAAGCTTTGCACAACTAATTCGGTGATTGTATCTCAACTTTCATCTTGATTATGAGTTTAATTGTTTGTTTCTTTTCATCCTTGTATTTTCTCACCATGAACACATAAACCCCCAATTTCTAGGGTTATGAGGGATTAGAGTAGGGATTTCCATCTTTTGAATGATTCGATTGTGGTGTTGTTGATTTATATTAGTGTCTATGATTGATTTGTGCTTAATGCTTTACCTCCCGTGTAGGCTTGGTAATTGTTTCGAATTAGGATTCGTCGCTCGAAAGAGGAGGATTCTAATTAAGTCAAAAATCAATCATAGGTTGGATTTAAATCCTAGCTAGAACTAGCGGGGTTGATACAACTGCAATAACTATAGGCTTGGTTGGTCGAAAGTTAGAAGTTGTCATAGAGCTTAACGCTTTGGGTCTTCCTACATCGTGATTCGAAAGAACTCGGTGGTTAGATTCCATTAGGGTCCGAATTGTTCGAAAGAAGTTAGGACTAGATTCGAGACAACTCGTTGCCTCTAAAATAAATCGACGTCGCTACAATCGAACGTGTTCAATTTTATGGAATGAACTCGATGAACCCATGCCCTTAATCTCTCTTCATTTTATTCAAGATAAGGAAGCTCTCTGTTAAATTCTGTATTTTCTTTCTAGTCGTTTTAGGTTTATTTTCAAAACATCAAAACTCGATTTTTACCGAACCAGCTTAGCTACAAGCTTTGAATAGTAAGTGATTGTCTATTGCTCCTTTGGGCTCGATATTCCGGACTTCAAATCCGATTACTACTTGATGGCCGGTGCACTTGCCGTGCTCAAGTTTGCGATCATGGGTCGGGTAGTTGCGCTCCAATGTTGATTGTTCCAGAGCGGGGAATAGGCTATGACGTATACTGTGACGCCTCAGGCGAATGGCTAGGCTGTGTTCTGATGCATAGTGGAAAGGTGGTTTCTTACGGCTCGAGACAGTTGAAGGTGCATGAGCGCAACTACCCGACCCATGATCTTGAGCTAGCAGCGGTAGTGTTTGCGCTGAAGAGCTGGAGACACTATCTATGCGGTGAACAGTTCAGGGTATTTTCAGACCACAAGAGCCTCAAGTACATATTCTCGCAGCGTGATCTGAACATGCACCAACGGCGATGGATGGAGCTACTTGAGGAGTACGACTTCGAGTTGCTCTATCATCCGAGCAAGACGAACGTGGTCGCTGATGCTTTGAGCAGGAAGTCGAGTCACTGCGTTGCCAGTATGGCAGTCCGAGAGTGGGACATGCTGGAGCAGTTGAGCTTATTCAGACTAGAGTTGGAGGAGGTCACCGAGGCTATGGCCCTGTGTGCCTTGGTGGCTCAGCCCACGCTATTCGCTCGAGTGCTAGAGGCACAGGTCGAGGACGCCGAGACAGCGGGGATTTGTGAGAGATTGTTGGATGGTGTCGAGCTCGAGAGTTGGGCGTTGGGCACCGACCAGGGTGTCCGCTTTAGAGGACGATTGTTTGTACCCAGCGGGTACAGGGACACCGTATTGCATGAGTGCCACCACTCCCGTCTGGTTGTGCACCCCGGTGGCAACAAGATGTATAGGGACATGCAACAACAGTTTTGGTGGAGTGGGATGCGTGGTGCAGTTGCAGATTTTGTTTCCCGATGCCTCACCTGCCAACAGGTGAAGGCCGAGCACATGCGTCCCGCAAGCTTGCTACAGCCTTTACCGATCTCCGAGTGGAAGTGGGAGCATGTGACTATGGATTTTGTGTGTGGGTTATCCAGGTCGTCGAAGGGGCATGACGTTGTTTGGGTGGTGGTTGATCGATTGACCAAGTCGGCCCACTTTCTGGGTATGAGGATGACTGACTCTGTGGACATGTTGGGTCGTTTGTATGTCAGGGAGATTGTTCGACTACACGGAGTACCAGTGTCAGTGGTATCGGATAGAGACCCTCGTTTCACATCCAGGTTCTGGAAGAGTCTACAGAAGGCCTTGGACACTAAGGTATTGTTGAGTACAGCTTACCATCCTGAGACAGATGGACAGTCAGAGCGCACCATACAGATTCTAGAGGACATGCTTCGAGATTGTGTGCTTGACTTTCAGGGGTCATGGGAGGATCATTTGCCCTTAGCAGAGTTTGCCTACAACAACAGTTACCAGTCCAGCATTGGTATGGCACCATTTGAGGCCTTATATGGCAGACCTTGCAGATCGTTGGTGTGTTGGGCTGAGGTTGGGGACCGGAGCTTACTTGGGCCAGACATGGTCAGGGAGACGACCGAGAAGGTCACTTTGATTAGAGAGCGGCTGAAGACCGCACAGAGTCGGCAGAAGAGCTACGCAGACAGGCGTCGTAGACCACTTGAGTTCATGGTCGGAGAGCACGTGTTCCTGAGGGTGAGCCCGAAGAAGGGTCTTGTGCGGTTTAACCGCAGCGGAGGCAAGCTGGCACCGCGTTTCATCGGACCATTTGATGTGTTAGAGAAGATTGGAGCTGTAGCTTATCGGTTGGCCCTACCACCGCAGCTTGGGAACGTGCATAACGTTTTCCATGTGTCCCAACTGCGGAAGTACATAGCAGACCCTTCGCACATCATTGAGTGGGCAGACATCGAGGTAGCAGATGATGTCACCTTTGAGGAGCAGCCCGTAGAGATCTTGGGTACAAAGGAGAAGGTCCTGCGGAACAAGAAGATTCTGTTGGTCTTGGTACAATGGGGTCACCAAGGATCTGGATCCACGTGGGAGCGCGAGGAGGAGATCCGCGAGAAGTATTCCCACCTGTTCGACCTCTGAGGTACGCCTTGTCTTTAAATTTCGAGGAAGAAATTCTTTTAAGGGGGGTAGATTGTAAGACCCGCCCCCGGTTGATCCCGGTAAAACCGGTGAATCCTAGCTAAGTTTGACTTTCGGCCGGAAAAGTCAATCGATGACTCGGAAAGTCATTCGGGACCTTTCCGGGGCCCAAAAAGCTTAGCCATTAGCACGGTTAGCTTAGTTGGGTCGTTTCCTTCAGTTTGACTGTAATATTGTTAAAGTCAACTGTCGGTCAAACTCGGGCTTAATATCGGTTATTTGTCGATAAATCTTGGAAACTGGAAAATTATTAAGTAGGAGTGACATCACATGACACTTGTCATGCTTGGCTTGGAGGATGAAAATTGGGACTTCAAATGACCCTCATGCCCTCCTAAATTACCTTTAAAGGGATAAGACCTTGAGGGCTTTTGAGTAAATTGTCATTTTAGGTCATTTAAAGGAAAGAGAGCAACAATTCAGCCCATTTACTCTTGTTGCAGCCGAAAATCACTAGTAGAGAGGAGAGGAGGAGCTCACTTTCTTGAGGAAGAAGATAGAGAAGAAAGCTTGGATTTTGAAGCTTGTTCTTGGTCCTTTTGCCTTCATTTTCACTTCATCTTCTCCATCTCAACTATCTAGAGGTAAGGATGCTCTCAACTCTCCATTTCTTCCACTTCCAATCTATGGGTTTTGTGGGTTTTGGCTTAAAGTTGAAGAACTTGCTTATTTGATTGATTGCTTGGAGAAGAAGTAGTGAAGTAGGATGTTGGTTTGAGTTTTGGTTGAAGTTTGATGAACACGTTGAGGGTGTAGTTGCTGGGTATCTTTGGTGGATTATTTTGGAGCTAGGAGAGTTTAGAAATGGAGTTTGTGTTGGGATTTTCGTGAAATTGGAGTTGGGGAAGAAAGGGGAAGGAGCTGGTCAGGTCTGATACGGAATCTGACCCGGACCGGGCCAGGTACCGGCACGGCATGCCGCACGGAACGTGCCTGGTACCGGCACGGCACCCGGCACGGAACGGGCCTGGTACCGGCACGGCACCCGGCACGGAATGGGCGGGAGTCCGGCACGGGACCTGATACTGTCCGTGTCGCTCTCCGGGCCGGTCTGTGACGCGTTCCGCGCTGGATTCCGGGCCGGCCTGTGACAGGGTCCGTGCCATGTTCCGGCACGGGACCTGATACGGTCCGTGTCGCTCTCCGGGCCGGTCTGTGACACGTTCCGCGCTGGATTTCGGGCCGGCCTGTGACAGGGTCTGTGCCATGTTCCGGCATGGCTAGCCACACGGTCCATATGGCATTCCGGATCAGATCCCCAGATCCCAAAACCCTTCCTTTTAGCTCAATTTGATTCCCACATCTCCTCTTCAAACCTTGATCCATTTCTGAACATTGTTGTGTGTTTTGAGGAGAAGAACACTTGGTTGAGGAAACTAATTTGTGGTCTTTTGCTGGTTCAAAACCTTGGAACCAAGCTAGGAAAGAAGGAAGAACGCGGACACGAGTTAGAGGAGCTTTTATCATGCCGGGACCCGAGTGAAGAACGGAGAGGTGACCACCGGGCTTATCATCAGAGTGTTGAGAGGAAGACCTCGAGGTAGGGAAAGCCTTAACCTCTCGTTTATGATGCTTAGTATGCATGTTAGGCTAATAAAATGGAAAATGTCCTAGACATGCCTATAGGATGCGAATAATTAGCATAATCGTCTTTCAATTCCTAATAACCGGAAGTGTCTAGTGGTGACCGATTAGGATGCCAATCACTAGTGTAATTCGCTTTCAATACTTGGGAATTGATTGTCTGGTAGAGGAGCCTTGGCAAAGCCCTCGGATTAGTTGCTTGTTAGGATCACATGCTTGGTGGTTGGTTGCTTAGTGGATAGGCTAAAGAGTCTAATGGAACTAGTGGAATTGCATGTTTGAATGCTCGTTTGAAGGCTTTTATGATTGGTTGATTAAACTCGTACTTGATCATAGATTGTATTCGAATGATTATTTGTTTTACTTAAATGGTTGCTTGGAGCATCGAGTATGACTGGTTGTACCGAGCGGTGCAATCAGGTGATCGATGCCCCGTTGGTTCGAGACTGGTAAGTGAACGGTAAGTGGTGATTGTGTGATTGTTGTGCTGTGGGTATGTGATTCGTGTGCTGCGTGTTGTGTGAGCTATGGGTGACAATGAGTTGGTGGTTGTTGAAATTGGATTGTTTCATGTTTTGGTTTGAGTGCGTTATTCAATTATTAACTGTTTATCATCGAATTGCCCAAGTGTACGCTTCTTATGGGAGTAGTGCCTTGGTTCCCGAGGACCTAAAATCCCTTGGAGACGTTTCTGAGACTTCCGACGATATGTGCCCTGAAGGGTGTTTCCGATAGTCTCAATAATATGCGTCTCCTCTGGATTGGAGGGAAAATCCGAGAGGACGCATCATATGTGGATCGGAGGGTGGTGACTCCATGTACCACGGCATTGATCGGTTTATCTATTGCCTGTGATTGTTAAGAGTTATATGTTGACTTTGCGGATGAAATTATTGAGTTAAGGTCCACTTCGTTATGTGTTTTCCCTACTGAGCGCAAGCTCACCCCTATGAGTTTATTGTTGTGTTTACAGGATTGATTGAGGAGTAGAAGCTCGGGAGCTTCTTGGTGTGGGGGCATTATAGAGACTTCGTTCTTAGCACTTTTATGTTTTGAACAAACCTTGTGGAGGATTATTATTACACCCCTGGAGGGTTATCTTTGTTTTGAACTAAGTTTTACGGATTCGTTTGTTTTATTGGAGATTTTCAGGAACTAATCATTGAATTACCATCTTTTATTCATTTATTACTAGTCATGCCTCGGCTCCGGGCAAGAACCGGATTTGGGGCGTGACAATTTGGTATCAGAGCCTGGTTTCATTTGAAACAAGTGTCTTATGAACTGAATTTCAAACCTCGGACCGAAGTCAATTAGGTGGGTAGAGTTAGGAAGTCTGAGTCTTGAGTTGCTTTAAGAGTTGTCCTAAATGGAACCTTACACCACAATGTTTGCATCACTTGATTGGTATCCTCTCCCTAGTGATCGGTGAAGCCGAATGGTTGAGATCGGAATTGGATTAATGATCAATGACCGACCCGCTATGCATTCATGGTAGGGTGAGCCAACGGTGGGTGGTGTTGCCATCTTGGTGTATTACTTCGAAAGTTTTCCAGTTGTAGTTTGATCCCGTTCAAGTTTTGACTTGTGATTGACTGCTTGTCTGGAGCATGAGTACTCCATGTGTGTTGATATTGAGTGTTTTGGGTGGGGCGCGAGAACCCCGTATCCCGTGGTATGAGACTTTGTTTTGGGACACGAGTATCCCGTATGCCCGTGGAGGTGGCGAATTTGGGACACGAGTATCCCGTATGCCCGTGGAGGTGGCGAATTTGGGACACGAGTATCCCGTATGCCCGCGTAGGTGGCGAGATTGGGACACGAGAATCCCGTAAGCCCGTGTAGGTGGCGAGTTTGGGGCACGAGTACCCCGTAATATTTGGGAGCACGAGAACTCCGTTTATTGATTGCGTTGTGTACTTTAGGAGCATGAGAACTTCGTTTATTGACTGTGTGATGTCTTTAGCAGAGCATGAGAACTCTATGTACTTTTACCTTGTGAATTTGTATTCGGCATAGTTTGCTGCTGTTGACGGTCCGACAGCAAGTTGGTGTGTCTCGAGTGCTAAACCGGCGCCGTTGCTTGTTCCATAACCATGCATGGGCGGAGCTTCGGACCTCCCCCAATCCAAAGAGTTCTTGGTATGCTCCGGGTGGTTTCGTCTGGCCCGTTGAGGCTCCTTATTGATTGCGATGAAATGATTATTTTCGTACTCTTTCAACGCCTGAATACGATTGTTGATACCGCAAATACACCGGCAACATATACATGTGGGAAGGCGTAAAATTTGTAGCCTATCCCAAAGTCCCATCGATTTATCGAATGAAGACGTAGTAGCCATCTTGAGGCTCTGATACCATGTAAAGTGAGAATATGTTTCTCCACTTGATTGATTTTATTGATCACTATGACAGGTATTTATACAAGGAGCGGATAACCAAAATAGGAAATACAAATATTGGTAATAACTACGATATCTATAATTAAGGAAATAGACCGATTAGGAAGCCCGAATCATGTGATTGAAATCACAAGATTACCGTCAATATTTTAAGGTCTAGGTTGGTATCGCCTTGGGTATTTTTAAGACAATCTTTGGGTTACGTTTATCATCTTTGTAAGTCACTTTGTAACTCCTCTTTCAACTCAAAAAAGTTTTAATTGAATTCGTTTTGCTGATAAAAAAAATGATTTATATTATGGTTGAAATTCTGATTTAGTCTGGAATGATTCAATGACATTCAGAAAAAAACAAAAAGATAATTAAGTACTCCATTCCTCATACAGAACTAATTTCAGTATCGATAAGTTTTGCTGAAAACCCTAGGGGCTGCGTTCTCTCTGCGCAACCTCCTCCCCCCTCCCCTTTTTTGCACCATTGAAACACTTGATTCCAAGCTCTCGGATTACCCTTGATGGGTGCAACACTACCCATGATTGGGTTCAATAGTACCCTCGCTAGGGTTTTCTTCTACACCCTCTTTGTTTCATCCGTTTTCGTCGCCGTCCACCATCGCAGGTCGTCGCCGCTCGTTCAGACCGTCCCACGACCTCTTCCTCGTCTCACGCTACCGATCCTGCGTCGTCGGATCGGTCCCGAGCTCGTGTCAGTAGCTACCGTGGCTCTTCTGTCGCCGTCCACCGAGACCCGTGCTCCATGCGCCGTCTTCCATCCGCAGCGGCCTCCCGCCCCAAGGCCACCCCTCGCCGGCCAGTTCGGGGCATATCCATCAAAGGGGAAAACCCTAGCCAGCATGGTTCCACTCCCTCGATGGATCTGGGATCCGGGAGGAGGGACGATAGGTTGGGGCCTGTTTCCATGGCACCCAAAGTCGGGACTCTCGACCCCGAACAAACCTTTGCGGGTCGAATCGATGATGATTAACCTGCTTCTATGTGAAGTGTCGGTGAAGTCACATCCGGAGCACTAGGAGCATATCCCGTCCTCCGCACTACTTCTAAAGATCCGGGCGACTCAAGACGAAGAATTGACGATACCAGAACGCCCCAATGGCACAGGGCCCAGAAGAACTGGCTTCGCAGATTTGGTAGTTTTTTATTTCGTTCGTGTGCTAATATTTGTTTATTCCTTATCAGCTATTCAAAAGCGATAACCATTACGGGTCAAGTTCGCCAAAATCCCTACAGGGGCTTCAGACATATGCTGGAACCTAGGGTCTGAGACTCAATTTCTGTTTATAATTTATTGTCATGAGTAATAAAATATCTATATTCACGTTTCAAACAAAAAGTACTCCACTCCTGCAAGCAAGTTCTATTTGTGTTCCGAAGTAGACCATTTTGGCAAGTACAAACAGTTCGGAAATGATTCAAACGTATTGGAGGTCCAGGACTGCTTCGCCTCTCCAGTTTGGGCTGAATAGGTCCAAACGTCTGTCCATTGGGCTTCAAATTTCGAGTATGATAGTTAAAAATTAACAAGAAACGGGCCATTAGGTGTGAACCGTTGGATGGATGACCAGAAGATAAGGTGTGAGCACGCACTTGGTTATGCTTTAATCATCATTTCCGAGATTATGCTTTAGATTTAACAACGAAGACTGATCATTTAAAAAAAACAAAAAACAAAGAGGACTGATCATTTAAATTTCCGTGTCTGGTTACGAACGTTTCACTGTCATTTCTGTTTGTGTTTTTTTATTATCAGCAATTTTTTGTTTTTATAAACCAAGAATTTTTAGTAAAAAACAAGGTCAAAGGCGATCCCTTCAAGTACACTACATCCAACTGAGTATTTTCGGAAGAACTTCAACTAGAACCTAACCCGATAGTTAGAAGGAACATGTCTACAACTTAAACTTATCAACCATGAAGCAAACATTACAAGGATGAGTCTAACAATCCTATACCCAGATATACCAACCATGAAGCAAACAGTAGTGTCTTCCAACATAGGGAAGAAAACCGAGCAAAAAAACAATAATAACCACCAACAAACTTAGAAAAAAGGTCTAGCTACCCAGATTGTACAACCTTAAAGATCCAACAAACGGCTATAAGCCAAATACCAGTGAACGCCAGCTAACACCGAGAAGACACTTTAACAACACCGAAACTGCAGCAGCACAGTGGAAAATCCCCTCTAGAAAGGACGCTGGCAAGGGCTCATCAGGCAATGGAGGTGTCGAACATAGCATTTCGGTTCCAGGGATGGGGAAGCAGACTTGAGCTCCACGTGAGGCTGCGATTACACCTTCTTCTGAACCGTTGAAGTCAGTAGAGGAAGGGGAGGACTCTAGTGATGTAGACGCGGTCAGAGTACCGGCTCGACGACAACGGAAACAGGTTCAGTTTTTTGTGAGTGACACTGGACTTTACGTGAGGAATATGCCTTATGCTTCATCGGAGGAGCCGTTTCGGGGTATGTTTTCACCTTTTGGTGACATTGCCTCTTCGTCTTTGCTGAAGCGACCAAATAACAAAGGTTTTACGTTTGGTTTCGTTCGTATTCTGTCGCCTAATGCTGCTTCCCAGGCAATAGAAGCTCTAAATGGGTTTAAGTGGAACAGACACACCCTGTTCTTGGTGTTTTCTCGACGTTTGTTGAGTTCTCCAGCGACTGAATCAGTCGGCTTCGAAAAACAGAGCATCGGTCCGGTTTGAGGATCGACCGAGATCTCCATTCCGGGGACAGTATGCGGACGTTGGGAGCGGGGCTGGGGTCTAGAGCGGTCTCGTGTGAAACAAGACTGTCTCCGGCGATCGCGCCGTCGCCGTCTCAAGATGCCGGTGAGCTGCTATGTTTTGTTTCAGTCTCCCTCGTTGATGGCGTTGATTCCTTGATTTAAGGGAGTTTGAATTCGAAAAGGTTTCCTATTTTGGAGAGTATGATTCCTGCATAATCGGTCTCAATCACGTAGAACATCACGGATGCAATATCTTATCCGGCTATGGCAGCGAATGAGGCTAAAGCTGTCGTGGATGGCTTCTAAAATGGGCCTGAGATTGATGGTCTGGGCATGTTGGCTGGTCAGGTTTGGCCTGCTTCTGAAAGGGCAGGCCAAGTCGGGTTGGGCCTGCCTGAAGGGGGTTCTGGTGTTAATGGGCCAGCTGAACATGGCCTAGATTTATCGGACCATGCTCTTTTCGAAAAAGGCTTATCCGAAAAAGACCAGAAGTTGGTCAGCGAGGTTCCAAGTCTGGTAGATGTTTTTAAACGCATTGGTATTGATTTGGGTCTGATAGTGTGCTCAGGTAAACTCTGTAAGAACTGCTCCCGGTCAACGCCGATCAAATCGGCGGAAAAACAGAAAAATTTAAAATTTTGAGACATACACCTAAATGAACCTAAAATTGACCCCGAGGGTCATATCGGACTTACGTTGACCCCGATATCGACCAAAGTGAGTTCTGGGTGACTCAGGGCAACTTTTTGACCAATTCGGGAAAAGTTGACTTTTTGTAGTAAAAGTCAACCGAGCGACGTTTTGGTCCGTTCGAGGCCCGATTTGGATCCGAAAAGCTTATCCGTTGTTACAGCGGTCTTAGTTGAGCCGTTTCCTTGTAGCACGTGAAAT
The DNA here is from genome assembly GCA_963921825.1 of Erodium maritimum. Classification (NCBI taxonomy): domain Eukaryota; kingdom Viridiplantae; phylum Streptophyta; class Magnoliopsida; order Geraniales; family Geraniaceae; genus Erodium; species Erodium maritimum. The sequence goes on along the minus strand of OY997591.1, from coordinate 28,764,053 downwards.
TTCGTAATTTCTTGGAATATGGGCCCGTTCGGGTCCCGAGACGGTCGAATTTCGCGAATCTGACTGAAAAATATCTACAAAGATATTTTTCAAAAAGGTGGGACCCACTTGACACATGTCACACAAGTGGTGGTGGTTGGTATTTTTGAACAAAACAAAAGGGAAGAGATGAGAGAGGGTTCGGCCATAACAAAAAAAAAAGAGAAGGAGAGAAAGAAGAGATAAGAAGGAGAAGGAGAAAAGGAAAAGGAAAGAAGAGAGAAGGTTATGGTTTGACGTTTTCCCGGCAATCCGACCGACGGATCGTCTCAACGGTTACATATCTGAGCTCCCCTCGTCATTCCCTACGGTGAGAACCCTTTTGTTTCTCGTTTTGGTACGTTTGAAGATTAGGGTTTGAGTTTAAACGAGTTAAATATGGATGAGTTGAGGTGTAGGGTTCTTTGAGGACGTTTTGGGGCGAAAATGGCCGGATTCCGGTGACCGGAGGCTCGGGGGAGCTCCGGCCACCGTGGGTGTTGGCTGGCCGGAGTTGGGACCGGCCACTACAGTGGTGAACCGGTCCAAACCGGCCCAGCCACCCATGGCCAGTGGTGGCCGGGTGGGGCCCACACGTTCGGGCCTCGGGTTTTTCGTGTTTGGGTGGTTTTGGGCGATCCCCTAGTCGATAATTCACACCCGGAACGAATTATGGAATTAAATTGTGAAAGTTGGAAATTTCGGGTTTAGAAACTTTAAACGCGAATTAATGTGCTCGGAAGTCGGAAATTGATTCCGTCGATTGCATTGGAACCCTTGAATTATTTTAGGATCGTAGAAACGAAAACGGGAATTTTCGGAGCCCCGGAAGGGCGTTTTCCGATCCCGGGCAGATTCGCCGAGCCGGGCGAATCGGGCCTTTCCGGGCCCATTGTTGACAATGTCGAGTAATTGGGAAGTTTGGGAGTGATCGGCACTACCGGGGTTGCTTTTGGGCGTCAAATTCATTAAAATTCACCTTTGCCTGCGAACTTAAAAAGTGCTTTATTTTGTGTTCTTGTTAGATCGTGCCGCCGACCGCGGAAAGGGGAGGCTAGGCGAGTGATCGCGAGCGCGCCAGAGCTTGGGCGTGGACTGTTGGGAAAACGTTACGAGGTAGGGAAAAGTAGCCGGATCTCGGCCTTGACTAGGGAAAGTTAACAGTAGAAATGCATGTGACACTTAGTGGTGTCGTAGGATAAGTGAACGTATCGAACAATAGAAATGCTTGTGGCATTTGGTTGTGCCCGTAGGTTGAGTGAATTGTTTTTGTTTGTGTGTGGCCATGTGTGCCTGTGGGAGGGGGGGGGGGTTGAATACGTATTGGTTGACTGACTTGCTGAGTGGTAGTTAGTCGTGTTGTTATATTCTTTTCCTTCTATTTGTGGAGTATTGTGTGCTATTAAGGTTGTGACTGTGATTGTTCTGGTGATACCTGTTGAGCTGTGCCCGAGAGGTGTGTCGTACCTTCCAATGCGCGATCGGTAAAGTGCTGAGGGCTGTGGTTCCCGTCAGGTGCGTCGTACCTTCCAGCGCGCGATTGGTAAAGTGTTGAGGCTTGAGCTGTGCCCGAGAGGTGTGTCGTACCTTCCAATGCGCGGTCGGTAAAGTGCTGAGGGCTGTGGTTCCCGTCAGGTGCGTCGTACCTTCTGGCGCGTGATTGGTAAAGTATTGAGGCTGGATTTATGCCCAAGGGGTGTGTCGTACCCTCCGATGCGCGGTCGGTAAATTGCTGAGGGCTGTGGTTCCCGTCAGGTGCATCGTACCTTCTGGCGCGTGATCGGTAAAGTGCTGAGGCTTGTGGTTGTGGTTTGCATGACTTTGATCACTTTTGTGTTGTGTTCTTTGAGGTCGTCTTTACTGTGTTGGGTCTACATTACGGGCACGGGTGTTTAGATTGGTTGGGGAAAGTAACAGTTTTCGTGTGACAGTCGGGTTATTTGAGTTCGAGATTGTAGTCCCCGGTGTTTTGTTTGTTGTCGGTGTTCCTGGCATTTCTGCTGGTATGCCGTAGTCAGTCTGGTATCCGTGGTTGAGAGTGAAACGTTCACCCCTTGCTGCTTTTCCTACATGTACTGGTCGCGAGGCGGACTAGGGGAACTCTCGAAACTTGAAGAGCTGGGAGCGTGTCCGGGTTTTGGGGAGTTTAGCGACGTACGATTTGGTTTTTGTCCGCTTGTTTTGGACGTATTTTCAGTTGTAAAAATATTGTTTTTGATTATCTTAAGTGGTGATTTTAAGCGGTTTATTAAAATGTTTGAAAATTGTTTTACTGTTTCATCGTTCGCGTTCCGGGTCCGGTCATACCGAATTCGGGGCGTGACAAACTCAATGTTGTGGAGGGGCCCGTTTGGTCAGCAAGTCAACCCACACAGCAGCTGTTTTCGTTTGATGGTGCGAACTCGGTGGTCGGGGCACAAGGTAGTACTTGGAAGGAAGCCTTGGCCAAATCCCCGATCTCAGAGGGTGAACCAGAAACGTGGACGCCCAAAAAAAGGTCAGCCGAAGAAAATTGTTCCTCCAGTCGTTTTTTATCAAACAAGAGCCAGGTCCAGTACTGATAAAGGAGGAAATTCCGGAAGCTTTACGATTGATACCGCAAAAAAAAAAAGTTCGGGTGAGTGGAATTACAGGTCGAAAGTTGTCAAAAAGGTAGTTAACCTCGGTTCTCGGGTGCTCGATCAGATCAATCCGCATTTAATGCTGAAGGACATCGAGGGTAGTAAGGATGAGGACAACCCTGAACTAACAGGAAAAGCTCTAAGTCCTATTCCGGTTTCGAACCAGTTTTTTTGCTTGGACCCGTGTATGAAATAGGCTAGGAGGCGTTGTATGCTCTCTCGCTTATTTTCTAGTTTTTTTTCTTTGTTTGTAGCTCTTTTGAGCTTGTTTCGGTTTTGGGAAGATCCATTGGTAAGGTGACTTCTTTCCTTGTTTTCCTGCCTCTGGAAAGCAATGGATTAATAAATTTTCGCTTATCAAAAAAAAAAAACTCCAACTCTCTCCTAACTACCTTACCAACCCACATGAACTTATAAAGGAACCACACTACCGGCCAACACCAGGTAGCTACCCAAAAAAAGGGGCCGGAACGAATCAAATAACCAAGTCTTGTCTGTAACGCAGTTAGGTAGGAGGAGCCGATAGAAAATCCAGTCGATGCGCCCACCACCAGAACCTACCCCGAGCAGTCTAAACCACAGAGAATCCATACCAGAAACTCTTCCCACGATGGATCAGAAAAACTCGACACAGGCTGGCCCAAGAAAGCGGAACAACAACTTGGATTGGAGGAAATCAGCGGAACACCCGAGAGACAGAGGTGGTGCACCGTGAGTCCTCACCGGAAAGTCAAAAGAAAAATAGGAACCTAAATCACACCTCCACGGAAGGACCAATAGGACCTGCAACCAATCACCAAAACTCCAACCTACGACTGCAAGAGGCAATAACTACTATCAGGCCCGTCCCTCTCCTTCACCGTCTGCCAAGTTCTTCAAGTTAACATATTTTTATCCTTCAATATATATGATGCTATCTAAGCATAACATAAGACCATTACAGAGGCATCGGTTTGTGGTCGGATCGCGTCGTCAAAACATACAGATTACAGGTTTTTGGTATCGAATCTCTGTTGTAGAGTCAGGGTCGAATCTTCGAAGGAGCCTATGCGACGTCGAGGATTCTGTAGACCATGAATCCGGTCCATTCGACGCATTCGAGCCCAATGAATCGTGGCTCGATGCTTTACGACTCATTAAATCAGAAAGTTTATTTCGACTTTAAATATACAAACCAACACTTCTTCTTCATGAATCCTCTACAACTCGATCATCGGCATTTCTCTGAGCTTCCTCATTCACCGACATTTCTCCAAGCTTCCTCATTCACCAGTATTTCTCCGAGCTTCCTCCTTCACCGGCGTTTCTCCGAGCTTCTTAATTCACCGTCGTTTCTCCGAGCTTCCACCTTGACATGAGTTTCTCCGACCTTCTCCTTTTTTTGATAAGTAAGGATTTTATTATCTTCGTATATGGAGCACATATACAGAAGAGAAATAGAACTGAAAAAGCAATAAAAATAAACGATACAAGAGTCCACCTTCAACAACCAACTTAGATCTCCTGCACTCCCTGCAACCCACTCGACTGTGTAGAACTATCAGAAATTAACTGTGCCCCTCCAAACGCAAAAGATTGCCTGCCACCACAGGTTCCGGCCACCCACCAAACAACGTTCCGGATATAAAACCCAATCTTCCCACCGAGCCTCTTGTCAATGACATCGACCTTTGCTTGATAAGCAGCATTGTTTCTGCATATCCAAACGCTCCATAGAGTAGAATAACCGATAACTACCAAGCCCTTCCACCAGTATTTTGAACCCAGGCCTTCCCACACCTATAAACAGTCTAGCACTTCCCTTTGGCATTACCCAAATCACACTCCTCCACCTGTAGACCTTGCACCAGAGAAACCAAGCATAATCACAATGCAAAAACAGATGCTCTTGGTCCTCGAACTTGTCCTTGCAAAAATAGCACCTCATCGCGTTCAGGGATATCCTGCTGCCCCTGCTTTCAAGGAACGAGAGAGTAGGTACCGCTTTATACATCAACAACCGTACGAAAGTGCAATATTTTGGCGGAACACCTTTAACCCAAAGAAGACGAGTCCAAGCTGGAGACACATTTGAGGACCCTACAATGAGTTTATAAGTGACTGCAGAACTTGGCTCCTTAGGAAACTTAGACCATATGACTTTGTCCTTGACACCCGACTGCATGCGAGCCTGATACAAACCGGTCAGCATCTCTTTAGCCAAAACCTCCTCCTCATGCCAAAGAACACACCTGTATTCAACCTTCCAGTAGCCATTAACCCAAAAGAATGTTATTGGTTTGTATTTGAACTTTGCGACCGAATAAAGGCGGGGGTATGTAAAGCACAACAGACAACCTCCTATCCCCCTCTCCTCCCAGAATTTAGCTCCCCCCATCTCCCACCTGCCAGTGTACATTTTTCCCTCAGAAAATATTTTCAAATCTCGGATCGGAGGCAAGGCCGACCAATTGATGAATCAAGAAAGAGTTTCCCCGTTTGTCCAGTTTTGACAAATCCCATTCTTGAGGGTCCCAACCGTAAATAGTGCAGATCACTCTCTTCCAAAGACTGCATCTTCCTCCAAAAACTGCCACCACCATTTAGCCAATAAGCTTTGATTCACCTCATCCAACCTTCTAATACCAAGACCCCCTTCTGCTTTTGGTTAACACACATCCGACTACTTGACCTTATGCAGAGCTCTCTTAGCGACGCTATTTTTCCATAGGAACTTACGTTACTAAGCTTCCATGGACTGGATGACCTTCTTAGGGGCTCGGAATAGAGACATATAAAAATGGGCAAGGCTGCCAAGGTTGACTTAATTAGGACAATTCTCCCTGCCAAGCTTTGATGCTTGGACTGACAAATATTTAGTCAAGCTTTAAATTTGTCCAAAGTCGGCTCCCAAAAAACTGCTTTTCTCGGATTAAGGCCCAAGCTGAACCCAAAATATCTCATCGGTAGAGTCCCCACCGTGCACCCCAACGCTGATTCAACCAAGCCTGCCGACAGAACCTGATAATTGAGGATGACAACTTCCAATTTATGGAAATTTACCTTGAGACCTGAGGTGTTCTGAAAGCCTGATAAAATATTCTTTAAGCTCCTCAATTCCCCTTCTCCTCCGTTGATAAACAAGATCGTATCATCTGCAAACTGCAAATGAGACAAAGTTGGTCCTGAATTACCCAACATGATGCCCCTAAAATTCCCAGCACGCAGATCCTCCTCCAAGACTTGGTGTAACCCCTCGGCAACAATTAGAAAAATGAAAGGAGAGAGAGGACACCCCTGTCTCAACCCATTGACTATTGGGAACTATGCACTCGTGGATCCATTTACAAGAACCGAACCAAAGGCCTTTAAACACCCTTTCATCCACGATCTCCACAGGGTGCCAAACCCCATAGCCTGCATCACTTCATCTAGATACACCCAAAGCACCTTGTCTTAGACCTTCTCGTTATTGAGTTTGAGCAAAATGGCTTCTTGTTTGGACCTCATAATCAACTGCACAACCTCGGATGCAATCAGGACCCCGTCTACTAATTGTCTTCCCGCTATAAACTCGCTTTGGCAATCTCTAATGATGTCTGCTATCACTTGTTTCAACCTGTTTGCTAGAACTTTAGCCAAAATCTTATAAGGTGCAGTAATCAGGCTGATCGGTCTAAAATCATTCATCTTGATTGGATTTGTCGTTTTGGGAATGAGAACAATAAAAGACGAGCTTAGACCTTTCCCCACAAATACGAACACTGGAATTCGATTATGAAGTCAACTACATTTGGTCCCACGAAGCTCCAACATTTTTTGAAGAAGTTCACTGAGAAACCGTCGGGGCCGGGTTCTTTATCTCCCCTGCAATCTAACACAGTTTGATGAATTTCATCCTGAGTGACACAAGCTTCCAGGTCCTCACGTTGTACCATCGGTAAACATTTGAACGGTAGCGCTGGAAGATTGATCCTTTCCCCCACGGGTACAACAAAACGATGATCAAAATGACTAGAAGCTACTGCTTTCACGTCATCCGGTTCGACTATTACCTCGTTTTCACCTTCTAGTTCCTCAATGTGTTTACGCCCTGCTTTCAAGTTTGCCAACCTGTAAAAAAATCGAGAGCAATTATCCCCATGGGCCGCCAAGGTTGTTCTCGCCTTTTGACACCAGATGCTCGACAACAACTTCTGTTTGATTTCCAGAGCAGTATTCAAGGCATTTCTCCGGTCACGTTCATTGTCTGGCATTTCTTCCACCTGCAAAATGGTCGGTTCGAAACACCTCAAGTACTCACCGGTTTCCAAATGTCCGATGACGTATCACCACCTACAAGCGTGGCCGAGGATTTCCCCGGCGACTTCCAACATGGAGGTTACTACAATTGGGACTACGTCCATGAGTCGTAACATTACTCCAACGAGACGGAGGAGAGGTTCTAGGGCCAGTAGTCGGAGGAATACGTCTCGTCGCACTGGAGCAAGAGACATTGACATTATCCCTCACGTTCAACCGCTGCAACGAGAAATCGTGTTCAACATTACCATTCTTCAATATGATGACATACGCTAGCCCAACGACTCGGCAAGACGGTTCGGGCTCGGGCTATACCGGGATGACTTACCTGGAGTACAACGTCCACGACCCAAGTATAGCATATGTATGCAACCACCTCTACCAATGGATCCCGTAATGGATAAGTAAGGTGAACAATCCGTTTGTGGTCGTGTCTACCGAAAATGGACTCGAGCCGAAGGGGGCATTGCTGTCTGCATGGCTAAACAACTCCAAGAACTCGGAGCATGGGGCTGGTCAAACGGTCAGTACATTTTGGGACGCAATTCGTCAGGAGCTCGCCCTCGTAACCTTCCAAACATCTTTGTCGGAGTGGTCGGCGAAAAACTACAAGCAACATTGGTGTACAGCTAACCGAAAGGAGAAGATGTTCTAAGACTTCTGGTCAAAATTCAAGCACATCTACCAATACGGTAGATCCGATGACCAGGTCATAGAAGATACGGAGAATGACTACGAAAAGAGATACGACCACGTCTTCGCTTGGAAGCAGTGGTGGAAACTTGTGAGAAACAAGCCTTGCTGACAACATCGTTTCGAGAACGAGTTCTCAACAACAAACAATGATTTCATCGATACTGACGATCAGCGCTCACCGAGAGCTCCCAACCTGAAAAACCCAATGTATCAAATAGACAGGCTGGTTTTCATTGCTGAAGAGGTCGAGGGTTCCTATCCAGGACCAGTTCATGGGCGCTGCACTAAGGATCGGAATGTCGTAAAGTCTAGGAAGGCGAAGGGCAAGGAAAAGGTCGATAGTCCATCCGACGCCGGATTGGCCGAGACCTTGAGGAGCATCGAGAAGCACCGCGAGGCTCAAGTACTGGCCTACGAGTCCCTTATGCGGGAGTTCTACTTACTCTAGGAGATGGATACCTCCCGCATGGAGCCCGAGGATTTGGCAACCCGTCGGCTTTTTATCCAAGGCATGACCAAGAGGATTTCAGGGTTGGTAGGATATATTGTTCAGTCTGTTTTGATAATATGAAAATGTGAAGTTTATACTCGGCCGTTTTAATATTAATCTATGTTTTTTATGTTTCGGGACGTTGGGAAGGTTTATCATTTTATCGCACAACGCTAACAACATTCCACTAGAAAATTATAGGAACACGTACGACAAACCACCAGATATGTACCAAAAAATAACCACTAAATTAGGCGAGCGGAAGAGGAATTTTTTTTATCAGCTCGAATTTTTTTTTTAGTAAAAGACTATTCCGGAAGAGGAAGCATCCACGGGTCAAAGACCAGAAACCACCATTACATAAAGAACTCCCACAATGGAGCTAAAGGGGATAACACTTTAAAAAAAACAGAAGACAACAACAACACACGAAAGAAACCAACCTTACCGACGAATCGGTAACGCCTTTAGGTCATCACGAGATTTGGCCGCCACCTGATTCCACATCTCCGCAGCTGAAGGAGCGGAAGAGGAATTAGACGAGCAATTTTAGTAGAAAAATTCTTTTTATTGTTGCTGTCAAATATAATTTACAATGTTGTTCTTTGAGTAAAATCAAGCAAAACGTTATACGTGATCTAATCAAGGTCTAATTCCCATTGTGATGCCAAAAAGATTGAAATTCGAGCATGGGTCTAATCAAGGTCCGATTCCCACTATTTTCCAAAAAAAAACACTTCATTTAGACCGGGATTAAACTGTTTCGATCTAATTCCATGGTGGATGGTCTAAAGTTCTTTTATATTTTAGTACACATCTTAAAAATAGTAATGTGGCATTTGGGATTGGGTTTACTTATTATGTATTGATTTCTTGTCCAATTACTATAGAAATTGAACCCTCTCATAACCCACCCCACTTACACATCTCTCCTAAACTACCATAGACCTATTAAAACTCCAAGATCCCAACACGTCCATCGGTTACTATCCTACATACACCACCACCTAACCACACGTCCACGTCCACATCCGCACTAAAGAGCACCCCACCTCAACACAACCTATTGGGTTTTATGCCTTATGAAAAACAAGAATCTGTAATACAAAGTTATTTGTGATTAATAAAATAGTAAGTTTTTCATTGACATGTAATGTAATGTTAGCTATATGAATATACCACTCTTTCTAAGATATTGGAACAATGTTTCCCGATAGTAGAACTCTTAGGAACAAAGGAGTGAGTTTATTCATTCGTCCTTAGTCTAAACCGATAGTTAGCACTAGAGTGTGTAGGATTACGCGTATCCTACCCAAGGCGGAAAACAAAATAATAATTTTTCGATAATCCTATTTAAGCCTAGATTCACATGAGTCACCAAAACTAATCTAAGCACGTATTTAAATATATTACCTCAATGTATAGCAATGTATGATACTTGCGCTTGTTGGTTCGAGAATGGGACCTTCGAAAAGACTAGTTGAGGTACCTAAGTGTTTTCCCTATATCGGTATCCACACGAGTAAAACGATTCCACAACAAAACCTTACTAGTTAGCCCTTGAACTTTTCACTCTCTCTCTCTCTTTAAATGTGGTGGCCGAAAATTGCAGCTTTAATGCTTCTTATTGTCGGCCTTCCTTAGTGATTTATTTATAAGGTTTAGTTTACCATAAACCTACTACAACTAGATTAAGGCAACCTAGCAAATGAAGTGTTGGGGTTTCGTGCCCTAGGAAAAATCCCCATTGATAGGTTACAAAACGTCTTTTGTGAGTTAATAAATAAGTAGGCAAACATTTTATTATCATGAAGTTGTAATGTTAGTACAACCATGAATGAGTTACTTTTATGAGGTATTATGGAATATTTGCCTAACAGTATAACCCTCATAAGGAAAAAGAGTTAATCCATTCATTCGTCCATAGACTAATCCGGTAGTTAGATCTAGAGTGATTTTTGACGAGAGGATCACGTTTTATTGATCATGCATATAAGGATATGAGTGAAAGTCTCGAATGCTAAAGAGTTTGACATTTGGACAACCCACCTTGAGAGTACTTCATAGAACTAAGACATGAGTACTTCTCAACTACCCACATAGTCCTTAGTCCTACGACCATGACATCACCATGTGATCTACATGATGCGGATTCATGGTTTGAGCTAACCAAACATTTATCCTAACCGATGACTATAAAGGTTGTGTTTGGATATGAATACACATATGTGAGACATATGGGTGACTAGATATATTACTAATCTCCTATGATGTTCTAGCCAGTAGTGAATTATTTCTGGAATTCTTTCCAAGATTATGGCCTACCTCACATTGCTCTCTGGAGAAAGTTAAACCTATTGAAAGACAAATTTAAGACTTGGAATGTGGAAGTCTTTGGTTATTTATCTACTCAAATTAAAACTCTTATGAGCTATATTGATCAACTAGACTCTATAATTGAATCAACACCTTTATCCCCCTTAGAATGCTCAAAGAGAGGAGCTATAAAAGCTAAAGTCATTCAAAAAACAAAATTATCCTTTACAATTTAGAGGTAGAAAGAAAGAAAGAATTAATTCCATGAAGGAGGCAAGGGTTCAAAATTCTTCCATATAGTGGCTAACTATAAAAGGGCTCATAATAAGGTCTCTCAGATTCTTGTTAATGATGTTATGATCTCACATCCTGATCAGATCAAAGAAGCAACATCAACTCACTTTTAGGAATGATTTTCACAGCCCCCTCCTCATGCTTTCAACCTTGATGATCTTCACTTTAAATCTGTCTCTGAGGAACAAGCTAATTGGTTACAAAAGCCTTTCCTTGAAGAGGAAATTTTGAAAGCCTTATTGGCCTGTAAAGGGGACAAAGCTCCAAGCCCAGATGGTTATACCCTCAGGTTTTTTCAGGTGGCTTTGCCAATAATTAAGCCTGATCTGCTGAAATTTTCAATCACTTTTATAAGTCAAGGTATTTGGGGAAAGGCCTCAACTCCTCCTTCATAACCCTCATCCCCAAGAACTCCTATCCACTAACCGTTGATGAATTTAGGCCAATTAGTCTCATGAGAGGGGATTGTAAGATCTTGTCCAAATTGTTAGCCCATAGGCTCAAATCTGTTGCTAGTTCTTTGGTAGGGGAGGTGCAAACTGGCTTCATGACTAGAAGACAAATAATGGATGTGATATTGGTAGCCTCAAAAATTGTTCCGCACATCAAAAAATCCAGGATCAAGCCTATAATTTTCAAGGCAGATTTGAGAAAGCCTTTGACAAAGTAGATTGGATGTATCTCATGAAATTATTGATAAGGATGAGATTTGGTCTCCTATGGAGAATGTGGATTTTATCTTGCTTAAAGGCCTTAGTTTCAATTCTAATCAATAGATCCCCACGTCCAGGTTTTCCTCTTTTTAGAGGCTTGAGGCAAGGATGTGCACTCTCTCCCCTCCTCTTTGCTTTGGTTGTTGAAGGGCTCAATCATATAATGGTAGCATGACTGTCAAGAAATCTTTTCCATGGAATTCAGTTATCTCCTCAATTTGCAGATGACACTATTTTCTTTGTCAATGCAGATCTGTTTGAGGTCAAAAATCTTAAATATGCTCTTATAATGTTTCATTCATTGAGTGGCCTTCAAGTCAACTTCCATAAATCCTCAATGGTTCCAATGAATTTATCTAAGCAAGAAGCTTCCTTGATCAACTCTAAATTCCGATGTGAAACTGGCTCTCTTCCTATGTCCTATTTAGGCTTTAGTCTGGGAGAAAATCCAAGGAGACTCTTAGCCTGGAAGCCAGTCTTGGAAAAATTCAAAAAATCACTTGGTCTTTGGTAGGCCAAACTCCGAACCTTTGGAAGTTGGATTACCCATATCAAATCAACACTGAGATCATTACCAATCTATTATTTTTCTATCTTAAAGGCCCCTAAAGGGGTAATCAAGTCCATGAAAAGCTGGCAGAGGAGATTTTTATGGCATGACTCCTCTATCTCTAAAACCTTCTGTAAAGTCTGATGGAGCTTAGTGTGTAGAGCCAAAGAGGATGGAGGTCTAGGCACCAAAAATCTCTCTCTTATGAATCAGGCTCTCCTAACTAAATGTGTTGGGTCTCGAGGTCGTGGAAATAAAAGACAAGAAACACAGCGGAAATTAACCACGAAACACTCAAGATGGAGCTACCAAATACGAAGGGTTATATACTTTTTGGTACCCAAATGTTTCATCTACGAACGATTTGGTACCCTTATGTTTCAAATTACCAATTTGGTACGCTTTTGATTTGTCCATGGACAGAATTGGCATATTCCGTTAGAAAACCAACGGAATATTCCTCTAAGTTAGTCATGTGCAATTACGTAGGGTGTGAAATGACGATTTCCCCTTTCTTATTTTAAGCCTATAAATTTGATAGACAAAATTACCATTATACCCTTAGTTATAATATAATAAATAAATTTAAATTTTAAAAATTAATTTTTTTTTAAAAAAAATTGAAAATAAAATTAAAATTTCTAATAATTAAAAAATTAAAAAAATATAAAAAATAAAATTTAAAGAGTAAAATATTAAAACATACAAAAAAAAGTAATAAAATTAAAAATAAATAAATTAAATAAAAATAAATAAATAAGAAATAAAAAATAAAATAAATAGATTAATTGTATAAGAAAAATGAAAATTATAAAAAATAATAAATTATTCAGAAAATTATTTTAGAAAATTTTAAAATAATTATTAATTATTTTAGAAAATAATAAATAAGAAATTAGAAAAATATATTAAAATAATTTTTTTATAAAAAATTAATTCAATAAAATAAAATTATTTATTTTTATGAAAAAAACAAAAAAAAACTTATTAAAAAATAAGTTTAAATATAAAGTTTAAAGTCAAAAGTCAATGTAAGGGTAAAATGGTCATTTTACATTAAAGTCAAAAGTCAACTAAAGCAATATAAGGGTAAAATGGTCATTTCACATTATTTGTTTTTTTTAACCCCATTAACTCAAATCATTCGTGGACAGAACATTTGGGTACCAAATTGGAATAAATCGTTCGTGGACGAAACATTTGGGTACCAAAAAGTATATAGCCCAAATATGAAATATAAGACAGAAAAATCAGCAAGAGTTTGAGTATATCACCTTCTAGTTTCGATGGAATTTGAAGAGAATAACACCAAATTTGAATGGCTTGATCCCCTGGGGCGCCTACGTATCCTTAACGGAATCAAAGACAACGTAGTTCTTGTGTTTGTGAACTCAAGAACATACAAAAATGGAGCTTACTTCCTCTTGGGGTGTTCGGCCAAGGTGTGAGAGAAATGAAATTGTCGTGTGAAATTTCCTAAGTCCTTGCATGTATATCAAATGCCAACACTCTTGCATGTTGAGATAAGTGGGTTGTGTCAACTCACATAATCCCCATCAAAAGCTAAGTGTCCATGCAAAAAAGCAAGGTTGACTTAATAAACTAAGTTAGTTTATTAGTTAGTGGAAAGTGGGTCCAACCCACTTTGATCAACAAGACTACTTAATCAACCTTATACCTTTGGTTCTTGTTGGGCCTAGGCCACATGGGTTGGCCATGGATCTCTCCAAGAGAACCCATGCCGAGCCCATTATGTCCTATCCGTCCACTATGGCAATTCCTGACACGACCCCTTTCAAGGCAAGCTACGTTGTATTCTTATCGAGTTACAAACTTATGCGTGACCATTAGGTCTATGCATGTCGGTATGACCAACGTAAAATCTAATTTTACTTGATCTTACTTATATGGCAACAGATGAGACCCAGTATTGCCTGACCCTGCATAACGAATCGACCATGCTGATTCTGACTTTTCCATCATCCTTGTCATTATCCTTTTATCACCGATATCCTGATTGAGATAAGGCATCGAGCCGTCATCCTTATTATCCTCAATCACTGTTCCTTGATATGCGAGATGACTGAACTTATGATACCCAGTATCATGTGCATGGCCATGCTTTTCTGTCAGTCACTCTCATTAAGCGGCCGTGAACCATATATCTTACCAATACTATTGCATGAGGGATAAATTCCTTAGCCGTCTCTCGTGTCACTCATGCAGTCATTCCCCAAGCTAATCTTGGCCTATCACGCCCCGAATTCGGTATGACCGAACCCGGAATGCGAACGGTGAAACAAGTATAGTAAATTTTCAAACATTTTAATAACCTGCTTCAAAACGCCACTTAACATTAATCAAAACAACACTTCTACAACTGAAATTACGTTCAAAACAGCGAACAAAAAGCCAAAATGTACGTCACTAAACTACCAAAGACCCGGACTCCCACTCCCAGCTCTTCAAGCTTCGAGAGTTCTCCTAGTCCGCCTCGCGGCCAATACCTGTAGGAAAAGCAGCAAGGGTTGAGCGTTTCGCTCACCGCCACAAATACCAGATTGACTACGACATACCAACAGAAATGTCGGGGACACCAGCATCAATCAACAAGCACAGGGGACCACTACCCCACAACACATAATAACCTGACTGTCACACCAATAGCTGTCAATTTCCCCAACCATCTAACACCCGTACACGTAATGTAGACCCGACACAGCAATGACGACCTCAATAAACATAACACAACCGTGATAAAAATCACGCAATACCACACCCACAGCACGATTTTACGTTAGCAGGACGTTGGGTCCGGCGTAGCCCCACATTTTACCCGACCGCCGATCGGGAAGGCAGCGTACATCATCGCGGCACATAGCAACACTTTTCCGGGTGCTAGTCGGACGGAGGGCCTCTCCTTCATCGCGAAACTGTGGCACCCTTTGTCGATGGCGAGTCGACAGGCGGGCCATACCTCCACCCACACACAAAGTTCACAAGCAATATCACACAATACCAGCAAACCACACACTGCACGGTTTCCGGTAGCAAACCGTCTAGGCCCGGCGTAGCCTCTCATTTTACCCGACCGCCATCGGGAGGGCAGCGTACCTCATCGCGGCACATAGCAACACTTTTCCGATTGCTAGTCGGAAGGAGGGCCTCTCCTTCATCGCGGAACCTCGCAACACTTTACCGATATCTAGTCGGAAGGTGGGCCAACCTCAACCCGGTATCGTGGCACCCTTTGTCGATGGCGAGTCGACAGGCGGGCCAAACCTCCACACCAATACTATAATCACACAATACTCAGCAAATAGTGAAATTAACATAACGACTAACTACCACTCAGCAAGTCAGTCAATAACATACGGGTTCAACACCCCACAGGCACACATGGCCACACGCAAACACAATCAGTTCACTCAACCTACGGGTACAACCTGGTGCCCACATGTGATTCTACAACACGGTAAGGTTCCACAACCTAAGGACACAACCAGGTGCCCACATGCACTTCTATCGTATGATAAGTTTCCTTAACCTACGGCACCACAAGTGCCACATGCATTTCTATTGCTCGATACGTTCACTTACCCTACGACACCACCAAGTGCCACATGCATTTCTATTGTTAACTTTCCCTAGTCAAGGCTGATATCCGACTACTTTTCCCTACCTCGTAAAGAGTTCCAAGTCCGATGCTCACGCTCCGGCAATGCTGACGATCACCCGCTTAGCCTCCTCTTTCCGCGGTCGGTGGCACGGTCTAAGGTGATCAAAAAAAATAATACACTTTTTAAATATGCAGGCAAAACCGAATTTAATGAACTTAACAACCAAAAGCAACGCCGACAATGTTGATCGCTCCCAAACTTCCCAATTACTCGACAGTGTCAACAATGAACCCGGAAAGGCCCGATTCGCCCGGCTCGGCGAATCTGCCCGAGATCGGAAAACGCCCTTTCGGGGCTCCGAAAATTCCCATTTTTGTTTCCACGATCCTAATATAATTCGCGTGTTCCAACGCATTCGACGGAAGCAAATTCCGATGTCCAGACGATTTAATTCGCGTTTAAAGTTTCTAAACCCGACATTTCCAATTTTCCAAATTTAATTCCATAATTTAATACGAGTTTGGATCATCGACTCGGGGATCGTCCAAGACCACCCGAACACGAAAAACCCGAGACCCGACCGGTTTGGCACTGCCGTAGGTGGATGGACCGGTTTGGCACTGCCATAGCCGGTCCAGGCCACGGCCAACCACCACCCACGGTGGCTCACGGTGGCCGGAGCTCCCGTGAGCCTCCGGTCACCAGAAACCGATCCTTTTCGCCCCAAAACGTTCCTAACGAACCCTAAACCTCAACCGTTCATCATTTAACCAATTATGACCAAAACCCTAGAATTCAAACACGTCGAAATGAAAAGTTTTCGGGTTCTTAACGTAGGAAACGTTGAGAGGATGTCGAATATGCAAGAAAAGAGACGATCCAACGATCGGATTGTCGATGAAACCCTAAAACCTCAACCTTTCTTCTCTCTTCTTTCTCTCTCCTTTTCTCTCTCCTTTTTTCTGATTTGGCCGACCCCCTCTCTACCCTTCTCTTTTTATTTTGTTTTAAAGTTCAAACACACACCAAAAAGACAAAAAAAAAAACCATCCCTTCTTGTCTTTTAGTTCAATGTCCAAGGGCATTGTTATCCTTTCAACTCCCTTCCACCACATTCTTGACAAGTGTCAATGGGTCCACTTAGTTAGAAAAATATCTTGGTAGATATTTTTCAGTCAGATTCGCGATCGGCCGTCTCGGGCCCTGTGCGGGCCCATTTTCCAAGAATTTATGAAATTTCGCGTGCTACAAGGAAACGGCCCAACTAAGACTGCTGCAACGACGACTAAGCATTTTGGATCCAAATCAGGCCTCAAACGGACCAAAACGTCGCTCGGTTGACTTTTTCGGCAAAAAGTCAACTTTTCCCGAATTGGCCAAAAAGTTGCCCTGAGTCACCCAGAACTCACTTTGGTCGATATCGGGGTCAAATTAAGTCCGATATGACCCTCGGGGTCAATGTTAGGTTCATTTAGGTGTATGTCCAAAATTTTAAATTTTTTAGTTTTTCCGCCGATTTGACCGGCCTTGACCAGGAGCGGTCCTTACATGGTCGTTATGGAAGCCTAGTCATGATGCAAAGTTGGGCTTTAAGGTCAAGCTCAGTTGTGTACTGCATATCTACCACAGAGACTCCTCGGTCTAAGGATACCTGGCAAGTTACGACTCTGAATATGTTCATGACTTAATCTATGGAATATATTCAGGTAGGGTCGTTGAATATAATCTCCCACATGATATATATAATCAGACTCCGGAACGCATTCCTATGACCAATACAACGTAAGCCATCAAGAGTCATTTTTCATACTAGTCGCTTCTAGTGAAGACTATTGACTAGGGACCTCATCGACTATGATCCATCCCGATCTATGGTTCTATTCGCTCTGTGGGCATAGATCGGGAACATTCACAATATATTACTCCAACACTTAAGTAATATGAAAAACCGTTTTATTATATTTCCAACGATGATATTTATATTTGGATATTTACTATTGGGCTACGGGCACTAAGAGTAACGAAATGATAGCAGAGGTTTGCACTAGAAGAGAACTCTCTTTGGAAAGTGATCATTTGTGCCAATCTAGGTTGTAACAACTCTATGTGGGATCTTTTAGTCTTCCCATAAATTGGAAATCAAAGCTTCCGAAAGCACATTCTAGGTCTTACCAATGAGACTAGATTTGAAAATTGATTTGGAGTCAATGGATTGTAGTGGATCTTAGGTTCTGATAATAGGATTCACTTTTGGGATGATATTTGGTGGGAGGATCAACCATTCAGACTTTTATTCCCCAAGATTAAAACTGTCAACTGAAGCAAAATCTTCTCTGGTAGCTGATGTATTTTCTGGATCTTCATGGGATATTAAGTAAAAACATCTCCCACAGGAAGGCAAAGTCATGAATTGATAGTTATTTCCTCAATTCTAAATGCCATTCATCTACAAGATAGGGATGCTGTTTTGTGTTATCAATTAGATTTTCATAGTCAAGAAATTATATTCATTGCTTGCAAGTCAAGGCACCCTCAAAGCTGATTGGGCTCACAATCTTTGGACTCCAGGGGTACCTCTTAAGATAATCGCATTTTGCTGGCTTGCCTATCATGAGGCTCTTCCTTCTAAATGTTTCTTGGAAAACAAAGGAAGGCATTTTTCATGTCAAGATCTTCTTTGTTCTAGCTGCAAATGCGATTTTGAGGACTCAGCTCATATTTTACTGCACTATTGTAAGGCTTGGGAGGGTTGGGGTCTCATCTCAAGATGATAGAGCACTGACTTGATCATTCCTCATAAGCTCACCATTCTCATTTCCTTTTGGAATCATCTGCAATCACAGTCCATCCACAGATCTTGGTCTCACATAGTTAAAATCACCTATTGGCAGGTTTGGTTTGACAGGAACAAACTCAATTTTCAAGGTATCAATCTCTCATCCTCAAAAATACTTTCAATAATTCAGCATCAAGCCTATACTTGAGAATTAGCATCATTCAACAATTCTTACTTCTACTCTTTTTCGAATTGGATCTCAGCACCTTCAGCTTGTTTGCGGCTCAAGAAAAGGAGATTTAGCCCTTAGTTCTGACTTCTTCCTACTCAGTTGGCCCTCTTAGTCTCCTCCCCTCTATTTTGGCTTTGATCCTTGTCTTGATTTGCTGTAATCTTCTCTGATTTTCCCTGTAATCTTTAGGTTTTCACTTTGCTTGATTATACTAGAGTTTAGGGTCATTTCAACCTCTGAAACGGTCTCTTTGCTGATAAAAAAAAGGTTATGATATGTTACAGACGATTTTTAAATAGATGTAACTAACCATCAGAGATAATAATTTGAATGTAGTTATACGAGGTTCTCTGCCTAACTCCTCCTTATCCTAAAAATACAAGTATAAAGGCATGCATATATATAGAACCCATCACACGCCAACTACAATCCATCCCCACTCGCTTGGTACATTCTCTCTCTTGAGTCTTGACCATGACAAGCAAGAGCACACTCTCAACGGCGTCAAACCTAGCGAACCTCCTCCCCACAGGCACAGTCCTCGTCCTACAAGCCCTCACCCCCTCCTTCTCCAACCACGGCTCCTGCCGCGCCGTCATCACCGCCTTAAACGCCGTGGTTTGTTTCCTCTCCTCCTTCACCGACAGCTTCACCGACCCTTCCGATCAGATGCTCTACCACGGCTTCGCCACCCGAAAAGGCCTCTCCGTCCTCTTCTCCGGCGTCGATGCCGCCACCAGGACACGGGTCACCACCATAGCCACCAACAAGGACCGGTTCGGCGTCGGGGTCATTGACTTTGTTCACGCGTCAGTGTCGCTGTTTGTGTTGTTGGTGATTGCTTTTAGCGATAGTAATGTGCACAGTTGCTTTTTCCCTGACTCCGGAGAGGACTTGAAGCTGATCACGTCCAACTTGCCGATGGGAGCTTTTGTTTTCGCCACCTTTTTGTTTACTATATTCCCTAGTACCCGTAGAGGGATTGGGTTTTCGGATACTTCGTCGTCAGCAGCAACCACCACAACTAGTTCCGACACGAAATGATTCTCACATTTTTTTAACTTATATATTATTATATATGTCGTTTTTAGTTGTAGCTAAGATTTTATATGGATTAATGTTCAGTATTCGTGTATTTAACTTTTGAAGGTTAGTTCTTCAATTTTCTTGAAATCTTCTGTTTTTGGTTCACAATTTTTCGGTTTAAAAGTAAACATTTTGTTTAAATGTTGTTTACGAAAATTAAGAATGTAATTTTATGTTTGATTTCTATTTTGTTCATTATATATTTCATATTACATGTTCAAATTACTTGGATTATGTTGTGACAAAATGCTAGTGAGTCACGGGCTTGAATCAACCCAAACCATAATAGCGTACGAAAGGAAATGAGTAGATGTTGTGTTTGTATTTTAAGAAATAATTTAGTTTCTTTAATTTACTTTGAATTGCTGTGCAATAGAGTGATCCTACACCTACGTTTAGACGGTTTGCGCCTCTAATGGAGGACAAATTTAGGTTTTCAGTCCTTCTCAGTCGTGTGTCACCCCGTCACTGCTTCCACCTCTCTCGACGTAGGTTTGGTCTCTCCTCTCCACCGCCATGGCGTTCTCGGGTCTGGGTTACTTCCACCCCAAGCAACGGCCATGTCCCTCTCCCTTTGAACCCTAGGTCGCCGAGTACCCGGGATTACCACGACCTTTCTCTGCTTCCTGTTTCGGGCGGCGCGTTGCCCAGGGTTGCGCCTTCACCAGAGCCTCCGAGGTATCAGGTTATCTCTCCCGATCAGCCCCCGTCGCCGCTGAAGCCACCGACGCGTCCTTCTCCCTAGCCTCTGCGCCGTCGCCGCCTCTGAAGGCGTCACCGTCGTCCCTGAAACCGCCTCCTCCCTGGCCTCCACCACCGCTCCTTACTCGACCTCTCTCTCGATTATGGATCTGGCTAATCGAGTGGGTCTTTGTTATTTTTCCTAACTTCGTTTTTGCAGGGTCAATGACTACAAGAATTCAATACTCTAGGGACTGTCCCTGGGAGGGGTCCCTAGATTATGCTTTGCCTCCCACAATCACCATTACTGTTGAGGTCCCTCAGGATCTCCAGTACCTCGTTCCCTCTCCATGTCTTCTTCCTTTTCCCATAGGGCGTCAAAATATCGTATGCGACGGTTCTGATACTAAAAGGTTCAGTGAACCATTGTTCATTCATACTGGCCTTTCGTGGCCGAGGAGCATGTTCCTCGAGGCACTTCGATGTAATCGTTTTTAACAATTTATAATATTGCACCTTTCGTTCAAAAGAAAAACACCCACGTTTAGAGTATCTCCAGTGATAAATCACTAGTCACTGACACAAGTTAGTAGTTTGGACATACTTTTATTTTCTCTCTATCAAACCACTAGCTCTTGTAGTGGTAAACCACCAACTAGTACTAGCAGTTAGTGTTTAGTTGTTTTTGTAATTTTTAATATTTCTAAAAGAAGCAAGAAATAAACTGCTAATTTTATCAATGTGGTGCCAAATTAAACTTGTTCTAATTGTTTAACAATGTTTTGTAAAAGCATGGCACGAAGATCCTATTCCAACTAGCTCATCATCGATGCCTTGGCTATTGATTGTTGTGTATGAATCAAACAACCTTTCAATGGTCTTGTCTTAGCACTTAGTCATCATGCGAAGCTCTGCAACCTAACCTTGAAGAAACTTAGGTGCTTCGGCTCCATAATCGTGGTCCTCCTCCACAGTCTGATATTACCCTTTTCCTTTAGCTTTATCCTTCGTTTTTTTGGTCGGTCGAACGTTCCTCCCGATACGTGAGGTCAACTCTTGTTCGGTTCCGTCGGTCGATGTGTAGTTACAATTTCGTCAAACCTTGTACGCTGGCTTACTTCACTTTCTACGTCGAGTTCCGGCTCCTCGATGTCTACTTGACATTGGGTTGGGGTGCTCCCTCACTAGGTTCCAAACATGTTTCAAATAAAACTCGTGTTTCTCATCTTTTTTGTAAACAATTTCGAGGAGCGAAGTGCTTCATGAAGATTGATCTTTGATTAGGGTACTATCAGTTGAGGGTTCGGGAGGAGGATGTGGAGAAGACCGCATTTCAGATTCGGTTTGCGCATTACGAGTTCTTGGTGATGCCGTTCGGGTTGACAAGCGCACCTGCGCCGTTCATGGACTTGATGAACGGTATCTTCCGACCCTACTTGGACCAGTTCGTCGTGGTGTTCGTAGACGACATTCTGATTTATTCGCCGAGTGAGGAGGCGCATGAGGAGCATCTGAGGACAGTTTTGACATTGTTGCGCACTCACCAGTTGTACGGCAACCTAGAGAAGTGCGATTTTTGGCTCGCCGAGGTGAAGTTACTTGTCGATCCGGTGAAGATCGACGCGGTCTCGAAGTGGGCACGGCCCAAGAGTGTCTTCGAGATCCGCAACTTCCTAGGCTTGGCATGGTACTATCGATGGTTCGTCCAGGACTTCTCACGTCTGGCCGCGCCAATGAGTGCCTTGACACGCAAGGGAGCGGAGCGCGAGATCAGTTTGTATGGACTGATGAGTTTGAGTACTCCTTTGCCGAGCTGAAGGCTCGTTTGACCACCGCGCCCGTGTTGATAGTGCCGGAGCGCAGGATCAGTTATGACGTGTACTGTGATGCGTCCGGCGAGGGTCTGTGATGTGTGTTGATGCAGTCCGGGAAGGTAGTTGCATATGGCTCCAGACAGTTGAAGACACATGAGCGCAACTACCCGACCCACGATCTAGAGTTGGCAGCAGTTGTCTTTGCGCTGAAGAGCTGGAGGCACTATTTGTATGGAGAGCGATTCCGGGTGTTTTCGGATCACAAGAGCCTTGTACATCTTCTCCCAGCGCGACTTGAACATGCGCCAGAGGCGATGGATGGAGCTATTGGAGGAGTACGACTTCGAGCTACTCTACCACCCGGGCAAGGCGAACGTCGTCGCCGATGCCCTGAGTAGGAAGTCGACTCACAGCCTTGCTAGTGTATCTATCCGAGAGTGGGACATGATGGAGGAGTTGAGCACATTTCAACTCGAACTCGATGATATCACCGATGGCGTGGCCATGTGTTTGTTGGTGGCGCAACCCATGCTAGTTGCCCGTGTGCTGGAGGCACATGTCGGGGATGCCGAGGCAGCAGAGATCCGGGAGAGGATTATCAGTGGTGTTGACACCGAGGGCTGGGAGCAGGGTACTGACCTGGGTCTACGATACCGAGGAGGGATGTTTGTGTCGCGCGGTTGTAGAGATGATGTGTTGAGAGAGTCCCATTACTCCCGTCTTGCTGTGCACCCGGGGGCACCAAGATGTATCGTGATATCAGACGGCAGTTCTGGTGGAGCAGGATGCAGAGAGCAGTTGTAGAGTTCGTTTCGAGATGCCTCACCTATCAGCAGGTAAAGGCCGAGCATCAGCGTCCCGCCGGTTTGCTACAGCCACTAGCGATTGTGGAGTGGAAGTGGGAGCACATCACGATGGACTTCGTGAGTGGCTTGCCTGTTAGTCTTAGTGCCCATAGTTCAATCCTAAATGTCCAAATGTATATATCATCGTTAGCAATAAAATTAAAGCGGCTTTATATTACTTATGTGTTGGAGTAATATATCGATGTGTGCTCTGATCTATGCCCACCATGCGAATAGAACCATAGATCGAGATACATCACACTCGATGGGTCCCTAGTCAACAAAGCTTCACTAGAAGCGACTAGTATGAAAGATGGCTCTTTATGGCTTACGTTCTGTTAGTCATTGGAATGGGATTCCGGAGTCTGATCATAGATATCATGTGGGACATGATATTGGACGACCCGCCCTGAATATGTGCCATAGATTAAGTCATGAACATATTCAGTGTTGTAGCTTGTCATGTATCCTTAGACCAGGGAGTCTTTGTGATTGCTATGTAGTCAACAACTGAGTTTGACCTGAGCCTAACGTTGTCCGTAACAGGGCTTCCATAACGGCCAGGATTGGCTTGGGGACGGGCTACATGAGTGACACGAAAGACGGCTAAGGGATTTATCCCTCATACTAAGGTATGGGAAAGATATCGGTTCTCGGCCGCTTGATCGAGAGTGACTGGAAGAATAGCATGGCCATGCACATGATACTGGGTATCATATCTTCAGTCATCTCACATATCAAGGAACGGTGATTGAGAATAATAAGGATGACGACTCTATGCCTTATCTCAATCATGATATCGGAGATAAAAGGATAATGACAGGGACGACGGAAAGGTTAGAATCGACAGGGTCGATTCGTTATGTAGTGTCAGGCAATACTAAAGTCTCGTTAGTTGCCACTTAAATAGGATCAAGTAAAATGGGATTTTACGTTGATCTATTGACATGCATAAACCTAAGGGTCACACCGGAGGATGAAACTCATTGACACATTTATGGAGAATGGCCAAAAGGGAGTTGTCTCGGGACAGGACCAAAACTGGGTTTTGGGTCATGTGCCCGTAAGTGAATAGGACTTTACGGATCGAGACAAGGCTTGGAGTCTTGGGATTGATCGCGTCGGATAATGTTGGACATTTCCGGTATGGAAGGCATGGAGGCGATGAGCGAATCACGGGACCTCGTTGGAAATGGCCACGGGCCATGTTCCAAGAGGCCCATGAAAGGCCCATGCAACCAAGGCCCATGGAACTAATTAATCAAGTCTTGATTAATTAGTACTAAGTAAGCAAGACAAGGATTAAGGTGTTGGTGATTCACCACCTAACCCAATCTTGTCTTGCCATACTTTGTCCTATTTACACCTTACTTGACACCATACTTGTCCCATGCCTTTAGTTGGACAAGTATGAGTTTTGTTATGTTTAAGTCATCTTTTTTCAACATAACAAAGACAAGACAAGAATAGGAAACACATTTTCTCTCCCTCTTCCATGGCCATTTCGGGTTTGGCTAGTTTCCACCTCCATTTTTGTGTTCTTGAGTCCTCAAAGAGAAGAACTACGTGGCTTTGATTCCCATGTGGATACGTAGGCGTCTCGGAGACTCAAGCCAATCATTCGTTAACCGGTGTTCTTGTTTTGGTAAGAGATAGTGCTGAATTTTTCTCTTGTGAATCCATTCTTTGTTAGTTGTTTCATGGTTTTAAACGTCTCTTGGTTTGTATTGATTTTCCGCTGCGAGTTGGTTCATCTCCAACCCTACCTCGAGACCCAACAGTGGTATCAGAGCCGTGCTACCTTCGGGATTCACAAGACGGTGTTCAAAGTTTCGGTTTTTGCGTGAAAGTTTCGTTTTTGGTATGTTGGTTTGCTAAATTGTTTGATAACATGTTTTAAATTCTTGTTCATGGATTTAATGCATGTAAAATGAATTTTTGAAAATTATTTCAAATCTGGAAATTTTGAAAAAAAAATTGATTTTTCGGGTCTCGGGAGCGGGACTCTCGGGGAGTCGAAACCGGGACCGAACGGGGCTCCGTTGAACGGAGCTAGGCCAAGCATGAACATTGGATGGTTGATATGCCAAGGCTAAACCGTTTTGTTAGTTATGACAAGTTTGGAACCGTCATGACGAACTCGAAGATCAAATGTTCAAAAGTTTCATTTTTGAACGGTTTCGATAAACCGAGCATCAAAAAATTTCGAAACTTGGCTATTAATTAAAACCAGAAAGTCACATGATGTTTGATAACATGCTTGTTTGATAACACGATGTGTGATGTGATGTTGGCATGGTGTACATAATAGCCCCGAGCTCGATTTAATTATTTATCGCTTTTCACAGCCTGCGAGCCGTTAGAGTTAGCGTGTAATTATTCTTTCAATGTGTGGTCGTCGAACCACTTGTTTGTAATATTTATTTATTCCCGACCTGTGAGTCGTGTATTAAATTGTAATATTTTACTCAAGACGAAGAAAGGGCGAAAAGGTCATTTGGTGGCTTTTCGGGTGTTGGCATCGGCTTGGAGTCGGTGGAGCTCAAGAAGCTAGTGGGAGTTAGTTTAGGGGGCTATTATGTGCACATTTACCGCTTTATGCTTGGTTTAGTTTATGCATGATTAATTCTATGTGTTTTAGAATTGCATGCTTAACTTTATGTACCGAGCATATCACCTCACATGCAAAGATAAAATTGGAATTTTAATCCTTGTGTGTGAACCCTTAGAACCGTCATTGCATTGGATGTAGTTGACGGGTTCAAAGGAAGAATTACATTGGATGTAATTTGAGGCATCATTGCATTTGGAATGTAGTTGATGTGCTCATCGTATCTAGGATGTGCCAAAGTTTTGAACACAACTGGACACGTAAAAGCGGGTCATGTCCGATACCTTCCAATCATCAACACCTTACTACCTCCCCGTCCTATGGGTGTCGTGCGCATTAGCGGAGCATCCATGGGGAAGCGGGGTAGTAGGTTTGGACGACATATGTGGGTGTCGTGCGCATTAGCGGAGCACCTACATAGTGACGAGCCATAGTTGAAAATTGGTGGACCCGACTACGATTCTCAGCCTGAGGTTGAGCTAGGGTAACAGATAGGGTAAGTCGTGTACATAAGTACATACCCTAGCCAAGAGTCACATTGGATGTGATTGGATGGAGTCCTACCTACATAGCTCGATTAAGTGGTGAGCATTAGTTCAGCTTAATCGAGTGAATCAAGGATCTTGGTTTCAGATTCTAAAGGTTTAGAATCGATTGTTGGTGTTTAAGCTTGATCTTCATAAAATTTATTCAGTTTACTGATTGAATTTTATCTGTTGTAGATCAAATGGCAAATTCAGCGAACATTAATAGTTTGTCATTAAAAACCATTCTTGACAGGGTCAAGCTAAATGGGACAAACTATTTGGACTAGTACAGAATTTTGAGGATAGTCCTCAAGTCTGAACGCAAAGAATATGTCCTTGACAAGGCTGTCTCTAAGACCATATCAGAGTTACATGAAGTGTCATTAATTGCTGAGAAGAATATATCAGGGATCTGGGATCCAAGGATATTCTGATGGTCAACAAGGGAATTGGAAGTGGCAAGGGCGGGGCCCATGCGCACTTGGCAGGAAAGATGAGACACATGAGAATGTCTGCTTCTACTGCCAATAGCCTGGTCATTGGAACCGGGATTACAAGAAGTTCACGACTGATCTGAAGAAGGGCAGTGGGACTGCGCCTTCATCAAATAGCGTGGATGATCTGAAGAAGGGCAGTAGGACTGCGCCTTCATCAGGAAACCTGGATGATCTAAGGAAGGGCGGTGGGACCGTGCCTTCATCCGGTATTAACTCTATAGAGCTACATCTCTCTACTTCCAAAGATTCATGGGTATTAGATACCAGGACTGAATCTCACACATGCACTTATATATGGTGGCTGAAAGTAGGAGAGGTTTGGAAAGCACGAAGTGGACCTCAGAGTTGTGGCAACTGCTGTAGGATCCATGAGTCTTGCTTTGCCAAGAGGCCTTGTCTTAGTATTGTATAATGTATATTGCATACCTACTTTTAGTAGGAATATTATATCTGTATCCGTGTTTGACAAGGAAGGATATAATTTTAATATTGGAAATGGAGTTTTCAATGTTCTATGCAATGATATGTTTTATACCAGTACTGACTTGGTTGGAGGATTGTACATATTAGATATGAGTAACAATGCCTCAAGTTCTATATATTCCGTTAATACCAAGAGGTCTAAATCCAACGATTTAAACCTAACTCTGTTAAGGCACTGTCATTTAGGTCGCATAAACAAGAAGCACCTATCAGCACTTCAGAAGTGCGGACTTTCAGGTTCATTCGAATTCCATTCGATCGATAGGTGCAAGGTTTGTTTGATGGGCAAAATGACTAAAGTGCCCTTTTATCGATCGCGATGAAAGGGCTGGTGAATTATTGGGGCTGATACACTCGAATGTGTGTAGACCAATAATTTCACTTGCCAGGAGGGGTTTTAACTACTTTATCACATTTACTGATGATTACAGTATATATGGTTATGTCTATTCGCTGAGACATAAGTCTGAAGCTTTTGATAAATTCAAAGAGTTTATGACTATAGTAGAAAACCAGCTCGACAAAGGTATTAAGGCACTTCGATTGGATCGAGGTGGAAAATACTTGACCACAGAGTTATTAGATCATCTAAAAGAGAATGGGATCCTTTTGGAATGGACTCCTCCTGGGACACTGTAGATGAAAGGTGTATCCAAACGGAGAAATCGGACATTGTTAGACAATGGTCCGTTCCATTATTAGTTGGACTGATCTCCCAATCTCTTTCTGGGATTATACTCTAGAGACGACCGCATTCATAGTGAATCGGGCTTACGAAGGGTGTGGAAGGGACACCATTTCAAAATGATATGGGATGATGCCCGCTTTGTCCTTCCTAAAGATTTGTGGTTGCGAGGCTTATGTGAAACATTTTGTTTCGACTAAGCTCGAACCAAGATCTGAGATATGCACCTTCGTGTGGTATCCCAAAGAAACAAGGGGATACTACTTCTACAATCCCAGTGAGAACATGGTGTTCGTCGCATGGGGTGGGGTCTTTATGGAAAAGTAGTTTTGTTTCCAAAGACGTCATTGGGAGGACTGTGCATCTCGAAGAAATTCAGGATGGTACAGATCCGTCTAAACCAATTGGCAACCCAGTAGAAAGGAGCCCGAGATTTTCGTAGAGTAAGAACCAATTCCTGTTACAATTCCGAAAGGTCCAAGGCGATTTGAAAGGATCAATCTTCCACCTCCAAGATATGGTATCCGGAGGTGACAATGAAGTCATGGTGGATCACGATGATCCAGCCACCTTTCAGGAAGTCGTGGATGGGCCCAACTCCGAGTTATGGCTGGGAGCCATGAGGGAGGAAATGCAATCCATGTCGGACAACCGAGTCTGGGAACCGGTTGATCCCATCAATGGTGTGAGGACCATCGGATGCAAATGGATCTTCAAGGTGAAGATGGACATGGATGGCAACCCTCTGACCTACAAAGCTCAACTGGTGGCGAAAGGTTATAGGCATGGATTGACTATGAGGAAACCTTCTCCTTAGTGGTTATGGTCAAAATCGATCCAAATTCTTCTTGACATAACTGTGTATCATAATTACGAGATATGGCAAGTGGATGTCAAAACCGCTTTCCTAAATGGAAATTTGACTGAGTACGTTTGTATGTCTCGGCCCAAAGGTTTTGACGATCCGAAGAATAAAGGAAAGATTTATAAGTTGTTGAAATCCATTTATGGATTGAAACGAACTTCTCGGAGTTGGATCCTTCGTTTTGATGAAGCTGTAATTGGATTTGGCTTAATCAAGAACGAGGATGAATCTTGCGTTTATAAGAAGGCTAGTGGGAGCAAGATTACCTTTCTGGTTCACATTGAAAACGACATCCCAACCTTGCACGAGACTAAAGCTTGGTTGAGGAAGTGTTTTTCAATAAAGGACTTAGGCGATGCTTCTTATATCTTAAGGATTAAGATATGTAGAGATCGCACCAAGAGGGTCTTGGATTTAAGTCAGGGAACCTATGTGAACAAGGCATTGAGTAGGTTCTTAATGCTCGATTCAAAGAAAGGACTCTTACCCACTAGTCATGGCATTCATCTCAGCAAGACTCAGTGTCCTAAGACACCTGATGAGCTGAAAATGATGATGAGAATCCTATGCGCCTGGGGGCAGGATCGATCATATATGCCATGACATGTATGAGACCAGACGTCTCGTAAGCCTTATGTTGTACCAGTAGACATCATTCTAACCCGGGGGAAAGATGATGCTGAACTAGTCGTCGAAGGATGAGTAGACGCTAGTTTTCCAAGACAAATCCAGATTACTTTAGAAGTCAATCAGGATATGTGTTTACGCTGAATGGCAGAGCTTTAGCTGGGAGAGCGTAAAGCAAGATATCATTGCCGAATCTACGACAGAGGCCAAGTACATGGATGCTGCAGAGGCAGCTAAGGAGGCTATGTGGATTTGGAAATTCATGGCAGGGCTGTGTGTAATTAAAAACCCATCCAGCCCGGTGAATCCATCTTGCGACAACACAAGGGCCATTGCGCAAGCTAAAAGCCTAGATCGTTTAACTAATCCAAACATGTACTGCAGCGTATCCACCTCATCAGATAAATACTGAACTGAGGTGAAGTGAAGATAACCGATATTGCAACAGATGATAACATAGCCAACCCTTTGACTAAGGCAGTGTCAGTGCTGAACATGTTAGACATGTAAAGTCGATGGGGACATATTGGAGTTTAGATTGAAACTAGGGCAAGTGGGAGATTGTTAGTCTTAGTGCCCGTAGTTCAATCCTAAATGTCCAAATGTATATATCATCGTTAGCAATAAAATTAAAGCGGCTTTATATTACTTATGTGTTGGAGTAATATATCGATGTGTGCTCTGATCTATGCCCACCATGCGAATAGAACCATAGATCACACTCGTTGGGTCCCTAGTCAACAAAGCTTCACTAGAAGCGACTAGTATGAAAGATGGCTCTTTATGGCTTACGTTCTGTTAGTCATTGGAATGGGATTCCGGAGTCTGATCATAGATATCATGTGGGACATGATATTGGACGACCCGCCCTGAATATGTGCCATAGATTAAGTCATGAACATATTCAGTGTTGTAGCTTGTCATGTATCCTTAGACCAAGGAGTCTTTGTGATCGCTATGTAGTCAACAACTGAATTTGACTTGAGCCTAACGTTGTCCGTAACAGGGCTTCCATAACGGCCAGGATTGGCTTGGGGACGGGCTACATGAGTGACACGAAAGACGGCTAAGGGATTTATCCCTCATACTAAGGTATGGGAAAGATATCGGTTCTCGGCCGCTTGATCGAGAGTGACTGGAAGAATAGCATGGCCATGCACATGATACTGGGTATCATATCTTCAGTCATCTCACATATCAAGGAACGGTGATTGAGAATAATAAGGATGACGACTCTATGCCTTATCTCAATCATGATATCGGAGATAAAAGGATAATGACAGGGACGACGGAAAGGTTAGAATCGACAGGGTCGATTCGTTATGTAGTGTCAGGCAATACTAAAGTCTCGTTAGTTGCCACTTAAATAGGATCAAGTAAAATGGGATTTTACGTTGATCTATTGACATGCATAAACCTAAGGGTCACACCGGAGGATGAAACTCATTGACACATTTATGGAGAATGGCCAAAAGGGAGTTGTCTCGGGACAGGACCAAAACGGGGTTTTGGGTCATGTGCCCGTAAGTGAATAGGACTTTACGGATCGAGACAAGGCTTGGAGTCTTGGGATTGATCGCGTCGGATAATGTTGGACATTTCCGGTATGGAAGGCATGGAGGCGATGAGCGAATCACGGGACCTCGTTGGAAATGGCCACGGGCCATGTTCCAAGAGGCCCATGAAAGGCCCATGCAACCAAGACCCATGGAACTAATTAATCAAGTCTTGATTAATTAGTACTAAGTAAGCAAGACAAGGATTAAGGTGTTGGTGATTCACCACCTAACCCAATCTTGTCTTGCCATACTTTGTCCTATTTACACCTTACTTGACACCATACTTGTCCCATGCCTTTAGTTGGACAAGTATGGGTTTTGTTATGTTTAAGTCATCTTTTTTCAACATAACAAACACAAGACAAGAATAGGAAACACATTTTCTCTCCCTCTTCCGTGGCCATTTCGGGTTTGGCTAGTTTCCACCTCCATTTTTGTGTTCTTGAGTCCTCAAAGAGAAGAACTACGTGGCTTTGATTCCCATGTGGATACGTAGGCATCTTGGAGACTCAAGCCAATCATTCGTTAACCGGTGTTCTTGTTTTGGTAAGAGATAGTGCTGAATTTTTCTCTTGTGAATCCATTCTTTGTTAGTTGTTTCATGGTTTTAAACGTCACTTGGTTTGTATTGATTTTGCGTTGCGAGTTGGTTCATCTCCAACCCTACCTCGAGACCCAACATTGCCGAGGTCGCCGAGAGGGCATGACGCAGTTTGGGTGGTGGTCGACCGACTGACCAAGTCGGCACACTTCTTAGCCATGAGGATGACGGATACGGTTGACACTTTGAGCCGTTTATATGTTCGGGAGATCATCCTTCTTCACGGGGTGACGGTGTCGGTGGTGTCTGATAGAGATCCACGATTCACCTGCATATTTTGGGAGAGCTTGCAGAGGGTGTTGGGGAACGAGGTCTTGCTTAGCACAACGTATCACCCACAGACCGACGGTCAGTCAGAGCGCACTATTGAGATACTAGAGGACATGCTACGAGCTTGTGTGCTTGATTTCCGAGGGTCATGGGAGGACCACTTTCCATTAGCGGAGTTTGCCTACAACAACAACTTTCAGGCCAGTATTGGGATGGCACCGTTTGAGGCGTTGTATGATAGGCCGTGCAGATCGCCCGTGTGTTGGGCAGAGGTGGGAGACCGGAGTCTACTTGGTCCGGAGCTTGTCTAGGAGACGACCGAGAAGGTCGCACTGATTCAGGATCGGTTGAGGACCGCGCAGAGTCGTCAAAAGAGTTATGCAGATAGATGGCGCAGGCCTCTTGAGTTTTCGGTTGGTGATAATGTGTTTCTGAGGGTGAGCCCGAAGAAGGGCCTATTGCGGTTCAACCGCAGCGGAGGCAAGTTGGCCCCGCTGTTTTTCGGACCTTTTGAGGTTTTGGGCAGAGGTCGAGCCGTTGCTTATCCCCTTGCATTGCCACCGTAGCTCGGGAACGTTCATAACGTCTTCCATGTGTCCCAGCTGCGGAAGTACACTGCGGACCCCTCCCACGTGATCGAGTGGATGGAAATCGAGGTAGCTGAGGATGTTACGTATGATGAGCAGCTAGTCAGGATTTTGGATAGGCGAGAGAAGGCCTTGCGTGGCAGGACTATCCCTCTGGTGCGTGTATAGTGGAAGCACCACGGAGCAGAGTCGAACTGGGAGCGCGAGGATGAGGTTCGTGCGAAGTACCCCATCCAGTTCGACCCTTGAGGTATGTCTGTTTTAAATTTTGAGGACGAAATTCTTTTAAGGGGTAGATTGTAAGAACCGCCACCGGTCGTTCCCGGTCGAACCGAAGGTTTTCGGCAAAAGTTGACTTTTTGCCGGAAAAGTCAACCGATGTCTCAGGGAGTCATTCGGGACCTTTCCGAGGCCCAAAAAGCATAGCCGTCATTACGATTAGCTTAATTGGGCCGTTTCCTTTCAAATGACTGTATTTGTGAAAAAGTTAACTATAAGTCAACTCGGGTCAAAATACGCC
Organism: Erodium maritimum; assembly: GCA_963921825.1. Classification (NCBI taxonomy): domain Eukaryota; kingdom Viridiplantae; phylum Streptophyta; class Magnoliopsida; order Geraniales; family Geraniaceae; genus Erodium; species Erodium maritimum. The sequence goes on along the minus strand of OY997591.1, from coordinate 28,731,188 downwards.
GATTTAAGGACAAAACCTAATTAATTAAGTGAGCTGGAATTATTTGAGCTAGGAGTGGTCCCCACATGGACATGTGTCCATTTTTTCTTGGAGGGTAAGAAAAAGGGGTTAAAATGACCTATATGCCCCTAAATTGTTAGTCTTGAGAAGTGGGAAGCAAAGTGGTAGTTTGGAGATTTCCCCTTTAGGGTATATGACCCAATTTGGGAGCATTTCAGCCCAAACACTTAGTGTTGGCCGAATTTCACCAAAGAGGAAAGAAGAAGGAGCTCCCAAAACTTGGAGAAGAAGAAAAGAGGAGAAAAGAGAGTTCTTGAACCTTTTTGTGACCCAAATCTTCCCATTTTCCCTTGTTTCTTCATCTAATCTTCATCCTCAAGGTAAATCCCCAAACCTTTTTCGTTTTTATTGATTTGAGTTCATGGGTTTTTCAGAAAAAAATGAAGAACTTGGTTGGGTTTGAACTTGTGGATGTTGGATGATGAGTTTTGCAGAAGAAAATGAGTTAGATTATTGATTTAACTTGGTTTTGAGTAGTTTTGATGAAACCCATTGAGGGGATTGAAGTATTGGAGATTGTTGGGTCTGTTTTGGAGGTTTGGAGGTTCATCAATGGAGGTTTTGGGGTTTTAATTCGTGAAATCGGAGCTGGAGAAAGAAGAAGGACGGAACTGTCCAGACCCGTCACGGATCCGTGACGGGGACCGTGATGGGGGAAGTCACGTCTCCGTGGGGGAGACCGTGACGGAGGAAGTCACGGCCCTGTGAGGAGAACCGTGACGGCCTGGACCACGGATCTGTGACCAGATCTGTGGCGGAGCCCATCAAGGACCCGTGATCAGAACCGTGACAGACCTGATTTGACCCTTTTGGGTCCTTTTCGTTGAAGTTCGAGTAATTGGGATGATTATCTATAACCGAGTCCTCTTAGGGTTAATTTGGAGTGTTTTCCTCTTTTAACCTTTGTGAATTACTCTTAATTCTCGGTTTGTTTTGTGATCCAAGACTTTGGACCCGAGCGTGACAGAGGAGGAGGCACTTGGACATCGTGAAGTGGAGGAGGAAGCTAGCCAGGTCGTCAGCAGCTAGGAGTTGAGAGTTGTTTACTTTTGAGGTAGGGAAAGTAGCAAATACCGATGTAATTACGGAAAGTTACTAGTATGCCTTTATGATAATAATAATAATAATAATAATAACCGGAAAGGTCCTAGTTTGCATATAGGATGTGATTCACTAGAATAATCGATTCCAATTACGATAATAAACGGAAGAGTCTTAGCTTGCATATAGGATGTGATTCACTAGAATAATCGCTTTCAATTATGGAAAATTGCCGTGCTGGTAGAATGGTCATGTCGAGCCTTAGGGTTACGTGTTGATTGTGATGCCATGATCTATGATTGAGATGCATGATGCGTGTTGTAACCATTGATTAGATTGAGAGTCATAATGAGATATACTCGGTGTAACATGTTGTTGCTATGTTTGGGCAAGTGTGCCATGTGTGATGTGATGTGAACCATTGATTGTGATATGATCGGGTGAGTGATAGACCGATATGTGTGTTATGGTGAGTTGGCTCGGTTAGTATACCGTGGTCGAACTATGACAGTGTAATGCGTGTTATGCTCTTGATGTGTGTTCCAAGAGGAGGTGTAACCGGTGTGATACCGACACTGAGGGATGTTCCGGTGTAGGGTATCGAGGGAAAGGATGGTGTGATCAGTACCCGATGACTCGTGGTCCGGGACGACGTCCGACCAAGGTGTGTGTCGGTCTCGTACATGTGGTGAGTAATGCCCCGAGTCTGTGTGCCGGGAAGACATCTGACTGAATGTATTGCCGGTTGAGGATGTTAACCCGAGGAGTCTCAGTGACAAGAAGATATCGGGACCGATGTTGTGTGGTCCGGTACGATATAAGAGGCTGTGTGCATTCGGTGATGTTGGTAACCGGTGTAAGGAGTTGGTGTATTGTTTCGCTGCGTGTTCTATGCTTGTTGATTGGTTGTGTGCGTTGTTTAAGTGTGTTTATGGTCTTGTGGGAGGGATTAGTGGTTTGTAACTTCCCGTGGACGTCGTTAGTAGTTGTGCTTTGCTAGTATGCCCTAATTGGGCGGTTACTCGTGGTAGTGAACGAATGTTCATAACCTTAACTACTTTTCCTACTGAGCAAAAGCTCACCCCCCTTACTTGTTGTTTTACAGGTTTTGAGCGGGACTTGTGCTAGCGGGATTCTCGACGCTTGGGAGCTAGCGAGGGTCTTGTTTAGCTGTCTAGAGGCATACTGTTATTTTGAACTAAACACTTATTTGATGGTTTTATGAGTTGTTGACTCTTTTATTCAGATTTATGGATTTCGGAGCTTTATGTTTAAAACTTATCTCATTTCAATGGCTTTATTTAATTATTGTTTTAAGCTCACATCTCGAGTCTGGTCAAAACCGAATTTGGGACATGACAAACCTACACCAAAACTGTAATGAATACAACCCCAGGGAAATGATACAAAATACAGGAAAACTTATACAAACCAAAAAACAAGTCTTTTGAGCAGTAGCTTGTGGCCCAAGTTAACCCAAAAAGCCCCTGATCTTCTTGAAACCTTGTTGAGACTATGAAACATGAATGTTCAGCAGCCCAAGTATACTGCCCCAAAAACAGTTACAATTCAAATAACAACCAGCAAGAGGGAGAAGAAAGTGCAGACCAACACACACTCAATCCTATATGAAGCTACCCTCAAACACGAGAAAGAAGCTTAATGTACAAAACTACCCACACACAAGAACTAAACGGATCAGGAAACAGGAAACCTTACCAAACTCACAAACTTCCCAAACCAACCCAAAACCTCCCCAAGAAACCGCACAAAACACAAGAAACCATAGAACAGCAAGGATTCAAAACACCTAGATATTACAAGAGGAAAGGTGGGACAGTCTTCCTCAACTTTCTACACAACTTAGGAGAGGTCTACCACAAGGGGAATGAGAAAGAACCATTCCTTTTGAATAAGGACCACTCAAGAGCAAAGGAGGCATGCTGAATTTTCAAGAATATGTGTCTGCCTGACACTAGCACATTATTGAAGACCAAAGCATTTCTAGCAAGCCAGGTCTCCCACAAAGTTATGGAGAAGATGTTTCTCCATAATTTATTGGTAGACAGACATGATCCCAAGAGACAATGAAAGAAATTATGTCAGATGGAACACACCAAAAGATATCCCACCACTTAAGTACCTCTGACCAGATACCCCAAACTCTCTTGCAGCTAATGAAGAGATGATTAATTTATTCAAAATGTGTACCACAAAACTTGCACCATGAATCAGCTATTGGAATGGGGATGCCTCTGGCCTCTAGGAAACCTTTGGTTGGTCCATCTCTTATACAAGCAAGCCATGAGAATGCTGCTATCTTTGGAGGAAGGTTAGGAAGCCACAAATATTTACTCCACTGGCAGTCTGTTGGATCAAGCGTTAGATAATTATACATTTTGCTAACTGAGAAACCTTTGTTATCCAAACCCCACACCATTGAGTCTTTATTTGAGTGGTGAAGAGTGAAAGATTGAAGATAAGCCCCCAATTCTCTGAGTTTATCAATCTCCCAGCCCCCTAGTTTTCTTCTGAGAATGAAGCACCACTGACCCTCCTCCAGAATTCTTGTAATGTGCAAAACTTTTGTGTGCTTAAATGAAATAGCCTATGAAATTGTGTTCTCAGTGGATACTCAGAGATCCAAAGATCCTCCCACATTTTGATTCTACCACCATCTCCAATAATCCAAGTCAACCCAGAAGTACCAAAAGCATTACTGAATGAGCTATAAGAAATGAGAGTGGAAAAGTGGGCTATAAAACTGAATCCCTTGTTGATGTAATTCCCAATTATATTTAGCACAAATAACTCTCTTCCAAAGCATATCATCCTCAGTGGTAAATCTCCACCACCATTTAGCAAGGAAGGCCTGATTCATGATCCCCAAGCCTCCCAACTCCTTATGCCTGCAAGTCAGCTCGCATTGAACTTTATGAAGAGACCTTCTAGCCACATTGCCATTCCAAAGAAATTTTATTTGTCACCTCTCCATCTCCTTGAGCACTGCCTTTGGAGCTTTAAATAAAGACATATGATACAATGGAAGGGAGCTCAAAGAGGATTTTATAAGGGTGATGCTCCCCCCAAAACTCAGAAACTTAGACTGCCATAAACTCAGTTTTTTCTTGAACTTATTGATGATAGGAATCTAGGTCTGAAATCTTCTAGGATTGACTCCTAATTGAAAACCAAGATAATCCATAGGTAATTTTTTTTCTCAGAGCCAAGAATCTGTGAAACCAAACTTTCAGACATCTGACAAGGATTCATGAGAACTGCCCTTGATTTGTGAAAGTTGATTTTGAGGCTAGTGGAGCTTTCTAGAATCAATAGTGTGTGTTTAAGATTGAGGAGATTAATAGGAGTGGCTTTTATGCAGATTAGTGTCTCATCTGCAAACTGCAAATATGATAGCACATGCCCTTTATCCCTGCAAGAGACACCTTCAAACATACCCAAGGCTAAGCCCTTCTCCATTAATTGATGTAATGTCTCAGCAACTAAGGTTAAGAGTAGAGGAGACAAGGAGCATACCCACCTCAAACCCGTTTGTAGGAGAAAATCGTAAGAGGGGGAGCCATTAATTAAGACCGATACCCAAGCTTTGATACAAGCATTCATCCACTGCCTCAATCTCTGACCAAAACCCATAAAACCAAGGAAAATGTGCAAGAAATCCCAGTCCACATGATCATAGGCCTTCTCAAAATCCAGCCTATACATCAAAACCTCTTCCTTTTATTTCTTTATAGTGTCAATGATCTCTGAAGCAATAAGTAATCCATCCATTCGTTAGTCTTATGCCCGTAGTTCAATCCTAAATGTCTAAATGTATATATCATCGTTAGCAATAAAATTAAAGCGACTTTATATTACTTATGTGTTGGAGTAATATATCGATGTGTGCTCTGATCTATGCCCACAATGCGAATAAAGCCATAGATCGAGATATATCACACTCGATGGGTCCCTAGTCAAAAAAGCTTCACTAGAAGCGACTAGTATGAAAGATGGCTCTTTATGGCTTACATTCTGTTAGTCATTGGAATGGGATTCCGGAGTCTGATCATAGATATCATGTGGGACATTATATTGGACGACCCGACATGAATATGTGTCATAGATCAAGTCATGAACATATTCATTGTCGTATCTTGTCATGTATCCTTAGACCAAGGAGTCTTTGTGATCGCTATGTAGTCAACAACTGAGTTTGACCTGAGCCTAACGTTGTTTGTAACAGGGCTTCCATAACGGCCAGGATTGGCTTGGGGACGGGCTACATGAGTGACACGAAAGACGGCTAAGGGATTTATCCCTCATACCGAGGTATGAGAAACATATCGGTTCTCGGCCGCTTGATCGAGAGTGACTGAAAGAATAGCATGGCCATGCACATGATACTGGGTATCATATATTCAGTCATCTCACATATCAAGGAACAGTGATTGAGAATAATAAGGATGACGGCTCTATGCCTTATCTCAATCAGGATATCGGAGATAAAAGGATAATGACAGAGACGACGGAAAGGTTAGAATCGACAGGGTCGATTCGTTATGCAGTGTCAGGCAATACTAAAGTTTCGTTAGTTGCCACTTAATTAGGATCAAGTAAAATGGGATTTTACGTTGATCTATTGACATGCATAAACCTAAGGGTCACACCGGAGGATGAAACTCATTGACACATTTATGGAGAATGTCCAAAAGGGAGTTGTCTAGGGACATGACCAAAACTGGGTTTTGGGTCATGTGCCCGTAAGTGAATAGGACTTTACGGATTGAGACAAGGCTTGGAGTCTTGGGAATGATCGCGTCGGATAATGTTGGACATTTCCGGTATGGAAGGCTTGGAGGCGATGAGCGAATCACGGGACCTCGTTGGAAATGGCCACGGGCCATGTTCCAAGAGGCCCATGAAAGGCCCATGCAACCAAGGCCCATGGAACTAATTAATCAAGTCTTGATTAATTAGAACTAAGTAAGCAAGACAAGGATTAAGGTGTTGGTGATTCACCACCTAACCCAATCTTGTCTTGCCATACTTTGTCCTATTTGCACCTTAATTGTCACCATACTTGTCCCATGCCTTTAGTTGGACAAGTATAAGGTTTGTTATGTTTAAGTCATCTTTTTTCAACATAACAAACACAAGACACAAATGTGAATCAACTTTTTTCTCTCCCTCCTCCTACCATTTCGGGTTTGGCTAGTTTCCACCTCCAATTTTGTGTTCTTGAGTCCTCAAAGAGAAGAACTACGTGGCTTTAATTTCCATGTGGATACGTAGGCGTATTGGAGACTCAAGCCAATCATTCGTTAACCGGTGTTCTTGTTTTGGTAAGAAATAGTGCTGAATGTTTCTCTTGTGAATCCATTCTTTGTTAGTTGTTTCATGATTTAATCGTCTCTTGGTTTTCATTGATTTTCCGCTGCGAGTTGGTTCATCTCCAACCCTACCTCGAGACCCAACACCATTATCTGCCCCCCTGCTACAAATTTGACTGGACATCACTGACCAAATAATTCATGACAATCTTCAATCTGGCAGCCAACAACTTAGAGATGATCTTGTAGGGGGCTCCAACTAATCTTATGGGTTTGTAATCTCCAAATTCCAATGGACAACTCTTCTTGGGTATCAGAGTGATGAAGGAAGAGTTAATACCTTTGCATAGTGCCCCAACTAGAGTTAATACCTCGTCGAGATGTGTCACGCCCCAAATCCGATTTTGACCGGCCTCGAGACGTGAACTACGAATAATAACAATAAAAGCAATTTTAAAAGAAATAAACTCCAAACTGATAATCGAAACCAATAATTCTGACAATACGAGTCAACAGCTCGAAAACCAAGTAATAAAGATGTTTAATACTAAGAAGAAAGTACGTCTCTAGACCATACAAAACTAAGACTCTCGCTAGCTCCCAAGCTCCGAGACGTCCTCTAGATCGAATCCCGCAAGTGGTTCCATCTTATAAAAGACTACCCTAGTTATTCACATCCTACATGTGATTCTACAATTGTTCGATTAATTACCCTATATGCAATTCTAGTAACTTTCCGTAATTAAACCGGTATTCGCTACTTTTCGCTACCTCAACCGCTATCCAAACGCAAGAAATCGACGAGTCGCCTAGTAGCCTCCTCCGCCGTGCTCGGGACCAACGTCTAAGCTCACAAAGCAATACGAGAATTAATGCTAATTCAAGTGTGGTTTAAAGAGAGAATACCCAAACTAACCCCCAATTGCTCAACTTGTCAAAATGGGCCCGGAATGCCCATTTTGCCCGGAATCGGGAAAACGTCCCTCGGGACCCCGAAAATTTCCCTTTTCACCTATATCATTCCTAATTAAATTTACTTGTTCCAACGCACTTGACAGAATCAAATTCCGAGGTCCGAGCGTTCTAAATTCGCAATTAAAGTTTCTAATCGCATTTTCCGAAATTTCACGTATCACTTCCATAATTCGTTCCGGGCGTGAAATTATCGACCCGGGGTTCACCCAAGACCGCCACAACATGACACAACCAAACCCCGGCCATGTGGGCCCCACGGCCACACATGACCGTGGGTGGCCGGACCGGACCGGGTCGGTCACGGTTCCGTGTGTCCCTCCGACCACGGCCGGTCATTCCCCTCCCCGGTGACCGGACTCCGGCGACCTGCCGAAGCTTCGGCGAACCTCCGGTCGCCGGAAAAATACCTCCTTTCTCCCAACAAGTTCCTAACTAGTTCTAGGTTCTCCAAAACTCCATTGTTAAGTTCCAAAACTTCAAGATTAACCTCAATCACTCAAAAGTTTCAAGACCCATGGTGGATTTCATCAAAACCACAAAAACCCAATGAAATTTATCATCAATCTCCACTTTTCTCCATAACTTATCTAATTAAACATTAAGAACCTCAAATCCCTAAGACCCAACCCTATTTCATGCCTTTTCTATCAAACCCATAACCCCAAACTTCATCAAAATGGGTTTTCAAAGTGTACTCACCTTGAGAATGAAGAGGGGATGAGAGTGAGTGTGTTTTGGAGAAGATTAGTATTGGAAATCACCCAAAGGAGCTCCATTTTCCTCCCTTTCTTCTTATTCAAGCAGTGGAGCTTCAATGGAGTTTTTTTCTCTCTCTCTCTAGCAAGGTGGTTCGGCCAAGGTAGGAATTGTGCTGAAAAGTTGCCCCATGTGGTCTTATCCTAAAGGTAGAAATGTCCATTTCGTCCTTTAGCCCCCTTCTCTCTCTTCTGTCCACGAGTGGGGACCAAATGGTATTTTCTCACCATTTTCTTCCCCTCCAAGCCATCATGGACACGTGTCCATGTGGGGTCCACCTCTACCCAAAAAATTTCAGCTCAAATTAAATTAATTCGTTAAGACTCCTAATTCGACCTAGTTTGACCCGGGTTTGACTTTTTCGCAAAAGTAGTCTTTTGAAAGGAAATGACCCAACTAAGCTAACCGTAACGACGACTAAGCTTTTTGGGTCCCAGAAAGGTCCCGAATGACTCCCGGAGTCATCGGTTGACTTTTCCGCTGGAAAGTCAACTTTACCCAAAATTCACAGGTTCGACGGGTTTTGACCGGGGGCGGTTCTTACAAGATATCTTTTGTCCATCAATATTTTCTCTATATCCACAAATTAGACTGAAGTCGTTCTAGTATTGACCTACAAAAACGTTATAATTTCATCATATAACATCCTTATACGACGAAATGCACTTTGTCATACAATAAAATTATAGGACTGAATGTATCTAGTCGCACAGGGAACATATACAACGATAAGTATTATGTAGTATAAGTTTATTATGCGACCGAGTGCATTTCGACATATAAGAACCTTAGACGACCAAATATGTTTCATCATACATTGAACTTATACAAAGAAATATAATTCGTCGCACAATAAACTTATACGACCGAATATGTATTTCTTCATATAACTTCCTTACACGACGAAATGCATTATGTCACACAATAAACTTATAGGACTGAATGTATCCAGTTGCACAAGAAAATTATATGACGATAAGTATTATGTCGTATAGGCTTATTATGCAACCAAATGCATTCCATTGTATAAGAACCTTAGACGACCAAATATATTTCATCGTACAAAGAACTTATACGACGAAATATAATTTGTCACACAATAAACTTATACGACCAAATATGTATTTTGTCTCCCATGTTATGTTTTATATTTAAAGTAATAATTTAAAAAATGTATACCTAAACATGCAAAACCTACATAAAACATTCACATTTTTGTAATTCTCAATGTATAAATTATGCAATAATATTTCAAACATAATAAGTTATCTTAAGTATCAAACATGACAGACAAATTAATATCATCCAATAGAGTATAAATAAAGTTTCTAATAACTCTTATGCAACCCTAGTCTTTCGAACAACCATCGCGTTGCCTCACACCCTCGCGATTGATCAATGCCAAAACATTATTTAGTTTGGTTAGTTGGTCCTCGGTTTCCCTTATACGAGCTCCATCTTTGGCGATCCATTGTTTTTAAAGCATCACTGCATTTCTTCCAACCACTTGGAGGATTCCACCAAAGCAACGCTTAAGGTACCCGCCTCTAATTCCATGGGCGTTGGGAGATGACCTTGCTTCTAACTCCCAACTTCATGCTCCCCTTATGATCACTTCATTTAGAAAATGACACGTCAATCTGTACAATGACAGGCGTTATAACTTGGGATGAGGCCACACAACCTTCCAACTCTTAGGTCTCATGTACGACATTCAACAGTCCTTGGTTATTACACCTTCACTCAACACTTGATAAATGGAGAGAGTTCAATAAAAACACCTTCACTCATTTAAATGCAATAAGGTAAATGTAGAAGGTGATAAACATATAGAGCGGTCCTTATTGTGCTTATTCTTACCGGTAGGTGGGTGCAACTGTAACTGTAAAGCGCCAAGTGTGGTTAGTTGCGGCCTTGGCCTTTATCTCCTTGGTGAGGTCGTCCAACGACTTACTCCTCACTCGGTGTGTGAGCTATTTCTTTGCCTTAGATACCTTTACATTCTCACTAACTTACGACCATTAACAAAATATGTAGTTATTAAGAAAAATGTAACAAAAGTATTTATTTATTAGAGGTGTATAGTGTCACGGATTGAGGGAAGGGCCGAATGTTGACTCGGTCACCGAGGCGTGCGCAAATACAGGTTTGACATGTGGATGCGGGTTCGATGGACTGAACGACGATGCTTGACACACGCGCGGACAAGACCGCACAAATCGTACGGGTTCGAACATAAGAAGTGAATCAAGGGATGGAATAAAAGGAGGAGATCATGACACATAGGCGCGAGGACAAGGAGGAAAAATGAAAGCGGATGGTCATGACTTCTTTTGACCAAGACAAAGTCTTGAATTTTTAAGGATTTGAATTCAAGTTTGAATTAAATTCAAACCTTTGTAATCCAATAGAATGACTATTTTTTGAACCTCACATAGTCAAGGCAGGAATTATCTAGTTCTTAAAAATGGAAATACAGTTATATGTAATGCCTAAGGAAAAGAAAAACTTTGACCCTCATGGGTTCAACGGACTACTCCTTGACAATACTTGGAATAATCATATGGGTACATTCCTTCTCGTGAATCCATAATATGGTCACCCGAATATTAATTGTTTTTATTCGACTTTGGTTGTCATGACCTGCAATCAAACATGATCAAATATTCTAGGGGTTGCCACAAAATTTTCGCCCAAGAATGTACAGTCCCTCTATCGTCACCTACCAGAATTTCATAAGCCACACTCACTAAAAGCCTACTGGATTCATCCTCCAACACAAAAAAAAACCTCCCCTGGCAATAAAAACACATTCTCTAGTTCCGACTTCAACGTTACAAAAATACCATTCATCCACGTCCCAACCCAACTTCCAGCAAATAACTACTTTCCATAAAGAATGTTTTTCTACTAGAAAACGCAACCACCATGTTGCCAAAAATGCCAAGAACACCCCCCCATACTCTTTGGTAGTATTCTCGTTTGACTGGTTGTGCAGAATGCCCTACCCACTGCTTTGTTCTTGAAGGCGAGAGGTATGCAAATTTCCATGAATAATATGTATTGCCAAATGTGCAAAATTTGCATGGAGTCTCACTTTCTACTTCGTTGTGACTTTGCTTGGTCTATTTGGGGATGTGTCTATTCTTGGTGGGGTATGTAATGGGTGTCTCCTCGTTGTATAGTTGCTGATGTCATTTTACGGAGTGAATTTGGGGCATCCCGTTGGTGGAAGTGTTGGTTTTCAATCTGCTACGTGATGATTTGGCATCTATAGTTGCTGCGAAATGAAACCCTTTTTAATCAGGTGATGGAATGTACTGATGTGGTATTCGTAAAAGATCCAGAATTACTCTTTTGGTGTGTTATGTAATTATGGCTCTCTTATTCCTGGGTATTTCTATAAGGATTGACAGTGATCTCCGGCACTGTGTTTGAGGTTAAGGAAGAGGAGAAGGATTTCCTCATAATTTTCTCCTCCCGTCTTTTGGGGCATGTAGGCTCCCATAGGTTCGTTTAATCCTTGTTCAGGAGTCCAGTCAGGTGTCGTTATTTATTATATAGGTGCGGTAAGTACTCATCTGGGGTAGCAGTTTTAGGGCCTATCCATTTGTAGAGTGGAGGGCCCGAATAGCTAAATCCTTCTGGGGTATGAGGATTCACCCATGTCACATCATGAGGTACTGTTTATCAGTCTAGATAACTGATCTGTCTGGATCCCCTATAAGACTGTTCATCGGTCTGTTGCACTTTAAGGTTTTTTCAGTTGTCTTTTTATTTTGTTTTCTTCGGTTGGTCGGGTTAAGTCCCGTCTTTATTTCCTATGTATTTGAACTCCTTTGTTATTGTTGCGAACTTTGTCTCCTTTTTTAACCTCGGAAAGAGACATTTTCTCATACAAAATAAGCACTTTTCAACAACACATGATTGGATATCCAGAATACAACCCAGATTGTTACGACAAATCATCCCAGCCCAATTTTTATCCGGCTTTGCAAATTGCGTCTAATCCACATTAAAAAAAATTCCAAATATGAAGTGGATAAGCCCATTTTTCTATAAGCCCAATTGCAGTTTCACATCCTCCGTCTTCCGTTTGTTGCCATGAACTTTTGTAGTTGTGCATAGGGGTGGGTATTGGTCGGTAACTGACACATTCGCCATCTCCCGTGATCGGATTGGAAGTCTCGGTTATCCAAAAACTCTAATTAGCACCGTTATCAGGCACTAGGGGAAGTGCCAGAAACCGACCGGAGTAAATCACCGTCGGTACCCATTTTAACTTGTTATACCCGGCCAATTGGGGATTAAATGGCCTTTCTTATTTGTTCCCCTTTTTTTATGGATTGGGGTTAGCTTGTTTTTGGATCAGAGTTAAATTTGCATGTTTTTGTTTTACTAAAAGGTTCAATTTCATTAATTTAGATTATCAACTACAAGTGAGTGCATAAGGATAATTTCTTGACCACGAAAAACAGACATAGAACACAAACTGTTCGCTATTTTTTTTAACATTATAACCGTCACCGACAGTATTGGATGAAAAGCCATATAGGCCATCGTTGTAAAGGCAGGAAGGAAAGGTGGGGGTTGGGAGACAAAACTGGAAGTCCTGCTCCGAAACCTGGTCATGGACTGCATTAGTAGGAGGAGGCAACACTGCATATGGGGGAAAATCGACCAAATTTGAGCTATAGCAGTTGTTTTGGGAGGATATACGTAAAACTAGGCTCCCTCCAAGGAAAAGTCCCTAAATCTCTACTTGCTAGTTTTTAACCTTGCAAAAACGAAATCAGATAAAATAAAAATGACCCACTCGATTAGCCAGATCCAGAATCGAGGGAGGGGTCGAGGAGGGTGTGGTGGTGGAGGTCAGGGATATGGACGCGATGGCGGCTGAGGCTTCAAACACAGTGGCGGCGACGACTTCAGAGGCGGTTTCAGAGGTGGATTCAGAGGCAACGTCAGAATCCGCTGGTAGTTCCACGCTAGTATGCGAGTGTCTGGTTCTTTAGGCTGCGATGGGAGGACCCCTGAGCCTGGGTCGCAATTTTGATGTGATTGGACGGTATCCGGAAGCCGAATATGGTATTTGGGGGGAGGGGAGGGGGTTTTCTGAGATGGGGGTGGAGATCGAGTTCGCGGCGGAGGGACATGTCCTAGAGAGGCAGTTAGGGGCATCGGAGACGCAACATCATCTTCCACGATGCTCCTGGGGGAAGAGGAGGTTGGGGAACTACGCACTTGTGGCGAAGGGAGGTGACCGGAACTATTCCAAAAGGATTGGGACCACCGAGGCCGCAGTGGGAGACGGCGCGAGAAAACCCTATCAGAGCGTTTTTCCATTGAATATGTTCATATATAGTTAAATTTACATGCTTATTACATTGTACGTTGTAAAACTAAACATTAAGCTCTAATATATCTATTTATAAATTATAATGAGTGTCTTTTCTTAATGGTTATAATTAGGGAGATCTTTGTTTCCTTATATGAATAATGTAAAGAGTAGTATATAGATATAAGACTTCTAAAAAACGCTATGTAAACCCTAGGGTTCCTCCACAACCCTCCGGGGTCCGTCTCTATCATCGTCGACGGCTTCCCCTTCTCAGGTCACTGCGATCATGGCGCCCCCGTTTACCTCTGGTCGTCCTCGTGTAGTTCGACGAGGTCGTGGTGTTCCTGTTGCGGCACTACGTCCTCATCTGCTCCGTGTGACGATCTCCAGAGGTGCAGGACAACTATGACTCAGTTGTTGCGTTTTGTTTGGTTGTTGACGACGGCTAAACGATCACCTCTCGATTGTTCAGGTCACCGATTATTCTCTCCGGGCACAACCTGGTGTTGGTGAAGGAAGGATCAATCGTACGTCCCCTTCCGATCCGCCCCTATTCCCTTTGCTGATCAGGTAATTCAACGTTTGTTTCGATTAATGTGATTAGGGTTAGGGTTTTTTTTTGTCTTGTGTGCTCTTTCGGTGTCGATCATGGTGGCTTGGAACTGTCGTGAATTGGGTACGGATCATAATCGACGACAGTTGAAGGATCTGGTTGCCCGATTTAAAGCGGACCTGGGATTTCTCACGGAGACCCGTCACGTCAACGCTCAGAACTCTCGCTCCAGACTCGCCATTCTGAAACGGACATTGGGATTTCATGGGGGTACAGGGGTCCCGGGAATTACCCCCCCCCCCCCCCCCCCCCCCCCCGACGATCCCTGCGATCCCTGGTTCCCATCCTCCATCAAATAAAGGAGGGGTTATGTTGCTTTGGTCCGAGATTTGTGTGGTGGACGTCCTATCGGTTGAGCAATCTCATATAGATGTGGTGGTAAGATTTGCTCAGGAGTTGCCCATACGTTTTAAAGGAATCTATGGGGAACCAGCTTGGGAGAAAAGGCATAAGACTTGGGAAAATCTACGTCACCTAGCTACGGTCAATGCTCCTTCTGATTGGGTGCTCATGCGAGACTTCAATGGTATCCTTCGGCCCTCGGAGAAACGGGGAGGTCAATTGTACCCTTTAGGTCTTATGCAGGGGTTCCAACAGGCTATCTCGGTTATTGGGGTCGAGGAATTCCCATTACAGGGCTACCAGTTCACATGGTCCCGCGGACATGATCCAGAGACACAAGTAGAGAGTCAGCTAGACAGGGCCTTCATATCTCCTCAGATTATAGCTCGGTTTAGAGATGCGTCGCTGCAGAATCTGGGAGCCTCGACCTCCGACCATATGCCAATTTTATTGCAGATACAAAAGGAACCTGTGGAACAAAGGCCAAGGCAATTCAGATTCAAGAATATGTGGCTGGAACATCCTGAGTGTGGTACTCTAGTTCAAGCTGAATGGGGACAGCCGGGTGGTCGTCACATAAAACACCACATCAAAGACATTGGGCAGTCCTTAGATGCGTGGGGCCAGACTGTCTTCCGAGATAACATCAATCAGATGCGCTCTCTCCAGAGGAAACTGGCCGGGCTAAATGGTCGCACAGATAGACAAGGCATTGGACGCCGATTGGCACTACAGAAACAATATAACTGAGCCTTAGCCAAACAGGAACAGTTTTGGCGCCAACGAGCGACACAACACTGGTTAAGAGAAGGGGACCGTAATACGAAGTTTTTTCAAAGGTCGGCCACGAAAAGGCAGGCAAGAAACAAATTGAAATCGCTGGTTAATGACAAGGGGGTGGAGTTGTAGTGGCACACTGGGATGAAGGAGCTGTTTCATTCCGATTTTGCTGATATCTTTACTGCGGGAGAAATTGAGGCCCATGCCGGTTCCACATATGATCATTCCTCACTAGAACTTACAATTGACGAAAAGGGTATCGGATACGGAAGTGCGACAGGCAGTGTTTCAAATGGGACCATCTAAATCCCCGGGCCCAGATGGTCTCAATTCGAAATTCTTCCAACACTACTGGGATACCTTGTCCCTGGAGGTTATCGAGTTTGTCTGGGCTGCAGTGTCAACTGGCAACATCGATCAGGACATCAACAAGACTACTTTGGTTCTGACTCCAAAGATACCGGGGCGAGGAAGATCACAGAACTCCGACCCATAGCTCTCTGCAACGTCATATTTAGAATATTATCCAAAGTCCTGGCAAATCGTCTAAAACCGCTCCTGCACCCAATCATTTCTAGCAATCAAGGAGCATTTGTGCCAGGGAGGCATATTCAGGATGATATTCTATCTCGTACGAGATTATTCATACACTCCGGCGTCGGGCGGAAGGTCATAGGGGATACATGGCACTGAAACTGGATATGAGCAAGGCCTACGACATAGTGGAATGATCCTTTCTTTTATCGATGATGGGTGCGTTTGGTTCTGATATAGGATGGAGGTCTTTGGTCCTAGCCTGTATGCGATCTATCCAGTACACGGTGAGCTCAGATGGGAAGCATACGACACCCTTCACACCTGGGAGGGGGATCCGACAAGGTGATCCACTGTCTCCATATCTTTTCTTATTTTGCATGGAAGGCCTCTCCCGCATGCTCAATCAAGCGGAGAGGGATGTGACGCTTCACGGGGTCTCGGTGGCTAGAGGAGCCCCAATAGTTTCTCATATCTTTTTTGCAGATGATTGTTATATTTTCTGTCGAGCCGATCCGGATGAGGCTGCACAGTTGAATCACATTCTGCAATCATTCGGTCATCTTGTGTCGTCCATATTTTTCAGCACCAATACATCTGCAACACACAGGGCGGCATGTTGTGGCATTCTAGGGATCCAGGAGATATCAGGTCCGACTAAGTACCTAGGGGTCCCAAATATGCTGGGAAGGCGGAAAGGTCAAAGCCTTCAATTTCTGTCTGATCGGATTGTGGCCAAAATAGGTACATGGGATGGCCTAATGTTATCTGCGGGGACAAGGAGGTGATGATACGATCAGTACTTTAAGCCATGACACTTTACGCCATAAGTATATTCATGTTGCCCCGGGAATCCATCCACAAGATCCATGTCGTGTTGGCCCGATACTGGTGGACGGGACTCTTAGAGGCACCAAACCGATTATCTGACAGGACTGGTCGAAGCTCTATAGAACGAAGGAGGAGGGGGAATGGGGTTCCGGGACATGAGAGATATGAACATAGCTTTGTTGGCCAAAATGGGTTGGAAGCTATTAACCCAACCAGACAGCTTGGTCGCTCGTATTTTCAAGGCAAGGTACTACCCAAAAGGTGAGTTCCTAATGGCAGATGGAGGTAATAACCCCAGTCATATCTGGACGGGCCTTCGGACCCCATAGGGCCTGCTTAGGCAGGGATTGATTCGGACTACTGGGGACGGTTTGTCGACTATGGTGGATGGATCTCCCTGGCTCTTAGGGAATAACCCGATCATCCCACCTCACACATACCTAACTCCGGGTATGAGGGTGTCGGACTTAGCTTCAGACAATGGCCAGTCGTGGGACATTCTGAAACTTCAACAGAATCTCCCTCCGACCATTGTGGAAGACATGCTGCAGGTGCCGCCGCCCCTCCCACGACACATAGACAAATGGTCCTGGAAGTACAATACTCGGGGAGTCTACTCGGTAAAGAAGGATATAGAGCGCTATCACGGGAGAATGGTCGATGGCACGTTTCGAATGGCTCGACGGTTTGGACGGGCTTTTGGGACCTGGACATCCAACCGCGAATTAAGGTGTTCCTCTGGCGGGCTCTGTCTAACACTTTTACAAGTTGCAGTCAACCTTTAGACAAAATTTGTTCTGATTCTAGATACATGTCCAATGTGTCAGAGTAATTCGGAGACTACCGACCATCTCCTCCTCCACTACTCTTTTGCCAAATCCGTTTGGGATATCTTAGAGTTGCATGTTCTTATCCCCCCCTCAGGTACATTACACGACTGGTTATCGTCTTTGCTACAATTACTGGATATGCTAATAGAGAGTAAAATGAGCCTTTTACTTTGGGAGATTTGGAAAGCAAGGAATGGTAAGTTCTGGGACCACACTAATCCTACCCCATAAGGCATCCTCGCTACTATACTTAGCAACCAATGTAGTTGGTCAGAAGCCCAGAATGGTCGACCCAAACCCACTGTTGTTCCCCACTGCAAGCAGACGAGTTGGATTCCGCCACCTCCAAATTGGTCCACTATCAATGTGGATGGAGCGACCTTCGCGTACTCAAGGCATTTTGGCTGGGGGTGGCTTTGTCGAACAGAGATGGGAGTGGTTCTAGAAGGGAGGAGTGGTATACTGGGCCCCGAATACTCCAAAGCCATGACTGTTTATCAAGCTCTGCAATGGATTCAAACCTCGCACCTATTCAGGGTAATTATTCGGAGTGATGCTCAGTACCTGGTACACTTGATCCAAGGATCTCACCAGGTCTTTTCTCCTTTGGTTCGATTGGTTGACGATTGTCGGACCCTTTTAGTGTTGGGTCTCGAGGTAGGGTTGGAGATGAACTAACTCGCAGCGGAAAATCAATGAAAACCAAGAGACGATTAAAACCATGAAACAACTAACAAAGAATGGATTCACAAGAGAAAAATTCAGCACTATTTCTTACCAAAACAAGAACACCGGTTAACGAATGATTGGCTTGAGTCTCCAAGACGCCTACGTATCCACATGGGAATCAAAGCCACGTAGTTCTTCTCTTTGAGGACTCAAGAACACAAACATGGAGGTGGAAACTAGCCAAACCCGAAATGGCCATGGAAGAGGGAGAGAAAATGTGTTTCCTATTCTTGTCTTGTGTTTGTTATGTTGAAAAAAGATGACTTAAACATAACAAAACTCATACTTGTCCAACTAAAGGCATGGGACAAGTATGGTGTCAAGTAAGGTGTAAATAGGACAAAGTATGGCAAGACAAGATTGGGTTAGGTGGTGAATCACCAACACCTTAATCCTTGTCTTGCTTACTTAGTACTAATTAATCAAGACTTGATTAATTAGTTCCATGGGCCTTGGTTGCATGGGCCTTTCATGGGCCTCTTGGAACATGGCCCGTGGCCATTTCCAACGAGGTCCAGTGATTCGCTCATCGCCTCCATACCTTCCATACCGGAAATGTCCAACATTATCCGACGCGATCAATCCATACTTTTGTCTCGATTGAATATTCGAATATGGATTGATCGCGTCGGATAATGTTGGACATTTCCATTATGGAAGGCATGGAGGCGATGAGCGAATCACGGGACCTCATTGGAAATGGCCACGGGCCATGTTCCAAGAGGCACATGAAAGGCCCATGCAACCAAGGCCCATGGAACTAATTAATCAAGTCTTGATTAATTAGTACTAAGTAAGCAAGACAAGGATTAAGGTGTTGGTGATTCACCACCTAACCCAATCTTGTCTTGCCATACTTTGTCCTATTTACACCTTACTTGACACCATACTTGTCCCATGCCTTTAGTTGGACAAGTATGAGTTTTGTTATGTTTAAGTCATCTTTTTTCAACATAACAAAGACAAGACAAGAATAGGAAACACATTTTCTCTCCCTCTTCCATGGCCATTTCGGGTTTGGCTAGTTTCCTCCTCCATTTTTGTGTTCTTGAGTCCTCAAAGAGAAGAACTACGTGGCTTTGATTCCCATGTGGATACGTAGGCGTCTTGGAGACTCAAGCCAATCATTCGTTAACCCGTGTTCTTGTTTTGGTAAGAGATAGTGCTGAATTTTTCTCTTGTGAATCCATTCTTTGTTAGTTGTTTCATGGTTTTAATCGTCTCTTGGTTTTTATTGATTTTCCGCTGCGAGTTGGTTCATCTCCAACCCTACCTCGAGACCCAACAGTCGTGGCTCGGGCTCGTCAGATTCAGGGTTAGTCGTCGACGAGTCTACATGCTTCTAAGCCTTCGGAAGACTTTCGATTTTAGTAGTTGGAACAGTGGGTTCTGGTGGGTGTCGCCGGAATGTCTCTGTCGTTGCGGTGTTGGCCGCCGGTATTAACAAGACCTTGACTCCCCTTTGTGGGATCTGAAGTTCTTTGAGCCGGGATTGAATTAGTCCAGATTTGGTTAGGGTTGAGAAGGTCAGGATGCTGGTGCTACTGTTTGTTTTGGGCTTAATGGTAGATAAATTTAGGTATTCAAGACTTTATTTTTTCTGAGCTTAATGGTAGGCATATCCTGATGTTAGATCTTTTTTTTTGTCTCATTCATGTGGTTGGGTTTGTTCTTCAATTCTTGTAAAGCCTCAATCTGTTGAGGTTTGGGTCATAGAGATTCCTATTAGAGTGTAATGCTCTTGTCTGATCATCTTTTTTTTTTGATCGGCAAAGAAAATTTATATTAACAACCTCTTTCGAGTTAAAAGAGGAGGTACAAAGTGTCTAAGTACAAAAAGAACCACCAAAGGAATAACCAACTAGAGTACAACCAAAGGATTAACCAACTAGAGTTCAAGAGGGTGAACCAAACTTTGGGTATGAAAATGAATTTCGGCTATGATGAGGCCACCAGAATATGGAAGAAGTAAGGAAGATACTGCTACCAAATGTGAAGGAGACTCCACTGTGATGAAGACTGAGTTTAACCATAAACAAGTTTCAAAAACCAGTCCTTATGTGTTTTTTCAAAAAACCAGTCCTTATGATCTGAGTAGTCCTTATGTGTTTGTTCAAAAAACCAGTCCTTATGATCTGAGAAGACCTGCCATCCCATTGTGCAGGTTGCACTCCAAAGTAATAAGTCATTAAGCTCTGAAAGATCCTGCCATCCCATTGTGCAGGTTGCACTCCAAGCATCCAAGATATCTTCTAAAGTAGTATAACTACCAAGCTTTCCAATTTTGCAGCATAAATTGAGCTGGATCATCCTATTTCAAGTTTCCAAAAAAAACCAAACCAGATGAAGATATTGAGGGCCTGAGGCTTAGGGAGAGACCTGCAAGGCAAACAAAACCACTCTCCTAAAACAACAACTACCCACACTCAAAAAGGATCAACCTAAGAAACTGATGACTACCCACACACAAGAGCAAAATGAGACAAAGAACCAACCAAGAGAGCCAAAAAAAAGAGGGCACACCTTACCAAACTCACAGCAGTACCCTAACCAGCCCAAACCCCCACCCCAAAACCCCCAATCTGTTTGTTGAAAAGAGAGGATCCAAGAATCAAAAGTTGCCTCATAACTGAGTGATGAAGAGACACCAGCAAAGGAAGCTTGACTGCCAAGTAATCTTACTTGCAGTCCAAGAAACTACAAAATAGACAGATATAACCCCAAAACAGGTTCTAAAAATACTTACTAACCAGTCAGTAGTGAGTAAGCCTCCTAGGAAAGCACTCTTTTGGAGAGTTAGCCCAAGAACTGAAGGAAAAATAATGACCAGAAGTATTGAATTTGGCCCACTCCCAAGAATAAGACATGTTCACTATTTTGTTGAAAATTTCTTCTGCAGAGGGAAAGCAGTTCTCAAAAATGGCTTGGTTTCTTGCCAACCATATGTGCCAGAATGTTATATGTATGATATTTCCCCAAGGCCCTTTGCAGTTATGTGAGACTTGTATTAGAGCAGGCCAAGAGGTGAAGAGTTTTTTTGTTGACTGAGGGATAACCCAAGATATTTTCCACCAGTTGAGAATGAGGCACCAAACTGTCCATGCTCTCTCACAGTGAAGAATGGTATGTGAGGCATCTTCTAGATCATTGTTACAAACTGGGCAGAGCAAGCCTTGAAGGGATAATTGTACACCTCTACCATCTAGAAAGCATCTGGTTGGTATAGCCTCTAGACAAGCCAGCCAGCAAAAAGCTGTAATTTTTGGTGGAATTCCTGTCTTTCATAGAGCCTTTGTCCAATCTGCATTAATAATAGGGGCTGAACTTGCATTGTCCAATAGAGAGTACAGTTTCTTGACAGAGAAGCCTTTAGGGTCTCCTGCCCACACAAGGAGATCTACCTCCTGAGTTAATTGAACTCCAGATAAAATTTGTTGCAGCATAAGCCAATCTGACTCTGCCCTTCCTCTAGGCACTCTTGAAAAATTTAAATCCCACTCATCATCTAAGAAGGCATCATTTATCATAATTTTTTTTGGTCTGAGAGAGGGAATAAAGTCTTGGAAAAATGTATTTAAATGGTGTATCTCCCCACCAAATATCAGACCAGAAGAAAACCCTTTGGCCATTACCTAGCTTCCAAGAGAGGCCTTTTATGCCAAACTGATCTTGAAATATAGGATCATTATTCAT
Organism: Erodium maritimum; assembly: GCA_963921825.1. Taxonomy (NCBI): domain Eukaryota; kingdom Viridiplantae; phylum Streptophyta; class Magnoliopsida; order Geraniales; family Geraniaceae; genus Erodium; species Erodium maritimum. The sequence goes on along the minus strand of OY997591.1, from coordinate 28,709,330 downwards.
TGCCAGAATTTGATTCATGAAGCTGGAACCACCTATCTCAGGAAATGAAGCCAAGTCCCAATCTGTTAAAGACCATCCATACTTGCAGCACATAACTCTTTTCCATAAAGAATTTGTGTCTAGTGCAAACCTCCACCACCACTTAGCTAGGAGAGCTACATTCATTTGAGCAAGATTTTTAATTCCCAAATCCCCTTTATTCTTTGGTCTACAGACCTTGTTCCAAGCTACTTTACAAAAGGTTCTAGTTGTAGGACTCCCATGCCATAAAAACCTTCTCTGCCAAGATTCCATAGCTTTAAGAACTCCCTTTGGGGCTTGTATTATGGAGAAGAAATATAGGGGTAGTGCACTGAAAGTGGATTTAATGAGTGTGATTCTTCCTCCCAAAGAGAGTAATTTAGCTTGCCACAGACTTAGAGCAGCCTTGAATTTATCTATAATTGTATCCCAAGTCTTGATTCTTTTTGGATTTGCTCCAAGTGGAAACCCCAGATATGTTGTTGGTAATTTGCCTTTTGTGCACTGTAGGATGCTTAAAATGTCTGTCTCTGCCTCTTCATCTAGATTAAATAAGATTACCTCAGATTTCCCATATTTGACCTTAAGACCAGAAGCTAAGTTGAACATTGCTAGGGCTAGCTTGAGGCACAAGGCACCATTATTTGTAGCTTGGAGGAAGAATATACTGTCATCTACAAACTGAAAATGAGAGATAATTGGGCCTAAGTGATGAAATTGAATCCCTTTATACTCTCCTTGAAGCAAAACAGCTTTCATAATTTGATTTAGGCCCTCAGCAGCTATGACAAAGAGCAAAGGGGACAAAGCACATCCCTGCCTTAGTCCTCTTGTTATTTGAAAGTCAGGACTTGGTGTACCATTTATTAGAACTGAGACATGGGCTCTGAGACAAGACATGATCCATAGTTTCCACAGATTTCCAAACCCCATTTTAGTCAACACTTTCATCAGATAACCCCAATTAACCCTGTCAAAAGCCTTTTCAAAATCTGCTTTAAACAATATTGCCTTCTGCTTGGATGATTTAATAAAATCCACCACTTCTGAGGCAATCAGGATTCCATCCACTATTTGTCTATCTTGAATAAAACCAGACTGCTCCTCTCCTACTAGATAGCCAATAACTTGTTTGAGTCTAGTTGACAAGAGCTTTGACATTATCTTGTAAACACCTCCCATTAAACTTATGGGTCTATAATCATCAAAGGACAATGGGGCTTTGTTCTTGGGAATTAAGGTCAAGAATGAAGAGTTAAGTCCTTTTCCAAGCTGACCTGTGTGGTAGAAGCAATAGACAAATTTCATCAGATCTTCTTTAATAATAAGCCAGCATACTTGAAAAAATTTAAGAGTATATCCATCTGGTCCTGGAGCTTTTTCAGGGCTGCAAGCCATAAGAGCTTGAAGAGTTTCTTCTTCTGTAAAGGGTCTTTCCAGCCACAATTTTTGCTCATTGTTCAGAGAAGCAAAGGGCATGTCATCCAAGGTGATATGAGAAAAAGAGTCTTCTGAGAATCTAGAAGCAAAGTGATCAGCAGCGACATTTTTTATTTCAGCAGGAGAGGTTACTAAACTGTCCTTGTGCCAAACCCGGTTTATCTGCTTATAAGCTCCTTTAAAGTTGGCTACCCAGTGAAAATATTTTGAATTTTTATCTCCTTCATCAATCCATTTCTTCCTTGCTTTCTGGCTCCATAGTTTTGAGAGAAGCTTGTATTTTCTAATTAACTCAGCCTTTAATTCACTTCTGATGGAGCATTCAGCAGCAGAGAGAGGTCTATTCTCCACCAAAGAATCAAGAGTGTCAATAGCCTTAGTGATGTCTGCTATATGAGTATCTAGATGGCCATAAACTTGAGCATTCCACTTCTTTAAATCAGCCTTCAATAATTTAAGCTTCATCCTCAAAACATAATAGGGTTGGCCATAAATTTGATATGAGGACCAGAATTGTTGAACTGCTACTAGAAACCTTGAATCTTCTGTCCAAATGTTTAGGAATTTAAAAGGCCTTGGCCCCCAATCCACCACTTCATCAAAGAGTACAATGGGCCTATGATCTGATATTGACCTTGGAAGACAAGTCTGATTGATATTGGGATACTTTACCAAGAGGTTCTGAGAAACAAGAAATCTGTCTATCCTTGATGCTCTAGATTGAGGGCTAAACCATGTGTACTTGCCACCTTGTAAAGGAAGATCAATGAGACCCTGAGCTTGAATGAATTGTTGAAAGTAATTTATATCAGAGCCACCAATTCTTTGAGAAGATATCTCTTGAATACTGCTGACTGTGTTAAAGTCCCCTCCCAGAAGTAATAATGATCCATCTGGCACTTGCTTAATCTTATCTTCTAAATTCAACCATAGTGTTCTTCTACCAGCAACATTAGTGGGAGCATATATATTTATAAAGCAGCATTGAGATTGACAAGTCTTCATCTTACCAAACCATAATAGAGCACCCTCAATATTCTCAGAATGAGTGAAAAGAAAGTCACAAGATTTCCATACTGTAATGATCCCTCCTGAAGTGTCAACAGCATCTTGATGGCTAGACTCCCACCCACTATTAAGCCCACATGCTCTAAGAAAATGCACTGGAAAATTATCCATTTTTGATTCTTGAATGAATATGAAACTTGGCCTTTGCTTGCTTAGCAATATATTTAAACATTTCCTCTTTTGATGGGAGGAAATTCCCCTCACATTCCAAGTGAGGAATTTCATATCAGATTATAGAGAGATAGGGCTGATGAGGCCTAGATCCAGTTGGCTAAGTTTGTCTAAATTTTCCCCAAGATCAACACAATCCTCTTCAGAGCCAGCCTCTTTATCTGACTGGAGCTTCCCTTTATCTTGTAGATCAGTTAGCTGATTTAGAATAGCTTGATCTGCTACTGAAGCTTTCAGACCAATAGCTTTACCAAAGGCCCAAGCTTTTTTTGGCAAAAGTGTCTTCCTCCAAGAAACTTCTACTGGTGTGCTGGTCATTAGGTTTAGGAGCTGGAATAGGAGGATCAACTGAAGGTAAAGTCTTTAATCTTGCTCGTGTGCTGTAGTTGTGAGGAGAGGACCCTATGGCTGAACTGATCTTCTTCTTTTTTTTCTTTAGATTGGTATGAATAGTTGGAGAGATGGACTTTTTAAGACCTAAGAAGTCAGCAGCCTCTTCTACTTGTCTTTTTTCCAGCTGCACTTGGAGGGAAAAATCATGTTCTGAAAATGAATGACCACTATTCAAACCGTTGAGCCCCATATCAGCAGATGGAAGGGACTGCAAAGGACCAACATCCCTTGTTATGTCAGTAACCATTAATGCCAAGTGAGTAGAATTGCCTATATCTTCTTGAGCCTTCCCCACTAATAAATGACTATCAACTTCAGTCCTTTTGGAGTGGGTAATAGGAGGAGAGACTTGAATAGAGCCTTGGGTAATAGAATTGTCCAGAGGATTTGTAACAAAGGTATTAGCTGTCTTCTCATTAACAGCAATAGGGATGGTAATGACTTGACTTTGGCTTTGAGGCAAGGGATCCACTAGATTGAAATCAGAATTGGCAACAACTACTGTACCAATTACAAACTCTAAACTCTCTTCAGTGGTAAGAGTGCCTTTAAAGGAGGTAGGAATTAATGGTTCATTCTGTACTGTAGCAAGAACATCAGTAGCCATTAAAACTTGCTCCTCTGCCTCAGTATCAGCAAGCAGATCTTCAGAGGCATAAGTATCCTTAACAACCTGTTTTTCCAAAGATACTAACCCTTCAACACCCATTGAATCTGGTGAGACATTAAGAATTGGCAGGGGAATGTTTGTTGGTGAGGCATTTAATTGAGGATCTGAAGGTTGAAGAGTTACTCCATCTGAAGCTGCAATTATATCAGTATCCAGACCTCCTTCAATTCTGATTCCTCCCAAATCCGAGGAAATTAAGTCTGTAGAGTCTATAGAATCACTGCCACTGAAATCAGCATATGGGTTGATAGGAAAGGCTGGTAATGAATATTCATCCACATTGGTAATTAGGATATTATAGGAAAATTTCCCCAGCACCACTTTGACTTCTTTTTTGAGAACTGCCAAAGAATTGGAGTGAGTTAAAACATAAGCAATATCAATGTTTTTTCCAGCTTTTGTCTGAGGATGAGTATATATCAAAGTGCCTTGATCAGCAAGAGAGGCTTGAAAAGTTTCTTCACACCAGCCATTGAAAGGGATTCCATGCAGAGCTACCCACTTAAATTTCCCACCCTTATTGGCAAGATAATCAAAAGAAGGGACTAGTGTCAACCATTTTCTTAGCCAATTTCCTTCCTTTGTCAGAAGAACCTCATGAAATAGCTCATCTTCACAATAAATTAATACAACATTGTTTCCCAAAGAAAGAAGCTGAACTTCAAAAACATCTTGCAGAGCTATTTGTTCTCTTACTTCCTCTACCTTGAGATTTGAATGAATCACAGCCAGATGTCCCAGATTCAAAATTCTTTCATATTCAGTAACTATGGACCCTCTGTTGTTAAAATCTTCATAACTAAGAAAGCTGCTATGGTGATCTCTTAGAGAGGGTCTTTGAATCCTTGTAGGGAAGGAATGGTTAGGTAAACTTCTATCCCAAGCTTTGGTTACAAAGAGCTTATGGTTCTGAGTTACAAAGCCGTTGAGGTGTTGAATAGCTTCTTCCAGAGCTTGAGAAGAATTGAAATAAACAAAGTCATATGATCTCCCTCTTAGGTTTGGTCTGGATGCCTTCAGAGCCTTACAAAAACCATTCAATGGACTGAACATGTCAATAAGCCAGGCTGAATCTACAGAGGGAGGTAAGTTACAAACAAAAGCAGTGAAATAACAAATTCCTGAGTCTGCAGATGTTATATTAGTTTGATAAGAGTGGATCTTTTTTTTCTGTAAGATGGAGGGATGAACTGACTCAAACCCAGGTGGGGGATAGCCCATGGAAGAGGAGTCCTGAGCCAAATTAACCTTAGACGCTGATCTAGACTTGTCCAAGTTAGCTCCAACTCTTCTGGCAGGGAAAGAAGGAGTAACATCTGTATCTGAGGTTAAAGGTTTGAAATTTTTGTCATAGAACATTTTCTGTCCATGTAGCAATTTGGTGTGACCACCCAAGGAGTATTCTTGCGTTCTGTCCGAGGAATCTGAGTGTACTTCCTTCCCTTTAAACCTTTTCTTTCTAGAAGATTTGAGTCTTGCAGGATCTTGAGCTCTGAGATTTGAAGTGGCAGTAATGTCTCTGAGGGAGCTCAGTTCTTTCATTTGAAGTTGTTGAGTTCCAGTTTGATCCCAACTTAATTCTTCTATTGTGAAGAATAGGTTTAGATAACAATAACAATAAACAAATTCCTTAGTCTGCAGATGTTATATTAATTTGAGCAGTGTTATATACTGTTTTGCTGATAAAAATAACATAACAATAAACAAAGTAAGATTTGGAAACTAGAGATTTAGGAATAGGTTCAGATAACATATATTAAAGGAAAATATATGGACATAAAAGAGAAAAACAAGAAAATAACAAATTGATGCGGTAGTGGCTTGTAGTAGTTGTAATAGTGAAACATGGTGAAATGTTCCATACTGATAAAGGATGAGAGGTGTGTTTAAGGTTATGGTTGACTAGTAGGTTTGATTTAGTTTTGCTTCAGTTTTGCTGAACCCCAAAAAATGGAATTAGTCTAATAAAAAAGAAACGGACCTAAACATAATGGGCCGAAAATTATGTACTCAGGCTCAACATTCTAAGTCCAATAACTATAACAATTGATCGATTTGGTCACTACTGATGTTTTGACACGCAAACCGTTAACCACCATTTACGATGCTGGTTCGCTAAATTTTAAACCGTCTCCGACGATGATAAAATTCATTCCGGGTTTTTCGGTGATAGGAACGGCCGGTGACGGTCGATTTCCGGTGATGGACAGATATTTACACAACCCTAAATTGTACACATACTGTAATAACCACTTCTGGTCAACGTCAGTCAAACCTGCGAAAAACAGGAAAATTTAAAATTTTTGAGACAAACACTTAATTTAACCTAATTTGACCCCGAGGGTCAGGTCGGACTTAAGTTGACCCCGTTATCGACCAAAATGAGTTCCGGGGGACTCAGGGCAACTTTCTGATCTGTCACGCCCCAAATCCGGTTCTTGCCCGGACTCGAGGCATGACTAGTAAGAAATGAATTAAAAGGCAATAACTCAACGATAAGTTCCTGAAAAACTCCAATAAGAAACTCAAATCCACAAAATTCGGTTTAAAAACATAAATAACCCTCCAGGGGTGTAATAATAATCCTCCACAAGGTTTGTTCCAAACAGAAATAAAATAAAAGCGAAGTCCCTACAGACACCCACACCAGAAGCTCCCGAGCCTCTACTCCTCAATCAAGCCTGTAAACACAACAATAAACTCATAGGGGTGAGCTTACACTCAGTAGGGAAAATCCATAACAAGGTGGACTTTAAACGCACTAAAATCAACATCAAAGTCAACAAGGTAGTTCTTAACAAACACGGGTAAAAGGTAATCCAGCCAATGTCGTGGCACATAAAGTCACCACCCTCCGATCCACATATGATGTGTCCTCTCGGATTTTCCCTCAAATCCAGTGGAGACGCATATCATTGAGGCGACCGGAAACAACCCTTCGGGGCGCTTATCATCGGGATTCTCATAAACGTTTCCAAAGGATTTTATGTCCTCGGGAACCAAGGTATTACTCCCATAGGAAGCATACACTTGGCAATTCAACAAGTACCCATTATATCATCCTACACCGGACTCCTCAACGGTGTAGGTACCAAACCGTATCAACAATAATCATTATCTCATCCTACACCGGACTCCTCAACGGTGTAGGCACCATACCGTATCAATAATAATCGGACGACAATTGAGTAACGCACTCAACCGAAACACGAAGCAATCCAATCCCAACAACCACCAATTCACTATCACACAGAGCTCACACATCACCGTTTCACCGCAACACACAGCACACGAATCACACAATCAAAACTTACCGTTCACTTACCAGTCTCGACCCATCGGGGCATCTATCACCTGATTGCACCGCTCGGTACAACCAGTCATACTCGATGCTCCAAGCAATCATTTAAGGAAAACAAGCAATCATCCAAATACAGTCAACAGTCGAATACGAGTTCAATTAACCAAACATGAAAACCTTCAAACGAGCATTCAAATATACAATTCAACTAGTTCCATTAGACTCTTTAGCCTATCCACTAAGCAACCAAACAACCAAGCATGTGATCCTAACACGCAACTAATCTGAGGGCTTTGCCAAGGCCGCTCTACCAGTCAAACAATTCCCAAGTATTGAAAGCGAGTTACACTAGTGATTGGCATCCTATTCAGTCACCACTAGACACTTCCGGTTATTAGTAATTGAAAGACAGTTATGCTAGTTATTCGCATCAAATAGGCATTTCTAGGACCTTTCCGATTTTATTAGCCTAACATGCATACTAAGCATTTAAACGAGAGGTTAGGACTTTCCCTACCTCGAGGTCTTCCTCTCAACACTCTGATGAAAAGCCCGGTGGTCACCACTCCGTTCTTCGCTCGGGTCCCGGTGTGATCCTTGTTCCTCTAGCTCGATCCCCAAAGTCTTGGACACAAAGAAACGTTAATTAGACTCCACTTAACAGTAAGTAAGACCCCAAAAGCCCCTCCAAAGTTCAGCTCAAAACCAAGATCAACCAAGGTGAAAAACCCTCAAAGAAACCCCTCACCCTGGTCTGCCACGGACCTGGTCACGGACCCGTGACGCCAACCCTCGCGGTTACCGTCACGGAGCCGTGACGAGTGCCGTCACGGACTCCCTCACGGAGCCGTGACGTCGCCCGTCACGGGATCCGTCACGGATCCGTGGCGCACCATGGCAGTTTCGCCCTTCTTCAACCTCCAGCTCCTTTTCTCCGAAAAACCACCTTCAAACCCCAAATTTTACCCCTTCCAACTACCAAAACAGTCAAAATCCTTCAATACTCCTCTACCCATGGTAGGAATCAACAAATAAGCAAGTTTACAATGATTCAACAAATCAAAACCAACTTAAAAGCTCCAACAAACTAAGGATTTCTCACAAAAACACAACAAAGCCTCTTATCCACAACATCTCCCACCATTTCTACTCAAACCCAACAACATCTAGCAATTTCACCCAAAAACCCATGAAAAGAGATGAAGGGAAATGAGGATTAGAGAGTTCCATTACCTCTAGAAGAGTGAGATGAAGAAGATGGTAAGGATTTTGAGGAGGGATGGCTAGAGGAAGACTTCAAGTGGCCTCTTCTTCCTTGATTCTTCTTCAAAGCTACATGGGAGCTCTTCTCCCTTGCTCCTCCTCCAATTTTCGGCTACACCAAAAGAAATGAGTTGGTTTTGCTCTTCCAAACTCAAATAATACCTAGATGTAACAAATGACTAAAAGCCCTTGAGCTAGAGTCCCTTGTAGAAGCTTTTGGGAGGGTATAATGGTCCAAGACCACTCCCCTCTCTCCCTTCCAACCAAAAAGGGACAAGTGTCCAAGTAGGTTATTTAGTTTTCCAAAATAATTTCCAGCACAATAAAATAATGCTTTTAGTCGATAAAAAGTCTCGTTTTGACAAAAATTGACTTCCTCCAACATTATACTCAAACGAAAGGAATTTCTCCCCTTAAGCCAATCGTGATGATGGCTAAGTCGTTTGGGTTCCGGAAAAGTCCCGAGTGACTTCTTGAGTCATCGGTTGACTTTCCGGTAGCAAGTCAAACTTGCTTGAGAAGCCGCCAGTTCGACCGGGAGCGTGTCGTACATGATCAATTTGGGAAATGTTGACTTTTCGTTGTAAAAGTCAACCGAGCGACGTTTTGGTCCATTCGAGGACCGTTTGGGATCCAAAAAACTTAGCCGTCGTCGCAGCGGTCTTAGTTGAGCCGTTTCCTTGTAGCCCATCAAGTTTCGTAAATTCTTGGGAAAAGTGCCCGTTCGGGGCCCGAAACGTCCGATTTTCGCGAATCTGATTGGAAAATATTAAGTAGATATTTTCCAAAAGGTGTGGGACCCACCTTGCCACTTGTCCAATAAAGGGTGGTGTTAGTTTTGGGGGGGAAATGAGTGGAGAGGAAGCATGGCCGGCCACATGTGGTTAAAAGAGAAAAAAAAAAGAAAATGAGATAGTTGTTTGAAATTAGAAAAAGAAGAAGAGAGTTAGAGAGAGAAGGAGAAAGATAAGAAGAGAGAAGGATAAGAAGCTAGGGTTTTGGGGATTATCGAGCCTTTGGATCGTCTCAAGGCAAAGAGCAACATCGTTCCCCTAGTCTTCCTCGTTGGTAAGACCTAAACCGATCGTCATTTTGTTAACTTTTGAAGGTTAGGGTTTTGTGTAAAACTATGAGTTAGGGTTGTAGTGAGTTTGGGGGTTTGTTGGAGACGTTTTAGAGGTGTTTGGAGGTGTGTTTGAACGTTTTCCGGCGACCGGGAGCTCGGGAGGAGCTCCGGCCACCATAGGGTGTGGCCGGCCACCACCATGGTGGCCGAGCCTCATTTTAAGCCCTAGGGCTCACGGCTAGGTTGGGCCGGGTGGGGCCCACGTGCTCGGGTGATCGGTTTTTGTGTTCGGGAGGTTTAAAACGTTCCCCGGACCATTTATCATTAACCGAATCGAAATTTGGAATTAAATTGGAAAAGTTGTAATTAACGGGTTTTAGAAACTTTAAACGTTAATTAATTGACTCGGAAGTCGGAATTAAAACCCGTCAAGTGCATTGGGATCCTTGAACTATTCTAAGACCGTAGAAACGAAAACGGGGGCTTTTGGAGCCCCGGAAGGCCATTTACAAAAACCCGAGCAGATTCGCCAAATTACGGGCGAATCGGGCCTTTACGGGTCCTTTATCGACAATGTCGAGTAATTGGGAAGTTTGGGAGTGATCGACATTGTCGGGGTTACGTTTGGGCATTAAGTTTATTAAATTTCGGCTTATTCCTACTAGTTTAAAAGTGCTTTAAAAATTGTGTTCTTTTAGATCGTGCTGCGGACCGAGGCAAAGGGAAGCTCGGCGAGTGACTAGGATCACATCGAGACTTAGTGGAGCACTTTTGGAGTTGTATACGAGGTAGGGAAAAGTAGCCGGATTTCGGCCCTGACTAGGGAAAGTTAACTTTAGAATTGCATATGACACCGGGGTGTCGTGGGTTGTTTAGGTTATCGAATATTAGAAAAGCATGTTACGGGAACTTAGCAATTATTGGAAAGGCATGTGACACTTAGTAGTGTCGTAGGAGCAGAGAACTTAGCGATATTAGAATTACTGGAGGCATATGACCATGCCCGGAGGTTGTTTGTGAAACTAGTGATCTTAGGACCGTTGGAGGCATTGAGTATGCCGGAGGTTGTTGTGTTATTATTGTTGAGTTTTGGGTGGCCTTGAGAGCCCGTGTTATTATTGTTGAGTTTTGGGTGGCATTGAGAGCCCGTATTATTATTGTTGAGTTTTGGGTGGCCTTGAGAGCCCGTGTTATTATTGTTGAGTTGTGGGTGGCCTTGAGAGCCCGTGTTATTATTGTTGAGTCTTGGGTGGCCATAAGAGCCCGTGTTGTTATTATTGGTGTTTTGGGTGGCCGTGAGTGCCCGTGGGGTTGTGAACCCGTACTTTACCGTTGGAGTCTTGGGTGGCCATGAGGGCCCGTAGGGTTGTTGAACCCGTGTTTTGTTGTTGGTGTCTTGGTGGCCTTGAGTGTCTGTGGAGTTGAGACTGGTGTCGTTACTATCTGTTGAACTTTGTTTGTGATTGTGTTTGGTTATTTGATCATGTTGGAGGTTGTGTGGTGTAGCTAGCCTCCCGACTGGGATCGAGAGAAGCGGAGAGGTTGTGGGCTAGCTACCCGATTGGGATCGGGGGAAGTTGTGAGATAGGTCGACCGCCTGGGCCGACTGGGATCGGAAAGGGCGAGGGACAGAGAGGTTACTGAGACAGGTCGACCGCCTGGCCCGACTGGGATCGGAAAGGGCGAGATACAGAGATGGTTACTAAGCAGCTGGTATGCGATCCTTTGTGATCTTGTTTGGTGTGTGATCCTTTGTGATCTTGGTATTGCGTGGTTTTCAGTCGTGTCTTTGGAGGAGGTCGTCAATTGTTGGGTGGGGTCTACATCACGTGTCCGAGTGTTGAGTCGGTTGAGGAAGGTATTTTGGTCGTGTGTGTGCCTTTTGAGTCGTTGTTGGTGTCACCGGCTTTGTCTGCTAAGTATGCCGTAGTCAGTCTGTTATCTGTGGTGGTGAGCGAACGCTCACCCCTAGCTGCTTTTCCTACAGGTACCGTTCGCAGTCTGGACTAGGTGAGCTTCTGAAGCTTGAAGAGCTTGAAGCGGGTTTCTGGGTGTTTTGAGTCTAGTGACGTGTACCTCGTTTTTGTCCAAGTGTTGGGACTTATATTTTTGAGATGTAAACATTATTATTTTGTTGAACTAAACTGGCTTTTAAAGCGATCTAATGAAAACAGGTTTCAAGTATTGTAACTTTTTAAACGTTCGCGTCCCTAGTTCGGTTCGCTGAAATTGGGGCGTGACATATACCCTAAACCCTAAGCCCTAATGGACTTACAAGAGAGATAAGCTCTCTCTTCTCTCTACCCCCAAAACCTAGCCGCATCGCCCCTTCTCTCTCCTTACCCATCTATCTCCAGCGGTGGCCAAAGCCTCTAGTCATGGCCATCGTCCGACTTCCCTCTTCATTCCCTTCTCTCATCTTATCCTTTCTCAACCCTAGCTTCCCCCTCTTCTCTTCCTATTTGCCTTCACCGCTTCCCTGTCGCCTCGTACCTTCGGCGTAGCGGTCTCTTTCCCTCCAACGACGACGGCTCCAGATATGAGTAGGGCATTCTTCCTCCCTGGTATGGATGACGAGTTTTGGGTCCGGCTTGCTGTATGGCTTTATGTGTTCTCCTGGGTCTCGATTTCTCGCGGTGGGCTCTCCGGTCCAGATCCACTTTCCTCCTCTCCTGTTTCTTTTTTTTTCGGGCCTCGTCGGAGCAGCGAGGGGTTTAGGCCACGTTTGGCTTCGGTTTGGAAGAGTTGGTGAAGGGAGCGGGGGTTTCTTAGTGGGTTGCCAGACCTGGTTTGACAGAAGATGCTTCTCTTCTCCTCGTCACGTCTTGGTCCTCGGTAAGGTTTCCTGTAATCTCTTCCTTTGTTCACATTCCTACTCCTCCCATTTCAGATCTGTGCGTCTTGTTCCTTTGAACTTGGCCTCTCTTCCTGGGTTGTCGGGTTGGTGTTGGCCACCGACAAGATCTCGATTGAGATCTGAGAGATACAGATCTGGTCTTGGCTTCTCCCCTTACCCTTCTTTGAACTGACCCTTCTTTCCCATTCCTCTATCCCTTCTTTCCTTCCCTCGTTCTCCACTGTGAGTACGAGGCCCAATATTTGGTGTTGGCCATTTTTGGGTTCTGCCTAACGGCGTATTGAAGGTTATGGATAAGGGAGCGTACTAAACTGGCTTTTAAAGTGATTTAATGAAAACAGGTTTCAAGTATTGTAACATTTTAAACGTTCGCGTCCCTAGTTCGGTTCGCTGAAATTGGGGTGTGACATCTTGGTATCAGAGCTCGAGGTTTCACACCTCGGACTGCACGTCAATTAGGTGGGAGAGTCGAGTCAGTAAAGTCTCGTCGTGCGTTGGGTACGCAAGTCGGAACTCGTGTGTAGAACCGTTAGGATTTGAGTCCTGTTTTGTTTTGTGCTTGTGCAGTACGGGGTTACTGGCACAGTGTTTGTGTGTTGCTGCGTGAAACGTTTTTAAACTGTCGCGACTCGACTCAGGAGCGCTCCTGTGGTCGAGCGTCACGGTGTTGATATCAAGTGGCTACAACGTAGTTCGGGGACGCCTGGACCGGGTTGTGACTACCTGATGTCGAGAAATGAGACTTTTAATGGAGTGTAAAAAGTTTTAAAATCTGTTGGCCCTGTGGGCGTGTTTTGAGTTTGTTGGCCCGGTGGGCGTGTGTGACTTTGTTTGGCCCGGTGGGTGTGTGTGACTTTGGCTGGCCCGGTGGGCATGTATTGTTGTTACTTGGCCGTGTTGGCTTATGTTTGAGGTCGGTCTTGAGTGGTCGAATTGGTTGTTGTTGTCGTTTCGTTGTGTGGTTGGGTTTGTCGTCGCATGTTTTGGTGCGGTCTCTTTGAGGTTTCTTTTACTAATACTAATATTTAAAGTACTAATAGCGTGAGCGGTGTGACGTGTCAGTATTAAGCACGCTAGAGTAAACTTGGACCGTGTGAGCGTTAGCGTATTTGAACTTGTTGTGTTTATTTGAGTTCGCAAACTGAACGTTTGCGTGTATCCGTGCAGAGGATACTGACTATGGCTCGCGGTAGACGCGGACGAGCAGCGGGAGCACGGGGTCAGGCGCCCACGCGGGGCCGGCGGGGACGGTCAGCGGGGACACCGGGAAGGGTGCCAACCGTTGAGCCCGCCGAGTACGCGGAGGCGCAGGGCACTCCTGTCGGAGAAGACAGGATTAGCGACGCGGGGCCGTCTGCAGGCACACCCAGTGTTCCGCCCGTCACAGACCCTCCCGTCATGACTGCCCTGGATGAGCTGACCAGGACAGTCCAGAGTTTGGTGGCGGTCATCACCAGCCGAGAGTCGGCTTCACCAGCACCAGAGGCAGCCGCGGTCCCGGTGAGGGCCGTTCAGACAGAAGATCATACATCCCGAGCGACATCGGCAGTTCCTAGACCTGGAGCAGGGGGGATGACAATGGCGGGATACGAGGCCAGATTCACGGCCTTGACCCGATTCGCGCCGGAGATGGTGATGACCGAGCAGAACCGTTGCCTGCGGTTCCAGGGAGGACTGAGGTCGGAGATTCGGAACCAGGTGCTCGCCTTGAGGCTGCAGAAGTATACAGATCTCGTGGACACCGCGGCTATAGTGGAGCAGGGCATCCGGGATGCAGCCAGGACCCGTGAGGTCCGACAACGGCCGATCAGCTTTGCAGGGCCGTCCGAGTCACGAGACTCGAGGAGGCAGAGGACCAAGAGGTTCTTCCGACCACTGACTCATCAGGGTGGAGCAAGACAGCGGGGGTCAGTGGCATCAGTTGGGCCAGTCGCGTCAGAGAGGGCACCGAAGTGCTATACCTGCGGGCAGCGAGGCCACCTCCGTCGCGAGTGTCCGATGGAAGGAGGGCCCACGACGCAGCCGACGACCAGCCGTACGGGCCAGGGCACGGAGTCGAGAGCGGACGAGACCGGCTGTTTCCGATGCGGCTGGGTTGGGCACACCATTGCCTGGTGCCGTGAGCCGTCGAGGGCAACGTCAGCGCAGCGACCGCAGCAGTCGCAGACAGTACAGTCGCCCAGGGGTCTTCCTCGTCAGAGTCAGCAGTCGAGGTTGTCACAGCCTTCTACGAGCGCGCCGAATCCGAGACAGCAGCAGAGTCATGGGTATTCAGCGGCCAGTACGCCGGGTCAGAGGCAGCATGCCTCGCAGGGGAGAGTGTATGCAGTCACCGACTCCAGAGCCCCAGTACCTAGCACGTACCGCGAGACCATCCAGGGTACGTGTTTATTGTATCATTTATGGGCTTTATTCTTGTTTGATACCGGGGCGTCGCACTCTTTTATTTCGTCGGGTTGTGCCGAGAGGTTGGGGTTAAGCTTAGAGTCGTTGATTCCACCCCTATGCCTGGACACCCCAGTTGGGGGTGGTGCATCGTTGACTAGGGTATGTCGTGCATGCGAGATTAGAGTCGCAGACTGTCCTTGCCCTGGTGATCTTCTCGTACTGGGAATGACGACTTTTGATGTGATCTTGGGTATGGATTGGCTGTCGAGGTACCGAGCCAATATCGATTGCTACCGGCGACGAGTGACAGTGGGCGGTACGAAGGTGACGTGTGTTCTGGGTAGTAAGAGTGGGGTCCTCCTATCGGCGTTGTCCGTAGAGGAGGAAGTATCGGCTGTGCAGAGCCGAGAGTTACCGCGAGTGGTACGCGAGTTCCCCGATGTCTTTCTCGAGGAGTTGAGCGGTTTGCCACCGGTTCGTGAGGTGGAGTTCGGGATTGACCTGGTGCCGGGAACGGCGGCGATATCGATGACGCCTTACAGGTTTGCGCCGACAGAGTTGACTGAGCTGAAGCGTCAGCTAGAGGAGCTTCAGCAGAAGGGGTTTATCCGTCCGAGTGCATCGCCGTGGGGAGCACCCGCACTCTTCGTGAAGAAGAAGAGTGGAGAGCTACGGATGTGTATAGATTACCGGAAGCTGAACCGGGTTACGGTGAAGAACCGATACCCGATGGTGAGGATCGATGACTTGTTCGACCAGTTGAGAGGGGCGACCTACTTCTCGAAGATCGATCTGCGATCCGGTTATTATCAGTTGCGAGTCCGTGAGGGGGACGTCACAAAGACTGCATTCTGGACACGCTATGGGCACTACGAGTTCCTGGTGATGC
Source organism: Erodium maritimum (assembly GCA_963921825.1). Taxonomy (NCBI): domain Eukaryota; kingdom Viridiplantae; phylum Streptophyta; class Magnoliopsida; order Geraniales; family Geraniaceae; genus Erodium; species Erodium maritimum. The sequence continues at coordinate 28,693,803 of OY997591.1, read as the reverse complement.
CATTCGGACTGACGAACGCACCTGCAACGTTCATGGACCTGATGAACAGCATCTTCCGGCCGTACTTAGATCAGTTTGTGGTGGTGTTCGTGGATGACATCCTGATCTATTCGCAGAATGAGGCGGCGCACCAGTCACATCTGAGGGTTGTTCTGACACTACTGCGCGAGCATCAGCTATATGCCAACCGGGAGAAGTGCGAGTTCTGGCTCTCTGAGGTGAGATTCCTCGGCCACATCGTGTCCCGTGACGGTATCCTGGTCGATCCGTCGAAGATCGACGCAGTCTCGAAATGGGCACGGCCCACGAGTGTCTTCGAGATCCGCAGCTTTCTGGGGTTGGTCGGCTACTATCGGCGATTCGTACAGGACTTTGCACGACTAGCCGCACCGATGACTCTGTTGACGCGCAAGGGAGTCGGGTTTGTGTGGACAGAGGACTGTGAGCGTGCATTCACGGAGTTGAAGACGCGGTTGACTACAGCTCCAGTGTCAGTGGTGCCCGAGCGAGGGATCGGTTATGATGTCTACTGTGATGCGTCCAGAGAGGGACTGGGCTGCGTACTGATGCAGTTGGGCGGAGTTGTGGCCTATAGCTCCAGGCAGTTGAAGACGCACGAGCGCAACTATCCTACCCACGACTTGGAGCTAGCAGCAGTCGTGTTTGCGCTAGACGCAAGAGCTGGCGATATTATCTGTATGGCGAGGGGTTTCAGGTGTTCTCGGATCACAAGAGCCTCAAGTACATATTTTCCCAGCGAGACATGAACATGCGTCAGCGACGGTGGATGGAGCTACTCGAGGAGTACGACTTCGAGCTACACTACCATCCGGGCAAGGCGAACGTGGTCGCCGATGCCTTGAGTAGGAAGTTGGCTCCGAGCCTCGTCAGCATATCAGTCCGAGAGTGGGACATGATGGGGGAGCTCAGCACGTTCGGGCTTGAGCTAGAGGAGATTACTGGCGGCGTGGCCATGTGCTCATTGGTGGCTCAGCCCTCACTGCTTGCCCAAGTGTTGGAGGCGCAGACAGAGGACGTCGAAGCGTCAGAGATCCGCGAGAGAGTCGTCAGGGGTGACGAGGTAGTAGGCTGGGAGAATAGCACCGACTGGGGTTACGGTACCGCGGGGGGCTGTTCGTACCGGTTAACTGTAGAGACGACGTGTTGCGAGAGGCACATCATTCGCGTCTTACAGTGCACCCGGGGGGCACCAAGATGTACCGTGACCTCAGACGGCACTACTGGTGGCGCAGGATGCGGAGAGCAGTTGCAGAGTTTGTCTCGAGATGTCTCGTCTGTCAGCAGGTGAAGGCCGAGCATCAGCGTCCCGCAGGATTGTTACAGCCGCTACCGATTGCCCGGTGGAAGTGGGAGCACATTACGATGGACTTCGTGTGTGGACTACCGAGATCGCCAAAGGGGAACGACGCCGTGTGGGTGGTGGTCGACCGGTTGACCAAGTCGGCCCATTTCCTGGCTATGAGGATGACTGACCCGGTCGACAGTTGAGCGGCTTGTATATTCAGGAGGTAGTGCGGCTCCATGGGGTCCCGGTGTCGATAGTGTCTGACAGGGATCCCCGCTTCACGTCCAGGTTTTGGCCGAGTCTGCAGAAAGCGTTGGGGACCGAAGTTCTACTCAGTACCGCACATCATCCCCAGACAGACGGTCAGTCCGAGCGCAGTATTCAGATCTTGGAGGACATGCTGCGGGCATGTGTGCTGGATTGCAGGGGATCATGGGAGACCCACCTGCCGTTGGTCGAGTTCGCCTACAACAACAGCTTCCAGGCCAATATCGGGATGACACCGTTCGAAGCGTTGTATGGGAGGCCGTGTCGATCGCCAGTGTGTTGGGCAGAGGTGGGGGACAAGAGTCTGCTGGGACCAGATCTTGTCAGAGAGACGACAGAGAAGGTCGCGCTGATACGCGATCGGTTGAGGACCGCGCAGAGTCGGCAAAAGAGTTATGCCGACAGGCGACGTCGACCTCTTGAGTTCGCAGTCGGGGATCACGTGTTCCTGAAGGTGAGCCCGAGGAAGGGGCTGGTGCGGTTCAGACGCAGCGGGGGCAAGTTGGCCCCGAGGTACATAGGCCTGTTCGAGATCTTGTCCAGAGTGGGAGCAGTGGCTTATCGTCTGGCGTTGCCACCGCAGCTTGGGAGAGTCCATAACGTCTTCCACGTATCCCAGTTGCGGCAGTACAACGCAGACCCCTCCCACGTCATTGAGTGGACCGATATCGAGGTGGCTGACGATGTCTCCTATGAGGAGCAGCCAGTCCGGATCATGGACACACGGGAGCAGGTCCTACGGGGAGGCAAGATTATCCGCTTGGTACGAGTGCAGTGGAAACATCACGGGGCTGAGTCGACGTGGGAACGCGAGGACGAGGTTCGCGCGAAGTATCCCGGCCTATTCGACTCCCGAGGTACGTCTGTTTTAAATTTCGCGGACGAAATTCCTTTAAGGGGGGTAGACTATAATAACCACTTCTGGTCAACGTCAGTCAAACCTACGAAAAACAGGAAAATTTAAAAATTTTGAGACATACACTTAATTTAACCTAATTTGACCCCAAGGTCATGCCGGACTTAAGTTGACCCCGTTATCGACCAAAATGAATTCCGGGGGACTCAGGGCAACTTTCTGATCAATTTGGGAAATGTTGACTTTTCGCTGGAAAACTCAACCGAGCGACGTTTTGGTCCATTCGAGGACCGTTTGGGATCCAAAAAGCTTAGTCGTCCTCCCAGCGGTCTTAGTTGAGCCGTTTCCTTGTAGCCCGTCAAGTTTCGTAAATTCTTGGGAAAAGTGCCCGTTTGGGGCCCGAAACGTCCGATTTTCGCGAATCTGATTGGAAAATATCAAGTAGATATTTTCCAAAAGGTGTGGGACCCACCTTGCCACTTGTCCAATATGTGGTGGTATTAGTTTTGGGGGGAAAATGAGTGGAGAGGAAGCATGGCCGGCCACATGTGGTTAAAAGAGAAAAAAAAAATAGAAAATGAGTTAGTTGTTTGAAATTAGAAAAAGAAGAAGAGAGTTAGAGAGAGAAGGAGAAGGAGAAGAAGAGAGAAGGATAAGAAGCTAGGGTTTTGGGGATTATCGAGCCTTTGGATCGTCTCAAGGCAAAGAGCAACATCGTTCCCCTCGTCTTCCTCGTTGGTAAGACCTAAACCCATCGTCATTTTGTCAACTTTTGAAGGTTAGGGTTTTGTGTAAAACTATGAGTTAGGGTTGTAGTGAGTTTGGGGGTTTGTTGGAGACGTTTTAGAGGTGTTTGGAGGTGTGTTTGAACGTTTTCCGGCGACCGGGAGCTCGGGAGGAGCTCTGGCCACCATAGGGTGTGGCCGGCCACCATAGGAGGTGGCTGGCCGGAGCTAGGGGCGGCCACCACCATGGTGGATGATCCTCATTTTAATCCCTAGGGCTCATGGCTAGGTTGGGCCGAGTGGGGCCCACGTGCTCAGGTGATCGGGTTTTGTGTTCGGGAGGTTTAAAACGTTCCCCGGACCATTTATCCTTAACCGAATCGAAATTTGGAAAAGTTGTAATTAACGGGTTTTAGAAACTTTAAACGTTAATTAATTGACTCGGAAGTCGGAATTAAATCCCGTCAAGTGCATGTGGATCCTTGAACTATTCTAAGACCGTAGAAACGAAAACGGGGGCTTTTGGAGCCCCGGAAGGCCATTTACAAAAACCCGGGCAGATTCGCCATGGCGGTCTAATCGGGCCTTTACGGGTCCTTTATCGACAATGTCGAGTAATTGGGAAGTTTGGGAGTGATCGACATTGTCGGGGTTACGTTTGGGCGTTAAGTTTATTAAATTTCGGCTTATTCCTACTAGTTTAAAAGTGCTTTAAAAATTGTGTTCTTTTAGATCGTGCTGCGGACCGAGGCAAAGGGAAGCTCGGCGAGTGACTAGGATCACATCGAGACTTAGTGGAGCACTTTTGGAGTTGTATACGAGGTAGGGAAAAGTAGCCGGATCTCGGCCCTGACTAGGGAAAGTTAACTGTAGAATTGCATGTGACACCGGGGTGTCGTGGGTTGTTTAGGTTATCGAATATTAGAAAAGCATGTTGCGGGAACTTAGCAATTATTGGAAAGCCATGTGACACTTAGTAGTGTCGTAGGAGCAGAGAACTTAGCGATATTAGAATTACTGGAGGCATATGACCATGCCCGGAGGTTGTTTGTGAAACTAGTGATCTTAGGACCGTTGGAGGCATTGAGTATGCCGGAGGTTGTTGTGTTATTATTGTTGAGTTTTGGGTGGACTTGAGAGCCCGTGTTATTATTGTTGAGTTTTGGGTGGCATTGAGAGCCCGTATTATTATTGTTGAGTTTTGGGTGGCCTTGAGAGCCCGTGTTATTGAGACAGGTCGACCGCCTGGCCCGATTGGGATCGGAAAGGGAGAGATACAGAGATGGTTACTGAGCAGCTGGTATGCGATCCTTTGTGATCTTGGTATTGCGTGGTTGTCAGTCGTGTCTTTGGAGGAGGTCGTCAATTGTTGTGTGGGGTCTACATCACGTGTCCGAGTGTTGAGTCGGTTGAGGAAGGTATTTTGGTCGTGTGTGTGTCTTTTGAGTCATTGTTGGTGTCACCGGCATTGTCTGCTAAGTATGCCGTAGTCAGACTGTTACTGAGATAGGTCGACCGCCTGGCCCGACTGGGATCGGAAAGGGCGAGATACAGAGATGGTTACTAAGCAGCTGGTATGCGATCCTTTGTGATCTTGTTTGGTGTGTGATCCTTTGTGATCTTGGTATTGCGTGGTTTTCAGTCGTGTCTTTGGAGGAGGTCGTCAATTGTTGGGTGGGGTCTACATCACGTGTCCGAGTGTTGAGTCGGTTGAGGAAGGTATTTTGGTCGTGTGTGTGTCTTTTGAGTCGTTGTTGGTGTCACCGGCTTTGTCTGCTAAGTATGCCGTAGTCAGTCTGTTATCTGTGGTGGTGAGCGAACGCTCACCCCTAGCTGCTTTTCCTACAGGTACCGTTCGCAGTCTGGACTAGGTGAGCTTCTGAAGCTTGAAGAGCTTGAAGCGGGTTTCTGGGTGTTTTGAGTCTAGTGACGTGTACCTCGTTTTTGTCCAAGTGTTAGGACTTATATTTTTGAGATGTAAACATTATTATTTTGTTGAACTAAACTGGCTTTTAAAGCGATCTAATGAAAACAGGTTTCAAGTATTGTAACTTTTTAAACGTTCGCGTCCCTAGTTCGGTTCGCTGAAATTGGGGCGTGACATATACCCTAAACCCTAAGCCCTAATGGACTTACAAGAGAGATACGCTCTCGCTTCTCTCTACCCCCAAAACCTAGCCGCGTCGCCCCTTCTCTCTCCTTGCCCATCTATCTCCAGCGGTGGCCAAAGCCTCTAGTCATGGCCATCGTCCGACTTCCCTCTTCCTTCCCTTCTCTCATCTTATCATTTCTCAGCCCTAGCTTCCCCCTCTTCTCTTCCTATTTTCCTTCACCGCTTCCCTGCCACCTCGTACCTTCGGCGTAGCGGTCTCTTTCCCTCCTCCGACGACGGCTCCAGATATGAGTGGGACGTTCTTCCTCCCTGGTATGGATGACGAGTTTTGGGTCCGGCTTGCTGTATGGCTTTATGTGTTCTCCTGGGTCTCGATTTCTCGCGGTGGGCTCTCCGGTCCAGATCCACTTTCCTCCTCTCCTGTTTCTTGTTTTTTTGGGGCCTCGTCGGAGCAGCGAGGGGTTTAGGCCACGTTTGGCTTCGGTTTGGAAGAGTTGGTGAAGGGAGCGGGGGTTTCTTAGTGGGTTGCCAGACCTGGTTTGGTAGAAGATGCTTCTCTTCTCCTCGTCACGTCTTGGTCCTCGGTAAGTTTTCATGTAATCTCTTCCTTTGTTCACATTCCTACTCCTCCCATTTCAGATCTGTGCGTCTTGTTCCTTTGAACTTGGCCTCTCTTCCTGGGTTGTCGGGTTGGTGTTGGCCACCGACAAGATCTCGATTGAGATCTGAGAGATACAGATCTGGTCTTGGCTTCTCCCCTTACCCTTCTTTGAACTGGCCCTTCTTTCCCATTCCTCTATCCCTTCTTTCCTTCCCTTGTTCTCGACTGTGAGTACGAGGCCCAATATTTGGTGTTGGCCATTTTTGGGTTCTGCATAACGGCGTATTGAAGGTTATGGATAGGGGAGCAGTGGTTTGAATCGGTATTTCTAGGTGAGGGAGAGTTGTGCTAGCACTCCCATGCTTATGGGTGCTGGGTAACTTGATGGTGTAGTTGGCGGAAAAAGTTTGGGCCCTCTTCTTGGGGCTGAGCGAGTTGGGGACTGGAATTTTGTGTGGGGGAGCGTCTCTATTATGCTGGTGGTGTTGGTTTGCGGTTGTTTTTAGTCTGCTTCTTCGCTCTACACTTGTTGGTTTGGGGGTTTCCCCTCGGTTTAGCCGATGGTCGTCAGAGTTTCGGTGCGTAGCTGTGGGAGTTGGGCCGATACAGCTTCAGATTGGCTGGCGAGGGGCTCGAGGTGGGTGTTGGTTCTTAGGATGCTTTTAGGGTTATTTTTTTTGTGTTTAGGTTGGGCTTGGTTGCTTGTTTCGGGCCGGTAGCCCCTGTTTTGGGCCTTGTCGCTCAATTGTTTCTTGTTGGGCTTGGCCGTGTATTTGTGTCTTGTTTGTTTGTTGCTGAATTCATATTTAGGTACTGAGACCTGTAATAGTTTGATTCCTTTTGTTGGGAATCTTGGTTGAGGCTGTGTTTATGGCCGGTGTTCGATGTTTGTACTGAGAGCTTGCCCTTATCCTTCAGCTTCATTTCGAAGTTGTTGGACTTTTATAAAAAAAATTGCTGATAAAAAAAACACCAAACCCCAAGCCTAGCCGCTCGTTTCTGCTAGAACGCGATGTCTGGTTCCACATTATTTCATTTAGTTCCATAATTAAATTGTGTTGTAAAAATCAAGTTTGATCAGAACCAACACCAAGACACCAATAGCTCAGAGTAATACGAAGGTTGGTGTCTACGTGTTGGTTACCAAGCAAGACAAGAAAGAACACTTGAAGATTAGAGAGTAGAGAGAACTTTTCTACAATATGAGAGTGTTGGGTGTGTGTTGGATTGTATATCTTAATACAAGGAGTTGACACCTCTATTTATAGGAATTAAGAGCACATGAGGTAATGCCACATATACTACTAGCATGCAATTAGTGGTGGCCACATATAGCATTAGGATGCCACTTCATAACACTCCCCCTTGGACACCACAATGCGCTTCAAGATTAGGTTGCCTCGTTAAAAAACCTCGTCAGGAAAACCCGGTGGGACAAAACCTGTAAGGAAAAGAGTGCAACGCACAAATGTGCTTGAAGTTGTGCTTGATGCTGCCTCGTTAAAAACCTTTCCAAGAAAACCCTGTGGGAAAAAACTTGGATAAAGGAAAAAGAGTGCCGCGCACAAAATTTATCTCCCCTTGACTTCAGTCAGGCTACTTTGGTTGCTTGCTAAGGCGACGCATGCCGATTCTGTAAACTAGCTTCTCAAAGGTAGAAGTCGGCAAGGCTTTAGTAAATAAATCTGCAAGGTTCTCGCATGACCGAATCTGCTTGACATCTATCTCATTACTCTTCTGGAGCTCATGAGTATAAACGAACTTCGGAGAGATGTGCTTGATCCTATCTCCTTTGATATAGCCTCCTCTGACTTGAGCAATATAAGCTGCATTATCTTCATATATAATGGAAGGAGAGTTTGGCGGAGGAGAGCCGATCGAGCATAGCACATGCTTGATAACAGATCACAAGAACACACATTCTCGGCTAGCTTCATGTAGCGCTACAATTTCTTAGTGATTTGAGGACGTCGCAACCAAAGTCTGCTTCGTAGAGCGCCAGGAAATGGTTGTTCCACTGTAGGTCAAAACATATCCTGTCTGGGAGCGAGCTTTGTGAGGATCTGATAAATAGCCTGCATCCGTATATCCAACCAGGCCAACGCTCCCCCTGGACTTAGAATACATAAGTCCCAAATCCCTGGTCCCATTTAGATAACGAAGTATATGCTTGATACCGTTCAAATGTCGTCGAGTGGGTTCTGAACTGAACCTGGCAAGTAAATTTACTGCTAACGCTATGTCAGGTCGCCTACATTGTGCCAAATATAACATACCCCCAATAGCATTTAGATATGGTACTTCAGAACCAAGTATCTTTTCATCTGCTTCTTTGGGACGGAATGGATCTTTCTTTGGATCTAAAGATCGGACGACCATTGGAGTACTGAGTGGATGAGAATTTTCAATGCTAAAGCGCTTCAGGAGCTTTTCAACATATGCAGATTGATGGATCAAAATGCCATCAGACATGTGTCAAGTTGCAGGCCGAGACAATGTCTAATTGTGCCTAAATCTTTAGGTACTTATCCAAGTTCCCATACAGCTGGTGAGTACGTAACAAGGTCAAAACTGTCCTCAAGTGCTCCTCGTGTGCCTCTTCACTAGGCGAGTAAATCAATATGTCGTCAACGAAAAATACGACAAACTGATCCAGGTACAGCCTGAATACGCCATTCATCAAATCCATGAAGGCTGCTGGCGCGTTCGTCAACCCGAACGGCATCACTAGAAACTCAAAGTGTCCGTAACGTGTCCGGAACACGGTCTTCTCCACATCCTCCTTTCGGACCCTCAACTGATAGTAGCCTGATCTTAGATCAATCTTGGAGAAGCATGTCGCTCCCCTCAGTTGGTCGAACAGGTCATCGATCCTCGGCATCGGGTAGCGGTTCTTTACCGTAACCCGGTTCAACTTCCGGTAATCGATGCACATCCTCAAGGCACCACGCTTCTTCTTTACGAAGAGGGCGGGTGCTCCCCACGGTGAAACACTAGGGCGGATGAAACCCTTCTCCTGCAACTCTTCGAGTTGTCGCTTCAACTCGACTAACTCAGCTGGTGCAAACCGATAAGGCGTCATCGAGATTGGCGCGGTGCCTGGGATCAATTCGATCCGGAACTCTATCTCGCGCCGGCGGTAAACCTGATAGCTCCTCCGGGAACACGTCCGAAAACTCACACAATACTCTCGGTAGGTCTCTACCACCCTGCACAACCTCAGCCTCCACTCCCGTAGTCAACGCGGATAGAATGACTCCGCTCTTGCTACCCAAAACACAAGTAATAACCCTGCCACCTGACCGCACGGTCACCTGACGTCGAAAGCAATCGATCGTCGCTCGATACCTCGTAAGCCAGTCCATCCCTAAGATCACGTCGAAAGCAATCATCTCCAGAATGAGTAAGTCACCAACGAATGGGCAGTCTGCAACTCAAACTTCACAGTCTCGACAGAAAGTATCCAGCACTACCTCCCCCGTAACTGGGGTCTCAAGACACAAAGGGCTACTAAGGGACTCCACCCTCAAACCCAAAGAACGAGCAAAAGAAGCAGACATAAACTAATGGGAAGCACCAGTGTCGAACAGAAAAGATGCCCACGAATTAAAAAGTAAACACGTACTGTCCCTCAGCTCTACGATCTGTGACTGCATAAACTCGGCCCTGCCGTGCCGGTGGTCCTCCTCTCGGTGGTGGTGGTAGTGCCACCTGCTGCTGAGGCCTAGCCTAGTGTCTCGGGGCTACTGCTCCCGCCGCCTGACGCGGAGCTCTCTACTGTTGTGCCTGTCGTGGTCGGCCGGGAGGTGCCTGACGAGGCTGTGCCTGCTGGGGCCTCGATGGAGGTACAGCTCCAACCCGATCGGGACAAGTGGAAGCAATGTGCCCCTGCCGGCCGCACTGGTACCAAGTCCGATCATCAACACGCTGCCTCTCACCAAACCACTATGGACGATCCATCTGCCGCTCTGCTAGTCCTCTGCTCCTAGGGCAGTCTCGGGCCAAGTGTCCCTGCTGTCTGCATACAGGGCAGAACTGTGACAGCGGGGCAGGTCCAACTGACGCCACTACTGCTCCTCTGCGCATACCACTCTGCTGAAACTGTGGCTGAAAATACCCAGAAGTCCTCTGTCGTCTCGCATCACGCCTCTCAGATGGCCTGAGGAAACCACTCGGTCTCGGCCTTACATCTTTCTCTCTGGCGCTCTCTCGAAAATGCCTCTCCACTGCCAAGGCCTGGTCTACCAGAGTAGAGTACACCTCTGTCCTCAAAGCAATAATCCGATCTGCAATCGCAGGGAGGAGCCCACGCTCGAACCGTCTGCAACGACTATCCTCAGTCTGCACCATCCAGGGTGCGAAGCGGGACAAGGATAAGAACCTCGCCGCATACTCGGATACTGTCATCCCCCTCTGCCGCAGCTCCAGGAACTACTGGCGTCGACATCTGGAACTGACCGCGGAAAGTACTGCTCCAGGAACAGTCGACTGAAAAGCTAAAAATCCTCACCAACTCTGGTCTGCACAGACTGCCACCAGTAAAAAGCCTCACCCTCAACCTGGAAGGTGGAGAAAGAGACTCTCAGACGTCCCTCAGAAATACCAGACGTGTCAAGGTTGCGAGTGATCCGCTCCAACCATAGAACTGATGCCTCGGAGTCAGCAATCCCAGAAAATGTCAGTGTACCCAAACGATGGAAATCACATAGTGCCTGGGCCGTGTAGCTATCCATCTGAGCGGGCCTCTCGATGGCGACTGTCTCAGTAGTAGGCACAGGCTCTGACGCCGGTGCTGCAGTCTCCTGTTGAGCGCTGAGTGCTGCTAGCACTGCGCGTACCACCTCATCAATAGGGATAGCCTGAGTCGGCTCTGCGACTGGAGTATCTCTCGCTGGTGACCCTGATGGTCCATCCTCAAAACTCTGGTGCTCTGTGGGAGCAGCACCCTGGGCACTTGCTGCCCCTGCCAGTCAAACAGCTGGTGACTGGCTCTGCCCCAAAGCTGGGCGACTCCTAGTACCTCTTGGAATGTAAACACGGGACATCACGAAAGATCGCTGCAGTAATACGTACAGTTCAAACCAGTTTAACACAACCGAAACGATTTAAGCAAAGGGACGTTCTCGCGCGTCTCAACGGATCCTAATTGGATCAAGGGTAAGTATATAAGTCGTATATAGTACGTATATAGACAAAGAAGTCCTCACATCGTGCGTCTCACACATCAAACAAGTAATGCAACCAACTCCCACAGGAGGCAAAGTTCATACACAAACACACCCATCACTAGGGTTTCAAAGCACGAAGCAAACAGTTTGGAAATAAGTCCTTAATCCCTTTATCATATCTTTTCTCCTTCCTCAATTTCCTTCCCTTTAATCAAAACAGTTATGTCGATCTCGCGTCGTTACAACTCGATTCAGGCGTCCCCGAACCTCGTTGTAACCACTTGACATCCAACCATCACGTTCGACTATAGTGGTGCCCCTGAGTCAACCCGTGATAGTACAACCAATTCAGTTTTACGAAAAAATTCGGCATGACCTATTCGTATTTTCCACTTATCCTCCGTTTAAACGGGACATTTACCAATCAATTTTCACAACTTATTCAATACAATGAATTCTCATGCTCTCCAAGGTATACAACACAATCAGCACATAGATTTCTCATGCTTCGTAAAGTACACACACAATCAAAAAGGGCGTAAGAATACTCGAGTTCTACTCCTTTCAAAAGTTATCCCAATTGGATCATCTTTTCAACCTTGATTCCTTAAACGATTCTCAACATCATAACCGAGTCAATACTCAAATAATTTCAAAATCTTAACAGTCCAATCCTTCCATAAGTTCACCGTTCGGTCAATCACCACTCCGACAGTAACACTCCAATGAATCCATTCTCCAACCCCATCAATACCTTAATCAATTAACCCTTCAACATGAAACGACCAACACGGTAGTAACACACTTAACAGATAATTTACTCAACAATTAATATATAACGGTTCGATCATTGCTCGTTAACCCAATACCGATCTCAACCGTTCGGTTTCACCGAACACTGTACCTGACAGTCCATAGGGTAAGGATACCACTCAAGCGATGTAACCGTTTTAGTAAAAGATTCAAATTGAAACAACCATTGAAATCAGTAAGACTCGAGTCGTTCTCACTCTATGCATCAATGTTTTTAACTTGTATCACTGAGTACACGACTTAGACTCCCTAACTTTACCCACCTAATTGACGTTGGTCCGAGGTTTTGAAAACAAGTTCAAAATTTACAACCTGTTTCAAATGCAACCAGGCTCTGATACCAAATTGTCACGCCCCAAATCCGGTTTTGACCGGACTCGAGACATGACCAGAATTAAAAGTAGAAAAGAAATAAATAACTAACAAAAACCTTTATAATATCAAGATAAACTCTCTCAAATCAACATCGGTAAATAGTTCCAAAACTTCCAATGAGTCACAGCTCAACATAAAGAGTCAAGTAAATAATGTTTAGTACACACGACCAACATAACTCTAAGATAAACCCCAAGATGTCCAAAAGCTCCAACGCCTCGAACCCACTAGACATCAGCTACGCATGTAAAACAGTAAGAAACCAAAGGGGGTGAGCTTATGCTCAGTAGGAAAAATCTTAACAACTCAACCCTTAGATCAAAACTGTACTGCTTAAACAGACAAATCAAATAATTATATAATACGATTAACAATGAAACATTAAATAAACAGGATAGAACAAGATAAGTGCCGTACTCTTAAAGATAACAGTAACTTGAAAAGTTCCATAGAGATATTATAACGTAACATAACGATTAAAATGGGAGTAATTGATATCACGCCAAACACTTGCTTTCTCAAGCCTACAATCCATGGATAGATTCTGGGATCACCTCGGTTCCCATAATTCCGATCCACCAGAGTACCCATATCATATCAGATTTTCCCTCGGTCCAGAGGAGGCACATGCGTCGGGGCACCGGAAACAATCCCAAATGGGCGCTTATCATCGGAATTCTCGGAAATGCCTCCAAAGGACCATAAGTCATAGGGAACCAAGTAGTGCTCCCGTGAGACGCACACACTTGGGTGAAACCGCAGTAACCATCTCTCTCGAAGTAATCCAACCAACTGCCTCGTAGGGTCCAATAACCAATGCCCTCAGGCTCCAATAATCAATCCTCATAATATCCAGTAACCAATGCCCTCAGGCTGCAATAATCAATCCTCATCTCACAATATCATTAAAACTCCAACCACCACAACGGCACCGGATTACCCCCCCCCCCCCCTCCCCCCGGTGTAGTACCGAACCGAACAAACAAACATTTCAAGAATAAGAATAAAGAAACAAGCACTATAATCCATCCAACAATGAACACTCCTCAAATCACACTTTCATCACAATAAAGACATCCAATAACACTCCACACTTACCGTATACTTACCTGTCACGAACCATCGGTACATCGATCACCTGATTGTACCCCTTTGGCACAACCAGTCATACTCGATCATCCGTTCAATCAACAATTATATCAACACAATAACCCAACTAATCAAGTAAGCATTCAACTAATCAAACATAAAGTAAACTAGTTCCAGTAGACTCGTGATTATGCTAATAACTAGCAAGCAAGCATGTGAACCTAGCACACAACTAATCCGAGAGCTCAACACAGCCTCTCTACCAGTAAATCAATTCCCAAGTATTGAAAGCGAGTTACACTAGTCATCTTCGTCCTAAGCATGCATTCTAGACACTTCCGGTTATTAATAATTGAAAGACAATTATTCTAGTTATTCGCATCCTATAGGAATTTCTAGGACCTTTCCGATTTTATTAACCTAACATGCATACTAAGCGTTTAAAATAAGAAGTTAAGACTTTACCTACCTCTTGGTAATCCTCTAAAACTCTAGTGTCAAACTCGGTAGTCACAACTCCGTTCTTCACACGGGTTCCGGCATGATCTTCGTTCTTCTAGCTTGAGTCCAAGTTCTTCCTTCCTTCCTTACTCGGTACCACGGTCTTAGACCACAATAAGACCAAAAATTATTTACTCAACGATGCTCTTCTCCCCAAAATACAGAACAATACTCAAGTAATGGAAATAAGGTTTGGAGAAATGATTTAGGAATCAAAATGGGCTAAAAGGAAGGGTTTTGGATCTGGAGGTCTGATCCGGAATGCCATACGGACCGTGTGGCTAGCCGTGTAGGGACCTGGCACGGACCGTATCACAGTCCGGCCCGGGAGCCACCACGGACCGCGTCACAGACCGGCCCGGAGTGCGACACGGACCGTGTGAGGTACCGTGCCAGACTCTCGTCTGTTCCGTGCCGCGTGCCGTGCCGGTACCTGGCCCGTTCCGGGTCACATTCCGCGCCAAACCTGACCAGTTCCTTCCCCTTTCTTCCCCAACTCGAGTTTCACGAAAATCACAACAAAAACCCCATTTCCAAGTCCCCTTAACTCCAAAATGTTCATCCAAAGTTACCCAACATCAACACCCTCAATGGGTTCATCAAAACTTCAACCAAAACACAATCCAAACATCCTACTTCACTACTTCTTCTCCAAGTAACAACCACAAAGCTTGTTCTTCAACTTTAAGCAAAATCCCACAAAACCCATAGATTGAAAGTGTATGGAATGAGAAGTTTAGAGCATCCATACCTTGAGGATGTGTAGGAGATGAAGCTAGCAAGCTTGGGAAGGAGAAATGGTGGAAAGATGAGCCAAAAACCTCCTATTTGCTCACTTTCTTCTTGCTCAAGCCAATAGCTCCTCTCTTCTCTCCCTTTAGAATTTCTCTGCAGCAAATATGAGGGGAAATGCTGAATTTGTGTCCAACAATTGCCTTTAATGACCTACAAGCTAAATGACCCAAAAGCCCTTTGCTAGTTTTATCCTTTTAGAGCTTTTATGGAGGGTCAAGAGGTCATGTCAACTCCTTTTCTTCTCATACAAGCCTCCAATGCCATGTGGCATTGTGGGAGCCACTTTAATTTAATAAAATTCTAGCAGTCCAATTTTAGTCGTGAAAGTCGATATAAAGTCCAAATTTGACCAGAAATTGACCGTTACAAAATTACAGTCAAACTGAAGGAAATGACCTAACTAAGCTAACCGTGATGACGGCTAAGCTTTTTGGGCCCCAGAATTGTCCTAAATGACTTCCTGAGTCTTCGGTTGACTTTTCCAGCCAAAAGTCAAACTTGGTTAGAATTCGCCGGTTCTACCGGGATCGACCGGGGGCGGTTCTTACATCCGGGCTGATCGGAAGCACTTCTCGGTCGTTTGGTTCTGCTGGAACCGGCTCTGGTAGTTCTTCTGGTAATGAGGCTCTTTCATCCCATCTATTCATTTGACATTTCCGCTTCACGGGAACGATGTCTTTTGATCCAACTGGTCTCCCACGCTTCAGGCGTGCACTAGAGGAATCGATAGTTGTCTTTGCAGTATCACCAGTGATTTTAATTCTAGCTAGTACATTGATAGCATCTATATAAGACCTCGTCATATTTGACGTGTCGACAAATGCATCAGGCATTTTATTTGCAACATTCTGTAGATGAAGTATCTTCTAGACTTCCATCTCTCACTGTGGCGTGCGTGGGTCAAGATGAGACAGGGAACTTACTTTCCAATCAAGTTCAGGCCTAACTTCAGGAGGCTTATCTTTCTCACTCAGTGGTGGAAACGATGTCTCATTAAAATGACAGTCTTCAAATCTTGCAGTAAACATGTCAACAGTCAAGGGCTCAAGATACTTTATTATTGATGGTGAATGGAAACCAGCATAAACACCCAATTGTCATTGGGGTCCCATTTTCGTGCGTTTAGGAGGTGCGATCGGCACTTGCACGACGCAACCAATGGTTCACAAATGGGATATATCAGGTTCATGACCACACGCAAGTTGCACAGGAGAATATCGGTGATATGAACTAGGCCTCAACCAAATTAAAGATGCAGCATGTAGTACAACATGTCCCCAAGCAGAAATAGGTAATTGTGATTGCATCAGCAATGTACGTGCAATTACCTCTATACGTTTGATAAACGATTCTGCTAAACCATTTTGGGTATGGACATGTGCAACGGGATGTTCAACAACTATCCATATAGACATGCAATAATCATCAAACGTCCCCGACGTGAACTCACCAGCATTATCAAGACGAATAGATTTATTTAATGGGATGATCAGGGAAGTATGCCCTCACCTTTATGATTTGTGACAACATTTTAATGAATGCAACATTTCGCATTGACAACAAACATACATGAGACCATCTGTTGGATGCGTCTACCAGGACCATGAAATAACTGAATAGTCCACTAGCTGGATGTATAGGGCCACATATATCTCCCTGAATCCTCTGCAAGAAAGATGGAGATTCAATACTAATCTTGGTAAGCGAAGGTCGGACCACTAATTTTCCTTGTGAACAAGCTGTACATGATATCTTATTGGACATTAGGATCTTCTAGCCCTTTAATGAATGTCCACATGAGTTTTCAATAAAACTACGCATCATCTTCGATCCAGGATGACCAACACGACTATGCCAAAGCATAAAAGAATTTGGATTAATGAACTTCTGGTTCATTGTAGCGTATGTCTCAATTGGCCTTATGGTTGTATAATACAAACTTGATGATAGGGCTTGTAACTTTTCATGTACATGTTTTTCGCCAATTTTATCACTTCTAGTGATACAAAGAAACTCAGTCTCATTATCATTTCTGGTCTCGACATGATATCCGTTGTCACGAATATCCTAAAAGCTAAGTAGATTTCTTCTGGATCTACTTGGATACAAAGCATTATGGGTACTTAACCTTGTTCCATTTTCTAATACCAAGGTAGCTCTTATGGAGCCCTCTATTAAATTTCCAGTACCCATAATGGTGCTAACATTCGCTTCAACCAAGGTTAGACAAGAAAAATATTTCTTATTTATTAAGATTGTGTGCGTCGTCGCGCAATCAACAATACACAAGTCCCCATCATTTCTGAAAGCACTTAAGAGATCCATATCCTTTCACAAACAAAAGGTATTACATTAGTTTGCATTCTTAAGAAAGGATTACAAAAACATCATATACACACATTACATTAACCAAAAGAAAGAGGAATACTGAAAAACACAAGTTAAGCCATATTTTAATCATGGTCTACATTTCCGTCATCATCCTTAAAGAAATTGGAGACTGTAAGCTTGACCGGAGCATCTTCAGTGCTCTCATGATCTGTAAGCTTGATCGGAGCATCTTCAGGGCTCGCATGATCAATAAAGTTTGTCTCAACGATCTTCTCCTTTCCCTTGATTGATTCTTGATATAACTTCACCAAGTGTCTTGGTACGTGACATACACGTGACCAATGATCAGCTCCTCCACATCGGTAACTCATAGTTTCAGCATTTCTGGGAGTCTGGTTCTGAGGGCTCTTTCCTTTCTCATGTTTATCATATCAGTTACGCTTCTGGGGATACACCATGTTATCACTTCCACAAGGTTGGAAATTGTTGTGCCCATAATCGTGACTACGACCACGACCTCGTGCACGATCTCGACCTCGACCTCGTCTGTGTCCAGAGCTACCATCATATCTTGTCACATTTGCTTCAAGGAATGGAGAACTGCCTACAGGGCGAGTTTGATGGTTCTTCATTAATAGCTCATTATTTTGCTCAACAACGAGTACACACGCAATCAGGTTTGTGAATTTCTGAAACTTTCTTTCTTGATATTGCTACTGCATGAGAATATTCTAGGGGTGGAATGTGGAGAATGTTTTCTCAAGCATAGACTCGTCAGTTATCTTTTCACCACAACTGCGAAGTTTGGAAAAAATTCTAAACATGGCCGAATTGTACTCATTTACAGACTTAAAGTCTTGTAACTTGAGGGTAGACAAATCATATAAGGCACGAGGGAGAGCTATTGCTTTCATATGCTCAAATCTCTCCTTGAGCTGAACCCATAAACTAAAGGGATCTTCGTCAGCCAGATATTCAAGTCGTAGATCTTTATGTATATGATGACGGATTAATATTGTGGACGAGGCATTGTTTTAACAGATTTGCTACTCCCTTCTACTATGGTGTCTCCAAGATTCTGAGATCTTAAGTAGAGAGTCGTATCCAACGCCCATTATAATAATTCTTCCCATCCAATTTGAGGGGTGTGTAACTGAACTTGGTCAGGTTATCCATCATGTACATTGATCAAAATAACTGCATGTCAGGATCATACTCGACTTCAGGTCGTTAGTATTTTATTTTGGAACTTCTGGTCCAATATGCATTGGGTCGTTGATAATGTGTATTTGGAACTTCTGGTCCAATATGCCTCAATCCACTGGTATTTGGAACTTTGTGTCCAACGTATCATCATATTTATAAGCTTCAGGTTATAAATCAAGCAGCATGTTACATGCAAGTAGTTTCTGCATATTGGAACTTCAGGCCCAAATGCTTCGGTTTCAACAAGTCTTAAATTTGAGTCTTAGTGATAAGAACATAATTATACAATAAGTATCAAAATTTCTGATGTGAAAGATCCAATGCTCATTGACGATCACAGAGCATACTTATCAGGAAATCATCCAAATTTCTGATGTGAAAGATCCAATGTTAATTAGCGATCACAGAGCATACTTATGAGGAAGCCATAAATTGAACAAGCATAAATAAGCATGAATAAAATATGAATAAGTAGAAACCTTTCTATACCTAGACAGTAGAACAAATCGTGTTGATAACGTGTTGTAAAAATCAAGTTTGATCGGAACCAACACCAAGACACCAATAGCTCAGAGTAATACGAAGTTTGGTGTCTACAGGTTGGTTACCAAGCAAGGCAAGAAAGAGCACTTGAAGATTAGAGAGTAGAGAGAGCTTTTATTAATTTCTTGAGAATTTTCCTACAAGATGAGAGTGTTGGGTGTGTGTTGGATTGTATATCTTAATACAAGGAGTTTTTTTTTTTTTTATCAGCAAGAGCTTATTTAAATTAGGGCCTCTTATGAGAGGTAAGACGGTACATGGAGGAGTTAGTACAAATAGGAAATCCACAACACACCAAACCTTAGTCTAATAACAAAGGAAGTAGAGGGACCAACCAATTAGGTTCTAATCCCTCCAAACAAAACCAACCTTAGTGCAACAATTAACTAAGGAGAACCACACACACTAACAACACAAGGACAAACCAAAACTTGCGCCTCAAGTAATTGCGAATCAACCAACTTGAAGCCATTATTTGGCTCCAAAACCATTTGCTGATGCAGGAAAAAGCTGGAGATCAATAGGATAGTAGGTCCGCATTCACCATGACCACGAACTTGAACTGGAATTGAAGAGGTTTTCATGTGGACAGATTACTTGAATCTCACGCAATCAGAAAGAGCTACAGCAGCAGAGGATATTAGCTTTGAGATGAAAAGCTTGCGGATTTGAAAAGATCCCAGCACACCAAAGGATCTGCAGAAGATGATCCTTGCTCCTTGAGCCATAAGCTAACCCAATCAACATCTAGGGACCTGAGAATAAGAGTAGGAGGAACAGAACAAAGAGAAATAGAGAACCAACCAAAAACCACTCAACCCTAGTAGAAGAGCTACCCACACACCTCAGGAAAGACAAGCAACAAAAGAAACCTAACTACCCACACACAAGAAGAGAGGGAGAAGGGATATAAACAGGGGGTCAAACCTTACCAAACTCACCAATCTCACCCAAACCACCCAAACCCACACCCTGAACCCCAACCCCAGCAACAAATTAGTCTGCATTCCTTAGAACAAAACCTTGTAAAGATGGAGGTCTTTGCCTAGTTTTACAACATGATCTAGGTACAGTTCTCCAGCTTTGAAAGGAGAAGAAGAAATTAGTATTATGGAAATTAGCCCGTTCTAAGTTGTATGAATGTTGAACCACTTTGTTGAAGATTTCTTCAGCTGAAAGAAATTCCCTTTTGAAGAAGGCTAGATTTCTAGCCAACCATATATGCCAAGAACATATTTGAACTAACTTGAGCCAAGCCTTTTTATTTGAGGGAGCAATTGAGACCCAGCTTGCCATCAGCTCCTGAAATGATCCTGGAATTGCGCAACAGCCCCCCCACCATTTCCACACAGAGCTCCAAACTACCCAAGCTTTGGGATAGTGAATTAATGCATGAGCTCCATCTTCAAAATACCAGTTACAAATGTGGCAAGTGATTTGATCCAGCATTAGAGGCATCCCTCTCTTTTCTAAAAACCATTTTGAGGGTATTGAATCCAAACAAGCTAACCAGCAAAATGCTGTTATTTTATGAGGAATTGAGACTGACTACAGATACTTGGTCCAGGAGAGATTAGTTGTATCAATGCTTCCGTGATGCTGCAGCTTGGCATATAATTTATTGACAGTAAAGCCCTTAGCATCCCATTCCCAGCATAGTTTATCTTCAAGTTCAGTTGTTCTCCCTCGAACCTCCCTCACTCTCTCTTCTCGTCCTCCTTCCCTCAAGCCTCGCCAGTCGCCATCACCATCTCCACCCTTCACTGTCCCTTTAGAGTAACCCCGATCCTCGCCTTCGTTGTGTGGCCAACGCCGGAGAAAAACCCACCGTGAGTTCGCCTTCCTGAGACGCGAATCGATGTCGGCGACGGAGGAATAGCAGATTCGACTCGTTCCTCGTCGCGTGCATCTTCTCCAAACTCGCCGTGACGGTGAGCACCTCAAGCCGAGCTCAATTCGAGCGAGTGTGGTCGGAACCCTCGCCGGCGACCTCGAACTCGTCAGATCTGAGACGAGGACGGGTTTTGGGTTACGCCTGAGCCGTCGCCACCACGTCCACACGTCGCCGGGAGCCTGGCATTCATCTCCGCCCCTTCTTCCTCTCTGCTCGAGCCTCTCCGGCGCTGTGCACGGCGGCCGGAGAACCTTGACTCGCCGGAGCTAGTCGGGGTCGAGGACGAAGTTGGACGAAGTTTGGGCCGAGGGAGAGTTGGGCCAGACGGGCCGTGGGCTTGGGTGTGGGCCGGGAAGAGTTGGGCCAGGGCGATCTGGACACGGTCCGAATTCAGACGGACTTTGGGCCGGGCCCAGAACCAGACGGGTTTTGAACTTGGGCTTGGACCGGGTCTGGTCTGAGGCCGGGTCGGGTCTAGCCGGGTCTGGTTCGCGGATCCGGGTCGGATCCGGGTCTGGTTCGCGGATCCGGGTCGGATCCGGGTCTGGTTCGCGGATCCGGGTCGCAGACTTAATTAATTAAATAATTAATTATTTGGACTTAAAATTGGGTTATTTTAAAAGGCGTTTGGGACGTTTCCGAGGACTTTAACACACTGGAACTGATTGGGACTTTTTGATTGTTTAAAACCCAGACTCGGAGATAGACTTCGCCCGAGAGCTTGGACTTCGCCTGAGAAGACGAAGACCAATCCGGAACCCGTGTGAAGAACGGAGTAAGGGCAAATCGTCTTTTCAGCAGAGTATTTAGAGGAAAACCGCAAGGTAGGGAAAACTTTAACTTCTCGTTTAAATAACACTTTAGTATTCCTGTTAGGTTTATAAAATCGGAAAGGTCCTAGAATTGCATATAGGATGTGAATAACTAGATTAAATGTCTTTCAATTACTAATAAACGATGTGTCTAGTAAGCATGCTTAAGATGCGAAATCACTAACATAGATCGCTTTTAATACTTGGGAATTGATTTACTGGTAGAGAGGTTGTGATGAGCTCTCGGATTAGTTGTGTTAGCTTCACATGCTTGGTTTGCTAGTCATTAGGATAATAAAGAGTCTAATGAAACTAGATCGAATGCATGATTGAATGTTGAACTTGAATGCTTGAATCATTGGTTGATTGGTTGAATGCTTAAATGATTGAATGGTTGATCGAGTATGACTGGTTGTGCCAAGGAGGCACGATCAGGTGATCGATTGACCGGTGGAGAGAAAGTGGTAAGTGATGGTAAGTGTAATTAGGGGTATGAATCCCGTGTGGTGTGCATTGATGAACGTGTGTATTTCTATGATTGGTTATTGAGCCCGCGGGCAATGGTTATGGACCATGCGGGGCATTGTTTGATAGATCCTGCGTGATACTGGTTAGGGTACCCACACCGTTGAGGATTCCGGTGTGGGGATGGTTTATGGGAATAGTTATTAGTGATCCGGTATGGTACCCACATCGTTGAGGATTCCGATGTGGGGTAGTATCATAGCCGATAGTTATTGGTATCCGGTATGGTACCCACATCGTTGAGGATTCCGATGTGGGGCAGTATCATAGCCGATGGTTATTGGTGATCTGGTATGGTACCCACATCGTTGAGGATTCCGATGTGGGGTAGTATCATAGCCGATAGTTATTGGTATCCGGTATGGTACCCACATCGTTGAGGATTCCGATGTGGGGTAGTATCATAGCCGATGGATTGGACCCTACGGAGCATTGATTATTGGACCATGCGGGGCAATTGGACGGTTTTACCCTGCAGGTATTGATTGCTTGTTGTTTCACCCGAGTGTAGCGTCCTGCGGGAGCATTACCTTGGTTCCCTATGACATATGGTCCTTTGGAGACGTTTCCGAGAATCCCGACGATAAGCGCCCTCAGGGGTTGTTACCGGTAGCCCGACGTTATGCGTCTCCTCTGGACCGAGGGAAAATCCGACATGACACAACGAGTATTGTGGATCGGAGGGTGGCGACTTCATGTCCCACGGCATTACTTGAACGTTCTATTTTCTATTGAGTATTTGAGAAATGCTTTGATTCTCTTATTTTCCTACGATCTTTATTGACTCTTTGAAATTGTTAAACATTCGGTTTGCCTTCGTATTTCATCATCGGTTTGTTTTCTCGTTTTATTAAGATTTGAATGAACTTGTGAACTCCTGTTTATTAAACAAAAAAGGTGACCTGGTTATGTTTTTTCCCTACATCCGACATGACACAACGAGTATTATGGATCGGAGGGTGGCGACTTCATGTCCCACGGCATTACTTGAACGTTCTATTTTCTATTGAGTATTTGAGAAATGCTTTGATTCTCTTATTTTCCTACGATCTTTATTGACTCTTTGAAATTGTTAAACATTCGGTTTGCCTTCGTATTTCATTGTCACGCCCCAAATCCGGTTCTTGCCCGGACTCGAGGCATGACTAGGATAAAATGATTAAAAAGACTATAACTCAACAGTAACTTCCTGAAAATCTCCAATATAAAACTCAAATCGACATAACTCAATTTAAAACATATATAACCCTCCAGGGGTGTAATAATAATCCTCCAACATGGTTTGTTCAAAACTGAAATGAAATGAAAACGAAGTCTCTACAAGACACTCACACCAAGAAGCTCCCGAGCTTCTACTCCTCAATCAAGCCTGTAATCACAACAATAAACTCATAGGGGTGAGCTTGCGCTCAGTAGGGAAAATACATAACATGGTGGACTTTAAACTCAATAATTTCATCAGTAAAGTCAACAAGATAACTCTTAACAATCACAGGAAATAGGTAAACCAATCAATGCCGTGGCACATGAAGTCACCACCCTCCGATCCACATACGATGTGTCCTCTCGGATTTTCCCTCCAATCCAGAGGAGACGCATATCATTGAGGCTACCGGAAACAACCCTTCGGGGCGCATATCGTCGGGATTCTCAGAAACATCTCCAAAGGATTTTATGTCCTCGGGAACCAAGGTATTACTCCCATAGGAAGCATACACTTGGGCAATTCAATAATAATCAAATAAAAATTGAGTAACACACTCAAACCGAAACACGAAGCAATCCATTCCAACAAACACCACTTCACTATCACACATAGCTCGCGCATCACCTTTTCTCCACAACACACAGCACACGAATCACATGGTCACAACACACGAATAACACAATCACAACTTACCGTTCACTTACCAGTTACGACCCATCGGGGCATCGATCACCTGATTGCACCGCTCGGTACAACCAGTCATACTCGATGCTCCAAACAACCATTTAAGGAAATCAAGCAATCATTCAACTACAGTCAACAGTCAACACGAGTTCAATCAACCAATCATGAAAACCTTCAAATGAGCATTCAAATATGCAATTCAACTAGTTCCATTAGACTCTTTAGCCTATCCACTAAGCAACCAAACAACCAAGCATGTGATCCTAACACGCAACTAATCCGAGGGCTTTGCCAAGGCCGCTCTACCAGTAAAACAATTCCCAAGTATTGAAAGCGAGTTACACTAGTGATTGGCATCCTAATCATTCACCACTAGACACTTCCGGTTATTAGTAATTGAAGGACAATTATTCTAGTTATTCGCATCCTATAGGCATTTCTAGGACCTTTCCAATTTTATTAGCCTAACATGCATACTAAGCATCATAAACGAGGAGTTAAGACTTTCCCTACCTCAAGGTCTTCCTCTCAACATTCTGATGATAAGCCCGGTGGTCACCACTCTGTTCTTCACACGGGTTCCGGCGTGATCTTTGCTCCTCTAACCTGTGTCCACGTTCTTACTTCTTTCCTAGCTTGGTCCCACGGTTTTGGACCACAAAAAGACCACAAATTAGTTCCCCCAACAAAGAGTTCTTCTCCTCAAAATATACAACAATGCTCAGAAATGGACCAAGGTTGGAAGAGGTGATGTGGGAATCAAATTGAGCTAAAATGAAGGGTTTTAGGCTCTGGGGGTCTGACCCGGAATGTCATACGAACCGTGTGGCTAGCCGTGGCGGAACATGGCACGGACCATGTCACAGGTCGGCCCGGAAGCCAGCGCGGAACGCGTCACAGACCGGCCCGGAGAGCGACACGGACCGTGTCAGGTACCGTGCCGGACTCCCGTCCGTTCCGTGCCGTGTGTCGTGCCGGTACCAGGCCCGTTCCGTGCGGCATACCGTGCCGGCACCTGGCCCGGTCCGGGTCAGCTTCCGTATCAGACCTGACCAGCTCCTTCCCTTTTCTTCCCCAACTCGAATTTCACGAAAATATCAACACAAACCCCATTTCTAAGCTCTCTTAGCTCCAAAATGTTCAACCAAAGTTACCCAACAGCAACACCCTCAATGGGTTCATCAAACTTCAACCAAAAACACAATCCAACATCCTACTTCACTACTTCTTCTCCAAGCAACAATCAAATAAGCAAGTTCTTCAACTTTTAAGCCAAAACCCACAAAACCCATAGATTGGAAGTGGATGAAATAGAGAGTTAGGAGTGTCTTTACCTCTAGGGAGATGAGATGAAGAAGATGAAGTGAAAATGAAGGAAAAAGGACCAAGAACAAGCTCCAAAATCCAAGCTTTCTTCTCTATCTTCTTCCTCAAGAAATGAGCTATTCTCCTCCTCTCTCCTTGTGATTTTCGGCTGCAACAAGAGGAAATGAGCTGAATTGTTGCTCCCTTTCCTTTAAATGACCTAAAATGTCAATTTACTCTAAAGCCCTTAAGGTCTTATCCCTTTAAAGGTAACTTAGGAGGGTATGAGGGTCATTTGAAGCCTCATTTTCATCCTCCAAGCCAAGCATGACAAGGGTCCTATGAGGTCACTCCCACTTAAAGAATTTCCAGCTTTCCAATATTTTATCGGAAAACAACCGATAACAAGTTCAGATTTGACCGACGGTTGACTTTAACAAAAATACAGTCAAACTGAAGGAAACGGCCCAACTAAGCTAACCGTGAAGTTGGCTAAGCTTTTTGGGCCTCGGAAAGGTCCCGAATGACTTTCCGAGTCATCGGTTGACTTTTCCGGCCGAAAGTCAAACTTAGCTAGGATTCACCGGTTCTACCTGGATCGACCGGGGGCGGGTCTTACAATCAACCCCCCTTAAAAGAATTTCGCCCTCGAAATTTAAAGACAACGGTGTACCGCAATGGTTGAACAGGTGGGGATACTTCACGCGGATCTCATCCTCGCGCTCCCACGTGGACCCAGCTCCTTGGTGACCCCACTGTACTAAGACCAACGGAATCGTCTTGTTCCGCAGGACCTTCTCCTTTGTACCCAATATCTCGACGGGCTGCTCCTCATAAGTGACATCATCAGCTACCTCGATGTCTGACCACTCAATGATGTGCGAGGGATCTGCCATGTACTTCCGCAGTTGGGACACGTGAAAAACGTTATGCACGTTTCCAAGCTGCGGTGGCAAGGCTAACCGATAAGCTACAGCTCCGATCCTCTCTAAGACCTCAAATGGTCCAATGAAACGTGGTGCCAGCTTGCCTCCGATGCGGTTAAACCGCACCATGCCCTTCCTCGGGCTCACCCTCCGAAACACGTGCTCCCCGACCGTGAACTCAAGTGGTCTGCGACGTCTGTCAGCATAGCTCTTCTGCCGACTCTGTGCGGTCTTCAACCGCTCTCTAATCAAAGCGACCCTCTCGGTCGTCTCTCTGATCATGTCTGGTCCAAGTAAGCTCCGGTCCCCAACCTCAGCCCAACATACCGGCGATCTACACGGCCTGCCATACAAGGCCTCGAATGGTGCCATACCAATGCTGGAATGGTAACTGTTGTTGTAAGCAAACTCTGCCAAAGGAAAATGATCCTCCCATGATCCCAGAAAGTCAAGCACACACGCTCGAAGCATGTCCTCTAGAATCTGAATGGTGCGTTCTGACTGTCCATTTGTCTCAGGATGGTAAGTTGTACTCAACAGTACCTCAGTGCCCAAAGCCTTCTGTAGACTCTTCCAGAACCTGGATGTGAAACGAGGGTCCCTATCAGATACCACTGACACAGGTACCCCATGTAGGCCAACAATCTCCCTGACATACAACCGACCCAACATGTCCACAGTATCAGTCATCCTATAGCCAGAAAGTGTGCCGACTTGGTCAGTCGATCAACCACCACCCAAACAGCATCGTGACCCTTCGACGACCTTGGTAACCCACACACAAAATCCATAGTCACATGCTCCCACTTCCACTCGGGGATCGGTAAAGGCTGTAGCAAGCATGCGGGACGCTGATGCTCGGCCTTCACCTGTTGGCAGGTGAGGCATCGGGAAACAAAGTCTGCAACTGCCTTACGCATCCCACTCCACCAGAACTGTCGTCGCATGCCTCTATACATCTTGTTGACACCGGGGTGCACAACCAGACGGGAGTGATGGCACTCTCGCAATACGGTGTCTCTGCAACCGCTGGGCACAAATAACCTTCCTCTAAAACGGAGACCCTGATCGGTGCCCATCTCCCAACCCTCGAGTTTGACACCGTCGATCAATATCTCACGAATCCCTGCTGTCTCGTCATCCTCATTCTGTGCCTCTAGCACTCGAGCAAATAACGTGGGCTGAGCCACCAAGGCACACAAGGCCATACCATCTGTAACCTCCTCCAACTCCAGTCTGAATAAGCTCAACTGCTCCAGCATGTCCCACTCTCGGACCGCCATGCTAGCAACACAATGACTCGACTTCCTGCTCAAAGCATCGGCGACGACGTTCGCCTTGCCCGGATGATAGATCAACTCGAAGTCGTACTCCTCAAGTAACTCCATCCATCGCCTTTGGCGCATGTTCAGATCGCGCTGAGAGAATATATACTTGAGGCTCTTGTGATCTGAAAACACCCTGAACTGCTCACCGTACAGATAGTGTCTCCAGCTCTTCAGCGCAAATACCACCGCTGCTAGCTAAACATCATGGGTCGGGTAGTTGCGCTCATGCAACTTCAACTGCCTCGAGCCGTAACCAACTACCTTTCCACTCTGCATCAAAACACAACCTAGCCCTTCGCCTGAGGCGTCACAATACACGTCATAGCCTACTCCCCGCTCTGGAACAATCAACACTGGAGCGGTAGTCAATCGAGCCTTTAGCTCGCGGAAAGAGTGCTTACACTCATCCGTCCAAAGGTACTCCGCCCCCTTGCGAGTCAAAGCCGTCATAGGTGCTACTAGGCGCGAGAAATCTCGAACAAAGCGTCGGTAATAACCTGCCAACCCTAGAAAGCTCTGAATCTCAAATACACTGCTGGGTCTGGCCCACTTCGACACTGCATCGACCTTTGTCGGGTCGACCAAGATGCCCTCTCGAGATACCACATGCCCGAGGAACTTCACCTCTGTGAGCCAAAATTCGCACTTCTCCAGATTGTCGTACAACTGGTGAGTGTGTAAGAGTGTCAAAACGGTCCTCAGATGTTCCCTATGCGCCTCCTCACTGGGCGAGTAGATCAAGATGTCATCGACAAAGACTACTACAAACTGGTCCAGATAAGGTCTGAAGATGCCATTCATCAAGTCCATAAAGGCGGCAGGTGCGTTCGTCAAACCGAACGGCATCACCAGAAACTCAAAGTGTCCATAACGAGTTCGGAACGCTGTTTCTCTACGTCCTCGGCTCGGACCCTCAGCTGGTAGTACCCCGATCGAAGGTCAATCTTCGAGAAACACTTTGCTCCCCTCAGCTGGTCGAATAGATCGTCAATCCTCGGCATCGGATAGCGGTTCTTCACTGTCACCCGGTTCAGCTTCCGGTAGTCGATGCACATCCTCAAGGCTCCACCCTTCTTCTTCACGAAGAGGGCGGGTGCTCCCCACAGAGATACGCTCGGGCGGATGAAACCCTTCTACTGAAGTTCCTCGAGTTGTCGCTTTAGCTCGACCAACTCGGCTGGCGCAAACCGATACGACGTCATCGATATCGGCGCCGTACCCGGGATCAGATCGATCCTGAACTCCACCTCGCGCGCTGGCGGAAAGCCTGATAGCTCCTCCGGGAAGACCTCCGGGAACTCACGCACTACCCTCGGTAGTTCTCTGTTACTCTGCACGATCTCTGCCTCAGATCCCGTAGTCAAGGCGGATAGGAGAACTCCGCTCTTGCTACCCAAAACACACGTGATCACCCTGTCACCTGACCTCACTGTTACCTAACGTCGATAGCAATCGATCGTCGCTCGGTACCTTGCGAGCCAGTCCATACCCAAAATTACGTCAAAGATGTTCATATCAAGAACGAGTAAGTCACCAAGAAAGGGGCAATCTGCCACCCTAATCGCACATACAAACGGTGCTCAACACCACCTCACCCGTAGCCGGGGTCTCCAAACAAAGGGGTTGACTCAAAGTCTCCACCCGCAAACCCAAGGAGAAAGAAATAGACGAAGAGATGAACGAATGGGAAGCTCCCGTATCAAATAAAAATGAAGCCCATGAATTATAAAGTAAACACGTACCCTGAGTGGCCTCATGGCCGGCGTACGGCCTCTCAACTCCGGAATCAGTAACTGCAAAGACTCGGCCCTACTGTGCCGGTGGTCCTCCTCTCGGTGACGGGGGAAGTGCCACCTGCTGCCCAGCTCTCGGTTGGTGTCTCTGACCTGCTGCTCCCGCCGCCTGAAGTGGAGCTCTCTGCTGCTGTGCCTGACGTGGTCTGCCAGGTGGTGCATGGCGAGTCTGAGTCTGCTGGGGCCTCGGTGCAGGCGCTCTACCAGCTAGCTCAGGGCACGTCCGAATGAAATGATCAGATCGACCACACTGGTAGCATCCCCTCTGTCCTCCCTGCTGTACCAGCTCAGGACACGCACGCACGAAGTGGTCGGGGCTGCCACACTGATAACACCCCCTCGGCTCACTCTGCGGTCTGTCTCTGGTCCCTTGGGGACGATCATCATGGCGCTCTACAGGTCCATCGCCCCTCGGGCAGTCTCGCGCCAGGTGACCCTGCTGTCCACACCGAGGACACAGTTGTGCCACCGGGGCGGGTCCAACTGACGCTACTGTCCCTGCTCGGCGTATGCCGTCCTGCTGAAACTGAGGCTGAAAGGATCCTGCAACTCTCTATCTGCGTCGGTCTCGACGATCAGACGACTGAACAAAACCACCCGGCCTAGGCCTAATCTCTCGCACCCTGATAGTCTCTCTGAAGTGTCTCTACATGGCTAAGGCCTGATCCAAAAGCGTGGAGTACTCTGCGGTCCTGAAGGCGATGACCCGGTCGACTATCAACGGGATGAGCCCGTTCTCGAATCTCCTGCAACGGTCGTCCGCAGTCCGAACCAACTCCGGTGCGAAGCGGGCCAGAGAAGTAAACCTCACTGCATACTCAGAAACACTCAATCCTCTCTGACGTAGATCCAGAAACTGTTGGCGCCTGTCATCCCGAATGGAGCGAGGGAAGTATTGTTCCAAGAACAGCCTGCTGAACAACTGAAAATCACTGCCGACCCTGTCCTACACTGACTGCCACCAGTAGTAGGCCTCTCCCTCAAGCTGAAAAGTGGCGAACGAAACTCTCAAGCGCCCCTCCGATACTCCAGAGGTATCGAGGTTGCGGGTAACCCGCTCCAACCAGCCCGAAGCTGCCTCAGGGTCCGCTCCCCCGGAGTAGGTCGGCGTACCGAGTCTACGAAACTCCCTGAGCGACTGGGCCGTGAGGCTATCAAGCTGGCCCGGTCTCTCACCAAGATCTGCTGAGGCAACGGGCACGGGCTCTGGTGCCGGTGTTGTAGTCCTTTGCTACGCACTCAAGGCTGCTAGCACAGCGCGAACCACCTCCTCGAGAGGGGTCGCCTGAGTCGGCTCTACGACTGGAGATGTCCTGGGTGGCGACCCTGATGGTCCACCCTCAAAGCTCCGATGCTCTGTGGAAGCAGCATCCTGGGCGTCGGCTGCCCCCTCCTGCTCAGCGGCAGGTGCCTGACTCGGACCCCCAACTGGGCGGCTCCGGGTACCCCTCGAAACATACGTACGAGCCATGTCGCCTATCCGTCTGCACGGATAACGCACATGTTCAGTACTTAGTTCAACAACGGTTCTCACACGTTACAAGGACGTTCACGTGCGTCACACAAGTCACCCACAGTTTACGCCCCTCGCACTAGTAGATATATATATACTCATATATAATAGCACACAAGTTCGCATCTCTATGCGTCTCACAACAACAACCAGCGATTTAAGCAATCAACCACAAACTCCCACAGGAGGGTTCCAACTCAAGCACACCACACAAGCACAAATCAATAGGCATACCCCTTGCTCGGGTATCTTTCCACAAAGAGGGGTTTATCACTTAACACAATTCAATTCAATAATCACTCTTAACATTTCCTTCCCTTCCATGGATTCCCACTTCTTAACTTCTACCCAAACCTTTTCATGTCGATCTCATGTTGTTACAACCCGATTCAGGCATCCCCGAACCTCATTGTACCAACTTGACATCAAACCATCACGCTCGACTACAGTGGCGCTCCTGAGTCAACCCGCGATAGTACAATTATTACAGTTCTACCGAAATTTCGGCATGACCCATTCGTAATTTCCCTTAACCCTCCGCTTAAGCGGGACACTCACCAACACAATTTCACAAAAAAAAAGTACGCCGAGTTCTCATGCTCGGCCAAAGACACCACACGGTCAAAACAAAGAGTGCTCATGCTCTTCAAGTTACAAGACAAAGTCAATAACCGGAGTTCTCGTGCTCCCCAAAGTACACAACACAATCAATAAACGGAGTTCTCGTGCTCCCAAATACTACGGGGTGCTCGTGCCCCAAACTCGCCACACACGGGCACACGGGGTTCTCGTGCCCCACCAACATACTCAACACAAACGATATACGGGGTTCTCGCGCCCCACTCAGAGTTCTCACACAACGGACTACGGGGTTCTCGCGCCCCACCCAAAACACTCAATACAAGCACACATGGAGTACTCATGCTCCAGAAAAGCGGTCAACTACAAGTCAACACTTGAACAAGACCAAACTACAACTTGAAAATTTTCGAAGTAATCCACCAAAATGGCAACACCATCAACCGTTGGCTCACTCTACAATGAATGCTTAGCGGGTCGATCATTGCCCGTTAATCAAATTCCGATCTCAACCATTCGGCTTCACCGATCACTAGGGAGAGGATACCAATCAAGTAATGTAAACATTGTAGTGTAAAGATTTCATTTAGGACAAACATTAAGGCAACTCATGACTTATGTCATTCCAACTCTCCGCGTCAATGTTTCCAAATCGCGTCACTGAGTATCACGACTCAGATTCCCTAACTCTACCCACCTAATTGACTTCGGTCCGAGATTTGAAAATCAGTTCACAAGACACCTGTTTCAAATGAAACCAGGCTCCGATACCAAATTGTCACGCCCCAAATCCGGTTCTTGCCCGGACTCGAGGCATGACTAGGATAAAACGATTAAAAAGACAATAACTCAACAGTAACTTCCTGAAAATCTCCAATATAAAACTCAAATCCACATAACTCAATTTAAAACATAAATAACCCTCCAGGGGTGTAATAATAATCCTCCAACATGGTTTGTTCAAAACTGAAATGAAATGAAAACGAAGTCTCTACAAGACACCCACACCAAGAAGCTCCCGAGCTTCCACTCCTCAATCAAGCCTGTAATCACAACAATAAACTCATAGGGGTGAGCTTGCGCTCAGTAGGGAAAATACATAACATGGTAGACTTTAAACTCAATAATTTCATCAGTAAAGTCAACAAGATAACTCTTAACAATCACAGGCAATAGGTAAACCAATCAATGTCGTGGCACATGAAGTCACCACCCTCCGATCCACATACGATGTGTCCTCTTGGATTTTCCCTCCAATCCAGAGGAGACGCATATCATTGAGGCTACCGGAAGCAACCCTTCGGGGCGCATATCGTCGGGATTCTCAGAAACATCTCCAAAGGATTTTATGTGCTCGGGAACCAAGGTATTACTCCATTTCTAAGCTCTCTTAGAAATGGAGTAATACAAACCCCTTTCTTCCCCAGACCTGACCAGCTCCTTCCCCTTTCTTCTCCGTATCAGACCTGACCAGCTCCTTCCCCTTTCTTCCCCAACTCGAATTTCACGAAAATCTCAACACAAACCCCATTTCTAAGCTCTCTTAGCTCCAAAATGTTCAACCAAAGTTACCCAACAGCAACACCCTCAATGGGTTCATCAAACTTCAACCAAAAACACAATCCAACATCCTACTTCACTACTTCTTCTCCAAGCAACAATCAAATAAGCAAGTTCTTCAACTTTTAAGCCAAAACCCACAAAATCCATAGATTGGAAGTGGATGAAATAGAGATTTAGGAGTATCTTTACCTCTAGGGAGATGAGATGAAGAAGATGAAGTGAAAATGAAGGCAAAAGGACCAAGAACAAGCTCCAAAATCCAAGATTTCTTCTCTATCTTCTTCCTCAAGAAATGAGCTCTTCTCCTCCTCTCTCCTTGTGATTTTCGGCTGCAACAAGAGTAAATGAGCTGAATTGTTGCTCCCTTTCCTTTAAATGACCTAAAATGTCAATTTACTCTAAAGCCCATAAGGTCTTATCCCTTTAAAGGTAACTTAGGAGGGTATGAGGGTCATTTGAAGCCTCATTTTTATCCTCCAAGCCAAGCATGACAAGTGTCATGTGAGGTCACTCCCACTTAAATAATTTCCAGCTTTCCAATATTTTATCGGAAAACAACCTATAAAAAGTCCAGATTTGACCGACGGTTGACTTTAACAAAAATACAGTCAAACTGAAGGAAACGGCCCAACTAAGCTAACCGTGAAGTTGGCTAAGCTTTTTGGGCCCCTGAAAGGTCCCGAATGACTTTCCGAGTCATCGGTTGACTTTTCCAACCGAAAGTCAAACTTAGCTAGGATTCACCGGTTCTACCTGGATCGACCGGGGGCGGGTCTTACATTCATCATCGGTTTGTTTTCTCGTTTTATTAAGATTTGAATGAACTTGTGAACTCCTGTTTATTAAACAAAAAGGGTGACATGGTTATGTTTTTTCCCTACTGAGCGTAAGATCACCCCTCCTGTCTTTGTGATGTTTCAGGTGTTGAGCGGGAGCAGTATTAGCCGGACTCTCGGAGCTTGGGAGTTTGAGGGTTTAGCTAATTTTAGAGACGTGCACCATTTTATGTTGGATTTCGTACTTATTACTGAGTTGTGACTCTTGCTTTTTGAAGTTTTTATATTCGTTGGAACTCTATTTATCTTACCCTTCTTGTTTTATTGTAAATTGATATTCACGTCTCGAGTCCGGGCAAAACCGGATTTGGGGCGTGACATTTGATGATTCAGAAAAAGTATAAAGGAAGTGCTCCCAGAGTGCTCTTTAAAAGGGTAATTCTCCCACCCAGTGAAAGCAGCTTGGCTTGCCAAAGACCCAAAGCTGATTTGAATTTTTCAATTATTGGATCCCAAGTAGCAACTCTTTTTGGATTGGCTCCCAAAGGGAATCCTAAATAGGTGATGGAAAGCTTCCTTCTTCACAATGTAGTATTTGTAATATTTCCTCCTTCTCTTCTTCTGATAAATTCATTGGTATGACCAAGGATTTTGCATAATTTACCTTGAGACCTGAGGCTAGATGGAACATAGATAATGCATCTTTTAAACTGTATGCATTCTGAGGGGAGGCTTTGACAAAAAAAATTACATCTTCTGCAAATTGTAAATGGGAGATGCTTGGCCCTTGAGCTTGAAGTTGTATACCTTGAAATGTATTAAATTGTAGTCCAACTTACATGATCTGATTCAGACCCTCAGCAACCAGTACAAATATTAAGGGTGAGAGTGAGCAGCCTTGTCTAAGACCTCTGTTCATATTGAAATCTGGGCTTGGTGAGTCATTCAACAACACTGACACACTAGCTTTGAAACATGAGATCATCCAAAAACCTCCACAATATACCAAAGCCCATCCTGACCAACAAATTCAGTATAAAGTTCCAGTTAGCATTGTCAAAAGCTTTCTCAAAAGTCAGCTTTGAAGATAAGTGCCTTAAGTTTTGTTTGTTTGATATACTGCATTGTTTCTAAGGCAACTAGGATACCATCAATAATCTGTCTCCCCTTGATGAAACCAGTTTGCTCATCTCCAACTAGAGAACCTATAACCAGATTGAGCCTGAGTAATAGCAATCGGGAAAGAATCTTATAAGGACCACCCATAAGACTTATTGGTCTGTAGTCATCAAATGTGAATGAAGTTTTAATATTTGGAACAAGTGTAATGAAAGAGGAGTTCAAACCTTTCCAAGATGGCCTCTCTGAGAGAAATAAGATAGGAAGAGCATGAGATCATCCTTAATGATATGCCAACATCTTTGAAAGAACTTAAGAGTATAACCATCAGGCCCTGGAGCCTTGTCACCACTGCAGGCCATAATAGCTTGGAGAACTTCTTCTTCAGCAAATGGTCTTTCCAACCAAATACTTTGCTCTGATTATAGAGAGGAGAATGATAAGGCACTGAGATCTACACAATCTGAATTATCTGCACAGAACCTTTTTGAGAAGTGATCAGAAGCTGCCTATTTTATTTCAGATGGCTCTGATAAGATATCATCATTCACTATGATCTGAGAGACTTTGGACATAGCTTCTTTGAAGTTTGCTAGTCTATGGAAGTATTTGGATCCTCTGTCGCCCTCATTGATCCACTTTTTCCTAGCCTTCTGACTCCAAAGCTTGGAGAGTAATTTATACTTTTGGATTAATTCAGCTTTGGTGACCCCTCTTTCATTGCATTCTTCTATTTATAGGAACTAAGAACACACGAGGTAATGCCACATATACTACTAACATATAATTAGTAGTGACATGCTAATTGTGGTGGCCACATGTGGGATGCCACTTGACAACAAATTGAACATTCAAAAGAAAGACTACATTACTTTCTTTTTTTTGAATAGGCAATTTTTTTCAATAAAAAACTCTCTTTTGAGATAAAAGAGAAGAACACTAGCCAACAAGGGCACAAAAGGGCGATTCCTTAAGATGATCATATGCCATCTATACAGGAGATCAACTACAACAACAAACCAATAAAGAAGGTGCAGATAAAAGCCACCAAGCGCACCAGAAGAACCGGGCAATGCAACAGCCACCAACCAAGAAAAGCCAACAAGGGGAGCAAGCAATCAAGAAACACTGCAAATGGTAGAGCAGCAAGAAAAGGCCACCAAGAATGGCGGGCAAATGAGACACACTGCTAACATAATCAGAGTTGAACCTAACTCCCTGTATCATTAGTAACACTCAGTCCTAGCGAGAAGGAGTGAACTAAAAACGCCGGTGGTCAGGACCACGATCGACAGATACAGTAGCAATGAAGAATCATTGAGACACGCCACATCCAACAAATAAAACGAAAGGCTTCAGACCAAGGAACAGTCTAAAGGTCACGCCGGCGACCAACACCACCACAAAGAACCGGCGAGCTCGAACACCAAACGGCGGGTCGAGAAGAAGCGAAGCCAATCGAATTAAATGAAAGGATAGCGAGGGAGAGGAATTACCAAAAAAAGATCTGTAGCCATCGAGTCACACCACAGAGTCCAAGGAGTACCTGAAAGGTTGAAGCACCAGAAGCAGCTAGAGAAGCTCAGCAACGATCCACACCCGCTAGACTGTAGAAACGCGTCCCACGACCTAAGCAAGAACTAGCCACCTCCAAGACCCGAGGTCCACACTTGAAACCACTTTGACTAGATCGCGAGAGACAGGGCGGAAGAAGAAGCTCGCACTCAGCCCTCCGAAACCTAGATTCGGCAAACACCGAAAAGAGGCCCAATAAGGCAGAGGACCGGTATTTCTACCGAGTACAAGCTCCGAGCACTAGGCTGGTAGCAGAACGTCAAAACTTGCGGAGCCTAAACTGAATAGCGAGCTGAGCGTTCCGAAATCAAAGCAGATAACCCCTTACCGGCTACAGCAAGGACCCGAAGGGGAAGGCCTGTAATAATACCGAGCTCGATCCAATCCAGATTCCAACAAAGAAGACTCTGAAACCAAGTGATGAGCATCCGACTAGCCCACCAAGATCTGAACCCCGGCCCAAAATCCAGGTCCAGAACCTGGCCCAGTACCAGACCCAGAACCCAGGCCCAGACCCAGGCCTAGACCCAGGACCCAGGCCCAACCCGCGACCCAACAAGTAGAACAGGTTAGAAGG
Organism: Erodium maritimum; assembly: GCA_963921825.1. Classification (NCBI taxonomy): domain Eukaryota; kingdom Viridiplantae; phylum Streptophyta; class Magnoliopsida; order Geraniales; family Geraniaceae; genus Erodium; species Erodium maritimum. Next base: position 28,656,938 of record OY997591.1, on the reverse strand, counting down.
ACCCGACCCGATCGGGCTGGGCTGTACCCAACCGACCCGCGTCAGCCCTACCCGGATCAAACCGGCTCCCGAACCAGCCGCCACCCAAGCCTTACGATCCCGAGCCTGCCACAACCCCCAAACGAAGAAGAACAACGATCTCCATAGAACCACGACTGGAAGATCCCGGAAAAGAAGAAGCAAGCTTACCGAAGGAGAAGAAGCAGGTCGGAGAATATGAGGCCGGCCGGAGAAGAAGAAGCAGCCGGGCAGAGAGCCAGGCCAACTCCGGCCAAGAACCCAGGCCTCAAGCCAAAAAAGATGAACAACCAGCTAATAGATCTGGCCACAACCAACAAAGCCCACCAAAAGAAGACCGGCCGAGCAGACGAGCTCCGAGGAAGGAGGCCGAGTCGAGCTTCGAAGAAGAAGGTCGGACTTGCAGAAAGAGAATCCGAGTTGAAAAGGTACAAGAGAAGGAGGGAGGGGGAGAGAGGGTGAAGAGGGAGCCACCGGCGACGTCTAAGGCCGGAGCCGGAGACGCCGCCGGCGAGAAAGGGTTGGCAGAAGAGGCGGCTAGGGTTTGCAGTTGAGAAAGAGTAAGTCTGTTGGAAGAGGCATGATAATGAGGCCATAAAGACTACATTACTTGCTATCAACAACTAAGACCAATTTGAAAATTTAATAGTTTTAACAAATTACCATTATCTATTAAACTTCGTTTCGTCAGTAACATAAACTGGTAATCATCTAAAACTATAACTAACATTAAATAAAATTAAGATACGTTTCATCTCTTGCTTATCCTCAATCGCACTCAAAAGCTAGCTATGATTTACTCATGTTTGACAAATAATCATTCATTAACTAAATTTTTGTTGCTTAGTACTTAATTATGCGATCAAGTCACGTAGTAGTTATGTGGTTAATAACATGTTCTAAATTGCTTGTTGGCATGGCTGATGAGCATAACACTAATTATTAACGTAACGCCCACATATACATGGACTTATAGTAAGTTTGGGAGAGGCATATCCACAATGATGCACTACATTTCTTGGGTGCATATTAAAGTTGGGAATTAGCTTTCTTCTTAATCCGTCCAAGCACAATTAAACCACATGTCGTATCACACTTCTAATGGAAAATTAGGCTTTTCCATGACGCCGACCATTTCCCCCTCTTCCTAGCCTCCTATATCTATCCCACACAACTCCATTTTGTGTATTTATTTTAAACAAAGTAATATTATAAATCTCTCCTATTTCTCATTTCAAAGATTGGAAGGGAGGACAGAAAGCCTTCTAACTACTTCACATCCTTATCCATGTCAACCATGCAACCGCTCCGGCGACCACCTCCGACGGCCAGCCACGGCTCTGACGACCATCCCGTTCACAAAACCCTAGCTAGTGCATCCAACCTGGCCAACCTCCTCCCGACGGGCACCGTCCTGGCGTTCCAAGCCCTGATTCCTTCCTTCACCAACAACGGCGCTTGTCTTTTCCCGGACAAGTGCCTGACGGCATCCGTCATCGGGTGCCTTGGAGTGATCTGCATCTTCTCCTCGTTCACCGACAGCTTCACCGGAGCTGAGGACGGGAAGGTGTACTACGGGGTGGCCACGTTCGGGGGGCTATACGTGTTCAACCGCGGAGAGGGTGATAAGGAGGAGGAGAGGGGGAAGCTGAGTAGGTTTAGGATCAGGTTCATGGACTACGTGCACGCGTTGTTGTCGCTGGTCGTGTTCTTGGTCTTTGCTCTCAGCAACTCCGACGTCAGGAATTGTTTCTTCAACGGCAGTGATGTTCGAGCCGACCTGACGGAGATGCTGATGCATTTGCCGTTGGCTGCTGGGATCTTGTCGAGTTTCTTGTTCACGGTGTTCCCGACTACTCGCCGTGGGATTGGCTTCTCCGAGTTGTTGTCCCGGCAACACCCCGATGATGGGTTGCTGGTCACTAATTAAGATTTTACTTACCCAAGTTTAATTATTATTATTATTATACATGTACTGTGGCAAAATAAGACTTGTAATTACTTACGATTATGTCCTCTATGATTTGGTTGTATATAAAAGTTGACGATGTTCATGTCAAAGCATTTTTCACGTTCCAAAAATAACCACATGCAAACACGTTTTCTATTTCGTTAATCAGAAAATATATAAATTGATAAAATGTATTAAAAGAATGGTGCGGTTTACAGGAAGGAAATTACTAAACCAAAGAATAGATTCGAACAGGAGCGGATTTAAGGGTTTTAGGGTATACCACGGCATACCCTGTTTAGAGAAAGTTACATAAAATTATAGAGCTTTTAGATATCTTCGATTTGATATTTTACAGATCTAAATCAGAATTCGTATGAAAAAATTACGATCATTTAAAGATCCGTTGCGTGTCAAACCATATTTTACTCCAAAATGCTCTTTTTAAACTCTAAATGTCTATAATACTTTCTAACAATCTTATTCACATCTTTTTATAGGGTGTATTTAAAAATATAGATGTAAGACATAACGGTTTTATTGTATGTATAAGTATTTATAGTCATGGACAGATAATATAATTTTGACTCATTTTTAAACGAAACGAAGTATAGTAGTATTCTACAGTATAATAAATTTAAATCTAATATTCCAATATAATCACATGAATTATTAGGTATGCAAATATTTGTTTTCAACTTAATACTTAATCCCTAAGACTATAATAAGAAAGAGTGAGCCACGTTGGCGCCTAAGTGGCGTGTTTGTTTTTTCCCTATTTTCCAAAATTCTTCTCGCAGCCTCAACCATTCTCTTCTCTTACGGTTTCGTTTTGTTGAGAAGACCTGACACCCTCTTCAATCTCAATAACTCTATCTTCTTCAATGGCTCTGACTGCTTCTCTTCATCTTCCATATTCTCTCTTCTCCTCCTTGCCGCTTCTTCTCTTCCTCTTCAATGCAACTATGCAACTATAAATCGAGAATCTTATTAATCGAGATCTGAACATACTACGGCAGAAATGGACTTGACAGACGGATCCTATATCCGTAGGTGAAGTTAATACTTGGTTAACAGATAAAATTTCACAGGCCTAAGCATGTCAAAACTGTTGGTAAGGTCTAAACCTTTACCTACGGATACAATATCCGTTGGTGAAGTAACTACTTGACCAACGGATATTTTATCCGACTCTCAACTAATTGTATCCGTCACTTAAGTTTTGTATCTTTACCAAAAGATGCTATATCCGTTGATCAAGTGTCTATCTTGACCAACGAATATTATATCTGTTGGTAAAGTTTTTTTCTTTTCCGACGGATCTTTCTATCCGTTGGTGAAGTAATAAGTTTACTTTACGAGAAAAACGGTAACCTGTATAACCAATACATGAATTCAAGTTATCGAAAACATATAACCTGTACAACCATTCTAGAAAATCTTACACATTCAATAATGAAAACAATGAGTACTGAAACATATTTCAATAACCAATATATAAATAACATAATTGTTCATATATAAACATATAACTTTTGAACATCCTATTCTTCATAATATAACAGATTACAAACAAAACATGTCAAGCCCCATATTCGGTAGAACCGAACCCGGAACGCGAACGGTGAAACAGTAAAACAATTTTTAAACCTTTTAGTAAACCACTTGAAATCACCACTTAAGTTAAATCAAAATAATATTTTACAACTGAAAGTACGTCCAAAACAGCGGACAAAAACCAACATGTATGTCGCTAGACTCCCAAAAAGAAACCCGGACTCCCGCTCCCAGCTCTTCAAGCTTCGAGAGTTCCCCTAGTCCATCTCGCGACCAGTACCTGTAGGAAAAGCAGCTAGGGCTGAGCGTTCGCTCACCACCACGGATACCAGACTGATTACGGCATACTAGCAGAAAATGCCGGAAACACCAACAACAACCAAACACCGGGGACTACTATCCCCAAAGTCAAGTAACCCGACTGTCACACGAAAATTGTTACTTTCCCCCACCAACTCAAACCCGGACGCGTAATGTAGACCCGACACAACGGTTACGACCTCAACCCAAAACGCGAATAATAACCACGCAACACCCAAGATCATAAAGGATCGCACACGGTAAACAAGATCACAAAGGATCGCACTCCAGCTGCTCAGTGTCGGTTGCTAACCGGCTGGGCTCGAGCCTGCCCCACGCAACTTTCGACTTGTTCGCGACATATACCGCAATACTTTTCTGATAGCTAGTCGGAAGGGGAGCCGCCCTTCATCGCAGAAGAATGCACAACTTTACCGGTGGTTAGTCGAAAGGCTAGCCAACCCCCACGCGCACGACCACAGGACCCCTTTATTGTCAGGCGGGCCCCCAACCTCAGGCAATCACAATCAACACCCAAGGTTCAACAAATAGTGACAACACAGGTTTAACACCCCACAGGCACACATGGCCACCCACGACACACGAAACAGTATCACACGGGTTCAACACCCTAAAGGACCACCCACGACCCACAAACAGTAAAACACGGGTTCAAATCCCCACGGGCACTCATGGTCACCCAAGACACACAAACAGCAAAATACGGGTTCAACTCCCCACGGGCACTCATGGCCACCCAAGACACACAAACAGTAAAATACGGGTTCAACTCCCCACGGGCACTCATGGCCACCCAAGACACACAAACAGTAAAATACGGGTTCAACTCCCCACGGGCACTCATGGCCACCCAAGACACACAAACAGTAAAATATGTGTTCAACTCCCCACGGGCACTCATGGCCACCCAAGACACAAACAAATCAATCAACCTCAGGGCACAACTAAAAGCCACCAGTATGTCTATTGTTCGATATGTTCACTTATCCTACGACACTCCTAAGTGTCACATGCATTTCTAGTGTTCGATACGTTCACGTATCATACTACACCACTAAGTGTCGCCTGCATTTCTAGTGTTCGATAAACTTACTCATCCTACGACACAACTAGGTGTCACATGCATTTCTACTGTTAACTTTCCCTAGTCAAGGCCGAGATCCGGCTACTTTTCCCTACCTCGTAACGCTTCCCAAAAGTCGAAAACCAAGCTCCGGCGTGCTCGCGATCACTCGCCTAGCTTCCCCTTTCCGCGGTCGTCGGTACGATCTAACAAGATCACAATTTAAACACTTTTTAAGTTCGCAGGCAAAAACTGAATTTAAAGAATTAGACGCCCAAATGCAACCCCGACAATGTTGATCACTCCCAAACTTCCCAATTACTCGACATTGTCAACAACGGGCCCGGAAAGGCCCGATTCGCCCGGCTCGGCGAATCTGCCCGGGATTGGAAAACGCCCTTCCGGGGCTCCGAAAATTCCCGTTTTTGTTTCTACGATCTTAGAATAATTCAAGGGTTACAATGCAATCGACGGAATCAATTTCCGACTTCCGAGCGATTTAATTCGCGTTTAAAGTTTCTAAACCCGAAATTCCCAACTTTCACAATTTAATTCCAAAATTCGTTCCGGGTGTGAATTAACGACTTGGGGTTCGTCCAAAACCACCCAAATACGAAAACCCGAGACCCGAACACGTGGGCCCCACCCGGCCATCAAGACCCGTGGGTGGCTGGACCGGTTTTGGACCGGTTCATCACCATGGTGGTCGGTCCTAGCTCCGGCCAGCCACCACCCACGGTGGCCGGAGCTCCCCCGAGCCTCCGGTCACCAGAAACCGATCCTTTTCACTCCAAAATGTTCCCAACGAACCCTACACCTCGACTCCTCCATATTTAACCCATTTAAACCCAAACTCTAACTTTGAAAGTATCAAAACGAAAATCGAATAGGTTCTCACCGTAGGGAATGATGACGGGAGCTCGATTCTTCAATCGTTGAGACGATCCGTCGGTTGGATCGTCGGGAGATCGACAAACCCTAACCCTCCTCTTCTCTTTTTCCCTTTTCCTTCTTCTCTCCACTTTCTCTCTCTAATTCTCCTTTTTTTTCAACTATGGCCGAACCTATCACCACACTCATCCTTTTGTTTTGTTCAAAATTACCTAACACCACCACTTGTATGACATGTGGCAAGTGGGTCCCACCCCTTTTTGGAAAATATTTTCTAGATATTTTTCAGTCAGATTCGCGAAATTCGGCCGTCTCGGGCCCTGAACGGGCCCATTTTCCAAGAAATTACGAAATTTCACGGGATACAAGGAAACGGCTCAACTAAGATCGTTGTAATGACGGCTAAGCTTTTTGGAACCAAAACGGGCCTCGAACGGACAAAAACGTCGCTCGGTTGACTTTTCCAGAAAAAAGTCAACCTTTCCCAAATTGGTCAAAAAGTTGCCCTGAGTCCCCTAGAACTCACTTTGGTCGATATCGGGGTCAACTTAAGTCCGGTATGACCCTCGGGGTCAAATTTAGGTTCATTTAAGTGTATGTCCCAAAATTTTCCTGTTTTTCGCCGATTTGACTGGCGTTGACCGGGAGTGGTTCTTACAAAACATATATAATAGAATTAAGCAGCACGCATGCTTGCAATAATATGTTCATCAATTTCTTTGTTTTCTTCCATCCATGCAAAATAATGTTCAAACGACGCAGGCTCCTCTATAGGGTAAGGACCATATGGAACCTCATCTAACCACGCATGCCTCACACTATACTGTATACCATCAGGGAGTATCGATGCTGAACTCTCCCTATCATTAGGGGGAGGAGGATGGTCATCATCGTTGTCCCGCATCAGGCTCTCAATATAGTCTAGTTGTTGATGGGCTTCACCGAGCATTTGGTCGTACTGTTCCATCTAGGTCGAGTCATCTGTAGGCTCGGGTTGGGCGTGAGGCTCTATATAGTTTTCTCTTCGTGGGTTTAAGGTTCGAGCCCTTTCACGTCGATGCCACCTACGCTCGAGCCGGGGATTAAGGTTTGGTTCTATCCTGTACGTCGCAAACATATATATGCATATTTACACTACTCACATTATTATAATCTATCTCAAATTAAGAAAAAAAATAGAGATAATTAGCGTACGTAAATTAGCATTCATAAAAGTATTAACATGGGGTATTACCAAGTCGTAGAATTATAACATCATTTAAACATCCTTCAAATACTAAGTACTAAACTAGTCTCAAAACTCGCGCATGGAAGTCGATTCATCAGACGGAGTACGTCTTGCGCTTTCAGCAGCCAGTCTATCTCATTCCGCCCTTTCGACTCTAAGTCTAGTTCCTTCAGATGAAATCAGACGCCTAATATACATGCGAGTAATTGACTCATGATGAGAAGAAATTCTTCTAGGCAATTTGTTCAAGACTAAGTTCATTGCTTTTTCCCAGTCCACATCCCTCACTGGGGGCACTTCTTCATCAATATGATCTGACATAGTCAGGCTATTCTCCCAGAAACTATTGTTGTTGTTTGATCCATCGCAATGAAAAGCTAATAAATGCAGGCAGGAACATGTTTTTCAGAATGTAAACCTGATAATTGTAGAATAAACATGTTTTGCAGAATGCAAACCTTTGCATAATTTCTGAAGGATGCTAAAGTTTACAGTGCATGTTCAAACCAAAACAATTATTGCAGAATTTAAAACCCTAAAGTTTTGAATTTCTAAAACTAATTCCAAATAAACATATTGTATTATATTAAACCCTACATTTCTAAATTTCTAAAACTATTTCAAATAGACATATATCGTATTTTATTAAACCCTAAATTTCCACATTTCTCAATCCGCGGACATATCTTATATTTTTTTATTTTCAAATTTCCCCCAATCCGCGGGCTAGCCAGTCTGTCGTTCCAATTCAGTCTCGTGATCTTGATTCTGCGTAGATGTCTCGTGGGGAAGATGACGCTGACGTGGATTTAGGTCTTCTAAGCAACCGGGCCATTTGTTGTGAGGCCAAACAGAACTCAGAGTCTTCTGGTTTGGGCTTGCCTGAAAAGGAGCAAGTCTAACACTTGGGACGGCGGCCTTGGCCCGTAAGCCTAGTGCTAGTGTTGTTGGGTCGGGAGAGAAGGCCCAAGAGGGGTTTGGGGGGGGGGGGGGGGGGGGGGTTAGTCCTTCCATTTTTGAACCGTGTAGTGGGCTTGGAGGCCAAGTGGTGGGACCGACTTTTTTGTACGTTTCATTAGGTTCGATCTCAGGTATCGGGGATCAAGGTAGTCCTTGGAAAGACGCCTTGAACAAACCCTCGATATCTAGGGGCGGGTCGTTAAGACGTTCAATCCTTCTGGTACCGTGACTTATTCTAAGCCTAGAACACGTTCTATGAGTCGGAAAAGGGCTATGCAAGCTACCCCTCTAGCGGAGGTTTGTGGAATCAGGCGGCTGTGAAGCCACCTAAGAGCGTTATACCGGGAGTCAAGAAGAACAACACTTAATTATGTTTTTCTCTTTAACTGTTTTTAGTATTTTTTTTTTTGCTTTTCGAGGACTACTCCCATTTTGATTCGAAAGGTTTTGCCTTTAAACTCCATAATCAGGTTTTTCTTTGTAATCGTTGTATTTGGTCTTTTCAACCTTGAGAAATTTTCCTTCTTGGAACGTTTTTTAATATAAAAGAAAAGGGAAAATTTCAATTTAATACCCTGGCAAACATATATTTGCAATATAATACCCTAGCTTGTTTTTTTTTTGCAATTTAATACCCTGACAAACATTTATTTTCACTTTCATACCCAACCGTTAACTTTCCATCCAAAATGGATGAAAAGTCCAAAATACCCCTTGAGACCAATCATATTTTCAAAACCTACCACAAAAAATCAGATTTTTTATATATTTCAAAAAACTATATTTTATTTCAAAATATATTTAAAAAATCAGTTTTTATATATTTCAAAAATCATATTTTTATATAATTAAAAAAATCAGATTTATTTCAAAAAATATTTAAAAAAAATCAGTTTTTATATATTAAAAAAATATTTTTTATATGTTTTTAAAAAAAGTTTTTATTTCAAAAAAATATTTTTTTTAAAAACAGTTTTTATATATTTAAATTTTTTTATATATATTTCATAATAATATTTTTATATAATTAAAAAAGAAGATTTATTTCAAAAAAAAATAATTAAAATCAGTTTTTGTTATATTATAAGAATCGGATTTTTATATATTTAAAAAAATTAGATTTTATTTCAAAAAATATTTTTTTAAAATCACTTTTTATATATTTTAAAAAAATAAATTTTTATATATTTCAAAAATCATATTTTTATGTAATTCAAAAAAACAGATTTTTTTTTATAAATAAAATCAGTTTTTATATATTAAAAAAACATATTTTTATATATTTCAAAAAAATTATATTTTATTTCAAAAAATATTTTTTTTAAAATCGGTTTTTATATATTTAAAAAAATCAAAGATTGAAGGGTGTCTTGGGTATTTTTTGAAAAAACAAGGTCATGTGCAAAGCACATGACTACTTTCCATCCATTTTGGATGGAAAGTTAACGGTTGGGTATGAAAGTGAAAATAAATGTTTGCCAGGGTATTAAATTGCAAAAAAAACAAGTTAGGGGTATTATATTGCAAATAAATGTTTGCCAGGGTATTAAATTGAAATTTTCCCAAAAGAAAAAGATGAAGACCCAGTAACAAGAGCATCCTAACAACAGAGCTGTTATGTTGGTTTGGTTTTATGTTTTGTTCTCGGAGAGAAAATTTTGGAATTATAATTATTATATTATAATTTCACAATATAAAAAGGAAACAAGCGAATGTACTCCAGACAAGAAACAAATTAAGAAATCGAACAATTCTCAGCCACATAGTATAATACAACAAAGTACAGCTAGTTTCCAGTCACAGAACAAAAAACCCATTTCCATGGAAAGAAAAATATGAAGGAACCCAAAAGCTTTTACATCCACGACGCCCCCCATGGGAATATCAAAGCTTCCTCTCTGTTGAATGAAATGAAACAAAAGCCTTGCCACCACTTCCTATTCTACTAGACTTTCAACGCGTCTCTGAACCCGATGCTGAAGCTATGTTGCAGCCCCTTCTTGCCAACACCCGCAACACTTCCTTTCTGCATCATCGCCACAAACTCGTTGTAATCTATGCGCCCGTCCTGCAAATTTTAACAACACACGGATAAAATTAGAGAGTGATCATGGCAAGGAAGAACAAGATACCCTTTCGATCGCTTACGTTGTCCTGATCAACTTCTCGGATCATTTCCTCAAGACGAACATTCTCCAATCCAAATTCTTCACATGCATGTTGAAGCTCATCTGGAGTAATGTACCCACTTCCGTCCTTATCAAAGTAGTTAAAAGCTGCAAATAAGTGATCTTCCCTCTCCACTTTGTTTAGATGCAATGTCGCAGCTATGAACTCAGCATAATCAATCGTCCCGTTGTTATCTACATCAGCCTACATCAACTCAAGTGCAGACTCATCACTACTTCAATCATTGTGAAGCAAAAAGAAACATAGCCTTTCAGAGACACAAATTGACACGAAACTTACCGCTTGCATCAGATCATATATTTCAGATTCCTTGAGATTAGCTCCAACTCTCTTAAGTCCAGCCTTAAGTTCTTCAAATGTGATCTGACCACTGTTGTCCGTGTCGATCATCTTGAACATTTCTTTCAGCCCAGCAATTTCCTCTTCAGATAAGCTCTCCGCAATAACCTACAACATAGATCATCAATAAAATGCAACCTAAAATCATATTTGATATGACCAACTAATATAGACTTACTATCAGAGCCATTTTCTTGAGTTTGTTCATCGCAGAAAATTGCTTCAAACGCGATAGAACCGCAGAATCAAGAGGCTTGTCAGGAGCAACACCATCAACTTGAACCCAAGGATGGCCTGCAATAATGTGAAAGGCACATTAGCAATGAATAACATGTTCTAAATAATAAAAAAATTATACTTGGGTGTGTTTTAAGGTGCATCATCCATTGGAGTTCAAAGCACCACCACCACCTTCCATACTCACACAAAACTTCATGTGCAGTTAGACGTCTTCTGGGGTCTCGGAGAAGCATTTTCCTCACCAAGTCCTTTGCACTTTCAGAGATGCTAGGCCAAGGGTCTGATTCAAAGTCAAGATCACCGTGCAGGACCTGTTCGAATATCCCTTGCTCGTTTTCTAGAAGAAGAAAAATGTGACAATGAAAATTATTTGCAGTACAATTCAGAATATTTGTATACATAAACAGGTCCAATGTTCTTACCAGCCCAAAAAGGAGGCACTCCACTTAACAGAATATAAAGGATCACCCCAGCGCTCCAAACATCAGCTTCTGGGCCATAACGCTTCCGCAGAACTTCAGGTGCAACATAATATGGGCTGCCCACTACATCTGTAAATTTTTCATCTGCCAAGAAAGCCATACACTCTTCATTAGATACTTCACATTGAAATCTACAAGTGTCATAAAATTAACGAAGACAGCATACTCTACCAAGAGACACTTTATTGAAATATACTGTTTCATTGCAGTGTTGTGCTAATGAAGATCACACACACTACCGAGTACCAAGATGCAAAAACTCTAAAGTAAAAACACATTTTTACATGCACACACATACATGCAACCTCAACAAAACAAGAATCACTGAGTCACATCATTATGTTGAACTTCTGTCGTTGTCCAGGAAGATGATGTCTTGATCCTAGATTTGTATAAATATTCACATTCAGCAGCAAATCTTCATGCCAAAGCTATATATTATGCTTAACCAATAATCAAACTTAATGGAAATGGTACGGAAATAATTGCAAGCATATACAGCACAAAAATATGTAATGAAACAATTTTGGAAATTTCCAGGGGTATAACAACCATTTAATTTTACCTGGTTTAAAGAAGATGGATAACCCAAAGTCAATGGTTTTGAGGAGCGAATCCTCTTTGTTGTTCACAAATAGAAAATTCTCAGGTTTAAGATCGCGGTGCATGACACTGAGAGAATGACAAGCTTCCACAACCCCAACTATAGTTCTAGTAAGCTCAGCTGCTCTTCTTTCTGTAAAATGTCCCTGCTGAATAATCCTATCAAAAAGCTCACCTCCTCCACATAGTTCCATGACAACATGAACTGCCACTGCATCTTCATAAGCCCCTTTGATGGATATGACATTAGGATGCCCCGCCAAGTGGTGCATTATCTGGATTTCTCTCCTCACATCCTCCACATCCTCGTCTGTAACCAGCTTCCTTTTGGCAATTGATTTGCACGCATACTCTTTCCCTGTAGCTTTCTCCACACAAAGGAAGGTCGTCCCAAATTGCCCTTGTCCCAGCTTCCTCCCCAGTGTGAAAAACTCCTTAAAGTTACCCGTTTTCGTTTGCAACACAGAACCTGCTCGAAGCCCTGCACTTGACACCCTCTTCACATGGGTGGGTTTCTTGGGTAGCACAGGCGGCTCTTGCTTCTTAGCCTCCTGTTTTGGGATTGTAATCTGCTCCGGGGGCTTGTCCTGGACAGGCATAGGCGATTCAGGATCTTTTTTTGTCACCTCGTTGGCATTTCCATTGGAAACAGAGTCATCCGGCAATCTTGTTTTCCACACTACAGCAGAAACTGATTGGAAGAAACCATTCTGGGAAATGCTAGGCCCGACACAAGTGTTACCCATCTCGATTGCTTGTACTGGTTTCCTATCCTTTCAACATCAATATATAAATCCACTCAACAAAAGAAAGAAGATCTAGTTTAGATCAGACTCTCAGAACCATGCTCAGGTCAACTAAAACAGAAACCAGAACCTAGATTAAACTTCCAGAATGGACTCCAACAAATTCCCCAATTGTAAAGTGAACAAAAACTCCCAGTAAGCATCACTCAAATATCTGCAAAATATAAATCAGTCTAAATTGAAGCTCTACTAATCAAAATACAGCAAACAAATGAAATCCACATGAATCAGAGACAAACCCAGCAACAAAAAAGTCAATCTTGACCAATTGGTTGAATCTATCCCTAGAGAACAATAAATAACAGGAGACCTAGTCCCAGAAGTTCCTGGATCTCAAACCAATGACTAACATTAAAAAAACATAAGCAGTAATAGAAAATAAGTAGAAGTTAAATTGATGCAAAGCTCATCAGAACTGAATAATTCAACAAACACCCAAGTGAGTAAAAGCGAACAGAATCTGAGATCTCGATAACTGAAGCACAAAGAATTAAAGGAGCTGGGAAGAGTAGAAGAGATCAAAGGTTTGATTTTTACATCTCCTAGTCTACTTACCAGAAAAACCCAGTTGTGAAAAATCAACCAGAAACGGATTTACAGTAGCATGGATCGAGTCTAGTCGTGTTGTGGAGGCTTGTCTTTTGTCAACATCAATTAACCCATTATATACTTTCAATCAAAAACGAGAAATAAAGAAAATTTCTGGAGAAGACAAGGCTTGTGGGAGCGTTTGGACTTGGTAACACTGAGGAAACGCGTTTGGTTCGGCAGTTTGGATATTCCTATCCCCGGCCTTTTCGGCTGATTTGTAAAGGATTGGCCCAATCTTAGGGTTAGGGTCCCACCAACAAAGACTCAAAACCTCACTCAACTCGTGTCATGTCTTGTACAAATTTAAGTACAACCCTATCTTTAAATCAAATATTATTTCGACTATTTAGACCATATATTATCAATTTAATGGATAGACACAAAGGTCAAGTAAATGAATGTTTGTTTAAGTAAGTCTTACCGCATAATTCAAAAACTATTTAGAAAATAGATCAAATCTGCACCACATCAAGAGCCGCCTCTTTTCTCTACGAGCGAAATGGGATTTGTAGCTAAACTACTGGCGTGGAGGCGGTGGCAGCGATATTGTTGCAAGGCTACCCGGTTGGCAAGAGATATGGCCCGATCAAGAGCTGACAGGCGGGGGTTGGCCCATGTTCTTGATAGATGGCTTGGATCACGTTTTTTTTATATCAAATGGCTCAAATCACGTTTGTGTCTCCTACAGTCTCCATGGGATATCAATAGGATTAATCCGACTAGTAACAACAAGATGGTTAATTATTTGTTCATCATTGTTTTACTCGTCTTCTTCATTTGTAAGATTTCCTTTGATGTTTTGAGTTGGGTGGTCTTTCTACACTCGCTTTAGGGAGTTAGGTTCCTCATCAGTTTCAAAAATGTCAACTTCGACTTCTGGTCGAACATCTTTGGATGGGATATCATGTGTGACATCTGTACCTGGAACATTCTGTGGAACATCTTTACTTGAGCCCGGTATTACAGCTTCTTCATCATCTGCTAGTTTGTGGAACTCTTGAGGATCATTTATCACTACATTAATGGATTCCATTATTGATCAAGTACGCTTGTTGTACACACGAAAAGCTCGTCTATTTATGGAGTATCCCATGAAAATACCCTGATCACTTTTAGGATCAAATTTTCTATGGAGACCCTTGTCAGCTAGGATATAACAATCTGAACCAAAAATACGGAAGCACTTCACATTAGGCTTTCTTCCCCTCCATATTTCATAAAGATTGGTCGTAGGACCATGACGGAGACTCACTCTATTGTGAATATGACATGCCGTGTTTAGTGCTTCTGCCTAGAAATATATGGGGATGTCTCTAACGTGCATCATTACTCTAGTCATTTCCTGTAGAGTATAATATTTATCCTCCACAATCCTATTTGTTGGGCAGTGATAGGTGTAGAAAATTCATGAGTAATTCCTTTTTGGTCACAGAACTCGACAAAACCAAAATTCTCAAATTTCTTTCCATGATCACTTTGGAGTCGTACTGTCTTACCAATACTATGTCCCTGTTCTTGTTGTACTCTATTGAAATGAGCCTTAAATACCGAGAAGGTGTCTGATTTCTCACGAATATAGTCTACTTATGTGTACTGAGAGAAATCATCAACACATATGAAAACATATCGACTTCCACCCAAGCTTTTCACTTACATAGGACCCATAAGGTCGACGTGAAGTAGCTCCAAGACCTTGGAGGTCGTAAGATGTTGGAACATCTTGTGGGACATATTGACCTGTTTCCCAATTTGGCAATCACCACAAAAAATTTCT
The DNA here is from genome assembly GCA_963921825.1 of Erodium maritimum. Taxonomy (NCBI): domain Eukaryota; kingdom Viridiplantae; phylum Streptophyta; class Magnoliopsida; order Geraniales; family Geraniaceae; genus Erodium; species Erodium maritimum. The sequence continues at coordinate 28,641,924 of OY997591.1, read as the reverse complement.
TCACGAATCTTGAGGTCAAGAACCCATACAATGGCCTTCTCAGCAATTATCCTTTGCATGCTTCTCAAATTTAGATGACCAAGTTTTTGATGACATATCTCTGCTTTATCTCTTTTTGATAGTAGAAACCTTGATGGAGGAGAACAAATAGATGCAGGAGTTTTATCAAGCATAGGTGGCCGATTTATAGAACCTCGTTCTCTATAATTCTCCATTATGCACACACATAATTCATCCCTTTTGGATCACACCGCATAGACTGGATGACTTGCTCTTATACCAATTGAAATTATGGTTAGGTGTAGTAGCAAGATGTCTTACAAGATGTTATGACTTGTTGACTGACATCTTGCTTTAGTACATAATGGAGAAAATTATACGAACAAACAAGCACAATAAAGACACACAAGTTTGTTACCCTATTCGGTGCATCATCACTTACATCTAGGGGAACTCTGTTTGTGGAATGGTTTTCACTATCACGTAACCAGTCAAAACATACAAGTTCAAATCCTCCAGATCAAACATATGCTACTATTACAAAGTGAAAAATCTATCTCAAGGCTCCTCCTAAATCCAAGCTCCTCACTCGATCCCACTCTTCAAGCCCTTCAGTCTTGTATTACTTCGAGCCTTTAAATCTCGGATTAGCCTTTCGTTCTTCAACGAGGTTATTCGTGAAACTTCAACCACACAAACACAGCTCTATCACCCATTCAGTGACGAGTAGTGAATGAGCACAACAACGTTCTTCTTGGTTCAATTCATCAAGTTTTCCAACACGCTAGTCCAACACGCTTAGGAAGTCTGAAATCATAAACAAAGAACAAAAAAATAGTAATTGCAGACGACAAATAGTATTCACAAATGACAATAATGATCGACAAATAGTAATAATGGCGATCGGCAACTAATGAGATTCATGTTCGCTTTTTATACCTGCTCCATCTATTGTAGTCGTGGCTACCTAGGGTTTTCCAAACCTTAGAGTCACGATCTAGCTCAATCTCCAAGTTTCCATAAATTGGAACAATTCCTAAAGCAAACAAATCTTTAGAATAAAACTATCTTCAATATAGGAAACAATTCCTAAACGAATCAGATGCTTGAAATAAAAGTATCTTTAAATTATGAAACATAAGATACTTATCTTCAAATTTGGAAACGCGCGCACAAGATGTCCGATGACATTTGCTCAAAAAATCTTTGTGATCACACGGAGCTCAAAATATCTTCATGAATTGTAAAGCTCCTACAACTTGTAAACGTGCCTCCTAGGGTTTCACAATCCTTGGAGTCGTGATCAAGCTAAATCTTTGTGTTTTCTTACGCGGGTATCTTTGTTAAATCGAATAGATCACTATCGTAGTAGTATTTTCAACTTTACGATAAAAAGAGGATTTACAGACAGTATGTTTGAAGGAGTACCTTTAGATGTTGGCGGTGTTTCACATCGGCTATGCCCCTAAAATCCACGGTCCATATGTTGACGGTTCAACCTTTATCGGGTTTGATGGGGGTCTATATCTTCCGATTAGTGTTAGTAGAGGTGTGTTGTTTCTGTCTCCCGGAGATGGGGGCAAAGGAGGTGATAGGTACGTCTCGGTTAATCTATTGTTCCGAATTAATTATGTCGATTGAGCCATTTGATATCTCTCGGTCAAGGGGATTGTCCGTATCTAGGAGTATTCGTCTTGTGAGGATTGTCCAGATCGTGTAATGACAAAGGGGTATAAAGGGGGTTTGGCTCAATGGTCGGAGTTTAATACACATGGTGCCTACTACAAAAATTCCATCCCTATTTGGTAGACACAAACTATTCATGGGTAAGACTGGGGAGTAGAGATGGGTCGTACCTGTTATGGGGAGGTTGTTGATTAGGCGGGGAGCAGGTCGTTGGTGGAAGGTGATGCTTGGTGTTGTAGTGGACAAAGGGTCTGATGGGGATGCCAGACTGGTGTTGGATCCGGTAGGACTTCCTGTGGAATATATGCACGCACGGGCGGCGGGGAAATATATGTGTAGGAGGGCGAAACCCTAGGTCGACGGGGGAGGTATCGACAAGACCGTGGTGAGGCAGGCGACGCGATGGTCGTGGTTGTTGGATGTACTATCATACCCGATCTTAGTTGATGTACTGTCATCTTATTGTATCTATTATTGAATATGATTTGACCTAATAAAGTTTGTCATTCGTAGAGAAAAATGATAAAAAAAATCATAATAATTTATTAGCTAAATTTACAACATTTTTTAGCATATAAGAGGAATTTTATTGAACAAAAAACTTAATCATACAACTTAAACATACATAGAGAGATAAAATGGAAAAGAAAAAGAGCGAGACGTATTTCTATTCCATAGACATCGAACACTAGATTTGTAACAAATGCACGGTTATACTAGAGATAGTTGGTGGGAGGCCAATGTCTCAGTTGCAGTGGCAGACGTGAGTACCACGAGATTCGTGTCCTGCCTCGATCTGAAAATGCTCGGAGTATCTGATATGGGGCGGTTGAAGGGATATCTAGCATCCAAAAAGAACACTAGGAAACGGGGGAACCAGCATGTCATATTTACACCGACCTCGGTAGAGCGAGTTGTGCATCCCCACACACACCTTAAGGGTGTAAAAATCCTGGTCCAGCGGATAGGGTTAGTGCACCGAGTTTGTAGTGGTGGAAGGTTCACGATCCAGCAGATGGGAATGGCGTATCCTTGCATAAAGTGATGGAGGCGGTACAGGATGTAGCACAGGCGGATACCAACGAGGTATTAGACTGGCTTGCGTGTTGGGTCTCGAGGTAGGGTAGGAGATGAACTAACTCGCAGCGGAATGACAAAAACACCAAGAGACCATTAAAACCATGAATCTACTACCAAAATTAGAATCACAAAAAAAAATCAGCATTTTCATACCAAATCAAGAACACCGAGTAAAGAATGATCGGGCTTGAGTCTCCAAGATCCCTACGTATCCACTTGGGAATTAAAGCCACGTAATTCTTCTTATGAAGACTCAAGAACACCAAAATGGAGGAAAAGAACACCCTTGGCCGAAATGAAAGGGGGGGAGGGAGAGAAGTTGTTTCCTATTTTTGTCTTGTGTTTGTTATGTTTGACAAGGAAGACTAAAACATAACAAACCCCATCAACTTGTCCAACTATAAGCATGGGACAAGCATGGTGACAAGTAAGGTGTAAATAGGATAAAGTATGGTGGTAAGTATGGCTATACAAGATGGGGTTAGGTGGTGAATCACCAACACCTTAATCCTTGTCTTGTTTACTTAGTACTAATTAATCAATACTTGATTAATTAGTTCCATGGGCCTTGGTTGGCATGGGACACTCATGGGCTTTGCGGGAGATGATCCATGACCATTCCTAATGAGGTCCTGTGACACGCTCATCGCCTTCCAAGCCTTCCATACTGGATATGTCCAACATTATCCGAAGTGATCGTTCCCAAGAATCCAAGTCTTGTCTCGATCCGTAAAGTCCCATTTACTTATGAGCACATGACCCAAAACCCAGTTTTGGTCATGTCTCGAGACAACTCCCTTTTTGGCCATTCTCCATAAATGTGTTAATGAGTTTCATCCTCCGGTGTGACCCTTAGGTTTATGCATGTTGATGGTTGAACGTAAAATCCCATTTTACTTTATCCTATATAAGTGGCAACTAACGAGACTTTAGTATATATGAATGATTTGCTAATGGTCTTACACTATAGTGACCATGGTGGTGAGCTCTCAAGCACATCTACTTTCCTTTTCTTCATTTTGTTCGGTGCTTCTCTCTTTGTATAAGGATTATGTATCCATTGAGAGTTCATTTTCAATTAAGAAGAGAAAGTTTGGGGTTCATGTGATTGTTAACAACAAACGTCCGGTTAGCAATAAACGTACGATCACGAAGACATTTCAAGGTCGTGCTCAGCGGAGTACAATAGCAGTTGCAAAAGTTGCAGGGAAGGTTGGTCTCAATGTTGATTTGAATCCAACGGTAGCATCGCTGGTCAGCAAGGAACCAATCAGTTCCAGTAAAGTTGGCAAAATCCTTGTCCCGTCATCGGAAAACAGAGCTTTGTGCCAAAGACAAGGAGACGAGTGAGGAATTTTCACACAATTGAAGAGGAACTCTTCATTTGCAATCTTCCTTACGGAACCACGACGGAGTGGCTTAGAAACACCTTCGTGCCATTCGGAGAGGTCGTATCTTCGTCGGCTTTAAGTCGGCCAAATCGCAACCTCCAGTTGTTTGGTTTTGTGCGCTTTCGTTTGAAGGAGTCGGCAGTTGAGGAAATCGAGAGCATGAATGGTATGACGGTGAACAGTCATTGCTTGTTCGTGGCTCTTGCCAAAGGTCGGAAATCTAGCCCAGTAGATGTGAAACAGGGCAGGGTTGTTGTGAGTGATTCTGGCTCTTTGCAGAATCGTGTGTACTCCGGAGATGGTTAGTCCTTCGAAAGCACGCCGGAGCTTCACTAGTGACCAGAGCTTGTTTCTGTGGAACAGAGAATGGGTCGGAATGGTTCGGGTCGCGTGGAACAAAGCATCTTGCCGAAGTTGGTGCATGCTCCGTCACAGGTGGAGTGCTCCGGTGAGTAGACGATCGGTTGTTCGGATTTAGTTTTGAATTTTGAATCTCCAAATCTCAACCCGGATTTGAATAGCGATTGCGTTTCCCCCGGAGATCACGCTACTGATGGCCTGATTGAAAAACAGAGCAACAAAGGAGCAGATCATGATTCGGTAGGTGCAGGTTCCATTGATCCCCCCGTGATTTCCGTAACAAATTGCGAGCCCTCGGGTGCGGAATTCGTGGACGAAGTTGACCGTGCAGGGGTGGTTGGTTTGCTTGAGGGTCAAGCAACCTTAGTTGACCCATCTATTGTGGGTTGTGCGGCTACTGAGCCTAATGGCTCATTGTCGCTTGGGCCTTCAACCCAGACCGGTTCAACTTCAACTATTCGGGTTTTAGGAGAGTTGGTGGCTAGCCCTTCTTCTAAATTGGACGGGGTTGGGCCGGGGCAGTCGCAGGTTGGTTTTTTTCGGGGACCAATACGGTCCATAGAAGGATGTCCTCCTTAAACCTTTAAAACGCGTAAGCCGGGCTCCTGCACATCTTTCGTACTACGTCACTGATAAAGTTTGTTGTGTAAAGCTTCCACCCATTCAGAACGTGTCTCAAATAGTGATAGATCGTCTGTAGTCTTTAGTGTTAGTATTAGTATTAGTGCCCATAGTTCAATCCTAAATGTCCAAATGTATATATCATTGTTAGCAATAAAATTAAATCGGCTTTATATTACTTATGTGTTGGAGTAATATATCGATGTGTGCTCTGATCTATGCCCACCATGCGAATAGAACCATAGATCGAGATAGATCACACTCGATGGGTCCCTAATCAACAAAGCTTCACTAGAAGCGACTAGTATGAAAGATGGCTCTTTATGGCTTACGTTCTGTTAGTCATTGGAATGGGATTCCGGAGTCTGATCATAGATATCATGTGGGACATGATATTGGACGACCCGCCCTGAATATGTGCCATAGATTAAGTCATGAACATATTCAGTGTCGTAGCTTGTCATGTATCCTTAGACCAAGGAGTCTTTGTGATCGCTATGTAGTCAACAACTGAGTTTGACCTGAGCCTAACGTTGTCCGTAACAGGGCTTCCATAACGGCCAGGATTGGCTTGGGGACGTGCTACATGAGTGACACGAAAAGCGGCTAAGGGATTTATCCCTCATACTGAGGTATGGGAAAGATATCGGTTCTCGGCCGCTTGATCGAGAGTGACTGAAAGAATAGCATGGCCATGCACATGATACTGGGTATCATATCTTCAGTCATCTCACATATCAAGGAACGGTGATTGAGAATAATAAGGATGACGGCTCTATGCCTTATCTCAATCAGGATATCGGAGATAAAAGGATAATGACAGGGATGACGCAAAGGTTATAATCGATAGGGTCGATTCGTTATGCAGTGTCAGGCAATACTAAAGTATCGTTAGTTGCCACTTAAATAGGATCAAGTAAAATGGGATTTTACGTTGATCTATTGACATGCATAAACCTAAGGGTCACACCGGAGGATGAAACTCATTGACACATTTATGGAGAATGGCCATAGGGAGTTGTCTCGGGACATGACCAAAACTGGGTTTTGGGTCATGTGCCCGTACGTGAATAGGACTTTACGGATCGAGACAAGGCTTGGAGTCTTGGGATTGATCGCGTCGGATAATGTTGGACATTTCCGGTATGGAAGGCTTGGAGGCGATGAGCGAATCATGGGACCTCGTTAGAAATGGCCACGGGCCATGTTCCAAGAGGCCCATGAAAGGCCCATGCAACCAAGGCCCATGGAACTAATTAATGAAGTCTTGATTAATTAGTACTAAGTAAGCAAGACAGGGATTAAGGTGTTGGTGATTCACCACCTAACCCAATCTTGTCTTGTCATACTTTGTCCTATTTACACCTTACTTGACACCATACTTGTCCCATGCCTTTAGTTGGACAAGTATGGGTTTTGTTATGTTTAAGTCATCTTTTTTCAACATAACAAACACAAGACAAGAATAGGAAACACATTTTCTCTCCCTCTTCCATGGCCATTTCGGGTTTGGCTAGTTTCCACCTCCATTTTTGTGTTCTTGAGTCCTCAAAGAGAAGAACTATGTGGCTTTGATTCCCATGTGGATACGTAGGCGTCTTGGAGACTCAAGTCAATCATTCGTTAACCGGTGTTCTTGTTTTTGTAAGAGATAGTGCTGAATTTTTCTCTTGTGAATTCATTCTTTGTTAGTTGTTTCATGGTTTTAATCGTCTCTTGGTTTTTATTGATTTTCCGCTGCGAGTTGGTTCATCTCCAACCCTACCTCGAGACCCAACATTTAGATGGGTGGTTGGAGGAAGCCCTCAAGGATAAGGCTCGTAAGGGACAGTCTAAAAATTCAGTACCTTCGCCGGATGCTCCTCGGACTCATAATACCTGGTCCATGTCATGCCCCAAATCCGGTTTTGACCGGACTCGAGACGTGAACTAAACACGATGAATAAATAAATAAATAATAGAAAAGACTTAATAATTCAAACTCCACAAATAAACTTAAATAAAACCAAAGTCAAGAGTCAACAGCTCTGAACTAACAGGAAATAAAGTTAATATAAAACAGTACGTCTCTAGGACAAATCCCAATTCCGAAGGAGCTCCCGAGCCTTGAGACCACTTCTAGAACTACTCAACAAGGAAACCTGTACAAACAGTAAACAAGAAAAGGGTGAGCTTACGCTCAGTAGGAAAAAATAGTAAAGCAAAGAAATCTCCGTTAAAAGATAAAACCGATTAGTACAATTATTTAAAGTTTACAATTAGTACGATTAACCAAAAGGTGCCGTAAACATAGATCAATAAAATTTCCAATGCTTTAAAGAAAGTAACACTCAAGGAGATCAACGGAAAAATAACGAATATAACAAGGAACCGATTAAAGTAACACACCAACACCGACATACTGAATGTCAAATCCCAAGACTTTGATCCATACACTGACTGGTACATCATATCAGATAGCCCCTCGGTCCAGAGGAAACACTATCATCGGGGCTTCCGGAAACGTTCCCTAGGAACGCATCTTATCGGAAGTCGCGGAAATGTCCCCAAAGGACCACAGATCATCGGGACAAAGTGAGTCTCTCCGGAACACGTAGCATCGGAGTGAGACAATAAAGTACCATGCCGGAACATCCATCGGCCTCAGTCTTCCCGGGACACGTAGCATCGGGGTGAAACCAGTCTTTCCGGAACACGTAGCATCGGATAAGACAATAATATACCATACCGGAATGTACCTCGGCCTAGGTCTTCCCGGAACACGTAGTATTGGGGTGAAGCAAAAATGTAAACGTATCGGACCGGCATACCCCCTCGATCGGAAATCATCCCGGAAACACCCTCGGGAAAGTAAACAACAAAGGCACGCAATACCCGACAAATCTCAATACAACAAACTGTTGGTTTTTATGCCCTAGGCCAATCGTGATCATGGACGGCATTGTCATTTCATTAATACATCGGCACTACTATTATCATTTGTGAAATGTTAATAGTGTGACTAATACTCTTTCTTAAGATCATTGGGTTGAGGACTTGATAGTAAAACTCTTAGAAGCAATAGAGTATTATTCACTTGATCCCTGGTCTTACTGATATACTAAGACTAATATGATGTTGGCTGATGATCACGTTTTACTGATCATACATATTGGATATGAAGTCAAATAATAGATTTCATTTAGGGAAATGACATTGGATAACCCACTATGAGAATACTACATAGGAATTGTCATGAGTATTTCTCAGTACCGTAATATGACTTAAGTCCTCTGACCTTATAGTCATCATGATTTCTACATAGGTGGCTGTGTGCTTTGACACAGTTAAACGTTGTCTTTAACCGGGCAATTATAAAGGTTGTGATTGGGTGCATAAGTGTCTATGTGAGAGATATGGTTGACTGATAAGGGATCTGTCACTCATATAAATATGAGAGATATCGTTTGGGCCCCTTGATAAGTGGGACTGCAGGAAAAAGCATGGCCATGTGAATTGATAAAGAGTTATCACTGGCAGTCTACTTAAGATCAAGAAACAGCGATCGAGTAAAATAAGGATGACGGCCCTATGCCTTATTCGATCGAGATATCGTTGACAGAAGGGTTAGCATATTAGCGGGTAAAGGTTAAGTCGGATTAACGATCATCATAAACGTTTGGGTAGTCATAATGCCTTGCTAGAGGCCAACTATGACATGTGGACGAAACAAGGATTTCGGGCCCACTGCCAACACGTGTTATGAGCCTACAGGGTCGCACACAACAACGAGTCCAAAATCGAATTGGACTTTATGAAGTCCCTCAAGTGAATAAAATAATATATTATATTCGATATAATATTTATTTATTCATTTAACTTGTTTTTCGAATTATCAATATAATAAAGATTATGCTGGACAATTAAATAGCAAAATTGGCTCTTGAATTTTTGAAATTCAAATAGGGTATTTTTGCATGAACACTACTCCTAAAAGAAGACCACTTGTCAAATTTGGAAGTCCAAGTGTTGGGCTTTCCAAATAAAATAATGTGGTCTTGTTGGGAGATATATGCATGCAAGAGAGAGAAGAAAAATCAGATTTTTCATTGCGTTGAGAATGATTCTCAAAGGGTAGAGAGAGAAACGAGTTAGAGAGAAAGAGAGGAAGAAGTGTTCTTCCTTTGTGCTAGCACACAAGCGATTTGGGATATCTTGTTGGTGTGGATACCGGTAGAGGACGGATCCTTTTGGAAACGTCGAAACTCACACTTAATCCACCAAATTCATTTGTTTCGAGTGTTCTTGGTTTGTAAGAAGAATAAAAAAATCTGCCCAGATTTTTCTGCCCAGTTTCTGTCCGACCAGCCACCGTAAAGAGCTCGATCGGAGGTTCATCTGAGGTCCGATCTTGATGATTTTTGGAGTGAACATTCTGCACATATTGTTCTTCAACCTGACCGGAGGGATTTGCATTCCAACGGTTCGTTGCTGAGATATACGAGCTGCAAGTTGGTCCCTGTCTCGAACCAAGCTGAAAAATTGAAAGAGGTAATCTCTCCTTTAATTTTTGTTTGTCGGTTTACTCGGAATTACATGGATCCTGAGGCTATTCTAGGGAAATTTTTTTAATTTCCGCTGCGTTTGATCCCTAGAATTTCAACACAAACTCATGTTATCAACCAAGCTTACCGGCATAACTTACCAACCACGTATCATCGGTCTATCACGCACCCGATCATATCCATAGGCACAACCAATTCACACTCAAATGTTCATTCAATTAATCAATCATAACACGGAACAACCGTTTACATTCTGATCATCATAATTCAATTAGTTTAATATGACTCTTATCTTATCCTAATTACGGAGCATGCATCGGCCTTAAGGGCGAACAATCATCAATAAATACAATTAACAAGCAAGTCCTAAGGCTCGACATGACCATTCTACCAGCACGGCAATTTCCCAAGATATTGAAAACGATTAATCTAGTGAATCACATCCTACATGCATACTAAGACTCGTCCGGTTATTAATATAATTGAAAAGCGGTTATTCTAGTGAATCACATCCTATATGCAAACTAGGACCTTTCCGGTTATTAATTATCCTATAGGCATAATATTAGCATTCTTGAATTAGGAGTGGAGTTTACGACTTTTCCCTACCTCAAGAAGAACAAACAGCTACGTCTCCTAGCTGCTGACGTCCGGGCTACCTCCGGTCTTCTCGAGCGAAGTCAAAGTCTGATTTTAACAGGTAAAATTGATAATCAATCCCGGCACAGTCCGAAAGTCCTCTAATTTGTCAAATTAGTCCTTTAAGTTCTCCAATTTAAAATCGTTTAAATTAATTAATTAAATAATTTTGTCTAACCCGGATCCGACTCGAATCCGACCCGGATACAGGCCCAACCAGGATCCAGACCCGGTCCGAACCCGGAACCAGACCTGACCCAGACCCAACCCAGGTCCAGACCCGGTCCTGGCCAGACCCGAACTCAGACTCGAGTCCGGCCCGGTCCAGACCCGAGCCAGACCCAGTCCAGAGACCTAGGCCTGGCCCAAGGTCTGGCATGAGGTCCAACTAGCCTGGGCCCGATTCATCTGGAGGTCCAGTTCGAGCACGAGGAGAGGCGGCGAGGTTTTGGCTCTGGCCGTCGTCAGCGGCGTCAGTGAAGTTGGAGGAAGGCGGCGTGCTCGGGAATCGATTCCCTTCACGGCTCCGGTGATGGCTCTCCGGGGACCAGCGCCCTTCGAGGACCCACGGCCTCTCAGAACTCGTTCGAGCTCGGAGTGGAGCTCCACGACGGCGCAACAGAGAGGGAAGAGAGGGAAGCTTCGTGAGGGTGGGTTTTCAGATGGTTTTTGGTCGGGGAAAAGAACGAACGGCGATGGGGGCACGAGCAGTGCGATTTCCCCCGTCTTCGGCGCGATTCACGCTTGGGATAGAGAACCAGGCCGAGAAACTTCTGGCGGCGTGGTTCGTTTTCTGACACGGGATGTGGCGACGGTACCTCGGCGTCGATTTCGTACCGGCGCGGTTCAATTCGTGACCGGGAGAGAAGGACGGCGAGGGCGACTCGGTTTCGAGTGAGAGAGTGAAGGGAGGGAGAGTCTGAGAGGAGAGGAAGGACGAGAGCGAGAGAGCTGCAGCGTGCTTTGGGAAGCGTGCTCGAAACGCTGAAGAAGACGCGTGAATATGGTTTAGGGTGGGCTTGGGCCTGGCGCGGAATTGGGCTCGGGCTTGGCTTGGGCCTGGTCTCTGATCGGGCCTAGTTAGCCTGGTCCAGCCCGTCTCTCCCTTTTTTTTTCTTTTTTTTCTTTTGCAATCGTTCTAATTTTCAACCCGTTTTCCAACCACGACGTTTTAATCGAACAAATTTAATATTTTAATCTTTTAACTGGGGCAGTCTTTATAGTCCAAGTCTCGAGCCCTCAAATTTAAGGCCCCCAGGAATCCGATCCAGTAGTCGGAAAGCAAATGGTATGAGGAAGAGTAGGCTATCGGTCTTTCTCAGTTTAATTGGCTTCAAAGTAGCTTTTGTTTTCTTTGTAAGGGACGTCTCCCCTTTTTCTCCTAGATGGAGATTTTTGTAATCGTTTTATTTTTGCATTCTCCTCCTTGTAGGATGTACTTTCAATAAAAAAAAATTGTGTTTATAAAAAACGAGACTTTAGTATAGCCTAACACTGCATAGCAAATCAACCCTGTTGATTCTAACCTTTTGGTGTCCCTATCATTATCCTTTTATCACCGATATCTTGATTGAGATAAGGCATATAGCCATCATCCTTATTATTTCAATCAGTGTTCCTCGAAATGTGAGATCATTGAATATATGATACCTAATATCATGTGCATGTCCAATCTATTCTTTCAGTCATTCTTGATCAACTGGCCGAGAACCGATATTTTTCCCATACTACAGTATGAGGGATAAATCCTTTAGCCGTCTTTCGTGACACTCATGCAGTACTTCCCTAAGCCAATCTTGGCCGTTATGGAAACCCTATCAAAAGAAATGTTGGGCTTAGGTCAAAATTAGTTGTGTACTGCATAGTAATCACAAAGACTCCTTGGTCTAAGGATACATGACAAGCTACGACAATGAATATGTTCATGAATTGATCTATGGAATATATTCATGTCGGGTCGTCCAATATCAAGTCCCACATGATATCTATGATCAGACACCAGAATCTCATTCCAATGACTAACAGAATGTAAGGCATAAAGAACCATCTTTCATACTAGTCGCTTCTAGTGAAGCTTTGTTTACTAGGGACCCATCGAATGTGATATATTTCTATTTTGATTCTATTCACATGGTTGGCATATATCAGAACACACATCGATGTATTACTCCAACACTAAAGTAATACATAAAACCGCTTTACTTTTATTGTCAACGATAATATATACATTTTGATGTTTACGATTGAACTACGGGCAATAAGACTAACATTGCGGTGGGGCACCATAGGAGGTTGAGGAAGCGCATGTCGTAGGCGGGCTTATGGCAGAGCCGTTGGTGGCAGTTGAGGCCCTGGTGGCGACGGAGGTTCTGGTGGCAAGAGTAGAGGTGGAGACGACTCTGATGGCAGCGGAGGAAGTGGTCGTGGCAGCGGCTCTAGTCGTAGTGGAGGAGACGGTGGCAATGTTGGCGACAGAGGATGAAGTAGGGGTGCAGTGTCGTGTGCGGTGGTGGACAAACGCAGTGGCGACGTAGAAGGTGGGGTTCGATCGTTTGCGGTTGTGGGATATAAAACTTGATGTTCTAAAATAGTTCTTTTGCCACAAAATATTGATTCTCAACAAATAACTCAAAATAGAAACCTCTCCAAAATTCTGGATAAAAAATCAAATGAAAAATAAAGATTGTACAAAAAATGCTCTCGCTCCCAAGCTTTGTGCTCTGTTCCTCGGTATCAAAAAATATGAAGAAGATGGTTAGTTTTTGGTTTGTGTCTCTCTAAAATATATAGTGAATGAGCTAAACCTCCTCCCCTTTTGAATTGTGATGCAACTCCCTCATGTGTAGTAATTGTAACCCTAATGATCACACGAATAAGAGTACAACACACGAAAAATGAGGAGTAGAGTAACTGAGGGACATATGTCGATAGAGGGAGAAATCACGGCTGAATTGGACAAGTGTTGGTAGGATGATAGAGGGAAATGCTAGGTAAGAAGCCACACGCGAGGAGCTGCGGCGTGATCACGTACGGACGCGCACATTTGGCTCTAATGCAGTAGCGGAGATTGAACGGACTGGATGGAGGGTGCGCAGACCAACCAATCCAAAGGCTGGGGATTGTTGAACTAGGAAGGCCTAGATCAGGTCTCGCACCGGTCAGATGATCTAAGGGCAGGCGGATGAGAGGACTCACGGTAGGCATTGTACCGCAATGCACCGGATTTGGTCAGTTTTGGCCAGTCGTCGAGCTCTGGTTCGCTCCTCCACTTTTGCTTCTTTTTCGCTGTTTTGCTCGCTCCGGGTTTTAATCTCGTTCTCGCGCCAAAAATTTGATCTTCTCAAGACATAAAAAAACAAGGCCAGTCATGAATATATTCCAGAGCAAACAATTTCGACCCTCTAAACGATTCACCCAAAATACGTCGGTTTTCATTCGAACTACCAGACACATTGAAAAAATCAATTAGCTAAATTTACAACTAGTACATTTGTTAGAGTAACAAATATTTGCATCCATTTCATCTTCTTTTTTTCTTTAATTAGTTTTTTGTACTTGTTATATTGATTATGGAATAGCGATGAAGGATATTTGTCTCCCTATCGAGAGCGCTCTAAACCCTAACCCTAGCATGTGTTCCCGTATCTCTGCGTATTTGGAGCATAGTGCCCTTCTACCTCCACGGTGATCCTCCTGCCATGGTTCCGCCACCACCGAGAGCTGCTCTTCCCGACAACCTTCCTCTTGTGTCTACTCCACCGGGCGTTTTCTTGATCACAACGGCGTCAGGTATCCCGCCTCCTTGTCCTTCGCACAATCTGGTGCGTCATAAAAGGGTGAGTCGGAAGAAGAAGATCCAAGCCCCACCGCTGGTTCCTTCTCCATCCCATGCACCGCCGCCACCATTGAACTCATCTCCCCCACATTACTGGCGATTGTGGCTTATGATCCTGGGGCACAACCACCGAACCACTCCTTGTAGACGACTAGATGGGGAAATCCTCCTAAACGGACGACAAACCATCTTTGGGTACTACGGTGGACGTCCCCTGTGATGAGTGTGGCCAATGTTAGGGCGGGACGGTTAGGGTGCGCTACTGTCATTCCCTAGACCGCCCTCTCTGTCGACATTTGCATCTTTGGTTTCCGGAATTTAAGGATCCGATCACCTGCTCTCTTACTTACACAAAACTCCTTACTTTTTGTGGGAATTGTGGGTGTATATGTCACAAACTGACCGCCTGTGATCGTGAGATGGCAGGTATGCACACTTTTGATAATACGTTGTTGCACTACCGGAAGGAGAGGAAGGATAGGAACTACGCCACGAATTGGAAGAAGTCGGAGTGTGTTCCCTCAGGATTCGCCCCACTGATCCATGACACTGCACCTAAGGCCACCGTACCTCGTGGATGAGACCCCGCCATGACTCATAACACTGCACCTAATGAGTGTGCTTCTAGGTCAGAATTAGGGGGTCTTCCTGGACTGGACCATCCTGTTCTAGTTAGCTCGGGGTGTCCAAAGAGATGCCAGGAAAGAAGAGGGGCTCGGATGGCGATCCTTGAGAAGATCAGGCAAGAGTTTGGAAACATCCCCGCCAGGCCCCAGCAGTCACCCGCTAGGCCTCAGGGACAAGTGGAAGGAACCCCTGAGGATAACCTGTCTGTCCTTCACCCCTGACGATCACAGGTTCGGTTTTACATCAAAAGAATAGTGACGCCCTCGGGTGACCCAACGGTATTCAGGCCCTACCTTGAATAGTGTTCGTCAATATTTCTTATGTTTTGTTTGGTTTTTACTTATTGTTTTAGTTTGTTTTAAAGTTTGGGTTCAAAACGTCATTGACGTCTACTGGTTCTTATAGTTAGTGTGTTTGTCCCGTCAAAGCCCTCAACCATATATTAGCTCTTCTTGAAAGTAATAAAAGTTTCGTTTACTAAAAAAAAAAGTATTTGCATTAATGGTTAATACGTTAACAAGTGCGCTCATTAAAAATTGCTAATATACATTACCGAATATACCGGGAAAGGGAAACTTTACTAAAATCAAGGTAGTAATGTTGCCGTTTTCTATATTGTTGCCTTGAGAAATATCATTTCGTAACCTTGTTGATATAGGAATCCTCCTCAAAATAGTAAATGTACTCAGTATATATATAAGTTTACTCGACGAACCAGTGATCAATCAATGATGGCGGAAAGCTGCAGAGTCAACGACGGTGGGAACAAGAGGGTTTCAGCATCACATATTGGGCGTCTAAGCGACGATCTATTGATTGAGATCCTCTGCAAGGTCGATTCTCTCAAACAGGTAACCCTATGCAGGTGCGTCTGCAAACCTTGGCTGTCTCTGATCAATACCCATTCTTCTCATTCCAGTTTTATCCGCCACTGGAGACGGACCAATAGGCCTCTTCACGATTCCGACCACGACTTGATTGCTCTCCACACTCAGTACCTACACCAAAAGAATCACCATGTCATAGATTTTCCCTCCGAGGAGCCGACCATGCTCAAGCCACAAAGCTTCTTTCCTTGCACCACCACCGACCCCGTTCATATCCTGGCATCGTACAAAGATCTGGTGCTCTGCTGCCCGAGCAAGACCGACCACAGCGCTTACTTGTTAGTCTTAGTGCCCGTAGTTCAATCCTAAATGTCCAAATGTACATATCATCGTTAGCAATAAAATTAAAGCGACTTTATATTACTTATGTGTTGGAGTAATATATCGACGTGTGCTCTGATCTATGCCCACCATGCGAATAGAACCATAGATCGAGATAGATCACACTCGATGGGTCCCTAGTCAACAAAGCTTCACTAGAAGCGACTAGTATGAAAGATGGCTCTTTATGGCTTACGTTCTGTTAGTCATTGGAATGGGATTCCGGAGTCTGATCATAGATATCATGTGGGACATGATATTGGACGACCCGCCCTGAATATGTGCCATAGATTAAGTCATGAACATATTCAGTGTTGTAGCTTGTCATGTATCCTTAGACCAAGGAGTCTTTGTGATCGCTATGTAGTGAACAACTGAGTTTGACCTGAGCCTAACGTTGTCCGTAACAGGGCTTCCATAACGGCCAGGATTGGCTTGGGGACGGGCTACATGAGTGACACGAAAGACGGCTAAGGGATTTATCCCTCATACTAAGGTATGGGAAAGATATCGGTTCTCGGCCGCTTGATCGAGAGTGACTGGAAGAATAGCATGGCCATGCACATGATACTGGGTATCATATCTTCAGTCATCTCACATATCAAGGAACGGTGATTGAGAATAATAAGGATGACGGCTCTATGCCTTATCTCAATCAGGATATCGGAGATAAAAGGATAATGACAGGGACGACGGAAAGGTTAGAATTGACAGGGTCGATTCGTTATGTAGTGTCAGGCAATACTAAAGTCTCGTTAGTTGCCACTTAAATAGGATCAAGTAAAATGGGATTTTACGTTGATCTATTGACATGCATAAACCTAAGGGTCACACCGGAGGATGAAACTCATTGACACATTTATGGAGAATGGCCAAAAGGGAGTTGTCTCGGGACATGACCAAAACTGGGTTTTGGGTCATGTGCCCGTAAGTGAATAGGACTTTACGGATCGAGACAAGGCTTGGAGTCTTGGGATTGATCGCGTCGGATAATGTTGGACATTTCCGGTATGGAAGGCATGGGGGCGATGAGCGAATCACGGGACCTCGTTGGAAATGGCCACGTGCCATGTTCCAAGAGGCCCATGAAAGGCCCATGCAACCAAGGCCCATGGAACTAATTAATCAAGTCTTGATTAATTAGTACTAAGTAAGCAAGACAAGGATTAAGGTGTTGGTGATTCACCACCTAACCCAATCTTGTCTTGCCATACTTTGTCCTATTTACACCTTACTTGACACCATACTTGTCCCATGCCTTTAGTTGGACAAGTATGGGTTTTGTTATGTTTGAGTCATCTTTTTTCAACATAACAAACACTAGACAAGAATAGGAAACACATTTTCTCTCCCTCTTCCATGGCCATTTCGGGTTTGGCTAGTTTCCTCCTCCATTTTTGTGTTCTTGAGTCCTCAAAGAGAAGAACTACGTGGCTTTGATTCCCATGTGGATACGTAGGCGTCTTGGAGACTCAAGCCAATCATTCGTTACCCGGTGTTCTTGTTTTGGTAAGAACTAGTGCTGAAATTTTCTCTTGTGAATCCATTCTTTGTTAGTTGTTTCATGGTTTTAATCGTCTCTTGGTTTTCATTGATTTTCCGCTGCGAGTTGGTTCATCTCCAACCTTACCTCGAGATCCAACATTACTCTCTATGCAACCCTTTCTCCGGGCAATGGAGGGCGCTTCCGCCGCCTCCTCCGCTACCCATTGACGGCAGGGATCACAGGATTCGAATCGCGCTTCTAGTCTTCGATGACACTGATGGTTGTGACTTCAAATTCAAGGTGGTCCGTGTCTTCCCTTACCCTACCGGGTCTCGGATGAAAGACATGGTTTCTGGCCTGGATTTACAATATGATCGAATGAAAGTAGAGATGTTCTCTTCAGGACGAAGAGTGTGGAGAGAAATGAATGTGCCGGAATTCGAATGCAGTTACATCAGCAGAGGCATTGCGTACCAACGAATGTTGGTTTGGCCGGTCCAATCATCATTGGGGCGTCTTCAGCTTATTGGGTTTGATTTCCTTCCGCGTGACGATGTGGATGCAAGCTATGCGGAATGGAGTTATCTTCCCCTGCCTCCGGGTTATGGACCAGGGTCATCCACAATGGGGGTGTGCAGAGGGTGCTTGAGAATAGCTCATTTGGTTCCTCCTGACTTCAATTTTGGGCAGAGACTATTAACTTGGCGACTTGGCAGCCAAAATAAGGAGTGGCTGCTGGTGCAAGTGTTGGATTTCAGTCAAGCCTGGTATTCGGATGAGTGTTCTATTCCTGTAGTCGAATCTTGCGTTGAAGGTGATGTCTCTGTTCTGGCTTTCCACCCTCACGATGAAGATATCTTATACTTGTTCTGTGCTGTACCGAAGGCGATGATACAAGATGAAAATAGGTCATCGTGTATCTTCTCGTGCAATATGAGCAAGAGAACACTTACGTTGATCCGGTGGCTTTCGGTGAAGAGCTCTTGTGACGCCTTCCCACTTTTGATGCATTCTTGGCCTACCCTTTTCCCACCATTTAACTAGGTATGTTTGTTTTTGAGGTAAAGGTATGTTTTTTTTGTTTGTCAAAAAACTAGTGTATTTTTGTCTGATCGGCATTAGTACTGATATCTCGCGATCGAAATAAAAGAAGAGGCAAAGGACAAGCCCTCCATTCTTACAAACAAATGCAACCTTAATTGAGGATCCTAGAACAATTCCTTGCAAAATAAACCACCAAAACTTAAACGGAAAGATACCAAACAAAGTGAACTGAAATGAAACAAGGATGAAGCACCAATAAAACCAATGTAAAACTTATGCCAAAACAACATCCAACCAAAAACTTGACCCCAAATCTTTAGTGTAAAATAGGTTTAGATTTACCTCTCGAATAGCACAAAAAAAGAGAAGTGATCCACACGAAAAAAGGAAAAGAATAATAAGAGTTAAAATTTGCTCACAAACACTAGAAAGAAGCATTCATGATTTTGTTGTACAACCTCTTCCACGGTATTCAAAGAGTTGTTGAAAATCAAGTTATTTCCGCTTAACCAAAATTTTCAAAGAGTAAAACATACCAATAGGCTCCATTCCTTTCTAATAATCCGAGGAGAGAGATGTTTCCAACTAATGATCCAACTTTTAACAACTCCGATGACAACCACAGAAAACCCCCAACAATTAAAAGTTACTGATCAAATGAGCCAAATCTATGGAAGTTAAGAAACGGATGATCAAGCTCTTCAGCTTCCTCATTACAAAAAGGAAACCATATAGTGTTGAAAGATGAGATACCTCTAGCCATTAAAAAACTCTTTGTAGGCATGACTTGTAAACAAACTAACCAAGCAAATGCAACAATTTTGGAGGGTAGATTTGGTGACCAAAGAAATTTAGCCTAAAATTTGTCCTGATCAGTCCCACCCTCGAATTTTGGAGTGTGTCTTCTACGTTTGGCACCTACGGGTCAAGACTCACGTGTAAAACCCCGCTCTTTCAAAAGGGTAACATTTTGGAAAATTAAAACGTTTGGGTATGAGTTTGCAACGGGTGGAAAATAATAATAAAAAAAAGGGGGGGTAAAGAAGACTTGGGCCGGCCAGGCTCAGGCCCTGCCAGAGGACCAAGCCCAAGCCCGGCCATTTTCACTTCAGGCCCAAGCTGCTTCAAACCCTACAGCAGTGCCTCCTTCTTCACATGTCCTGGCACGCGAAACGAGGAGAATCAGCCGCGTTTCTGTTCCCCCTTCGATGCTCTCTCTCCTCTCAGATCTGAAACGCTCTCCCTCTCCTTTCTCTCTCGCATCCAAAGCCCTTCATCGTGTCCTCTTCTTCTCCGTGCAAACGAGCCACGCCGGAGACCGGAGCTAAGCGACGCCGCCACCGTGAGCCTCCATCTCCGTTCTTCATCTCGAGCTCGAAACCACGCCGGCGACAACGATCCTGAACGGGTCATGCCTTCCTCGCCCAAATCTTCTGCTTCCCCGACCTCGCGTTACCGGGAGTCTCTTCAGTCGGGCTCGTGCGGGACGAGGGTAACCGGAGCGACGCCGACGAACACTTCGCCTCGCCAGATCTGAGCGGCGAAGGTGTTGAACAGCGCGTTGGCCGCCGTTCCCTCTTCCTGGCGCCATTCTCAGCACGGCCGCCCGTCTCCAGCCTTCCCTGTCACCACCGCCGCCCCTAGAAGATCGGAGAACTCGCCGGAGACATCACCGCGTCTCCTCGAGTTCGCCTGAATCTCGGCCAGGCCAGGATGGCCTTTGGGCCAAGGATCGCTGCAGCCAAGTTGGGCCTTGGGCCTCGGGCCAGGTCTCAGGCCTCACCTTGGGCCAGGCCCATGACGAGAGACCGGGTCTGGAACCGGGTCGGGCTCGGGTTCCGGGTCTGGACCGGGTTTGGGCTTGGATCCGGGTCAACCCGGTTCAGAGAAAAATGTTTTAAAATCAGATTTATTTAATTCATCTAATTAATTAAAGGTGAGAATTAAGGGACAATTCTGGATTATTTAAAGAACCTTGGACGTTTACCGGTATTGATTGGACTTTTCTTTGTTAAACCTAGACGGGACTTCGCCCGAGCACAAGGGCTTGGACCCGAGCTAGAAGAACGAAGATCACGCCGGAACCCGTGTGAAGAACGGAGTGGTGACCACTCGGGCTTTTCATCAGAGTTTTATTAGAGGAAGACCGCAAGGTAGGGAAAATCGTAATTTCTTATTTAAACGCTTAGTATGCATGTTAGGTTAATAAAATCCGAAAGGTCCTAGAATTGCCTATAGGATACGAATAACTAGAATAATCGCCTTTCAATTATTAATAACCGGAAATGTCTAGAATGCATGTTAGGATGAAGATGACTAGTGTAACTCGCTTTCAATACTTGTGATTTGATTTACTGGTAGAGAGGCTGTGAAGAGCTCTCGGATTAATTGTGTGCTAGGTTCACATGCTTGGTTGCTCGTTATTAGGACAAGTAAGGGTCTAATGAAATTAGTTAGCTTATATGATTGAATGTTTAATTGATCGTTCACATGATTGTTGACTGGTGGAACGTTCACTTGGTTGATTGAGTGATTGTGTTAATAAATTGTGGTTTGGACGGATGATCGAGTATGACTGGTTGTGCCAAGGGGTACAATCAGGTGATCGATGTACCGATGGTTCGTGACAGGTAAGTATACGGTAAGTATGGAATGATGTTGGATGTCTTCGTAGTGATGAAAGTGTGTTCCGATGTGTGTTGATTGATGGATAAATGATAATGCTTGTTTCCTTTGTTCTTATTCTTGAAATGTATGCTTGTTCGTTTGGTTGCCTGTTTGCTTGCTTGGTTTGGTACTACACCGGGGGGGGGGGGGGTAATCTGGTGCCGTTGTGGTGGTTGGAGTTGGACAGATACCGGGATATTGAGTGATGTGAGGAGCTACGGCTCGGCAGATCCTACGGGATATTGAGTGATGTGAGGAGCTACGGCTCGGCAGATCCTACGGGATATTGAGTGATGTGAGGAGCTACAGCTCGGCAAATCCTACGGGATATTGAGTGATGCGTGGAGCTACGGCTCGGCAGATCCTACGGGATATTGAGTGATGTGAGGAGCTACGGCTCTGCAGATCCTACGAGATATTGAGTGATGTGAGGAGCTACGGCTCGGCAGATCCTACGGGATATTGAGTAACGAGAGGAGCCTATGCCTTGGCAGATCCTGCGGGATATTGATTCTGGTTACTTATGGTTTCACCCCAAGGAACTGCGTCCCAGCGGAGCACTACTTGGTTCCCTATGACATATGGTCCTTAGGTGGCATTTCCGAATTGGTTTCAGTGCCCCGATGCATGCACCTCCTCTGGACCGAGGGAAAATCTGATATGATGTGGATACTCTTGTGGATCGGATTATGGGAACCGAGGTGATCCCAAAATCTATCCATGGATCGGAGGCTTGAGAAAGCAAGTGGTCGACAAGATACTGTTATTTCCCAGTTTACTCTTATTGAGACTTTAAATTACTTATTATGAATTTCTTTATGTTATGGTTACCTTGATACTATTGCGTAGTTGTAATCGTATCCGTTTCCTTATTACTTCTTATTTATCTTATTGCATTGTTGTTCGAATTACATTTGTAAGCAGTTTATCTTTGACTTAAGGGTTGAGTTATTAAGGTTTTTCCTACTGAGCGTAAGCTCATCCCCTTTGGGTTCTAATTGTTTTACAGGCGTACCAGATGTCTAAGGAGGTCGAGGCTCGGGAGCTTTTGGACTTCTGTGGGTTTTACTAGAGTTATGTTGGTCTCTTGTATTTTTAAACATTACTTATTTGACTCATTTTAAGTTTTGGAACTATTTATAGTTGTTGATTTCAGAGAGCTTACCTTAATATTATAAAAGTTTTAGTATTTAATTATTGCTTTTCCACTATTAATTCCGGTCATGTCTCGAGTCCGGTAAATACCGGATTTGGGGTGTGACATCACGTCTCGTCCTTTTGTTTCATTTCTTTCCACCGTTTCTTTTCTTGCAGTATCATGATCTGCTTGCTTATGTAACCGTTCTTCATTCCTAATAAAAATTCTATATGTTCAAAAATAAAATAAAATAACAATAATGAAAATATAAAACATAATAACATTTATTCTTGTGTTTTTTAATAAAAAAAATATTTTTAAATATTAAATCGGGTAAAATATATGTTTTATAAAACCACTCAATTTTTTTTTTAGGGTTAGGATGAGGTTTGAAGAAGGTTAAGGTATGGGATTTGGTTTGGGTATAGAGTTGGTATAGCTCTAAGCAAGGTTGTAAAAAAAACGTTAGGCGTTAGTCGGACGGGAAAGGGTCTTTAACGCTAGGTAGGGATTAATCGGATTATTATTTTGTTGTTTTAATAAAATATTATATATATTATCAAATTTTATATTTTATTATATAAAAAATATTAACAATGTCAAACATTAAATATATATATATATGGCAGCTATCCAGTAAAAACCATTCTTATTATGCAAACTACGAACCAATCTAAGCCACAGGATGCGGTCAAAGTGACGTTAGCAGAGCGCGCGCGATGCTGACACGTGGCAGATTCGCGCTCGGCTCCGCCCGCGCGCGTGAGCGTGTTGACCAAGCGCGCGGACGGTGCTAATAGTTTGGCGCGCAGACTGCTAATAGTTTAGCACAGTGCCAACCTATTAGCATTGTGCGCCCAAACTATTAGCACTATGCGCGCCACGTGTCAGCACTGTGCGCGCGCACCAGCAGCGCGCGCGCCCACGTGTCAGCACCTGGTGAGTTCGTAGTTTGCACAATAAGGGGTGGTTTGTACCTGATACCAATTATATATATATATATATACATACATACATATATAAAATAAACATTATATTGAACTAAAAGTATTACACGTTCTTAAAACAAGTCGGATAAGTATGACTCTATTAACACAAGCATGTGCACTTTTTATGTTTTGAAAACAAAAAGATTAAAAACCTGAATCAAACTCATAATATAACACTTGAACAAACTCAGAATGTAACACTTAAACAAAGTGTGTGAAGACCGCCTCAGTAAAAAGATTTAATTTATTTATTCTTGTTCGATTGGAACGTCGAGGTTAAAAAAGCGGGTCGGTTTTGGTAACGTCGTGGTTTGAAAACGGATCGAAGAGTGGTAGCTTTTCAAAAAAAAAGGGCAGAACCGGGCGGACCCGACCCGACCTGCAGACACGGCCAAGTCAAGAACGCCCCGCTCCTCTCCCCTTGGGCCGCGAGGCCGTTTGTGCGCAGAGGCCCAATTTTACTGCCGGCCCGAGCTATTTAAACCCGAAAAGTTAGGGTTTCAGCTCATTTTCCTCTCCCCTCATCGCACACGGCCGCCCTCTCCTTCACCGACCTCTCCCTCGCCAAACCTCTCTCTCCTCTCGCGTCTACTCCTCTCCGTTCAACCAAGCTCGCCGGCCACATCCTCCGTCTCCGAGCGGCGTCTCTCCCTCCCCTCCTTCTTCTTCTTCACCCGCGTGTGGACCGAGCCCCAACGTCGCCGTGCACGTCCAGATCTGAGGCGAGAGACCGCCGAGCTCCGTCGCGCCCACGACTGCAACCACAGCCTTCCGTCATCCCTTTTTCCCCTATGGTGAGCATCGCACCGTGAGACCTCGACCGGTTTTGTCACCGCCGATGGTCAGTCGAATTCTGACCGAGACTCTTCTTCCCTTTTCCTCTTACCCGAGCTTGTTTTGGATCTGGACGTGATAGAATCAGAAAGTAAAGAGAATAAAAGAAAAGAATTGAAATGAAAATTAAATTAAAACTAAACAGATTTAAATTAAAAGGTTTTAACTAGGTTTTGGAACTAATTTGAGGACGTTAGGACGTTGAACCACGGACGAATAAACTGTACGGATAAATCGGACTTAGGACGGGACTAAAGGCTGGAAAATCGAATTGGGCACCTCGAAAAATGTGCCTCGAAAACCGTGCATTGGGAACTGTGCCTCGGGATCTGTGCACTGGGAAACATTCCTTGGGAAACGTGCACCGGGTTATGTGCTCGAGGCTCGGGTGCTCGAACCCGATTCGTCGTGTAATCCCTCTTATGGCCCGTTCGGGTTTTAAAATGCACCGTTGAATTTAAAATGGACTGTTCGTAACTTTTAATTTAATCTTGGGACCGGTTTTAATTATAACTTTCCGTGTAATTTACAGTCCGGCCTCGATCGTAGAGAAGACCGGAGGTAGCGAGCTAGGACGTCAGCAGCTAGGAGACGTAGCTGTTGTGTTCGTCTTGAGGTAGGGAACGTAGCGGATACCGGTTCAATTGCGGATAGTTACTAGTATGCCTATAGATCGTTTTTACTTAATCTGAACTGTTAGAACTGCATGATTAGGACGTGAGGAACGAGTGAACCGAGGGATAGCTTACGTTCCATGTTGAGCCGTAAGTTTGGGATTGTTGTGCTGGTAGAAATGCATGCGGGCCTTGGCAAGCCCCTAGGTTGTGTGTTGATTGAATTGCCCTGTTTTGATTGAAATGCACGTGGAGTTATTTAGGTATGTTAGATCGAGAAGCATGTTGTTGGTGTTACCCGGTGTAGTATGTGTGGTTATCTTTAGGCAACTGTGTCATGCTTGTATTGACGTGAATCATTGCTTGTGAAATGGTCGGGTGGTTGATAGACCGACGCGACTGGTTTTGGTAAGATGGTTGGGCTTGGTAAGCCATGGTTGAATTTTGGCATTACGATGCGTGTTATTATCTTGATGTGTGTTCCAAGAGGAGTTGTATTCCGGTATGGTACCTACGACCGAGGGGGTACGCTGGTGTAGGGTAGTACCTAGGCCGACAGTGTGGTTCCACGTATGCGCGGTCCCCCGGGTAGTGGTTCCGGTACGATGGCCTACATCGAGGGGGTATGCCGGTGTGGGACATCTAGGCCGACGGTTTGTGTTGACACTTGGTGTCGTGTTCTGACTCTAGGAATTGTGCCCCGAAGGAGTGCCGGGAAGATGTCTAGGCCGATGGAGATTCCGGTGTGACGTATTGTGATTGTGCCCCGAGTGTTTTCCGGGAAGATATCTAGGCCGATGTTGTGTGTTCCGGTATGATATGATAGAGTCGGGCTGTTTACAGCCAGCGGAGTAGGGGACTGCGGTACTGGACGTTTATGTGATTTTACTGTTTACTTGTGCTTGATGACCTGTTAAGTGATGTTGTTGCAGTTTGTGCTTGTTCGTTTGAGTATGTTTGTGAGTGTGGTTTGGTCTTGAGTTGAGGGTTGTGGTTACGAGTTCCGTTGGAAATTAGTTGTGTGTTGTACTAGTATGCCCTAATTGGACGGTTACCCGTAGTGGTGAGCGCTTGCTTATAACCTTAACTACTTTTCCTACTGAGCGAAAGCTCACCCCTTACCGTGTTGTTTTTCAGGTCCTAAGCGGGATGTGTACTAGCTGGATGCTCGATGCTTGGGAGCTTGCAAGGGTCCTAGGCTAGATTGTCTAGAGACGTACTGTTAGCTGTTGAACTACTTTACCGTGGTTATTACCGAGCTGTGACTCGCGACATTGTTTAAAGTTTTAAACTACTAGTTGAGACTGTTTTGGATTTACTTTCATTTAAATTTATTATTGTTTTAGTTCACGTCTCGAGTCCGGTCAAAACCGGATTTAGGGTGTGACAAGGTGTGTTTATCCAGCTTAATTAGCAAATTTTATGGGATCACTTAATTTGTAAAAGATTGGAATATATATTTTTTTAATTACGAATCTGATCCGACATCTGCCCAACCCGATCAATTAATCACCCGGTTAGTGATTAATCGATCGGGTCGGTGATTAATAAGACATATTCCGCCCAAATGATATGAAGCGTAAGAGGATAAATCGGATCATTAGAGCTTATTTTAGCGCTTGGATGGGGTCTAAGCACCTTCAGGCAAGGATTTTTGAGTTCTAGACTCTAAGATTTGAGTGGAATGATAGTTTCATCATTTCAAGAAAATATATAAAAAGGATTAACAGATCTGGATAAAAACATGATCCGTATTATTTAGTGTAAAATTTAATTTAAGTATCCGAAATATCACAAACACTTAACCTCAAGTTCGAAAAGACTCAGCCCTAGGGCTTTAGCGACTCAGAAGCTATCTCCGACCACCGCTCGTTACTACAGGAGCTGCTACGCCTGTCTGGCATGGGGTTTTCTCCGCCGCACTGTTCTGCACACACTGATCTCCTTTGCTCCCAATCTCGTGCCTTGTCGGTGCGGCTAGGGTTTGACACGGGTAAGTGTTTTCCCCCCGTTTTGATCCGTTTTTCGATCTGAGAAGTGCTGATTGCCTGTTTTTTCTGCTGTATCTATCTGTTGGGATCATCGTGTGGGTGAGTTTGGCTATGTGTATGGCGTGGAACTACCGAAGTTTGGGATCAGATCACCATAGGCAACAACTCCGTGGTCTGGTGCGCAAATTCAAACCGGATGTTCGCTTCTTATCGGAAACTTACCATTCAGAGCAAAGCTGATCACATTCCCGATTTGCCTTGCTTTTTCGTAGTCTCGGCTTCCATGGGAGCACGGGTCGACCGGTCGAAGATCGGAAAGGAGGGTGATATTGTTTTGGTCGGACAAGTGTAATGTACAGGTACTGGCGACCAAGCAGACACACATTGACGTGCAGGTCACTTTTGAACAAGAGACG
Organism: Erodium maritimum; assembly: GCA_963921825.1. Classification (NCBI taxonomy): domain Eukaryota; kingdom Viridiplantae; phylum Streptophyta; class Magnoliopsida; order Geraniales; family Geraniaceae; genus Erodium; species Erodium maritimum. The sequence continues at coordinate 28,614,754 of OY997591.1, read as the reverse complement.
ACGTTTCAATTCACTGGTATTTACGGTGAACCAGATAGACGATATCGTGACCGGACTTGGAACCTGCAATGATCGTTGGCTCGAGATACATGTATACATGTCTGGTTGCTAATGGGTGATTTTAACGGGATACTCCATGCGGATGAAAAAAGGGAGGGAAACTGTACCCTATATCCTTTATTCAGAGCTTCCCGAACACAATTACTGACATCGAGGTCCATGACATCTCAATGGGAGGGTATCAGTTTACATGGAGGAAAGGCCAGGATCCCCGTACAAGACGGCAAATACGGTTGGATATGGATTTTATGAACTCGGACATGTGTTATCGTTTTCCACAGGCCCTACTCCAGAATGTAGGGTATACTACTTCGGACCACCTCCCTATTATTCTACGTCTAGTACGGGTCCAACGAGAGCGGAGGGAGAGGCAATTTTGTTTTGATAATGCCTGGATTAAAGAACCTGAATGTGGCAGGTTAATCCAACATGAATGGGAACAACCTAGTGGGCGACATACCAAGCATGACATACGTGAAATTGGGAAATCTCTATATGTGTGGGGCCAAACTATCCGTAAGAAGACAACCAATACGATATAGCGTTGCCAGCAACGTCTTCAGGAACTGAATGATAGGGATGATCGGGCTTGTATACAACTTCGGTTGGCCATCCAAACCTAGTACGAACATGCCTTATCGAAACAGGACACGTTCTGGCGGCAACGAGCAAGGCAAAATTGGTTGGCTGAGGGGGACATGAATAAAAAATTCTTTATGGCTGCTACGAGAAAAATACAGAGTAGAAACAACATCACAGTCCTCGAGAGATTGAAAGGTACTACAGTCACCTGCACTACGTGTTAGTCTTAGTGCCCGTAGTTCAATCCTAAATGTCCAAATGTATATATCATCGTTAGCAATAAAATTAAAACGGCTTTATATTACTTATGTGTTGGAGTAATATATCGATGTGTGCTCTGATCTATGCCCACCATGCGAATAGAACCATAGATCGAGATAGATCACACTCGATGGGTCCCTAGTCAACAAAGCTTCACTAGAAGCGACTAGTATGAAAGATGGCTCTTTATGGCTTACGTTCTGTTAGTCATTGGAATGGGATTCCGGAGTCTGATCATAGATATCATGTGGGACATGATATTGGACGACCCGCCCTGAATATGTGCCATAGATTAAGTCATGAACATATTCAGTGTTGTAGCTTGTCATGTATCCTTAGACCAAGGAGTCTTTGTGATCGCTATGTAGTCAACAACTGAGTTTGACCTGAGCCTAACGTTGTCCGTAACAGGGCTTCCATAACGGCCAGGATTGGCTTGGGGACGGTCTACATGAGTGACACGAAAGACGGCTAAGGGATTTATCCCTCATACTAAGGTATGGGAAAGATATCGGTTCTCGGCCACTTGATCGAGAGTGACTGGAAGAATAGCATGGCCATGCACATGATACTGGGTATCATATCTTCAGTCATCTAACATATCAAGGAACGGTGATTGAGAATAATAAGGATGACGGCTCTATGCCTTATCTCAATCAGGATATCGGAGATAAAAGGATAATGACAGGGACGACGGAAAGGTTAGAATCGACAGGGTCGATTCGTTATGTAGTGTCAGGCAATACTAAAGTCTCGTTAGTTGCCACTTAAATAGGATCAAGTAAAATGGGATTTTACGTTGATCTATTGACATGCATAAACCTAAGGGTCACACCGGAGGATGAAACTCATTGACACATTTATGGAGAATGGCCAAAAGGGAGTTGTCTCGGGACATGACCAAAACTGGGTTTTGGGTCATGTGCCCGTAAGTGAATAGGACTTCACAGATCGAGACAAGGCTTGGAGTCTTGGGATTGATCGCGTCGGATAATGTTGGACATTTCCGGTATGGAAGGCATGGAGGCGATGAGCGAATCACGGGACCTCGTTGGAAATGGCCACGGGCCATGTTCCAAGAGGCCCATGAAAGGCCCATACAACCAAGGCCCATGGAACTAATTAATCAAGTCTTGATTAATTAGTACTAAGTAAGCAAGACAAGGATTAAGGTGTTGGTGATTCACCACCTAACCCAATCTTGTCTTGCCATACTTTGTCCTATTTACACCTTACTTGACACCATACTTGTCCCATGCCTTTAGTTGGACAAGTATGGGTTTTGTTATGTTTAAGTCATCTTTTTTCAACATAACAAACACAAGACAAGAATAGGAAACACATTTTCTCTCCCTCTTCCATGGCCATTTCGGGTTTGGCTAGTTTCCACCTCCATGTTTGTGTTCTTGAGTCCTCAAAGAGAAGAACTACGTGGCTTTGATTCCCATGTGGATACGTAGGCGTCTTGGAGACTCAAGCCAATCATTCGTTAACCGGTGTTCTTGTTTTGGTAAGAACTAGTGCTGAATTTTTCTCTTGTTAATCCATTCTTTGTTAGTTGTTTCATGGTTTTAATTGTCTCTTGGTTTTCATTGATTTTCCGCTGCGAGTTGGTTCATCTCCAACCCTACCTCGAGACCCAACACTACGGGTATGCAGGCTCTCCTGGTGGGTTATTTCGAGAAAACTTTTACGGCTAGTCCAGAATGGGCAGCAAGGCTACCTATTGATGTCCCAAGAATGATCACAGATGAACAGAATATAGTGTTGGGGGCACGGGTCGAGGCTGAAGAAGGACTACAGTATTCCAGATGGGACCCAATAAGTCTCCACGCCCGGTCGGTCTTAATCCTCTCCTTTACCAACACTATTGATCAACGCTGAGCAAGGAAGTAGTCAGATTTGTTGCCCAGGTGGTGGCAACGGGCAATATCGATTCTGATGTCAACCACACCACACTAGTCCTCATCCCCAAGAATAAGGACCCCAAGAAAATAGCTAATTTACGCCCCATTGCAATGTGATATTCAGGGTGATGTCAAAGGTCATCGCCAACAGACTAAAGCCATTGCTGGAACCAATCATCTCATCCCAACAAGGGCCTTTGTGTCGGGTCGTGCGATTCAAGATAACATATTTATTTCGTATGAAATCATCCACATGCTGAAGAGGAAGACACAAGGAGAGAATGACTTTATGGCGCTCAAATTAGATATGAGTAAAGCTTATGACCATGTTGAATATCCTTTTATCTTGGATATGATGAAAGTGTTTGGTTTCAGTCAAGATTAGAGGGGGCTAATTCTGGAAAGTATGAGATCCATCCAATACACTGTCAAAGCAAGGGGAAACACACAAAAGCGTTTAAGGTAGGACGGGGGATCCGAAAAAACGACCCGCTATCCCCCTATCTCTTCTTATTTTGTATGGAAGGCCTCTCCAGATTACTAGCACATGCAGAAAGGGAAGGCAAAATGCACGGTGTATCGGTGGCAAGAGGGGCCCAGTGATATCGCATATATTTCTTGCCGATGATTGTTACATTTTTTTTGCAGAGCAGACAAAAAAGAAGCTGAACATTTGCAAGGGTACCTCCATCTATTTGGGCAGCTCTCGGGTAAGTCATCAATAAGCAGAAATCTTCAATCTTCTTTAGCACAAACACGACCCCGACAAACAGATTACTCTGCTGCACTACACTGGCATTCAGGAAATTTTGCATGTGTCAATTTATCTGGGCGTCCCTAACATGTTTGGTCGGAAAAGAGGCCATAGCCTTCAGTTTGTGTGTGACCGAATTGTAGCAAAGATCAACTCATGGGATGGTCAGATGATATCGGCTGGGGGGGGAGGTGATGATTAAATCTATGCTCCAATTCATGCCTATCTATGCTATGAGCTTTTTTCTGCTACCGCGCTCCTCGGTATACAGATTCATATGGTGCTTGCTCGATATTGGTGGGCGGGCACACCTACGGCCGTGAAGCCTATTATATGGCAAGACTGGACGAAATTATGTATTCCGAAGGAAGCACGAGGCATGGGGTTTCAAGATATGTATGATATGAATATAGCTTTCCTAGCAAAAATTTGATGGAAGTTATTATCCGAGCCTAAAGCTTTAGTGTCGAAAGTCCTTAAAGCCCAGTATTTTGGAAATGGATATTTTCTTACAATAGAAAAAGGTCTGAATCCGAGTCTGCTGTGGTCGGGAATAAGGGCGACACGGGATCTATTGCATTAAGGACTCCGGAAGGCAATTGGGAACAACCAATCTAATCGTGTTGAGAGGATCCCCTGGCTTATGGGTGGCTTATCGATCTTCCCCCAAGGGACGGGGCCCCGGGAGGACATGCTAGTCTCGGAGCTAATTAATGTCCAAGGAAATTGGGATATTCACAAAGTTAATACGTCGTTCCTACTAGGTTTTGCAATAGAAGTGTTGAATACCCCAATCCCAAATCATACAAAATCGGATAGGTGGTATTGGACATGTGATATTAGAGGTCGGTACAGTTACAACGAAGGATATTGTTTGTTGGCTAGATTGAATGGACGTTACCGAGTCCGAGAGCATCGGTTTGGTCAGTCATATGGGACCTTTATATTCAACCTCGGATCAAGGTCTTTCTATGGCGTGCTATCTTAGGAAATCTACAAGTGGCAATGAACCTCCGGACAAATTTGTCCCTATTTCGGAGGAGTGCCCGGTATGTGGTATGGATCACGAGACTACGTTTCATCTGCTGGTGCAATGCCCGTTTCCTCAGGAGGTATGTCAACGTGCCCAAGTATCCATCCCATCACCCCTAGTTGCCTCTTTACTCCAATGGATGACTAATGTTGTGGCGCTCCCCGATATGGCAATTAAGAGCCAGATTGCACTCACACTCTTGGGGATTTGGAAAGATCGTAATAGTGTCGTTTGGGATCAGGTTCAGATACCAGCTGCTTCGAGCGATATCAAAGTTAAATGTAAAGTACACAACTGGAAGGAAGCACTCCACATCACACCCCCGCAGACCTAACCGAGGGCGGACCCTCGCACAAAGAGGTGGAAGCCACCACCACTGCTCTGGTTATCGCAAAATGTGGACGGGGCATTCTTTGCTGATACTTCTCAATTGGGATGAGGTTTATATGTAGGGACGGTGGAGCGCTTGTAGTGGAAGGGAGGAATGGGGTGTGGAAGGGCACCCCGGGGCCTGAAATGGCTGAAGCTATGGCTATATATCAGGTCTTGATTTGGGTAAAGGAGACAGGACGATCGCGTGTTATTGTCTGGAGCGATGTCAAATTTGTGGTAGGCCTAGTTAATGTAGCCACCCCACTTTTCTCTCCAGTAGGCCACATTATTAAAGAATGTAGGTCTCTCATTATGTCTCTCTAGTATGTTAAACTCGAGTTTATTTCTAGAACTACGAACGGGGCTGCCCATTGGCTTGCTAGGGAAGCCCATTCTGAGCCTGTTCTAACGTGGTGTAGTATGCAAATACCGGATGCACTGAATTTTATTATAAGGCATTTCAAGTAATACCACATGTTCTTTTTACGAAAAAAAAAGTATCCGAAATATCTAAATGTTAGGGGTGTGCATGTGTATACAGTATACATATACTATACCAGAGCGCGTAGGTAAACGTAATTATCCAAATACATATGTACGAGGACCTAGCTGCAAGACTCAGGAAAGCCTTTCACAGTTCATTCATACGTGGAATAGAGACGTTGCTTCTTAGGTTGTATGCGTCATCACCGGCCTCAGCCTCTTTTAGAGATCAACTGACTTATAGTAACCAATCAAGCTATATATAAATACACTCCACTGTCCTCTTTTTTCCTCCTCCACGACCCTCTTCATCCTCGTCCTTCACTCCTCTGCTTTGAATTTCTAATCAAAGATCTTACCTTTTTATTTTAATCTCTCGTATCCATCTCCTCAAAATCCCCCACTTTCTATCTCCGCGGTCGAAAGCTCCACCCAAACCCCTAAATCTCATCTGCAGTTTTCTGGGCTACAAGGAGGGTTTTTTTCCATGGGAGGTGGCCTTTAAAGTGTTCAATGTGAGTTCAATTCCTTTGATCCTAAACATCATGTGCTGAATTTTTTTCTGGATATCTCAGTTATGTCAAAATTATAGATTACTAATAATTGTGTTTTTGCTCTATTATGTTTGAAGAGTATATATTGGATTGTATATATATTCCTTTTCCCTATAAGGCTTTGGTTGTGTTCTATGATGTGTGTTTTTGGTTGATTTTCTCTCCATTTAAGGTTGTTACTTATATTTTAGTCCTTTCCTGAATTTTGGGTTTCAAGAGATATGTGTTGGAACATTTAGCTTGTGTAAATGTAGTGGGTGTCACATTGATAAAATATAGAAAAAAAACTAATGTGTTTATATAACAATGAGCCATTTTTCTGATTAAAATGGAGCATGTACCAAGTGATCAATATATTGGTATATTTTTCATGGGTCTTATTAAATTATATTAATCAATACTATGTGTGTCTGATTCTTCATTTTTGGATTAATATTTTATTATCCATTAACAGTTATGTAACTGCTTAATTGCTACCAATTGAAGAATTGTGACTCTTATGAACAACTACGTCATCTGTTATATATATCAATCCTTTTTGTTCAGAACAATCATCTCACCTTTGTACATAGAAAGGTTTATAGTATAATATAGCAGTATTGTATCCCGAAGGATATGCCCAATATAGTGGGGGCATAAATTCCTCACGGAAAGTCAATAGCAATATCTTTGATTTAGACGTTTTTGTTTTGTATTAAGTTAGGGTTTCATTTGTTCTTCTTTCTCCTTTTCGAAGCATTTGTAATCCTTTCTATACATTTCAATCCAAATCCCTCTTCCTTGCCTGGTCTCATAACCTGTTTGTCTTTCAATTTGCAACATCATTGTAACAAGTGGTATCAGAGCCTTCAATCCCGTAGCCTGTGATGGAATTAGGACAAGAAATGGAGCCTGAATATGAAGTTGTCAGCTCAGAACTTAGAGCAAAGGTTTCTGAGCTAAGATTGGCACATCGCCAAGCTCAACAAGAAAACGAAGCTCTCCGAGTTGGTATGGAGGACATGAGACGTAATATGGTCTTGGTGATGAAGGAAAAAGGTCAGCCTCACAAACCCATGAAGCCTACTTGTTCTCAGTTACCCAGAGTGATGAACAATAATCCATCCCTACCCATCACTCTATAGTGCCTTATTTACTCACCCCATCCTAACCAACCTCCAAATCCATTATCCCAGAACAAACCATGCATCTGATGTATCTTCATGGGTCTCTCACACTCAGAACCTAATCACCAGAAACATTACTCCTGAAACAGCCCCAAATCCACAAGTTCAAAGCATTCATATGTCTATTATCCCACCTACTAGCACCACTGTTCAACACAACCCAGTCCCTATACAACTTGGCCTCAACACAAACACACAACAACAGATGCCATTTTTTCCCCAGATGCAATATCTATTGCCCCAAAAAAAATTTCCCAAACCCTTATATGATGTAGTTCCCTCAGCTGTAGAACCCCCAATTTCCTTACCCTTTTGCTCCACCATATTTTCCACAAATACAACCCCAAGTTCATCACCCAATAAGGTAAAATTACCCACTGAACAATATCCCTGAGCTGACATTTAAGACACCCAACTTGGTACTTCCAATTTTTGATGGCAAGGGCGTTCGAAATTGGATAAGAAAATGCAACATGTATTTCCAATATTGTTCCATACCTGAGGAGCACAAGGTTATAGTGGCATGTATGCATTTAACTAGGTCTCTAGATCTATGGTGTGCTGAGTACTCCTTTGGAAGAGGTATAATTCCTTGTGAGAGATTTTGTAGTGATTTATCCTTGAAATTTGAGCTCATAAGGCACAATGATATAGAAAGTGAATTCAAGAAGCTGAAGCAGGAAAATTCACTGGCTGAGTATGATGATAAATTTGAAGAGTTGAGATTCCTGGTTTTGAATAGGAACCTTCATTGCAGTGAAGCTTACTTTGTTTCCAATTACATAAGTGGGTTGCTACCTTAGTTGGAAGTGTAGGTCCTCATGTATGATCCTCAAACCTTATCTAAGGCAATGCATTTGGAAAAGAAGGAGGGGCAGAGAATCCGAGTCAAGGATGCCTTGCCTACTACTTCTCACCATGGGCATAATCATTACAGACCAAGGCCTCAACATGCTCCTCAAAATGTGCAATCTCAGAATCACAGGCAAACACTCCACTACTCAATTCACCAAATTACACCTTAGTAATCTTGATGAGCAGAAGAGAAATGGCCTTTGTTATACATGTCCTGCTAAGTATACCAAGGACCAAATATGTCCTAATAAGAATAAATTGTTCCAAACCACTACTGATTTTACTCAGCCAGAATAGTTCCAAGTGTTTACTGAGGAGCCTGTTATTGAAGAATGTAGTCAAGCTGAATTGTGTATACTCTCTCATGAGTCTTTTGGTCAGATGGTGCATATAAATCAGACTCAGTCTATCAGGATTCATGGTAAAATCTTTACAACCCCTATTGCTATTTTGGTAGATACTAAAGCAAAAAGGTCATTCATGGACCAACCTACTGCTTCTAAGTTAGACTTGACTGTTTATACTGGTACCAATGTGTTGGTTAAGATGGGAAATGGAGAGATACAACAGAGCAATGCAGTTGCTAAAATTTCTTGGGTGATCCATGACCTAACAATGATTTGGGAATTCTTGGTCATGCCATTGAGGGGGTTTTCATATGGTTTTGGGAGTGGATTGGTTGTAGACTATGAATCCAATTGAGCTAGATTATGCTGCAAGATCCATCACGATAACTCTGGACAACATCAAGTATACTCTATTGGAAAATGATGCCTCAAAGACTTGCTCTATCGCTAGTTTTCAGTCTCTGAGACATGATTTACAAGTTGGTGAAGCACTATTTTTGGATCAGTTTATGGTGATTGCTGAGAATCAAACTGAATTGTTGGACATTGATCCACAATTGCAAGAAGTGCTGAACAAATCCCCTGTAGTGTTTGATACACCTATTGCGCTACCACCAAGAAGACCTTGTGATCACCAGATACCTTTGTTACAGGGAGCAAACCACCATCGATTAGACCATACAAGCATTCCTATGAGCAGAAGAATGTATTATAAGCTCTAGTTCAAGACATGCTGGAAGCAGGAGTTATTCAGCACAGTACAAGCCCATACTCTTTCTTTGTATTATTGGTGAAGAAAGAGGATGGTTCTTGGAGGATGTGTGTGGATTTCAGCCAGCTGAATGATCAAATAATTAAAGACAAATTCCCAATCCCAACAATAGATGAGCTACTTGATGAACTATCTGGTTGCACATTTTTCTCAAAAATAGACTTAAGGTCTGGCTATCATCAAGTAAGGTTAGCACAGGGTGAGGAGTCTAAGACGACATTCAAAACTCATGAGGGACACTATGAATTCAAGGTAATGCCCTTTGGTTTGACTAGTGCTCCTTCAACCTTTAAACCCCTAATGAATCAAGTCTTGCATGACTTTCTGAGAAAGTTTGTCCTAGTCTTTTTTTATGATATCCTAATTTATCGTAAGACTTGGGAGGAGCATATTTACCATGTCCATTTAGTGCTCAATAGACTAAAGGAACAACAATTATTTGCAAAGCTTTCAAAATGTGAATTTGGGAAACAACAAATTGAGTATTTGGGCCATATTATTTTTGCTGAGGGAGTTGCAACTGACCCTACAAAAGTGCAAGCCATGAAGGATTGGCATATTCCTAAGACACTCAAATCCTTGAGAGGATTCTTGGGATTAACTGGTTATTATAGTAGATTTGTCAAAGGGTATGGCACAATAGCAAGACCTTTGACAAATTTATTGAAGAAAAACAATTTTATTTGGTCTCCAGAAGCTCAACTCAGTTTTGAGAACCTCAAGTCTACTATGACTTCTGCTCCAGTTTTGAGGCTTCCAAATTTTTCTTTACCATTTGTCATAGAGGCTGATGCCTGTGATAAAGGTATTGAGGGTGTATTAATGCAAGAGGGGAGACCAATTGCCTTCCTTAGTAAGGCCTTGGGACCAAAGAATTCAGCAATGTCCACTTATGAGAAGGAGCTCCTTCCAGTAATGACTTGTATACAGAAATGGAGACACTACTTCTCCTCAGGAACTGTGATCCTTAGAACTGACCATCAGAGCCTCAAGTTTCTGTTGGAATAGAAGCTGACTAGATCCTTCCAGCACAAGTGGTTAGCTGAGTTGATGGGACTAAATTACACCATTGAATATAAGAAAGGGAAAGAAAATGTAGTTGTTGATGCCCTATCAAGGATCCCCTCTGCAACCTTGGCCCCAATGTCCTCAGCCATTCCAAATTGGATGTCTGAGGTCCAGTCTAGCTATGATAATGACTTGGAGGCCCATAAATTTCTACTGGAGCTATCATTGGCTGTTGATTCCATGCCATCTTATGCTCTAAGGCAAGGTATTATAATGTATGAAGGGAAGTTATACTTAGGTTCAGATTCTGGAATTAGAAAGAAGATCATAGCTTGTCTACATAATTCTCCAGTAGGAGGCCATTCTGGAATCAGTGTCACAACAAGGAAGGTAAAACAATATTTTTCTGGCCTCATATGAACAAAGATACATACACTTTTGTGAGGGAATGTGATGTGTGTCAAAAATGCAAGTCTGAGCACAATCCTTATGCTCGGCTGTTATCTCCTCTCCCTATACCATCTAAACCCTGGACTGATATCTCTATGGACTTCATTGAAGGTTTCCCTCAATCTGGTTCTAAGTCTGCTATATTGGTGGTGGTGGACAGGTTCAGCAAGTATGTTCATTTTATTGCTCTTGCTCACCCATATACTACAGCTCAAGTGGCTAAGGTATTCTTTGATACTATATTTAAACTGCATGGCCTACCCTCTACTATTGTGTCTAATAGGGATCAGTTATTCCTAAGCAATTTTTGGAAGGAACTATTCAAAAAAAATTAGAGGTCCAGTTGCATATGTCCACAACTTACCATCCTCAAACTGATGGTCCAACTAAGAGAGTCAACCAATGCTTGGAACACTACCTCAGAGCAATGTCACACATGTTTCCAAAAAGATGGAGTTTTTGGCTTACATTTGTCGAATTCTGGTATAATATAAGCTACCATTATGCTATCAAGATGTCCCCTTTTGAAGCAGTATATGGTTTTGCAGCTCCTATATTGAATGTTGGTCCTATTCAATCTAATGTGGCTGTTGTGGAAGGTTTTATAAACTCAAGGGAGGAGTTATCTAAATTGCTGAAAGAGAATCTAGTGCAAGCTCAGTCCAGAATGAAACAAAATGAAGACAAAAATAGGACTGATAGGGCATTTATTGTAAGGGGCTGGGTATATCTAAGGTTACAACCTTACGGGCAGAACTCAGTAAATCTCAAGACCAATTTGAAACTGTCACCTAGGTTCTATGGCCCTTTCCAGGTGATGGAAAGGATTGGTTCTATGGCATACAGACTCAATCTCCCACCCTCCTCAAAGATTCATCATGTATTCCATGTATCATTGCTGAAGAAGCAACTAGGAAACAAGAACAGGCTTGTGCAACACTTACTTGAGACCACTGAGGGCCATCTAAAACTCCAACCTTTAGCCTTGATTGACAGAAGAATTGTTAAGAAAAACAATGCTGGTGCAGTTCAATATTTGATCCAATGGGATAGGTCAGGTCCTTAGGATGCTATTTGGGAGGAGGCTGCAACAATCCAACAACATTTTCCAGAATGGTTGGCTTCCGCATTGGCTTGAGGTCAAGCCAAAATTGAGAGAGAGGCATTTGTCATGTTTGCTTGAAGGCCAAGCAACTCCCCTTTTTAAAACTATGTTATTTTCAGTTGAGTTTTCGTTTAATTGAAACTGTGCGTTTCGGGAGGGTATGAGACACGCGCGGAGCACGTGCCTCCTTCTTCTTCCTCCGCGAGCTGCGCGTTGCGTGGGATGCACGCATGCTTGTGGTCCCATTTCTGGCAGCGACGCGTTCGCGGATCATGCCAGCTGTATTAACCTGGCTAGAGAGAGCAAGGGGTATCTTTGATTTGGACGTTTTTGTTTTGTATTAAGTTAGGGTTTCATTTGTTCTTCTTTCTCTTTTTCGAAGCATTTGTAATCCTTTCTATACATTTCAATCCAAATCCCTCTTCCTTGCCAGGTGTTATAACCTGTTTGTCTTTCAATTTACAACATCATTGTAACAAGTTGGAAACAAAG